>OX421962.1:5639058-6239058 GCA_949128115.1 Anaspis maculata
TCTTTCGGACAGGATCACGGATCACGGTCCGGAAATCCGCTCACGGGGTTGGTTGGCTGTGTCACGTGCAATCAATCCAACCAATCCAGTCAGCGCATTTCCGAATCATGGTCCGTGACTCTGGCCGCAAGAGAGCAGCTGCTGCTGCATCTGTCACAGTCATGAATCACAGAATTCCAAAACGTCCATTCGAAAAGTCATGCTAAAGTCTGACAAATGTGTCACCGGTCCAGTTCACGATAAAACTGACCTTTTTTTTTTGCTGCTCATGTTTTTTGATTTGTGCAAAATTTTGGTTCGTTTGACGATCAATGCTAAGAATAGCCACTTGGAGCAAGCTGACCGGCTAACAGACAGTAACAAGATTAATCTAATGGTGACGGTACCTGTAGCTGCAACATAGAAATCTTCGAGCAAAGTTCTTCTGGAACATACGCAGATGAAAACTGGTTCGAAGGTGATATAGGTACTGAAAAATTCAACGTTCTCAAAAAAATCCAAAAACTTCTGTTGAGTCACGACTACTGAGCGGCTCTTGCTTCATTTCAGTAGACTACCAAGAGTACCTACCTAAGAAGAACCACAAGCACGTGACAAAATGTTGCATCGCTACCTGACTCTTGTGTTTTATCACTTGATGAACGGAATGCTGATCGTAAGTATCTACGTACCTTTAGGCGTATCTACATATTTTTTTAATTAAAAACGGCAATAATAAGCATTGCATTTCAGCTGTTTGCACTCACCTTGATAATCTGGGCTACCTACTTGAGCAACACCATCGTCAAACATCGTTACACTGCCTCCATCGCGTTCGTCTCGGGTTTCTTCACCATTAGCATCGCTGTGGTCGGGTGCGTTGCCGTCATTAAGAAAAACATCTTAGCTCTGGGTTTTGTGAGTAAATACCGCGGGGTTTCTGAGCTTAATTCAAATACCTTGGCAATTCTCTAGCTGCTTTTCAATAGGCTAGCAGGTACGGTCACCTGCAACCTTTGTTAGAAACCCGGTTGAATCCAGACATGATACTCTGTAACATCGAATTATGGTATCTGTTTTCAGTACATCGTAGTTGATGTTCTCTTCATCACTGGAATGGTTGTGTTCGGACTCTTCTTGCTTTTTGCGGCCACGGACGGATTCGTAGTGCGGAACGCCGAACAAAGTATCCAGCGAACGTTCGAGAAGTACGTTCCAGAATATCCGTCGAAAAAACCAATTCGGGACTTCGTCGACAGATTCCAGACGGAGGTATGCTATCTGACCGTATCCTATCTGCTTTGTTGAAATAGAGGCCTAAGGGAAGATTTTTTGACGGGATAACCACGAGCTCGATACACTTGCTAAAGATACTTGTTTAGTCGTATCCTACCTATTACCTACCTAGTTTTGACTGTAGTGACTGCACATTGACTGTGGGTGAATACTTGATTCGTGGTAATTATGGTGAAGCTCCACGGATGCGGAGGAGCGCCAAGCAGTAGTTTATAGTGTGTCTTGCAAATTATACGCTTTTACTTGATCAGCATTTTCAGTTTATGTGGATAATAGAGAATAGAATCACAGGCAGTTTCGATTGATTCTGATACTCTAGTACGTTTTGCTCAACAACATTATTTTTCCACAAGAATTCGAGATACGAACTTAAACTGGCGCAGTCTATGGATTTTTGCAAAATACTACGTAATACGCGAACTCGGTGAGAACTTGAACTTTTATTTCAAAAAATTAGCCGGAAGGAGGAGGAGCCAACACTCGTCCTCTCGCTCCTATATAAACCGACGCTCACATGATTCTTCTTATTGGCTCTTCTTAGAGCCAAAGCATCGACCCCTCTCAGGGCCACTCTTTTGAACCATCCGCCAAGCGGACAACGTCCGCTAGCGAGACCTCGGGTCTCACCACCACCGTCAAAAGCGCGTTTCCGCCAGAGTCTGAAAGCCTTTCGCCCTTGGCATCACAACCTACTACCAAAAGGACCCCGCACATTCACTATGGGATTTGGTCCCTCGGGTAATGGCTTAAATTTTAATATGTTGTAGCCCTTGTTGATGTCACCAAACTGTATCATTGCGCAAGCTTGGCACAAGCCGATGCTTTACAACTCCCGACTTGGCTTCAGGTTTCCACCAGGTGAAAATCAGCCCTTGAGACGTTGAGAAAAATTGCGTTTTCCGCAGAAAACGAGCGCTATGAATTCGTGCGCACGCCCTTTGGACTACGCAATCCGCCAGTCTCATTTCAGCAAGCTATGGAGAATGTACTCGAAGAAACTCTCAACAAATCTTGTGTACTATACTTGAATGACATAATCATATTTTCGACTTCCGTACTAGAACAGCTCGAGAAATTGACTCAAGTTTTCGACAGACTCAGAGAGTTTAATTTTGAAACTCGATAAGACAAAAGCGAGAACCAAAAGAGTCAGTTACTTTGGTCACGTCATCACCCCAAACGATATAAAACCGAACAACGACAAAATCAGAGCCATTAGAGAATATACGATTCAGAAAAGATCCAAACAGTTGAAAGCTTTTCTTGGTTTACTTGGATATTGTAGAGAGTTCATGTAGAAACTTTCGAAATTGACAAAACCTTTGACATCAAGAAAAAGTTACATTGATATCATTGACTTTAAATATAAAAATTGTTTCGAACTTTGTAAAACTCTTTCGACAAACAGTCCGATTTTATGTTTTCACATTTAGAAGAACCATTTGTTCTCGCAACAGATGCCAGTAACTACGATTCAGGCGCAGTTATTTCACAAGGACCAGTTGGTTCATCCCTCCCGATCGCATTTGCATCACGAACACTCAACGAACACGAAATTCACTATCAGCGATAGAGAAAGAACTTTTGGCAATAGGCATCAGTTATAATCAGCCTTTACTCACTGTATTTCATCACTTTTTTCATGTAGACTGTTTTTGGCTGATTTTCTTTTCTCAGAATGAATGCTGTGGCGTCAACGGCCCCGAAGAATGGCTGGCGTTCAACAGCCTGAGGTACGTTCCGGCGAGTTGCTGCGACGCAGACCACGACTATGATTGCAGCGAGGCGACCGCGTACCAGAAGTCTTGCAAAGAAGTGTGGGTGCATAGATCGATGTTCCATTTTCGACTGAGCATCGCGATATTGTGGACCGGAAGCGTACTTGGGGTTCGTCTTGTTGAATTTACTCAGTAATCACGTTTTCTCTCAAGGAACCAGCTAAAAATACACAATCAGCTATATTATTTACTCGACAAAAGTATACCAAATAGCCGGCTTGTACCTATAGGGTTGTATTGGTGAAATAGGATATTGCAAATAAGTCTGTTGGTGAAATGAGATGGAATAACATTGTCCATCAACACATTTTCTTTCTTTGTACTTTCACATCTAGATACCTGCAATAAGGCGTGGAGCATTCTATTGGTCTGAATTGCTGTTTTATCATAAGTTGACAGATAATCTTCAAGTAATGACCCGTAATGACGATATAAATGGAACTTCAGATTTTGTAACTGATTCAAATCTGATATTCCCGATAAGCCGTACAAGAATGCTGAAGTGTATAAGGCCGTGTGGGAAAGAATAATAAAATAACCAATTGAGACCGGAACATCCCTGAAGTAGAACGTATATATTGAATAAATCTTGAAACTACACCACAATTTTTCTTTTACCAACCGGTTTCGCCTTTCGGCATCGTCAGGGCTCTGTAATAAGTTGTATGAAATAAATTGATATAAAATTTGACAAAAGCTTACTGTATAATAACTAAAATATATTCTTTTTTGGAGAACTTTGTAAAAGCTTTGACATTCGTCAAAAATTAATTCAATTGACATTAGTAATGATTAATTTAATTGACATGAAAAACAGTTGATTCAAGATAACATGATAACAGTTTATTATGAATTTGAATTTTGAGAATAAAAGATTTGAAAAAGTTTGATTATTGATTGAGGTAGATGTACTCAGCATCTAGTAAAATTTTAATTGTTTTGGCTTCTTCTAAATCTTCAGTTTGCTCATTTACGTATTGGTAATTTCGATAATGTTTCAATCTTATAATTTCTAGTGATTCAAAAAGTATTCTTTGGTTATATTTTGTTGTTTGGTGTAAAAATTTAACATCTGTATTTGGATCAAATTTATAATTTGCTGAAATAATATGATTCGCAAAATGTGATTTACTACCAATGAGACCAATTGATTTAGATTTGATATAATATCTCTGTTATGCTCTCCTATTCGTGTGGAAAATTTTCTACCTGTATGACCTATATACTTTGCATGGCATGTCTGACAATTCAATTCATAAACACCAGATCTATCTTCAATTGGTGAAAAATCTTTTGGTTTGCTTAAAATTTGTTTTAAATTTGAATTTGTTTTGGAAGAAATTGAAATATGTGGGTTGCTTTTTTGAAATATATTAGCTATTTTGTTAGAGGTTGATCCAAGAAATGTTAAGCATTTGTATATTTTATTTGGTTTTATTTCAATTTGTTTACTTGTATGTTTTGAAAGGAATTTGTTGAAAATCTTATCCATAAAATAATTGGTATAACCATTATCTAGGCCTATTTGTTTTATTATTTTATATTCTTCTTTGAAATTATTTTTTTGGAAGGGGTATTGTGAAAAGTCTATCAAAATAAGTGTTGGAAGCTGCCGTTTTTGATGAATTTGGACTGAAAGAAGTTGATGGGATAATAAGATTTGTAGTTGTCTTTTTTCTATAGATGTTGAATTCAAGTTTGTCTTTGGTCCTTGTTATGTTAAGATCTAAGTTTAGTAAAATTTTGTCTATTTCTTTTCCAGATGTGAATTTTATATTCGGATGAATATTGTTAATGGAAGTTGAGAAGTTTTCTAAATTTGTTTGATCGCCAGAAAATATTATGAAAATGTCATCAACATATCTTGAGTAGAAGGTTATGTATTTTTTAAATGGATTAATGTTGTTCATGATGTGGTTTGTTTCTAAATTATTCATAAATATTTCGGCTGATAATGGAGATAAATTTGATCCCATAAAAAGTCCTGTTTCTAGTATATATAATTTGTCATTGAATTGAAAATAGTTTTGATCCAGAGAAAGTCCTAAAAGTGTACATAAATCTAAGATTTGGTGAATTGGTATTTCATTTTTGAATAATGTTTCTCTGAATATTTTGATGCATTCTTGACTGGGAATAGATGGAAATAAATTTGTTACATCAAAAGAGTTTAAAAATGAGTTGTTATTTAATTTGATGTTTTTTAGTTTGCTTATTAAGCCTTGAGAATTTTTGATAGAGTATTCACCTTGAAAGTTCGTAATTTGGTGAAATATTTTAAGTAATTCTAGTGAAAGTATAGAACATGGTGAATTGATGTAAGAAAGTAACGGCCGAATGGGTATATTTGGTATATATGTACTTTAGGAAGTCCATATAATCTTGGTATGTACTGATTTTGTGGGAGTATATTAGTTGTTTTTATGTTGAAAAAATCTAAGGTGTCTTTACACTTTTTGATAGTTTGTTTGAAATGTCTGATAAATGTGTTGTGTGGATTTGTTATTATTATTTTGAAGTCTCTTTCAGATAAAAATTGTTCGACTTTTTGTATGTAGTCTTTTTTGTTTAAAATTGCAATGCTCTGACCTTCATCTGATTTCGTAATAATTAAGTTGTTGTTTTTAATTGTATTTTGTAAGAATTTTGAACTATTTTCCGTTTTGGTAGTTTGGTTTGTGTTTTTGAATCTGTAATTGCTCAGAGAGTCATGTAGGTGTACGTGTAATTTAGACGTTAATAGGTCTTTATTGGTGATAATTGTTGGAGTTGTCTTCATGAAGTTTTCGATGTCCACAGTTAGACTTTCAAATTGTTTTATGATGTTTCGTTTGTTGGGCTGCATGTTGTATTTGAAGCCTAGTTCGAGAAGGTAAACATTGAATTAATTTTTGACGAATGTCAAAACTTTTACAAAGTTCTCCAAAAAAGAATATATTTTAAATATTATACAGTAAGCTTTTATCAAATTTCATATCAATTTATTTCATACAACTAATTGCAGAGCCCTGACGATGCCGAAAAGCGAAACCGGTTGGTAAAAGAAAAATAGAAAAATTGTGGTGTAGTTCCAAGATTTATTCAATATATACGTTCTCAAACTTGAAGCTTGAATTTTTGCTGGAGATTCCCAAAAAGTTATTGGCAACCGTAGCTTCTTATAGGGATATACAAGCACATCATTGTATAGTTTAAAGTTACAAAGTCACCCATGAAGATAAAAAAAAACGTCTTGTGTTAACCAAGATACAATTCATAGATACATCAGTCATTCCACTGGTCTGAATCGGTCCGAATGACACACCATTATTGATTAGCTCTCCATCGTCAATCATACCGTCACAAAAAGGCTTAATTGGATGTATTGGTGTGATGAGATGTTGTAATGGGTTGTGTTGATAATCAATAAGTCTATGCATATGATGAAAACCAAAATAATCCAGTTTCAGCACCGATATATCCCCATACAAGCCACAAGTGTACTATGAAACATCCTGTTGGTCTTAATAGATTTCCCGTTGAAAACTTGGTACTCTGTCACTTCAAGGACGATGATACCAAAAATTCCAGCTCTAGCACCAGTACATCCAGATACAGCCACAGATGAACCACAAAATATCCTATTGGTCTGAATAGATTTCCCATCGTCATTTCAAAGTTCATGATTTCAACCAAACGTCCAAGTTTTAACACCAATACATCCCGATACCAGCCATAGGAATACCATTGAACATTCTATCGGGCAGAATAAGTTTCCTGAAAGTATAGTACTTCGTCATTTCAGGGATCATGATTCCAATAGTAAAACTCACCGTATTGGTTGGTATTGGTACGTCTTGGTTTTAGCACCAATACATCCCGATACAAGCCACAGGTGTGTCATAAAACGTTCTATCAATCCAAACATATTCCCCTGTTAAAGGTATGAGAGCACTTGATTTCAAAGATCATAATTTTATTCAAAAACTCGCGGTTCAGTCAGGTACAAGCCACAGATGGTCCACAGAATATTCTATTGGTCTGCATAGATTGTTCATCGAAAGTTTTGTACTCCGTCATTACAAGGATCATGATTCCAACAAAAAATTTCAATTTTAGCACCAATACATCCCAATGTGAGCCACAGGTGATCAGGTGAACCATGGAATACTCTATCGGTTTGAATAGATTTTCTACTGAAACTTTGGCAGACCGTCATTTCGAGAATCATGATTCCAGCTTTCCAGTTTCAGCTTCAGCACGTCACGATACAAGCCATAGGATACCAATAAACATTTTACTAACCTGAACAGATTACCTGTTGAAATTATGGCACTATATCGGCACTATATCATTCCAAAGATCATAAATACAATCAAACATTCCAGTTTTAACACCAGCACATCCCGATACAAGTCACAGATGTACTACAAAACATTTTATTGGTCCAAATAGATTTCCCAATGGGAATTTGGCACTCCGTTTTATCGAGGATCATGAATCCAACAAAAAATTCCAGTTTTGGCACAAATACATTCCGATATAAGCCACAAGAGAACCACAATCTTTTCTTTTGATGTAAAAGGGCTCCATGAACTTGAAGTGGAATGGTTGTTGTATAAATTTGATTTGAGCTTAAAGTATTTTCACAAGGTTTTTTTATATTTTATTTTTCTGAATGCTGCCGACTGGTTTCGCCAATCTTGTTGGCATCAACGGGGCTTGTACAAGGAAGGCTACAATAAAATCAATAAATAAATGAATTCTGAATGGTTAAAAAGAAGAAAAAACTTACTACAAAAATTGTAAAAATCTGGATGTCAAAATTGACAAAATCAGCAACAAAGGTATAAGGTAACAATTCAGAATTTTTACAGGTTTTCTTAGATAATAATAGTGGGTTCTAGATATTGTGTTCTTCGGAAAAAATTCTTTTGCTTTCGAGGATAATTTTGAGAGTCTGTGTGCCTAATAAGTCGTCTGTTTGTTTAAGCAAATTGAGTTTGGATTTGATTTCAATTTCAAAATTTCAAGAGTTTCGAAAAGTATTCTTTTATGGTAGAAATTTTCAAAATGTAGGAAACTTGTATCAATATCTGGATCAAAATTGTGTTTTTAAAAAATTATGTGGCCTGAAAAATGAGATTTTGCACTAGAAGGACCAATTTTTTGTGATCTCAAAATTTCTCGATAATGTTCGTGGATTCTAGTACAAAACTTTCTTCCTGATTGGCCAAACGTATTCTGCATTACAAGTTCTACATGACGTCATTTGGTAGGAAGTCCTTAGGATGAGATGAAATGTTTTTCAAGTTTGAATTTGTGGTATAGGAAATGGTTAAGTTTGGATTGGCTTTACTGAGAATTTTTGCAATTTTGTTTGACGGGGGTCCAATGTAATTAGCTTTCGGTAAATGGTGTCATTTTTGATATTCTTAATTTTGAATGAAGTGTGTTTTGAAAGAAATTTATTAAAAATTCTATTCATGAAAGAAATCGTATAGCCGTTGCTTGTTGCAATTTGTTCAATTATATTGAATTCAGTTGTGAAATTTTAATCTGAAAGTGGTACTTTGAATAATCTTTCAAAGTGTTAAGTGCAGCAAATTTTTTTGATAAAGGACTACAAGATGAAGACGGAATAATAAGGTCTGTTGTTGTGGGTTTTCTGTATATACTAAATTCAATTTTGTTTTGAATTCTATGTAACGTCAAATCTAAAAACGGTTGTTGATTGTTGTTTTCTTTTTCAATGGTGAATGTAATGTTGTTGTGTATATTGTTTAAAAATAATAGCAGTTGGTCAAGTTGTTTGTGATTACCAGAACAAATGACTAGAATGTCATCTGCGTACCTTGTATAAAAGGAAATGTATTGTTGGAAGGGATTGTTAGGGTTCATTATGAACTTTGTTCCTAGATTATCCATAAAAATGTCGGCTAAGAAGGGTGATAAGTTACGGCTCGATACCAAGTTGGGGCTGAGACCGCCGTAAGTCCGGTTGCCATAGCAACGGTGGATACCAACCAATCAGACCGCTGTATTTGGCGAGTTACGCCGTCCCAAACTTTGCGGCTGCAACTTGGTATCGAGCCCTTAGAGCCCATTGATAAACCTGTTTCTTGTAAACAAGAGATGTTGTTGAAATTGAAATAATTTTGGTCAAAAGATAAACCGAATAAAGAACATAAATCTAAAATGTGATGTGTTGGTATATTATTTTGAAATAATTTTTCTTTTATAATTTCAATACATTCTTGTCCTGGAACGGATGGAAATAAATTTGTTACATCGAATGAAACTAGAATACAGTCGTCAGAAAGGTTGATATTAGATAATTCATTGATAAGATCTAATGAGTTTTTAATTGAGAATTGGCTCGTGTATTGTGTTAGTTCTCGTGATATTTTGTCCAATATAGGTGACAAAATTGAACATGACGAGTTAACATAATGATAGAAGAGGTCTTATTGGAATGTTTGGTTCATGAACTTTTGGTAACCCGCATATAGTCTAGGGATGTATTGATTTTGTGGTAGTAGGTCTATTTTCAGCTCTACAAGTGTCGTGTTACATGCCTTGATTGTATTTTTAAAGACTTTAATATATGCGTTTTGTGGATTTACAGTTGTCTGCCTAGAATCGCCTGTTGATATGAAATTTTCTACTTTATGGTTATAGTTGTCTTTGTCTAGTAGGTATAACTATACTGTAATCTTTGTCAGCTTTTGTAATAATAAGTTTTTTTTCTTTGATTGTGTTTCTCAAAGATTTGATTGATCTATCAAGGTTATTATTATTATGTTTTGTACATTCTAGTTTATAGTTACTTAATTCTTCATGAAGATGTACTTGTAGTTGTGACTTAGTGAAGGTTGGCTTGTTGAGTTTTTTATTGTTTGTAATGATTTCTCGAATCCCGCCTTGTCCATGGATATTTTGTGTTGTCCGATTGTTACGAAAATTGTTCTGATTTTACTATGCCATATCTGCAGCTGTCTGACTACAACGGTTACAAAAAAATTGAATTTCTGACTACATAGCTGAGTGCTATCACAGTACTGAGGCCTCACATAGTTAACAGTAGGCAATTCAAGTATGATTCAAACGTGTTCCAAAAAACCCACTGAATGTCCCGTCAACGCTTATAACCTCGAAGTTGATTCGACGTGAAAACATTGAAAAAAAAGATCATGATTCCAACCAAACATTCAAGCTCTAGCACCAATACACCCCGATCCAAGCCACAGGTGAACCATGAAACATTATATTGGTCTGAATAGTTTTTTTTATCGGAAGTGTGTTACTCCGTCATTCCAAGGATCATGATTCCAACAAAAAATTCCAATTTTAGCACCAAAACATCCCAATAAGAGCCACAGGTGATTCATGAAACATTCTATCGGTCTGGAAGATTTTCTACTGGAACTTTGACACTCCGTAATTTCAAGGATCATGATTCTAACAAGAAATTCCAATCTCAGCACAAATACATCCCAATAGATACAAGCCACAGGTGAACCATTAAACATTCTATTGGTCTGAATAAATTTTCTGCTGGGAGCTTTGTACTCCGTCATTTCAAGGATCATGATTCTATCCGAAAATTCCGGTTTTAGCACCAATACATCCCGATACAAGCCACAGATAAACCACAAAACATTCCATTGATCCGTATGAATTTTCTGTTGGAAATATGCTCGGAAATATGCCACTACGTCATTTCAAGGATCATGATTCCAACCAGAAATTTCAGTTTTAGCACCAATACATCCTTATACAAGCAATAGAAGTATCATTCAACATTCTATTGGTATGAATAGATTTTCTGTTGGAAGTATGACACTACGTCAAGTATTTCAAAGATCATGATTCCAATCACACATTCAAGTTTTAGCGCCAATAGATTTTCTGCTGAAAGTCTGATACTCCGTCATAGTGCGGCGGTTAACGACCATTTTTCAGAAAAACCTTGCATTTTGTGATAAAAGCATGAAATTTGGCATATACGCTCTACAGACTGTCCTTTACTATATACGAGGCGGACCCACGATGGAACCGCCGTGCAGCTGTCAGAATTGTCATTTGCCTACCTTTCAGAATTGAAAAATTGAAAATTTGTGCCGCGGCTGGAACTATCCCCTCCCATTCCCCCTCCTTTTGCAATATTGACATTTGTTGTGGTGAAGTTTTACTATGGAGATCTACTGCATTGATAGACGTCATTTTTGAATCAACCCGATATTCGGTTTCAGTTTTTGCCCCTGAAAGGTAGGCAAATGACAATTCTTACAGCTGCACGGCGGTTCCATCGTGGGTCCGCCTCATCTATAGTAAAGGACAGTCTGTAGAGCGTATATGCCAAATTTCATGCTTTTATCACAAAATGCAAGGTGGTTCTCACTAACCGCCGCACTATCATTTCAAAGATCGTGATTCCAACCAAAAATGTTTCTACTGTATTGGTACACTAGAATATTGTATTGGGCTCAATTGGTTTATCAAAACAAAAATCATTCGGAATCATAGGTGTGCCGAAACATCCTAATTTTTGTGCCAATTTATCCTGATACAAGTCATACCTACTACTACTACTACTACTACTACTACTACTACTGCAAAATTTTCAATTGGTTCAAATCGGTTTCTGTCAAATCTAGTATTTCGTTAGAAAATTTGTTCACAACATAAAAAAAAAGATGAATGTATAGGGGTGTATTGGTATCAGTATGTGTAGGAATGTGAATTTGTATAGGGATATCACAGTCTGTGGCACATTAGACCTATATTAGACACTTACGGCTCGATACCAAGTTGGGGCTGAGACCACCGTAAACACGGTTACCATAGCAACGGCGGATACCAACCAATCAGACCGCTGTATTTGGCGAGTTACGCCGTCCCAAACTTTGCGCCTGCAACTTGGTATCAAGCCCTTAACAGACATCTGTAAGACGTTCATCACTATTTGAGTGTTGTTATGGCAAATCAAAATATCGTATTTCGTTAAAAAAAATTCCACAGGCTCTATTATGTGCAGTTTCCTTGAACATTAGTGTTCAAAACTCTTGGGTTTATTGGACAACGTTTATCCCTCTCTTTTTTAGACTGCCGACGTTTCAACGTCCCAAGAGTTTCAAACACTAATATTCTTCATGGACGAGAGAAGAAACGAAAGTTTTCTTGAACCTTCAATCTATTTCAGGTGGTGTGCGTCCTGCTGGCTGTTGCCATAAAAGAAGCCATCACCGCAGGATATAAAAGAAGCGCTGAAAAGAAGAAGCATGAAATACATATCGGAAGGAGTATTTGGAAGGTTCATCCAAAAAGTCATGAAAATATCCATCCAAAAAGTCACGAGAATAACGACAGAAAAAGCAATGCAAATGCGAATGTAAAAGCCAATGAGAAAAATGATGGAAAAACCAACGAGAGCAGCAACGAAACCAGTAATGAAAAAAGCAACGATGCGGGTTTATTTGCCATTTGCGGATGATCGGCTTCTCCAAGTCGCGCAGCGTCAAGTCCGGCGATCTGGGTGGCCAAAACCACGGCTCTACAGGCGCTGCCGTATAATACCCGCACAAAATGTATGCGTCAACAAAGCACTCTCACTTATTACTTACGAAAAATATTTTATTGTCTTACAAACTTATATACATAAATATAGCTGGGCTCTTTGCTTTTTTGAAAAAAAAATCGTATATGGTGCCTCGATAAAAAAAACACTTCTTACACTTAAAAAACACACTTCTTATACTTAATGGCAGAATAAATAAAATGCGTTACACAACAATGAAAAGAATGGTTTTGGTGCACGTGCTCGGTTCCGTCCTCTTCGGGGGTGCTCAACGCCAACTTTTCCCCTCTGCTTTCATCTTGCTCAAGCCAAATTGTCGTCGTTCTTGCTGCCGTCCAGTCTTTTCAGCTGCAAACACACAAAAAAAATCAATTGTGCATTTCGACCGGCATCACGTATACGAAACGAGAGAGAAAAACTCACTTATGGTTCAGCATTCCTCTGCTTTGTGATTGAGTGCAAAAAGGGTACAGGTAAGTTGTGTGTTTGTATAAGTGTACAGGTGTAATTTTGTTTTATTTTTAAAAATTATTCACCTCTTTCTCATCAGTGACGACGGTGGTGTACCGTTCGATAATCCTGTGCGGACCCAGGCTGGGTGCAGCGAAAGCGTGCTTGTAAATTAGGGCCGCGGCTATTCCTCCGAGGATCGGACCAACCCAGTACACCTGTAAATGAAAAATATCATCCTTAAATACGGCCTTAAATCGCGTACGGGTGTAATCAATTCTTGGCTATAAATAGGTCTTTGTAACGGCGATGAGAAGGTGCGCTAATTCTTTTTAATGGCTCAAGGGTTGGGCGATCTTTATTGGCATTTTATAGTTCGACCTAGATTTAACCTTTAGGGATGACAAACGTTGACATTCAGGTCTTGATATTTATTCCCAGTAGCTGCATCTGCAGTAGGCCAGCAGGCAACAACACAAGGATGCATTGTTGGCCGTCGTCGATTATGGAATCGAATTTATGAACGTCCAAGAAATGTTAGACTTGGTGCAGCAAGGCGCAGAACACAAAGCGTTCTGGCTAACAAGATGTCACTTGTGCCCTTTTGCCATCAAATAACCATTAGGAGTCGCAAGATTACTCAAAACATTTAGTGTGTACTAAGCTATTGAAGGGTGGTTTCCAAATTCTGACAAGTTTTTCACATACTAGAAAAAAATGTATTTACCATGTCACTTATTCCTTTCTGCCAGTAGATGGACACAAGGCAATTCAAGAATTTGCTACAGCATCAACTATTCTTCTAGGCCGACTAAGGTCACTGGTTCCAAGAATTGTCATCTGTTTTGAAGCTTGAACATAGCGTTGATAACCAGAACCAGATATTATTGTTCAAAAACATGTTACTTGCGTCCTTTTGCAGTTGGAGGACTTTGAGCCAGTCATAAAATTATCCAAGTTTGCCTGTGTTTTTTCAATATGTCTGAAATCGGCATCCCCTAAGTTTTAGCTATATCAAAGCTTGAACGCATGCTTTGATAATCATTATTGTTGCCTAACCCGATGTCACTTATGCCTTTTTGGCGCCAACAACATCTAAAATTTCCTGAAATTTTCAATTGGTTCTAAGCTGACTTGAAGTGGCATTCCCGAAGAATTTTCAGCTGTACTAAAGCTTTACCGCGTGTTTTGGAAACTAATATCGTTTACCAATATGTCACTTGCGCCTTTTTGCCACCAAAGCATTTTGAGCCGATTTTGAAAATTCTCAATGCTGTCAGTCTATTTCAAAACGACTAAACTGACATTTTCCAAGAATTCTTAGTTGGGTTGAAGCTTGAAGGCACGAGAATTATTGTTGTTCAGAAAGATGTCACTTGTGCCTTTTGTCAGTGAAGGAACCTGATGCTATTGATCAATTCGTTAGAAGAGCTGCTGCTTTGTCGCTTGGCTAATCATGGTGACCGTTTATGAAAAATTGTAAGCTGTATGGAGCCCGAACGCAGGTTTGGATGACCAATATTGTTCAAAAATATGTCACTTGCGCCTTTTTGCAGCCAACAAACTTTGATTGAATCACCAAACTGCATAAATTCATCATATTCAACTGAATAGAATTGGTATTTTCCAAAAAAAAATCATCTGTATTGAAGCTCGAACGCACGCTTTGATGATTATTGTTGTCTAACAGGAACAGGATGTCACTTGTGCCTTTTTGCCGCCAAGAACTTTGTGTCAATCACAGCATTCATCGCGATTTCCAGTGTGCTAATAAACTGAACTGAAACTGAGTTTGCCCAGAATTTTTGGCTGTGTTCAATCTTGAACTCACACTTTAGTGGTCATTATTGTCCGAGTTGTTGTGTAACAAGATGTTACTTGAGCTGTTTTGCCAGCAAATAAACGCGAGGCAATTGCAGGTTCCTCAAAGCTTCTGATAATTATGTCTTCAGGCTAACCAAAAGGATCATCACAATTTTAAGCTGCGCAGAAGCTCAAACGCATGTTGTGATGATTTTTCTCGCCAATAGAATGTCACTTGAGCCTTTTTGCCGTGAAAGAACTTTTAACCAATCACTTTTACAATTGGTAGTTGAAGCTGCATTGAAGCTTGAACGCATGTTTTGATATTATTTTTTGTCCAAACGGATGTCACTTATGCCTTTCTGCCACCAAAGAGTTTTGGACATTCACAATTTTTTGAGATTCTTTACTTATGTTTCCAAGCTGACTAAAAGTGGCATTCCAGAGAATTTTCAGCCTAGGTGGTGAGTACTGAAGCTCAAACGCGTGCCTTATCGTTTCCTTAAATATCATATGTGCCTTTTTGCCGCCAAAGCACTTTGAACGGCTTTTAGAAATTCTCGAGACTGTATTTTAAACCGTACTGAAAATGACAGTTTTCAAGAATTTTTAGTTGTATTGAAGCTTGAACGCATTCTTTGACAAATATTATCATTGCCGGAAAAGATATCACTTGTGCCTTTTTATCAGTAAAGAAACCTGATGCTATTGATCGTTTCGTGAGAAAAGCTGCTGCCATGTCGCTTGGCTAGTTATGATGACCGTTATCAAAAATTGTCAGCTGTATTAAGCCTGGACGCCTGCTTGGTTAACCAGTATTATTCAGAAATATGTCACTTGTGCCTTTTTGCCGCCAAAAGCTCTAATTCAGACACAACATCTCTTGAAATAAACTGTGTTGATAAACTTAGTATACGCGGCATTCTTTTAAAATGTTCAGCAGTATTGAATCTTGAAAGCAATATTTAATATTCACTGTTGTTCAACAATATGTCACTTGTGCTTTTTTGCCACCAAATGAACATAAAGCAATCAAAAGCTTTTCTGAAAGTTCAACTACGCCGCTGAGATGACCGGAGAGGCCGGTAGTTTCAGGTGTATTGAAGCTTGATGCTTTGATATTCATTATGGTTCGGTAGGACATCACTTGTGCCTTTTTCGCATTCAATTGTGGAATTTCTCGAAATTTTTATTATAAAAGTGTATGGAAGTGACATTTTCCAAAAAAAAATTGGCTGTATTGAAGCTCAAACGCACGCTTTGATGATCATTAGTTTTCTGAAAGGATGTCATTAATTTGTGCCTTTTTGTCACCAAGAACTTTGTGTCAATCACAGCATTTTCCAAGATTTCTAGTGTGCTGATGAACTGAATTAAAACTGGATTTTCCTTGAAATTCCAGCTGTATTGAAGCTTGAACTTACGCTTTGATGATTATTATTGTCCGAGTTATCGCGTAACAAGATGTCACTTATGTCGTTTTGCCAGCAAACAAACGTGAAGCAATTGCAGGTTTTTTGAAGCTTCTGTCTCCAGGCTAACCAAAGAGATCATTACAATTTTGGGCTGAGCTAAAGCCTAATCGCATGTTTTGATGATAATCTTTACCAACAGAATGTCACTTGAGCCTTTTTGCCGTCAAAGGCGTTCAAATCAATTGTGAAATAATTCAAGTTTGCCGATGTACCTACTTTCAATCTGTCTGAAATCGGCTTTTTCCAAGAACTTGAAGCTACATTGAAGCTTGGACGCATGTTTTAATATTTATTTTTGTCTAAACGGATGTCACTTATGCCTTTCTGCCGCCAAAGAGTTTTGGACATCCACAAATTTCTGAGATTTTTCACTTATGTTCCCAAGCTGACTGAAAGTGGCATTCCAGAGAATTTTCAGCCGTAGATGGTGAGTACTGAAGCTCAAAAGCGTGCCTTGTCGTTTCCTGAAATAGCACTTGTGCCCTTCTGCCGCCAAAGCACTTTGAACGGCTTCTAGAAACTCTCAAGACTGTCAGTGTATTTTAAACTGGACTGAAAATTACATTTCTCAAGAATTAAAGGCTGTATTGAAGCTTGAACGCACGCTTTGGCAATTACTATTATTGTCCGAGAAGATATCACTTGTGCCTTTTTATCAGTGGAGAAACCTGATGCCATTGATCGATTCGTGAGAAAAGCTGCTGCCATGTCGCTTGGCTAGTTATGATGACCGTTACCAAAAATTGTCAGTTGTATTAAGCCTGGACGCCTGCTTTGATAACCAGTATTATTCAAAAAGATGTCACTTGTGCCTTTTTGCCGCCAAAAACTCTAATTCAGTCACAACATTTCTTGAAATCAACTGTGTTATTAAACTGGGTATACGCGGCATTTTCCTAAAATATTCAGCAGTATTGAAGCTTGAACGCAATATTTGATATTTACTGTTCAAAAAGATGTCAATTGTGCCTTTTTGCCAGCAAGTAAATATGAGTCGATTGAAAGCTTTTCTAGAAGTTCAGCTGTGCCTTAGAATAACCGAAGTAACCGTTGAAAAAAGTCGTAGCCGTATTAAAGCTTCATGCTTCGATAATTATCATTGTTTAACAGAACGTCACTTGTGCCTTTTTGCAGCCAACAAACGTTGAAATAATCACCAAATTGCATGAATACAATCATCATTCAACTGAATAAAATAGCATTATCCAAAAAAAAAATCAACTGTATTGAAGCTCGAACGTACGATTTGATGATCATTATTATTACAACAGGTGTCACTTGTGTCTTTTTGCCGCCAAGAACTTTGTGTCAATCACAGCATTCCTCAGATTTGTAGTGTGCTGATGAACTGAACTGTAAGTGAATTACCCAAAAATTTGCAGCTGTGCTGAAGCTTCAACTTACGCTTCGATGATTAGTATTGTCCGAGTTATAGTCTAACAAGATGTCACTTATGCCGTTTTGCCAGCAGATAAACGCGGGGCAATTGCAGACTTTTTGTGGCTTGTGATGTGTTTCCAGGCTGACTTGGGGAACCATTACCAATAGTTTTAAGCTGCGCTGGATGATAAACGGATAGGAGGCAATTGAACAATTTGGTAGAATAGCTACAACTATGTCGCTAGCTGATCATGGTGACCGTTAACAAGAATTGATAGCTGTATGAAGCCAAAGCACATGCTTCTACGACCGGTTTTGCTCAACAGCATGATTGTGACTTGTGCCTTTTGGCCGCCAAAAACTTCAATCCAATCAAAACATTCCTTGAAGTTAACTGTGTTATTGAACTGAATACAGGCGGCATTTCCCTGGAATGTTCAGCTGTATAGAAGGTTGGAAGCAATATTTGATATTCACCATTGTTCAAAAAGATGTCACTTATGCCTTTTTGCCGCCAAAGAATTTTGAACATTTGCATCTTCTTGAGATTTTTCACAGTGTTGTCAAGTTGACTTGGAGTAGCATCCCCCAAGAGTTTTCAGCTGTACTGAAGCTTGCACTCACGCTTTGAGAGTTATTATTGTCCGAAAAGATGTCACCTGTGCCTTTTTGTCAGTAAACGGATAGGAGGCAATCAAACAATTTGGTATAATAGCTACAACTATGTCGCTAGCTGATCATGGTGACCGTTAACAAGAATTGATAGCTGTATGAAGCCTAAGCGCATGCTTCTACGACCGGTTTTGCTCAACAGCATGATTGTGACTTGTGCCTTTTGGCTGCCAAAAACTTCAATCCAATCAAAACATTCCTTGAATTTAACTGTGTTATTGAATTGAATACAGGCGGCATTTCCCTTAAATTTTCAGCTGTATTGAAGGTTGAAAGCAATATTTGATATTCACCATTGTTCAAAAAGATGTCACTTATGCCTTTTTGCCGCCAAAGAATTTTGAACATTCGCATCTTCTTGAGATTTTTCACTGTGTTGTCAAGTTGACTTGGAGTAGCATCCCCCAAGAGTTTTCAGCTGTACTGAAGCTTGCACTCACGCTTTGAGAGTTATTATTGTCCGAAAAGATGTCACTTGGGCCTTTTTGTCAGTAAACAGATAGGAGGCAATCAAACAATTTGGTCTAATAGCTACAACTATGTCGCTAGCTGATCATGGTGACCGTTAACAAGAATTGATAGCTGTATGAAGCCTAAGCGCATGCTTCTACGACCGGTTTTGCTCAACAGCATGATTGTGACTTGTGCCTTTTTGGCTGCCAAAAACTTCAATCCAATCAAAACATTCCTTGAATTTAACTGTGTTATTGAATTGAATACAGGCGGCATTCCCCTTAAATGTTCAGCTGTATTGAAGGTTGAAAGCAATATTTGATATTCACCATTGTTCAAAAAGATGTCACTTATGCCTTTTTGCCGCCAATGAATTTTGAACATTCGCATCTTCTTGAGATTTTTCACTGTGTTGTCAAGTTGACTTGGAGTAGCATCCCCCAAGAGTTTTCGGCTGTACTGAAGCTTGCACTCACGCTTTGAGAGTTATTATTGTCCGAAAAGATGTCACTTGTGCCTTTTTGTCAGTAAACAGATAGGAGGCAATCAAACAATTTGGTCTAATAGCTACAACTATGTCGCTAGCTGATCATGGTGACCGTTAACAAGAATTGATAGCTGTATGAAGCCTAAGCGCATGCTTCTACGACCGGTTTTGCTCAACAGCATGATTGTGACTTGTGCCTTTTGGCTGCCAAAAACTTCAATCCAATCAAAACATTCCTTGAATTTAACTGTGTTATTGAATTGAATACAGGCGGCATTCCCCTTAAATGTTCAGCTGTATTGAAGGTTGAAAGCAATATTTGATATTCACCATTGTTCAAAAAGATGTCACTTATGCCTTTTTGCCGCCAAAGAATTTTGAACATTCGCATCTTCTTGAGATTTTTCACTGTGTTGTCAAGTTGACTTGGAGTAGCATCCCCCAAGAGTTTTCAGCTGTACTGAAGCTTGCACTCACGCTTTGAGAGTTATTATTGTCCGAAAAGATGTCACTTGGGCCTTTTTGTCAGTAAACAGATAGGAGGCAATCAAACAATTTGGTCTAATAGCTACAACTATGTCGCTAGCTGATCATGGTGACCGTTAACAAGAATTGATAGCTGTATGAAGCCTAAGCGCATGCTTCTACGACCGGTTTTGCTCAACAGCATGATTGTGACTTGTGCCTTTTGGCTGCCAAAAACTTCAATCCAATCAAAACATTCCTTGAATTTAACTGTGTTATTGAATTGAATACAGGCGGCATTCCCCTTAAATGTTCAGCTGTATTGAAGGTTGAAAGCAATATTTGATATTCACCATTGTTCAAAAAGATGTCACTTATGCCTTTTTGCCGCCAAAGAATTTTGAACATTCGCATCTTCTTGAGATTTTTCACTGTGTTGTCAAGTTGACTTGGAGTAGCATCCCCCAAGAGTTTTCGGCTGTACTGAAGCTTGCACTCACGCTTTGAGAGTTATTATTGTCCGAAAAGATGTCACTTGTGCCTTTTTGTCAGTAAACGGATAGGAGGCAATCAAACAATTTGGTCTAATAGCTACAACTATGTCGCTAGCTGATCATGGTGACCGTTAACAAGAATTGATAGCTGTATGAAGCCTAAGCGCATGCTTCTACGACCGGTTTTGCTCAACAGCATGATTGTGACTTGTGCCTTTTGGCTGCCAAAAACTTCAATCCAATCAAAACATTCCTTGAATTTAACTGTGTTATTGAATTGAATACAGGCGGCATTCCCCTTAAATGTTCAGCTGTATTGAAGGTTGAAAGCAATATTTGATATTCACCATTGTTCAAAAAGATGTCACTTATGCCTTTTTGCCGCCAAAGAATTCTGAACATTCGCATCTTCTTGAGATTTTTCACTGTGTTGTCAAGTTGACTTGGAGTAGCATCCCCCAAGAGTTTTCAGCTGTACTGAAGCTTGCACTCACGCTTTGAGAGTTATTATTGTCCGAAAAGATGTCACTTGTGCCTTTTTGTCAGTAAACAGATAGGAGGCAATCAAACAATTTGGTCTAATAGCTACAACTATGTCGCTAGCTGATCATGATGACCGTTAACAAGAATTGATAGCTGTATGAAGCCTAAGCGCATGCTTCTACGACCGGTTTTGCTCAACAGCATGATTGTGACTTGTGCCTTTTGGCTGCCAAAAACTTCAATCCAATCAAAACATTCCTTGAATTTAACTGTGTTATTGAATTGAATACAGGCGGCATTCCCCTTAAATGTTCAGCTGTATTGAAGGTTGAAAGCAATATTTGATATTCACCATTGTTCAAAAAGATGTCACTTATGCCTTTTTGCCGCCAAAGAATTTTGAACATTCGCATCTTCTTGAGATTTTTCACTGTGTTGTCAAGTTGACTTGGAGTAGCATCCCCCAAGAGTTTTCGGCTGTACTGAAGCTTGCACTCACGCTTTGAGAGTTATTATTGTCCGAAAAGATGTCACTTGTGCCTTTTTGTCAGTAAACGGATAGGAGGCAATTGAACAATTTGGTATAATAGCTACAACTATGTCGCTAGCTGATCATGGTGACCGTTAACAAGAATTGATAGCTGTATGAAGCCTAAGCGCATGCTTCTACGACCGGTTTTGCTCAACAGCATGATTGTGACTTGTGCCTTTTGGCTGCCAAAAACTTCAATCCAATCAAAACATTCCTTGAATTTAACTGTGTTATTGAATTGAATACAGGCGGCATCCCCCTTAAATGTTCAGCTGTATTGAAGGTTGAAAGCAATATTTGATATTCACCATTGTTCAAAAAGATGTCACTTATGCCTTTTTGCCGCCAAAGAATTTTGAACATTCGCATCTTCTTGAGATTTTTCACTGTGTTGTCAAGTTGACTTGGAGTAGCATCCCCCAAGAGTTTTCAGCTGTACTGAAGCTTGCACTCACGCTTTGAGAGTTATTATTGTCCGAAAAGATGTCACTTGGGCCTTTTTGTCAGTAAACAGATAGGAGGCAATCAAACAATTTGGTCTAATAGCTACAACTATGTCGCTAGCTGATCATGGTGACCGTTAACAAGAATTGATAGCTGTATGAAGCCTAAGCGCATGCTTCTACGACCGGTTTTGCTCAACAGCATGATTGTGACTTGTGCCTTTTGGCTGCCAAAAACTTCAATCCAATCAAAACATTCCTTGAATTTAACTGTGTTATTGAATTGAATACAGGCGGCATTCCCCTTAAATGTTCAGCTGTATTGAGGGTTGAAAGCAATATTTGATATTCACCATTGTTCAAAAAGATGTCACTTATGCCTTTTTGCCGCCAAAGAATTTTGAACATTCGCATCTTCTTGAGATTTTTCACTGTGTTGTCAAGTTGACTTGGAGTAGCATCCCCCAAGAGTTTTCAGCTGTACTGAAGCTTGCACTCACGCTTTGAGAGTTATTATTGTCCGAAAAGATGTCACTTGGGCCTTTTTGTCAGTAAACAGATAGGAGGCAATCAAACAATTTGGTCTAATAGCTACAACTATGTCGCTAGCTGATCATGGTGACCGTTAACAAGAATTGATAGCTGTATGAAGCCTAAGCGCATGCTTCTACGACCGGTTTTGCTCAACAGCATGATTGTGACTTGTGCCTTTTGGCTGCCAAAAACTTCAATCCAATCAAAACATTCCTTGAATTTAACTGTGTTATTGAATTGAATACAGGCGGCATTCCCCTTAAATGTTCAGCTGTATTGAAGGTTGAAAGCAATATTTGATATTCACCATTGTTCAAAAAGATGTCACTTATGCCTTTTTGCCGCCAAAGAATTTTGAACATTCGCATCTTCTTGAGATTTTTCACTGTGTTGTCAAGTTGACTTGGAGTAGCATCCCCCAAGAGTTTTCGGCTGTACTGAAGCTTGCACTCACGCTTTGAGAGTTATTATTGTCCGAAAAGATGTCACTTGTGCCTTTTTGTCAGTAAACGGATAGGAGGCAATCAAACAATTTGGTCTAATAGCTACAACTATGTCGCTAGCTGATCATGGTGACCGTTAACAAGAATTGATAGCTGTATGAAGCCTAAGCGCATGCTTCTACGACCGGTTTTGCTCAACAGCATGATTGTGACTTGTGCCTTTTGGCTGCCAAAAACTTCAATCCAATCAAAACATTCCTTGAATTTAACTGTGTTATTGAATTGAATACAGGCGGCATTCCCCTTAAATGTTCAGCTGTATTGAAGGTTGAAAGCAATATTTGATATTCACCATTGTTCAAAAAGATGTCACTTATGCCTTTTTGCCGCCAAAGAATTCTGAACATTCGCATCTTCTTGAGATTTTTCACTGTGTTGTCAAGTTGACTTGGAGTAGCATCCCCCAAGAGTTTTCAGCTGTACTGAAGCTTGCACTCACGCTTTGAGAGTTATTATTGTCCGAAAAGATGTCACTTGTGCCTTTTTGTCAGTAAACAGATAGGAGGCAATCAAACAATTTGGTCTAATAGCTACAACTATGTCGCTAGCTGATCATGATGACCGTTAACAAGAATTGATAGCTGTATGAAGCCTAAGCGCATGCTTCTACGACCGGTTTTGCTCAACAGCATGATTGTGACTTGTGCCTTTTGGCTGCCAAAAACTTCAATCCAATCAAAACATTCCTTGAATTTAACTGTGTTATTGAATTGAATACAGGCGGCATTCCCCTTAGATGTTCAGCTGTATTGAAGGTTGAAAGCAATATTTGATATTCACCATTGTTCAAAAAGATGTCACTTATGCCTTTTTGCCGCCAAAGAATTTTGAACATTCGCATCTTCTTGAGATTTTTCACTGTGTTGTCAAGTTGACTTGGAGTAGCATCCCCCAAGAGTTTTCGGCTGTACTGAAGCTTGCACTCACGCTTTGAGAGTTATTATTGTCCGAAAAGATGTCACTTGTGCCTTTTTGTCAGTAAACGGATAGGAGGCAATTGAACAATTTGGTATAATAGCTACAACTATGTCGCTAGCTGATCATGGTGACCGTTAACAAGAATTGATAGCTGTATGAAGCCTAAGCGCATGCTTCTACGACCGGTTTTGCTCAACAGCATGATTGTGACTTGTGCCTTTTGGCTGCCAAAAACTTCAATCCAATCAAAACATTCCTTGAATTTAACTGTGTTATTGAATTGAATACAGGCGGCATCCCCCTTAAATGTTCAGCTGTATTGAAGGTTGAAAGCAATATTTGATATTCACCATTGTTCAAAAAGATGTCACTTATGCCTTTTTGCCGCCAAAGAATTTTGAACATTCGCATCTTCTTGAGATTTTTCACTGTGTTGTCAAGTTGACTTGGAGTAGCATCCCCCAAGAGTTTTCAGCTGTACTGAAGCTTGCACTCACGCTTTGAGAGTTATTATTGTCCGAAAAGATGTCACTTGGGCCTTTTTGTCAGTAAACAGATAGGAGGCAATCAAACAATTTGGTCTAATAGCTACAACTATGTCGCTAGCTGATCATGGTGACCGTTAACAAGAATTGATAGCTGTATGAAGCCTAAGCGCATGCTTCTACGACCGGTTTTGCTCAACAGCATGATTGTGACTTGTGCCTTTTGGCTGCCAAAAACTTCAATCCAATCAAAACATTCCTTGAATTTAACTGTGTTATTGAATTGAATACAGGCGGCATTCCCCTTAAATGTTCAGCTGTATTGAGGGTTGAAAGCAATATTTGATATTCACCATTGTTCAAAAAGATGTCACTTATGCCTTTTTGCCGCCAAAGAATTTTGAACATTCGCATCTTCTTGAGATTTTTCACTGTGTTGTCAAGTTGACTTGGAGTAGCATCCCCCAAGAGTTTTCGGCTGTACTGAAGCTTGCACTCACGCTTTGAGAGTTATTATTGTCCGAAAAGATGTCACTTGGGCCTTTTTGTCAGTAAACAGATAGGAGGCAATCAAACAATTTGGTCTAATAGCTACAACTATGTCGCTAGCTGATCATGGTGACCGTTAACAAGAATTGATAGCTGTATGAAGCCTAAGCGCATGCTTCTACGACCGGTTTTGCTCAACAGCATGATTGTGACTTGTGCCTTTTGGCTGCCAAAAACTTCAATCCAATCAAAACATTCCTTGAATTTAACTGTGTTATTGAATTGAATACAGGCGGCATTCCCCTTAAATGTTCAGCTGTATTGAAGGTTGAAAGCAATATTTGATATTCACCATTGTTCAAAAAGATGTCACTTATGCCTTTTTGCCGCCAAAGAATTCTGAACATTCGCATCTTCTTGAGATTTTTCACTGTGTTGTCAAGTTGACTTGGAGTAGCATCCCCCAAGAGTTTTCGGCTGTACTGAAGCTTGCACTCACGCTTTGAGAGTTATTATTGTCCGAAAAGATGTCACTTGGGCCTTTTTGTCAGTAAACAGATAGGAGGCAATCAAACAATTTGGTCTAATAGCTACAACTATGTCGCTAGCTGATCATGGTGACCGTTAACAAGAATTGATAGCTGTATGAAGCCTAAGCGCATGCTTCTACGACCGGTTTTGCTCAACAGCATGATTGTGACTTGTGCCTTTTGGCTGCCAAAAACTTCAATCCAATCAAAACATTCCTTGAATTTAACTGTGTTATTGAATTGAATACAGGCGGCATCCCCCTTAAATGTTCAGCTGTATTGAAGGTTGAAAGCAATATTTGATATTCACCATTGTTCAAAAAGATGTCACTTATGCCTTTTTGCCGCCAAAGAATTTTGAACATTCGCATCTTCTTGAGATTTTTCACTGTGTTGTCAAGTTGACTTGGAGTAGCATCCCCCAAGAGTTTTCAGCTGTACTGAAGCTTGCACTCACGCTTTGAGAGTTATTATTGTCCGAAAAGATGTCACTTGGGCCTTTTTGTCAGTAAACAGATAGGAGGCAATCAAACAATTTGGTCTAATAGCTACAACTATGTCGCTAGCTGATCATGGTGACCGTTAACAAGAATTGATAGCTGTATGAAGCCTAAGCGCATGCTTCTACGACCGGTTTTGCTCAACAGCATGATTGTGACTTGTGCCTTTTGGCTGCCAAAAACTTCAATCCAATCAAAACATTCCTTGAATTTAACTGTGTTATTGAATTGAATACAGGCGGCATTCCCCTTAAATGTTCAGCTGTATTGAAGGTTGAAAGCAATATTTGATATTCACCATTGTTCAAAAAGATGTCACTTATGCCTTTTTGCCGCCAAAGAATTCTGAACATTCGCATCTTCTTGAGATTTTTCACTGTGTTGTCAAGTTGACTTGGAGTAGCATCCCCCAAGAGTTTTCAGCTGTACTGAAGCTTGCACTCACGCTTTGAGAGTTATTATTGTCCGAAAAGATGTCACTTGGGCCTTTTTGTCAGTAAACAGATAGGAGGCAATCAAACAATTTGGTCTAATAGCTACAACTATGTCGCTAGCTGATCATGGTGACCGTTAACAAGAATTGATAGCTGTATGAAGCCTAAGCGCATGCTTCTACGACCGGTTTTGCTCAACAGCATGATTGTGACTTGTGCCTTTTGGCTGCCAAAAACTTCAATCCAATCAAAACATTCCTTGAATTTAACTGTGTTATTGAATTGAATACAGGCGGCATTCCCCTTAAATGTTCAGCTGTATTGAAGGTTGAAAGCAATATTTGATATTCACCATTGTTCAAAAAGATGTCACTTATGCCTTTTTGCCGCCAAAGAATTTTGAACATTCGCATCTTCTTGAGATTTTTCACTGTGTTGTCAAGTTGACTTGGAGTAGCATCCCCCAAGAGTTTTCAGCTGTACTGAAGCTTGCACTCACGCTTTGAGAGTTATTATTGTCCGAAAAGATGTCACTTGGGCCTTTTTGTCAGTAAACAGATAGGAGGCAATCAAACAATTTGGTCTAATAGCTACAACTATGTCGCTAGCTGATCATGGTGACCGTTAACAAGAATTGATAGCTGTATGAAGCCTAAGCGCATGCTTCTACGACCGGTTTTGCTCAACAGCATGATTGTGACTTGTGCCTTTTGGCTGCCAAAAACTTCAATCCAATCAAAACATTCCTTGAATTTAACTGTGTTATTGAATTGAATACAGGCGGCATTCCCCTTAAATGTTCAGCTGTATTGAAGGTTGAAAGCAATATTTGATATTCACCATTGTTCAAAAAGATGTCACTTATGCCTTTTTGCCGCCAAAGAATTCTGAACATTCGCATCTTCTTGAGATTTTTCACTGTGTTGTCAAGTTGACTTGGAGTAGCATCCCCCAAGAGTTTTCAGCTGTACTGAAGCTTGCACTCACGCTTTGAGAGTTATTATTGTCCGAAAAGATGTCACTTGTGCCTTTTTGTCAGTAAACAGATAGGAGGCAATCAAACAATTTGGTCTAATAGCTACAACTATGTCGCTAGCTGATCATGATGACCGTTAACAAGAATTGATAGCTGTATGAAGCCTAAGCGCATGCTTCTACGACCGGTTTTGCTCAACAGCATGATTGTGACTTGTGCCTTTTGGCTGCCAAAAACTTCAATCCAATCAAAACATTCCTTGAATTTAACTGTGTTATTGAATTGAATACAGGCGGCATTCCCCTTAAATGTTCAGCTGTATTGAAGGTTGAAAGCAATATTTGATATTCACCATTTGTTCAAAAAGATGTCACTTATGCCTTTTTGCCGCCAAAGAATTTTGAACATTCGCATCTTCTTGAGATTTTTCACTGTGTTGTCAAGTTGACTTGGAGTAGCATCCCCCAAGAGTTTTCGGCTGTACTGAAGCTTGCACTCACGCTTTGAGAGTTATTATTGTCCGAAAAGATGTCACTTGTGCCTTTTTGTCAGTAAACGGATAGGAGGCAATTGAACAATTTGGTATAATAGCTACAACTATGTCGCTAGCTGATCATGGTGACCGTTAACAAGAATTGATAGCTGTATGAAGCCTAAACGCATGCTTCGATGACCGGTTTTGCTCAACAGCATGTGACTTGTGCCTTTTGGCCGCCAAAAACTTCAATCCAGTCAAAACATTCCTTGAATTCAACTATGTTATTGAATTGAATACAGGCGGCATTTCCCTGAAATGTTCAGCTGTATAGAAGGTTGAAAGCAATATTTGATATTCACCATTGTTCAAAAAGATGTCACTTATGCCTTTTTGCCGCCTAAGAACTTTGAACATTCACAATCTCTTGAGTGTTTTCACTGTGTTTTCAAGATAACCAAAAGTGGCATTTCTCAAGAGTTTTTCATTTGTACTGTGGCCTGAACGCATCCCTTAAAACTAATACGTCTACCATGATGTTGCTTGCACCTTTCTGCCGCCAAAGCACCTTGAAACAATTTCAGAAATTTTTTAAACTGTTAATGTATTTTAGAATGAACTGAAAATCACATTCCCAGCTGCAGAATCGGTAAAATGTCATTTTATGTCAGTATGGTCGCACAATGGAATTCTTGAAAAGCTCTGTGATTGCTTCAAGCTCCTTCCCGAAAGAAAGGGACAAGTGACATTTTGTTGAAGGCATCTTTTGCCAAGTACACATTCAACCTTCAGTGAAGCTGTGAATTTGATAAACTCTCATTCTCAGTCAAACTGACTTGAACACCCTGAAATTTAACGGAAATTCTATAATTGCTTCCAAGCCCATTGCGGGCAAAAGGAGACAAGTGACATCAAAAGCGACATTTTGTTCAAGATATCATTGTTGAAGAAAGGTATGCGTTCAATTCTCAATAGAGCTATAAATTCAATTAAATGACGTTTTGATTGAGTCTAATCACACAGTTATATTCTAGAAAAGCTGCAAAATTGCTTTAAGGCTTTTTGCTGTAAAAAAGGGACTAGTGCTTTTTCTCAAAAAATTGTTGTCTCGGTATACGTTCAGTCTTTAGTATTGAGCGTATATACTCAAGTAAAGATTTTTCACACAAAATGTCGTTTGTTCCTTTTTTACGTGCAAAGAAGCTGGGAAAAATAACAAACTTTTTTAAGAACTTCAGTGTGTGGAAAGAGTCCGAGTGTGTGATTCGATTGACTGAAAATGACGATATATTGAATAAATAGATTTATTGAAGGTTAAATGCATGATTCAACAATAAACTCTTCAACAAAAGATCACTTGTCTCTTTTTTCCGCAAAAAACCTCATTGAAGTGATTACAAAAATATCCAAGTATTTTAGTGCGTCATCAAACCAACTGGATATATGTTTTCCAATAATTTATAGCTGCACTGAAGATTGAACGCATGCTTGAACAAAAAGGTCACTTGTTCCTTTTTTCCCGCGAAGAGCTATTGAAGTGATTACAGAATCTCCCAAGAGTTTCAGTGTGTGATTAGATGATTAGATTGACTTGAAATGACAACTCATTGAATTTGCAGCTACTCGAAGTTGAATGTATGCTTCAACAAAAAATTCTTCAACAAAATATCACTTGCTCCTTTTTCCCCGCAATGAGCACTGAAGCAATTGCAAAGAAAAATGGGAGTTCCGATGTGTGATTACTGATTGAATTGACTTAGACTATTGGATGTACAGCTGAACTCAAGATTAAACACAGACTGAATCATTGATGGAAATGTCACTCATTCCCTTTTATCAGCAAAGAAATCTGAAGCATGTTTGAAGCTTTTCAAAAATCTTGGTATGGGTATAGTGGTTGTACTGAAAATTGAACGCGTACTTCGACATTGATATACTTAACAAAATGGTTCTTGCTCCGTTTTCGCCGCAAAGAGCTTTGAAGCCAATGCTGGAGATTCTGAGACAATATTTCACAAGTTCACGAAACTGATTAAAATTGACTTCTCATGTTTTTTTTTTCAAGCGCGGGATCCAAATTGGAACGTATTTTATTATTTTTGAAAAAAAATCACTTGTACCTTTTTGCTTACAAATGATCAGTATAATAATGGTTCCTGAGGACCTTTTGTAGGTGAGCACTAGGCATGCTATTCATTTTATTAGTCGACGAACTGTTTTCTGATTGTCTGATTTGATCAGATCAAAACTGCTTTGACATGATCATACCGATACGACTTGAAATTACCTGTCGATACTTGACCTGACTGAATTGTTTTTAATTTGACTTGACCTGGGCACATTTTGACCTGACCTGACCGCTACAAAATACTTGCAACTCGACTTGCAACTGGTTCTCGGGACACGGAAGACTACCTTCAGGTAGGTGACCTAACTGAATTGACGGCACTTTGACCTGACCTGACTGCATCGAAAGCGGTTACATACCCAGTGGTTATCCCAGTCTCCGGAGATGACGGCCGAACCGAAGCTTCTGGCGGGATTCATGCTGGATCCGGTGAAGTCGACGGTGGCCAGGTGGCCCAGGCCGACGGCCAGGCCGATGGCCAGGGCCGCGATGGGCTTGGCTTCAGGCCTGTTCGGGTCGCAAACTCCGGAGACGACAAGCACGAGGACGAAGCCGAGGAAGAACTCGAATCCGAAGCCCTGCAGGGGCATGACGCCCTCGCTGAGCTGGGTCTTGCCCAGGCCGCCGTCGTGCAAGCTCTCCTTGACCAAAGCCTGAAAATTCCACAAATATTTACTTGGTCGAAAAAAAAGTCATGAGTAACCTGTTTCGAATTTTTCAAATTATCTTGAGCAAATTAATTTGAGTTCATTCGCAAATTTTGAATTCATTTTGAAATAAAGTGTATTTAACGGTCAGAAAGGAAGATTATCGTAGACTCTTCACTCGTAAATCGTGATGATTCACTTTACTCTTAACCACTAATGGTAATTGATTCATTACATACCATGTAAGAGGGCGGAAAGTGACTAATTACGACCTCTCTCGCACATATTGAAGAACCTTGAATATTCTGGAGGAACTCAACATGGTGACTGCGTGGAATTTAGTCACAAAAGAGATCTTATTTGTTCAAGTTGAAGAACTTCAATTTGTGTATCATTGAAGGGAAACTAAGTATGCTAGGGGAATTCTGAATTCTGCTCCATCAAAGTCTAGAAAGAACCAGTGAAATTTGAGTGGACCTCAGCAGAAGAATTCCGTGGAAGTCAGTCTTCGAAGTGACCTCTTCTGTACAGGATGAAGAACCTTAAATGGAAGTGAATATTCTAGAGGATCTCTGAGGAGCGCCAAGGAACTCAGGAATTTTGAGGAGTTTTGGAGAAACCCACAGAAACTCTGGAGGAATTCAGCAAAGGAACTCTAGGGAAATCATTCTCAAATATCTTTTGTACTGTTGAAAGAACCTCAAAGGTACCTACCTAAATATTCTAGAGAAGCTCTAGGAAATTCCAATGATTCTGGAAACACCAAGAGAAATTGTGAGGGAGATGAGCAATAGGAACTCAGCAAGGTATTCCGGCTTTTTTTGTGAAAACTGGAAAACGTTCAAGGATGCTGAATAATCCAAGGAAACTTTGGGGAACTCCAGGGAATCCTTGCCAAACCCAAAAAAAAAAACCTAGAGGAGCTCAGTAAGGACACTTCGGGGAATTTACTAGTGGAATTCGAGTCCAAAAGTGACCTCTTTGTACAAGTTGAAGAACCTGGAATCAGGTTCATTGCAGAAACTCTGGGGAACTTCAAAAAATGTCCGAAAAACCCAAAGCAACACTAGGGAAATTCCAATCAACTGCAGGTGATCCAGTCGCAAGAGTTCTTTGTATCAGTTGGAAAAGCTCAACAGCAAAAGCAGTTTTTTTCTCAGCAGAAGAATTCCGTGGAAGTCAGTCTTGAAAGTGACCTCTTCTGTACAGGATGAAGAACCTCAAATGGAAGTAAATATCCTGGAGGATCTCTGGGGAGCACCGAAGAACTCTAAGGAATTTCGAGGAATTCTGAAAAGACTCACAGAAACTCTGGAGACATGCAGGAAGAGAAACTCTATGGAATTAAATCGCAAAGATCTCTGGTACAGTTCAAAGAATCTCAAGGGGACTTATATATTCTAGAGAAGCGCTGGAAAAATCCAAAGAGTTCTATAAAAACTCAATGGGACTTCAGGGGAGCTGAGCAGTAGAAATCTAGCAACGTAGATTGGAAAACAATCAAGGAAGTCAAATGATTCAAGAGAGTTCTGGATAACTCCTTCTGGAAATTCTTGTCAAACTCAAAAAGATCAAGAGGAGCCAAGCAGAGACACTCCGGGGAATTCAATAGCGGGATTTAAATTCAAAAGTGACCACTTTGCCAAAGTTTGAGAGCATGGGATCAAGTATAGTGCGAAAGCTCTGGAGAACTCCAAAAAATGCCAGAAAAACTCCAAGAAACTCTGGGAAAGTTCTCAAAGGAACTGCAGGTGATTCAGTCGTGAAAGTTCTTTGTACCAGTTGAAAAAGCTCAATAGCGAAAGCAGTTTTTTGGTGAAAAGTGTGGGACATTGATAAAAATTGAACACTCAGACGAACTCTGAGCAATTTCTAGGAATCGCTGCCGAACCCCTGGAGGAGTTTAGTGGAATTCAACCCCAAAAGTAACCTCCTGTGTACAAGTGAGAGAGCTCAAGATGATTTTTTTTTTGGAACACTGAAGAATTCTGAAGAGTTCTGGAAAAACCCAAAGAAACTCCGGGGGAGCTGAGCAAAGAAACTTCTGGGAATTCAGTCGCAAGATGAATTGTGCAGAAGTGAGCTTTTACGTCCATTTCGAACGACCTCAGGGAGAGCTGAATATTTTAGGGAAAACTTTGGGAGATTCAAAAACCCCAGAAGAGCACTGGAGGAGCTCAACAGGGAAACTGCGTGGCATCCGGTCGCAAAATAGACCTAATTTGTGCAAGTTAAAGAGGCTCAATTTGTGTATCATTGAAGGGAAACTAAACCTTCTAGGGGAAATTCTGTAGAGCTCCATCGAAGTCTAGAAAGAGCCAGTGGAATTCAAGTGGAACTAGGCAGAAGAGTTCCGTGGAAGTCAGTCTTGGAAGTGACCTCTTCTGTACAGGATGAAGAACCTTAAAAGGAAGTGAATATTCTGGGGGACTTCTGGGGAGCGCCGTGGAGCTCTGAGGAATTTCGAGGAGTTTTGGGAAGACCCACAGAGAATTCGGAGGAATTCAGCAAAGGAACTCTAGGGAATTCTATCGCAAATATCTTTTTTACTGTTGAAAGAACCTCGAAAGTACTTTAATATTCTAGAGAAGCTCTGGGAAATTCCAATGGATTCTGGAAACACCCAGAGAAATTGTGAGGGATATGAGCAACAGGAATTCAGCAAGGTACCCCGGCTTTTTTGTGAAAACTGGAAAACGTTCAAGGATGCTGAATAATCCAAGGGAACTTTGGAGAAATCCAGGGAATTTTAGCCAAACCCAAAAACAAAAACCTAGAAGAGGTCAGTAAAGACACTCCGGGAAATTCACTAGTGGAATTCGAATTCAAAAGTGACCTCTTTGTACAAGTTGCAGAACCTGGAGTCAGGTTCATTGCGGAACTCTGGGGAACTCCGGAAAAAGCCCAAAAAACTCTGGGAGAGCTCAGCAGCTGAAACGCGGGAAATTCAGTTGCAAGAGTTCTTTGTACCAGTTTGAAAAGCTCAACAGCAAAAGCAGTTTTTTGTGAGAAGTGTAGGACATTGATGAGAATTGAACAATCTGTTGAACCCTGGGCAATTCCTAGGAATTGTTGTCAAACCCCTGGAGGAGCTCGGCGGAATTCAACCCCAAAAGTTACCCCTTTTTTACAAGTGAAAAAGCTCAAGATGAATTTTTTTTGGGAACTCTGGAGAACTCCGAAGAGTTCCGAAAAAAAACCAAAGAAACTCTGGAAGAGCTCAGCAGGTTAAATGCGGGGAATTCAGTCGCAAAGTGATATCTTTTGTACAAGCTCAAGAACTTCAAGGTGAATTGAAATAAATATTCTAGGGCAACTCTGAGAAACTCCGAAGAATTCTGGAAAAAACCGAGATGAACTCTGGCGAATTCAGTTACAGGAGCTACTTTTTGTGCAAGTTCTAAGACATTAGGGGAGAAAAAAATCTAGGGTATCTCTCCAAGGAATTCTGTAGAAACCCGAGAAATTTTGAAGGTATTTATCAAATGGAACTCAGTCACAACTAAGGTCACAACTCTTTCAAACTATTTGAAAAATCTCAAAGAAACCCGAATACGTTCAGGGACACTCTGAGGGACTCCGAATTATTCCGGAAAAACTCAAAGGAACTGTTAAAAGGCCAGCGGGGAACTCCGGGGAATCAAGTGGCAAAATGGAAATACTTAATTATGGTCGAAATTAGGATTCTGGGGAAGCTCTGAGGAATTGCCGAATAATTCTGAAAAGACCTTAAGGAACTCTCAAGAAGCTCATCAAAGAAACTCCTAGGAATTCAGTCGCAAATTGGATTGTGCAGAAGTGAGCTTTCACGTTCAATTCAAACGATCTCAGGAAGAGCTAAATATTCCAGGGAAAACTTTGGGGGATTATAAAACCCCAGAGAAGCACTGGAGGAGCTCAACAGGAGAACTGCGTGGCATCCAGTCGCAAAAGAGACCTGATTTGTGCAAGTTGAAGAATGTCAATTTGGGTATCATTGAAGGGGAACTCAACATTCTAGGGGAATTCTGTAGAACTCCATCGAAGTCCAGAAGGAGCCAGTGGAATTCAAGTGGAACTCGGCAAAAGAATTCCGTGGAAGTCAGTCTCGAAAGTGACCTCTTCTGTACAGGGGGAAGAACCTTAAATGAAAGTGAATATTCTGGAGGATCCCTGGGGAGCACCAAGGAAATCTGAAGAATGTCGAGATATTTTGAAAAGATCCACAGAAACTCTGGAGGCATGCAGAAGAAGAAACTCTATGGAATTGATTCGTGAAGATTTTTGGTACAAGTCAAAGAATTTCAAGAACATCAGGGGCAATATTCTAGGATCAACATTTTAGGATATTTTTCCAAGGAATTCTTGAGGAACTCGAAGAATGTTGGAGGAATTCATTGGAGAGAACTTAGTCGCAGCTCTTTTGTACAAGTTGAAAAATCCCAAGAGGAGCTGCTTAATACTTTCAAAGACACTTTGAGAGACTGAAGAATTCCGGAAAAACCCAATGGAACTGTGAGAAGCCCAGCAGAGAACTCCGGAGAATCAAGTCGCAAAATAGAAGTGCTCAATCATGACCGAAATTGAGATTTCGAGGAAGCTCTGAGGACTTGCCAAATAAATCCGTAAAGTCCTGAAGGAGTTCTGAAGGAGTTCAACAAAGAAACTGCATGAAATTCAGTCGCAAAAGGATTGGTACGAGGGTGAGTTTTCACGTACAATTTAAAGGGGCTTAGAAAAAGCTGGATGTCCTGGGAAATTTTCTTTGGGGAACTCCAAGAGCCTAGAAGAGCACTGGCACTGGAGAAGCTCAACAGGGAGCTGCAGGAAATTCATTTCTCTTCTCTGCATATCAGAAGACGTTGAGAGTAACTACATAACCTAGAAAAACTTGAAAGGAATCTGGAAAAACTCAGGCAACTTTACAGGAATTCAGCAGAAAAAAGCTCCGGTGAACTCAGTCGGGAAAAAGCTCTTCTTTCTACAAATTTTTCCAGCTGTTTGCCGCTGTGGGTGAACCGCTGGGGACCTCTTTTGAACAAGTTGAAGAACTCCAAGGAAAACTGAATTTTCTGGAGAGCAGATTAAGTCAGCCTCGAAATTGACCTCTTCCGTACAGGATGAAGAACCTTGAATGAAAGTGAATTCCAGAGGATCTCTGTGGAGCGCCAAGGAACTCTGAGGAATTTCGGGAAGTTTTCGAAAGACCCACAAAACTCTGGAGGAATTCAGCAAATGAACTCTCGGGAATTCAACCGCAAAGATCTCCTGTATGGTTCAAAGAATTTCAAGGGTACTTGAATATTCTAGAGAAGCTCTAGGAGGATTCAAAGAATTCTGGAAACACTCGGAGGAATTTTGAGGGGAATGAGCAGTAGAAATTCAGCAAGGTGAGTTTTTTTCTGAAAACTGGAAAACGTTCAAGGATGCTGAGAAATCCAGGGAGATTCTGGGGAACTCCAAGGAATTCTTGCCAAACCACAAAAAAAAAAACGTAGAGGAGCTCAGGAGAGACACTTCGGGGAATTCAATAGCGGAAATTGAATTCAAAAGTGACCTTTTTGTACAAGTCGAAGAACCTGGAATCAAGTATTGTGCAAAAACTTTGGGGAACTCCAAAAAATGCCAGAAAAGCCCCAAGGAACTCTAGGGAAACATCTTGAAGGAATTGCGGGTCATTCAGTCGCGGAATTTCTTTGTACAAGTTGAAAAAGCTCAATAGAAAAAGCAGTTTTTTTTAGGGAAAACTGGAGGACATTGATTGAAATTGAACAATCTGATGAAATCTGGGCAATTCTTACCCTCCTTTACCTTGGAAGAGTTAAGTGGAATTCAACACCAAAAGTTACCTCTTTTGTACAAGAGGAAGAGCTCAAGATGAATTTTCCCTGTAAACTCTGGAGAACTCCGAAGAGTTCCGGAAGAATATAAAAAACACTGAAAGAGCTTAGCAGATGAAACGTGGGGAATACAGTCGCAAGGTGATCTCTCATGTAATAGTTGAAGAACTCCAAAATGAATTCAAATGAATATTTTAGAGAAATTTCAAGGAACTCTGAAGAAATATGGAAAAAACCTGGATAAGCTTCGGCTTTGGCGGGGAATTCAGTCGCGAAGTGATCTCTCATGTACAAGCTGAAGAACTTCGAGAAGAATCCTGATAAATATTCTTGGGGAATCTTGAGGACCTCCGAAGAGTTCTGGAACGAGATGAACTCTGGCGAATTCAGTGACAAAAGCTACTTTTTTGTGTAGGTTCCATAGCATTAGGGGCAATAAAAATTCAGAGTATCTCTCCAAGGAATTCTGGGAAAACTCAAGGAATTTAGAAGGCCCTATTCATGAGAGGGAACTCAGTCGCAACTCTTTTTTACAAGGTGGAAATTTTCAAGGGAAACTGAATATTTTCAGGGACACTCTGAGAGACTGAAGAATTCCGAGAGAGCCCTAGGAAGTTGTAAGACGCTCAGCAGGAAAGTCCGGAGAATTAAGTCGCAAAATAAAAGTGCTCAATAATGATCGAAATTGAAATTCTGAGGGAACTCTGAGGAATTGCCTAATAATTTCGAAAAGTCCTGGAGGAATTCAGAAGGAGCTTAGCAAAGAACGCGGCAAAGGAATTCCGAGTAATCCAGTCGCAGAAAGAATGGCATGAAAGTGATCTTCCATGTACAAGTTAAAGGACCTCAGGGAGAGCTGGATATTCCAAGGAAAACTTTGAGGGACTCAAAGAGCCTAGAGGAGCAGTGGCACTGGAGAAGTTCAACAGGGAACTGCGGGAAATTCATTCTATTTGCAAATCAGAAGTCGTTAAGTTTTACTACAGAACCTCGAAAAACTGTAAAGATATTTCGAAAAACTCAAGGAATTCTATAGGAATTCAGCAGAGAAATTTCGGTGAACTCAGTCGTGGAAGGGCCCTCGTTTCCACAAATTTCTTCAGATGCTTGCCCTTGTAAGTAAACCGATGGAGATCTCTTTTGTACAAGTTAGAGAACTCCAAGGAAAACTGAATTTTCTGGAGAGCAGCAGAAGAATTCCGGCGAAGTCAGTCTCGAAAGTGACCTCTTCTGTACAGGATAAAGCCCCTCAAATGAAATTCAATATTTTGGAGGATCTCTGTGGAGCGCCGAGGAACTCTAAGGAATTTCGAGGAGTTTTCGAAAGACTCACAAGAACTCTGGAGGAATTCAGCAAATGAAGTCTGGGGAGTTCAACCGCGAAGATCTCCTGTACAGTTCAAAGAACCTCAAGGGTACTTGAATATTGTAAAGAAGCTCTGAGAGAATTCAAAGAATTCTGGAAACACAGAGGAATTTTGAGGGAGATGAGCAGTAGAAATTCAGCAAAGTAAGCTTTCTTCTGAAAACTAGAAAACGTTCAAGGATGCTGAGAGAACCAGGGGAATTCTGGGGAGCTCCAAGGAATTTTTGCTAAACCTCAAAAAACGTAGAGGAGCTCAGGCGAGACCCTTCGGGGAATTCAATAGCGGAATTCAAATTTGAAAGTGACCTTTTTGTACAAGCTGAAGAACCTGGGATCAAGTAGGTATCATGCAAGAATTCTGGGGAACTCCAAAAAATTCCAGAAAAGCCCTAAGGAACTCTAGGGATATTTCTCAAAGGAATTGCAGGTCATTCAGTCGCGAAAGTTCTTTGTACAAGTTGAAAAAGCTCAATAGAAAAAGAAGTTGTTTTGGGGAAAATAGGAGGAAATTGATGGGAATTGAACAATCTGTCAAACTCTGGTCAATTCCTACCCTCCTCTACCTTGGAGGAGTTAAGTAGAATTCAACACCAAAAGTTACCTCTTTTCTACAAGCGGAAGAGCTCAAGATGAATTTTCCCTGTAAACTCTGGAGAACTCCGAAGAGTTCCGGAAGAATATAAAAAACACTGAAAGAGATTAGCAGCTGAATCGTGGGGAATTCGGTCGCAAGGTGATCTTTTATGTGAAAGTTGAAGAACTTCAAAGTGAATTCAAATAAATATTCTAGAGAAATTTTAAGGAATTCTTAAGAAATCTGGAAAGAGCTGGATAAGCTTTGGCTTCAGCGGAGAATTCAGCTGCGAAGTGATCTTTCGGAGAGTTCTGGAACAGGTCGAGTTGAACTCTGGCGAATTCAGTCACAAAAGCTACTTTTTTGCAAGTTCCAGAGCATTAAGAGCAATAAAAACCTAGTTTATCTCTCCAAGGAATTCTGAGAAAACTCGAGCAATTTGGGAGGTCCCATTCATTAGAGGGAACTTTTTCACAAGGTGGAAATTTTCAAGGGAAACTAAATATTTCCAGGGACACTCTGAGAGACTGAAGAATTCCGAAAGAGCCCTAGGAAGTTGTAAGACGCTCAGCAGGAAACTGCGGAGAATCAGGTCGCAAAATAAAAGTGCTCAATAATGATCGAAATTGGAATTCTGAGGGAGCTCTGAGAAATTCCCGAATAATTCTGCGGAGATTTAAAAAAACTCTTGAGGAATTGAGCAGAGAAACTCCGGTGAACTCGGCCGTAAAAGAGCCCTCTTTTGTACAAATTTCTTCAGCTGTTTTCCTCTGGGTTTGAGATGTCTTCCTCGAATTAAAATTCGACCTGCTGTGACTGAAACATCTATTTCTCAGGTATTGGGAGTTAATAGAGGAAAACCTGTACTTTCATCAACAACGAGAGGATTATGAGAAGGACTAGGCAATCACTTAAAATGGTTTGGAAATTTTGGAATTACCTGTTTGGCAAAAAAGAATTTTTTCACTTTTACTTCGATGTATCACATTCATGAGATTGGTAACATTATTTGAAGTTTTAAAGTAGGGTAAGGTTGAGGCGAAGGGGTTGAAGATACAAAATTTGGCAAAACGTGTTTTGAATGTCTCCCCCAATATCAAAATTGAACTTTTTTGGCGTTTTTCTAGAAACAAATTTGGCAGCCAGAAGTCTGGGGTGGAAAGTTTGGAGATGAGCACCCTGTATAATAAATAGGGGAAGCTATGGTGAGTCGGAATCACAAAATTTACTTGGGCCAAAATTTCAGCCAGAAAACCATACTGATTCCACAATTTTGAAAAGTTAGTACCCAGGTAACAAACTTTGAATTGTGACAAAAATTCTTGTTATTTTTTCGAGAGATAGGGAAAATGTAGCAAATCTGGTTTACAAGTTTTCTGCAAACCAAGATCACGATCGAAAAATGAACTTTTCAATTCTCTTCTTCTGATAAACTATTACGTATCCACTCCCAGAAAAACTCCCAGTTAGCACGAATTATCTGATGCTACCTGATGCGAACGTTATGGAATATTTTGTAGCCTCCACGACGAATAGGGAAAGCTGCCGCAAGTCGGAATCAGGTATAAAATGGTTTCTTGGGCATCTGTTTCAATTTTTTTTTGCTTAATAATATAATGGATGAAAAATTGAAAAATGGAGTATCGATTCTGAGCATTTCCTTACCTTAACGAGTGCAGAACCAGCCAATGCACCCAAACACTGCACTATGATGTAAAGTATCCCCTTGATGAGCGCAATGTTGCCAACGGACATCATACCAACTGTCACAGCAGGATTAATGTGGGCCCCGCTCACATGACCCAGCGTCTAAAAATACAATAAACATCCCATTATTTGCATGAATATGCATATAAACTTTTCGGACATAATTATAAATTTCCTTTTTGTTTTCAAGTACATATTTTCTCGGATATTTTTGAAAATTTGCAATTCTTAGCAATGTAAACACACAATTATTGTAAGTGTTGCAAGACGATCGGGGAATTCTAATTCGCATTAACACGGTGACGATAACTCCTGTGTTTGTTTTAGCACTTAGTAATATAAATAGACCGCATTGTGGCAAAAAATTTGGACCGGTTATGCGATGATTGCCCCAGTAGCAAGCAATATTCACCTAATATGTTCCAAATATTGCCGGAATATTACAATGTTGGCTAAATATTACGTATATTGGATCAATATTTGTCTTATATTTGCAAACAAATATTCATTTCTGGATGTACATCAAATATCTTTACAATATATGAAAACTAATAAGCAATTCACAATGTGCATTAAATATTCGTCTCATATGTGGAAACAAATGTGCATTTTTAAATGTGCATTGAATATTCGTCTGATATTTGGAAACAAATGTGCATTTCTAAATGTGAATTGAACATTCAGCTGATATATGGAAATAGGCCATCAGTTCATAATATGCAATGGACATTAATATGTCATTTGCGAAAAGAAATGTACAACTTCCAATGCTCATTAAATGTTTCTCTTGAGTCGTACGAAAAAAAAAATGGAGTTTTGAACCTACAACTAACAGACATTCATCATGTGCAAAAATATTTGTGTCGAGATTTTGTGTTCAATGTACCTAATCCTATTTTTCATGTTGACTACTGAACAAAGCTGATCACAGTGACATCAAGCCAAAATCAGTACACTCCGCTTCACTCTCTGTACTAGATTTTTTGCACGCGATGGTATACCTACCTACATGACTGCCATCCATAGTTGCCAGCTAACTTTGGTAGACGAGCTGAGGAAAATAAATGTAAATCTATGTATATTGTACCAATTTGAATCCCATCTAGAAAATGTGTTTATTAGGGCGAAAATAGAATTTAATTTAATTTATGGTAGTTAAGATAGAGATTTGAAATCCGCGCGGAAAATGTAGCCAACGTCAAATCGCAAATTACCAAATCATGCTGTTGTAAGTATAATCCAGATCAACGGGTGATGAGACGTGGAGTCGGCGTAAATCAAAATTACCGAGCTATATCCTAACATTTCCAGTCAAGTAAAGCTGAGAATGGGCTGAAGTGCTGATTTTACGTGCAAAAACGTTTGCGTTTAGTTGCGTATTCGCTGCTAGGTTGGCAGAGCTGGCTGTCAAGAGAGCGTCAGTGAGAATTATGTCAATTTTTGGCAGTGTTTCGCGGCTTTTTGCTTCCAGTGGGAAACGGTCTTGTGGTCTGGTCTTTTACTCTTCTGAAGCAGAAACTTTCAGAGTGCAGAGACGCTATTTCTTAATTAGTTCGATTAATTTTTGTCACAGGTAACTTGGTAAGTCGAATACATTTATTATTACACATTGCATTTAATGGTTATGTGTTGTGTTCTGCTATTCATGCCCCCTCACCCTCAGGGAGGGATTAGGGGGCGACTTTTATGAAGTGATACTCATTATTAGATGTTTCATTTTTATGTACTGGTCGCCTGCAGCTGCCCTATTAAATTGGACGGATACGGAAATCGACAAAGAAGTAGGGTTGTTCCTAGCGACAAGTAAGTCGCGGTTGGTGCCATCAGAAAGATAAAATGGGTGCTAAGTCAACAGTTTATTTTTTGCATCATTCTCCTGGCGGTAAGTTTTCTGCATTCGTATTTACAAACCTCATTATGAATAAAATACTGTATATTATGTTTCAGAACGCAGAAGAATGAAGGCTGTAATGCAATTTCTGTTTTGAAATTATATTTTTTGTTGCATTTTTTACTTCATTTATTTTGTTACTATTTTTTACAGTTCTAATAAAAAATATGAATATATTTCATGCAATATAATTGAAATATCCTTGTCAAATATTTATGAATATTCATTTTGAATATTCAGCTTTGAACCTGTTTCAAACAATTATTAATATTCGATTTAAATATCCACCAGATGTAATGCAACTAATATGGTATAGATATTTGAATTGAATATTTATAAATATTCACTTCGAATATTCCCCCTATATAAATAAATCTGTCGTTTTAATATTACATGAATATTTTTGTCGAATATGTCTCTAATATTTCTTTGCTACTGGGGTGTTATGATGAGAATACGGTATGGCAGCGAAATTGACAATTAGTACGCAAATACGCGAGGTATAATTCATTTTAATCGGCAATCATTATCGTGTAATGACCCGTAAGGAAGCGTTATGTGCCGTAGATATGCATAAGTAGATATAATGTGCCTATACCTACATGTCGCGAGTTTATAACTGCGTTTTGTTATTACGCCTTCAGTTAAGCTTATGCCCCGTTCAACTGAGCTCAGTTGAATAACTAGAGATCTTACGTCCTCGACACGATTGCCTGATGAAAATCCAAAACATTTTTGCCATGCAAGTTTTTCCAGGACCTCAACTCCAACTCTTTCAATTATTTGCTCCAGCAACAATCTTGCCTCGGATCATCCTCCTGTCTTAACATTCTTGCCTTCATGATGATAATTTGTTCTCAAATGTAGCCTCAATCGTAAATTTGTTATTCAACCCTCAAAGAATCAATCTAAAATCGACAAGAATCTCAGCTTAGTGAGGCGTAGGAGCAACTCCTTCTATGAACCGATAAAAGCTTCTTGAATTGCCAAAGAGATGGCGTGATAGTACTATTTCACTCTTGTCTAGTTGGCAAAAATTGGTTTCATCGAACGAGACGTAGAAATAACGATATACGTTCTCTCTCTCTCTCTCTTGTCTGATACCATAGGTTCAAAAAACTGATCCCGTGGGCTCCTTCGTGAAGGGGGCAAGAGACCTTTTATTTCTTATAGTCCTATATGTGGAGATACCAAAATATTTTGGTGCCACTTTCAAAATGGCGGCCATTTTGTTTCTGGTGACATTTATCCGGACCTAACTTGCTTCATTCTCACCCGATTTGGATTTTCTTTTAAGAAATACGTGACTTCATATTCTCTATCCGCTCCTGTCATTGGTTGTCATTTATATCAATCTGTTTGACCGGAATTAAAAAAAAACTGAAAATCATGATGACTTTTAGTCCTATAGGTTTCTCGACTGTTTCTCTAATTCAAGTTGTATTGAACCCAACAGCACCTACAATAAATGAAGTTCACTAAAAACTTAGCTTGCTGAAAAAATAATAGCCACAAGTGATACAGTAGGAAAAAAAAGAGCGATATTCACGAAAAATGGTGAAATTAAGAAGGAAAGTGCCGTGTGTCATTTAGGGAGTAGGTATACGTGTGATTCTTCAGCTACTACTTCTATGGCCTCTGTAGACACCGAAATGCTCTGCTACCAATGTCAAAATGGCGTCGTTCCAAAATGGCGAACATTTGATTTTAGCAAGATGGATTCACACTCAACTTACGCCTATTTTTGCTCGATTCAAACCGATTTTTATGATTTTTCTTTTGATCAGGTATGAATTGATGTTCACTATTTGCTATTGTCCGAAATTTGCATGTGTGCCAGATAGTTTTTCCAAAAAGTGAAAAAAGCTAGAAAATCAGTGATTTTCACGATCCCTATTGCCTCAGGTGCTGTGTGCTTCCCCGTGAGAGGCATGCCTGGCAAATATTTTTTTAATATTCTCATAATGTATGAAGTTACCGAAATGCTTTGATGCCACTTTCAAAATGGCAGCGTACCGATTTGGCGGCCACCTGGATTTTAATAATGCAAAAATTCCAGCTCGGTAATCAAAAAAGTTATAGTGTTAAAAGTCACAAGGTAGATTAACAATTCGATGCTTGTTAAGATAAAACAAACCGCATCTCCAATCTGGAGTCGTTCCTGAAAAATCCACTGACTTATAAAAAATGTCAATTTTTATGCAACTGACCACTTATATCAGAATTTTCCAGGAACGGCTCAAGATATGGAGATGCGATTTGTTTAGTCTTAACAAGCATTGAATCAATAATCTACCTTGTGACTTCAATCACTGGAACTCTTTTGGTTACCGAGTTGGAATTTTTGCATTATTGAACACCTTACCAAAATCCAGGTGGGTGCCAAATCGGTACGCTGCCACTTTGAAAGTGGCACCAAAGCATTTCGGTAACTTCATACATATGAGAATCATACAAAAATATTTGCCAGGCATGCCTCTCACGGAAAAGCAGACAGCACCTGAGGCAATAGAAATCGTAAAAATCACTGATTTTCTAGCTTTTTTTTTTGGAAAAACTACTTAGCACAAATGCAAATTTTGGACGATAGCATAATAGAGAACATCAATCTATACCTGATCAAAAGGAAAATCATTGAAATCGGTTTGAGTCCATGTTACCAAAATCAAATGATCGCCATTTTGGGACGACGCCATTTTTAAATTGGTACCAGGGCATTTCGGTGTCTACAGAGGCCATAGAAGTAGTAGCTTAAGAATCACACGTATACCTACTCCCCAAAAAAACATACGGCACTTTCCTTCTTAATTTCACTATTTTTCGTGAATATCGCTCTTTTTTCACCTACTGTATCACTTGTGGCCATTATTGTTCCAGCAAGCTGAGTTTTTAGTGCACTTCATTCATTGTAGATGCTGTAAGGATGAATACAACTTGAATTAGGTTGAGAAACAGTCAAGAAACCTATGGGACTAAAAGTTATCATAATTTTCAGTTTTTTTCCAATTGCGGTCAAACAGATTGATATAAATGATAACCGATGACAGCAGCGGATAAAGAATATGGATTCACGTATTTCTAGAAAGAGATTTTTGAAATCGGATGAGGATGAAGCAAGTTAGGTCCGAATAAATGTCACGGTACACAAACGGCCGCCATTTTGAAATGACGCCATTTTGAAAGTGGCATCAAAACATTTCGGTATCTCCACATATAGGACTATAAGAAATTGAAGGTCTCTTGCCCCCTTCACGAAGGAGCCCACGGAATATCGGATGACCCCTGACTAAAGTCTGAGGTATGATTATGAAATCTGTCCCCATGCTTGCGCCGTTGAAATCCATGAAAAACTGTCCGATTCAAGCGAGAGGGTGTCAAACTCTCAGAAACAAAACAGGAACTGTAAGCTAGTGGATTAGACTAGCGAATAATGAAAATATTCAAGAAATCGCTTCTGAGAATCCAAAGTTGTCTAGTTCCAAAATTAGACCAAATTCTGCAGGGTGACAGTTATTTTGCTGAGCAGTTCAGATAACTGAACAAAAATGACTTGATCGTGCTACCTCACTATCGTCAAATTCGCAAGAATCTATCCAAACAAGATGTATAACTAACGCCCTCTGTTGACGTATCGAAACTATTTGAATTGTCGAACACAGATGGCGCATTCGTACTATCTCACTACAATCAAATTGACAAGAGACTTTTTGTCGCAAGATTTTTTCAGTTGCTTGATCCGTGATTATTTCTACCGGTGGAACTGGGCCTTAGCTATAGCAGCGGTCTTATTGCTCACTCACCTGAACCAAAACGAAAATCGTGAATCCGAACGTCAAAGCGATCAAAACGGGACTCGGTTTGACGTCGCTGACGCACGCGGCACATCCGAAGAAGTTGAGGAGCACGTTGGCCAAGAATTCCGCCAGCAGCGCCTTCCATATCGTGTTGTTTTTCGTCTTGAACTCGTTGATGCCCAGAGTCTCCTTGAAGTTGCCCATCTTTGGTTAGGAGTAAGATATCTCGTGTATGTGTGTGCAGCCTGGAAAAGTAAAACGTACACTAATCAGAACACTATACAGATTGATACTTAAGTAAACTCGTAGTAAAAGAATAATGGAATAAAAAACAACAGCTTTGCTGTGACGTTGATGCTGCGGTAATTTTATAAAGCACGATCCATCCTTGGAATTTTGAATCATACCGAGCTAATAACCGGTGAACCAGAACATTGCATTCTCACGAAAAACTTTGTTGTGTGATGTCGAAGAATCGGTAATTGGTTAGAGGAGAATAAGGATAGAGTAGGTAGATGTGCCTGGTATAATACCTATAAAATGGTATGATGGCTTAAACCAGAATCGCATTACAGTTGTTGCCCTGTGGGCTTTTGCGCCTCATCGTAGAGATTGGATTTTACACGGTCATTCTTTCTTTGAACTGGTAAGCCTACCGTGTGCTGGTGCGCAACATAGCATATAATTACCATTCCCGGCGTTATAAGTCACTACCACTTCCTAGTAGGTACCTACTTGCCGAGTCTAATTAATGCAGCAAACGTTTCTTCGGATTTCCTCTACAGGAAAAAAGGCGTGTAGTACAAAGGTTCGGCTTATATTATCGCTTTATTCTGGCTCTTCAAATAGTAGAAAATTGCTCACAGCTCTGCTGGTCTGGAATCTTGATGCATCTGTTTGGGCTACCTTAGCTAGAGTTCACAGCCGAACCAGTGAACTTTCGGTTCCAGTTTCCGCGAGGTCCAGCAACATTAATTGCTGCTAAATTACAATAATAGAAAAAATTAGAAGCCGGCATTCGGCATTCTTCCTTAATCATTTGGCCAAACAGGACCCGATGGCAGTGTAAATAGGCTAAATTGTCTGAAGGTTGCACGGCTTTGCCCAACCAGTTTGCGCGATAATCGAAGATTCATCATCATTGATTAAAGCAATTAGCACGACATTATGGTCGTTCTTTGTAAAATTTTACGATTTCGTTGTAAAAAAAGGAGGCGTGTTTTAGCGGTTTTATTATCATGAGCAGCTAATACCTGTATGTAGGTTTACCTACCTAGTCTACATAAACTATGTATCTGCTACATCATAAACGCGCGGCTTCATCATAGAAGTTGGCGCACCTGCTGCGTGTTTCAGTGAATTTTTAATAGCACCAGAAGTCATGCAAGACGGACAATACCCACCGGTGGGTACCTACAATGGTAAAAAAGCTGGATAACCTTGACGTTGAAAAATTTATCATAATTATTCCCGGTAGGTTTAGATGATCTTATTCGGATTTGTATTATACTTAGGTACTGGTATACCTATCCACCTAATAAACATAATGATAGGTGTAGGTGCCGAAGAAAGATCTAGACTATAAATCTCAAGCTGCTTATTCCTCTTTCTCTAGAAGCAAAAGTTTACTCCCCTTTGTTTTGGAACATATTTTTTATGTCTGATTTAGAAACTTCCTCCGAAAGATTTTTGTAATTTTGTCGCAACATCTGGAACATCCACATTCTAGTTTTTTCAACTATCAGTGCTGATCACTTTATAGCACCAAAATAACCATGATTACAAAAAAATGACAAGATCTTCCGCTGTCAGCATGATCGATTAAGATTCAAGAATATTACAACATTTTACCCCCTTTTTACATTTCATATCCCTATTTACTCAAGTTTTTAGCAATCAGTTTTTATGATTTTCTAGCTGTTTAGTTATTTGAATGATATCAAGACTTGAAGTTATGGCAATAAGTTGAAAGATTCTTCTTGGTAGCTGAATCCGAGACTGAATCCCACATCTTCCGTAGGGTTTAACATATCAAGCTGAACAATTTTCAGGAAGTATGCAGCACATCTAGTTTCGTCCAATTGGGATAGAGCTCAGGCGCCAGGAAAAACAATAAGGAAATAATAGTTTTCTGGCTGGAAACTAGCTTAAAACGATCTGTATAACTTAGGTTTCGACATACTAGTTTCCCCCCTTTCGGAAATGTCGGCGTCATGTCGCCATCATCAACAAGAAGTGCACCAGCGTGGTTTTTGCCGAATATCTTGATTTTGGGTCATCTGACCGTAAAAGATGTGGGGAATCATTTTGAAGCCTATGAAATTTTCTACAGTTTGGTTTTTCAATCAATTTTCTGCGACCTATGGTCTTTGAGATAGAGCTTCTGGAAGCGAGAGTCATTGTCGTGAAAGCTCCATGGCCACTTGACTCAAAAAACTAAAATGTCGATGTGACAAAAAAAAATCAAAATGAGATTACTCGAGAATTCTTCATGCTATAGTTGCGGTGACGGTCTTAAACACTTCCTCTTGAACCGTAGATTAGGAATATTGGAAAGTCAAAAACGTCACATTGTACATATACATTTATACAGGGTGTATTACGGGAATCTAATCAGAACAGAGAAATTTGACATATTTCTTCGATTTAGCCTATGCGAAACTCTAAGCACTTATCACGAGTCCAATATGAATATGCATTGCTCTGTGAGCTTCACTTGATACACTTAAGAAGTGGTCAGCTCACAGCCTTCCTGTAAAATGTTTTGAAGGCCCTCTGAAATCATCAAAATTTACAGTAGCAAGAAATGTATGTAACAGTATATTATATACCAAGGAACCAAAGTGAATTTTTGATCCCTTAGGTGAAGTTTGTTGCTTGAGGGCCCTTTGGGTCCAAATGCCCAAATTAAAAATTCACTTTGGTCCCTTGGCATATAATATACTGTTATATACATTTCTTGGTACTGTAAATTTTAAATATTTTGATGATTTCAGAGGGCCTTCAAACCTTTTTACAGTAAAGCTGTGAGCTGACCACTTCTTAAGTGTATTAAGTGAAGCTTATAGACCAAATCCATATTGATATTGGACTCGTGTTAGATGCTTAGAGTGTCGCATATAGGCTGAATCGAAGAAATATGTAAAATTTCTCTGATCTGATTTGATTTCCTCAGTACACCCTGTATATGTACAATGTGAGGTTTTTGTCTTTTCTATATTCGTAATAAGCGGTTCAAGAGAAAGAGTTTAAGACCATCACCGCAACTATAGCATAAAGGATTCTCGAGAAATTTCATTTTGAAATTTTTTTGTCACATCGACATTTTGGTTTTTCGAGTCAAGTGACCATGGAGCTTTTACGACAATGCCTCTCGCTTCCAGAAACTCCATCTCAAAAACCATAGGTCGCAGAAAGGTCATTTAGATACTATTCCGTAGGGAATTTCATTGGTTTCAAATTGACTCCTTACATTTTTTGACTGTCATCTGTCAAACGAAAATGCCACTATCAAAGAATGACAGATGTTATACATCCAAAAACTTGACTTGCAATATACCGTTTGAGAGCCCATAAAAACTTGTATTCATAACAGTTGAAAGTTTTTCCCTATTTGTCATCTGTTATATAATAAAAATGTCAAAGTTCAAAACTTTACCATTCAATTATTCAAAATCTATCAGATGGATTGGGACCAAATTTCGCAGCAAGCAACAAAATAATAGTGTCAAATCAAGTCTGGAGTTTTAATCTTCCACCATTTTCCACTCAAGCGATAAGAATTTTCAAAATTTCTCTTAGCCGTTGCCACCTGAGAGGGCCTCGCGCCCGAATTTTGACCAGAACGACTCGCCTTTGATGCAGGACTCAACTCAAAAATTCATCACTGCTCGGCGATCAACTTTTTTCCAAAAAGTCAAACTGATATCGAAAGTATATTGGATTGGGCGTCGTGTAGACCTAAAATCAAAATTGGCACGGTTCCGGTTTTCTGACGGTAATTTTTTCAAAATGAAATTTGTATATTCCGTGAATTTGAAAAAATTACAATGCCAACTTTGACATGCGGTGAGCCCCACGAAATATTCATTTTAGGTGCAGACTTGCTGCAAATGAAAGTTGGAGAAAAGATTGAATTAATTTTTGGAAAGAAAATTTTTCGAAATCGGACTCACGGTTTCCGAGTTTTCATCTCTAGAAACACCGCAAATTTTCCAACTTTTTATCCCGTGAACAGATTTCCACTATTTTTTTTTTCAAACAAGGGGTTACTGGCTCCTCAACATTTTCCAATAGGTTTCTTCTCAATTTCCCGGGAATTTTCCGTTGAAAATGTAAAACAGGCCTGGGTTATCAAAACCGGATTAAAATGATGGAGCTTATTAAAATGAAGCCGTAATTGACGATCTGAACAATAAGATGATTTGGAAAAAGATTTGAGGTTTTTCCGGAAAATTCAAATTTTCAAAATTTCCAATTTCCTGCAAATTATTTTCATTCTTTCTGTGATGCCAGTTCCAGATCGTTCACCTTCTTCCATGTACCATCCAATGCGTCTGACTGCCTCATTCGCTTTTCTTTCTACATAATTTTGGTTTCTTGTGAAAAACTGCTTTCTATAACTTTTTAGCTTGTGATCAAATTCATGCCAGCTTCTTTTGAGTGATTCTTGAACATTTTCAGGCAATTTCTCTCAAAATTCTCCAAGTTTTCCGAGAGTTTTCCACTTCAAAATTAGTAACCGGCCTGGCTTATGGAGACCGGACTTTAATGATGGGAGCCCTTATTAGGAAACATATATAGACAAAACATCTCAATTCTTCAATCTTTCTCCCAAATTCTAACTTTCCACACGAAGGGACGTCTCATAATAAAATTTCGGGGAAGTTTTGGGGTGACACAACCGATTTTTTATTATTTGACAAATGACAGATAGGGGAGAACTTTTAATTGTTCTGAATGCAGTTTTTCACGGGCTCTCAAACAGCATATCGCAAATCAAGTTCCGTGAGATATAGCTTCTGTCATTTTACTTCCCCGACCCCCCACCAACATGTAATGTAATCGTGCAGAAAAAAAGTTTTGAGATTTCACCGGATATATCCGTTTTGAGGTCCCCCAAGACGATTAAGACCATTTTCAGAATGATGTCTGTCTGTGTGTGTGTATGTATGTGTGTGTGTGTGTGTGTGTGCGTGTGTGTGTGTGTGTGTCTGTCTGTGATCTTCCACGATAACTGCCGTAACGTTGACTGGATCGACTTGATATTTGGTATACAAACATGGTTGTTTTCTGAAAAGAGCCCATTAGTTTTTGGCTGTCATCTGTCAAACCCAACTGTCACTATCATCAAATGTCAGAAGCTGTATCTCACGGAACTCAACTTGCAATATGTCATTTGAAAGACCTTGAAAAACTGTATTCAGAACAGTTGGAAACATTGCCTTATCTGTCATCTGTCAAATAATAAAAAATGTTAAAGTTCAAAATTTTACCAATCAATTATTCAAAATCTATCCGATGGATTGGAACCAGATTTGGCAGGAAGCAACACAACAAAAGAGTCAAATTGAGGCCGCAGTTGCAGTTTTCCACCATTTTCCAGTTGGGCGTAATGAATTTTCAAAATTTCTCCTGGCCGTTGCCACTCAGGAGGGGCTCTCGCCGGTGTTTCGACCAGAACGACTCGCTTTTGTAGCAGGACTCCACTCAAAAATTTATTCCTGCTCGGGGATCGACTTTTTTTTGGAAATTTTAACTGATATCGAAAGTAGATTGTATTGAGCGTCGTGCAGGCTTATTTTCAAAGTTGACACGGTTTCGGTTTCCCGACTGTAATTTTTTCAAAATGAAATTTGCACCTTCCGTCAATTTGAGAAAAACGCAATGCAAACTTCTACATGCGGTAGGCCCCACGAAATAGTGATTTTAGGTGCAGACATGCTGTAAATAAAAGTTGGAGAGAAGACTGAGCTAATTTTTAGAGGAAAAATTTCCGAAATCGGATCAACAGTTGCCGAGTTTTCCTCTCTGGAAAAACTGCAAATTTTCCAACTTTTTATTCCGTGGACCGATTTTAACCATTTTCACCTAAACAAGAGGTAACTGGTTCTTGAACATTTTCCAACAACTTTTTCAAATTTCCCGGGAGTTTTCCGGCTGAAAATGAATTTTCCAAATTATTTTCAATCTTTTTCTGTAATTCCAACTTCCCACCCTCGTTCCCACCCGAAGGGACGTTCCGAACAAAAATGTCCATAGGTTCCTGGATACTAGTCGGGGAAGTTTTGGGGTGACACAACCGATCTTTTGAATTGTCATGAAGGGAAAGTTTTATATGGGGAGGTATCCGTCTCGCGTGAACACCCTGTTCTTATTTACATACACACATTATACACAGCAAGAGATCATTCTGTAAATGGTCTTAATCGTCATAGGGGACCTCAAAACGGATACATCCGTCAAAATTAAAAAAAAAAAATTTAGCGCGTTCACAATACTTCCCTTCCTTGTTGGGTGGTGAAACCTCGGGTGAAACGTAGTACTCTTCGAATGTTAACAATTATCAGTTATCACTAAAAAAAATTCACAATTTAAGACCGACATCGTGAAAACAAAACTCCTTCGATCTTAAGACTTGGTCTTGCGGTTCAATCTAACTATTCTGGTTGATTTGGTCTCAATCTGCAATCTGCATGCAATTTTCAGTCGGACAAGCTGAATTGCGAGCATAGAAAACTCAAACTTTTCCTCCTATATCACATTCAATTCGAAAATAGAATGAAATGATTTCAAACCAAACTAGAAAATTCCGAAGTGCTGCTGCTTTTGAACCAAACCAATATTTGTGTTGTGTTTGTCTTGTCCGACAATAACAATGCATAATTTAAATCCCTCGTTTCGCAATGCCAACTCATTTCAGCGCCAAACAAGAAGACGTATGGGTAATTCTACGGCAAATACTATCAATTTAAATACAAAAAAATAAATATTTATCCTTTATACACGCATACAGCTCAGCAGTTATAAATCAATAACTATTTAATCCTGCTACGATTTAAGCCTTAGCTTAGCTCCAACTATCGCACCTACAATTCTGTTTATTTGGCCTTTTTCATACAATATCACGCTAATCTTGGATACGTTGATGGCTGAATGCTGAGGTTGACTTAAGCAAGCATCTCGATCGCTGTTTCTTCTTATAAGGACTTGAACCGGCCATCTGGTCTTGTGCCCAGTTTTTTTTTGCAAACAACACGCATGCACAAGAAATTTTACCTTTATTTAGGTTAGAGACACACTCAGCGGCAAGCAAATAGCATTATTTGCGGCTTTTATAGAAAAAAAACGTAATTAATTTGCAATACAATTCAAGGCAAATAATCGCGTGTTGTTTGCTAGGCCGGGTGTTGTTAATTTTTCAAATAAACATCTGAGACCTCACGTAATGCATTAATGCGCTGAAAGTTTTTGGGTGGGCATGCCGTTAAAATCCTTGCGGCATTTTTCCAAAAACAAACACGTCCATTAACAAAGCCTTAGTTTAGTAAACTGACGGGACGCGCCAGAGATGACCAAAGAAAAGTTTAAGACGCGAGGTTTTCGTTATAAAACCAGGGGGGCGATAAAACCCGGCACTTCATAAAAATTTTACGCCCCGGTACTTACGGGGGAAATCGATAAAAATTTCGGGAAGACAACAAAATCACTGAAATAGTTTGCGCCGGCTATAAATACACCTGTTGGATTATAAAAAGGGGGCCACACCGTAGCTCAGTAGCCATATGGACGAAAAATGATTAAAATTTCTGGTTTGATGGCGGAACCGTGTATTATGCGTAATTTTGATCTCGTCACGGCGGGTGGTTTTGTGATACTCTTTGTTTATCTCGTGTGACGTCGCTGCAACAACAGGGTCATAGACAGAGTTTTCACGAAGGCGTGAAAATTCCATTTCCGTACTGGCGGAGCACCGCGATGATGGGATTTTAATGGCGTGTTTATAATATCCGATTCTGTAGGGCTCGTAGTATTTTTTTCTTCGTCCTTTGTTCCTCCAGAGCAGCGTGGGCTTTGTAAATTGATTTGTTCACTGGCGGCGGAAACGTGATGCCCAAATTTAATTCACCCAATAAGAACCAAGAGTGCGGTAGGTTTCATAGGTGCTCATCTACTGTAGAGTTCTAGAAGTTCTCTCGCTAGGTGGAAACAATTGAATTCGCAGGACAGACCGTGAAATAAAATTGCGTAAAAGCGTGATTTCTAGGAAAAATTTAATTCCATAGTCTATCATGTGGAACATTTTGGTGGAGGCGCGACCTCATATTTACGTTCAAGCGGATGCACTTGCCTCGAGCTTTTTTATATGACTTCCACTAGTTAAATCTTGATTCACGTTGCAATTTCTGTATCATTCTAGAACAGGCTCCACTTTATTAGGCTCACTAATTGCGTAACGGTTATATACATATCATATTTCTGGAGTAACCCACAGCTAGCTGGTTTGGGAAGAGATGTACCTAGACCCTAGAGGTAGAAACACACTGTTGTCACGTCACGTGAGTTCACATGCTGTCGTGTGGACTTACGTTAAGGGAAAAAAAGCGTGTCACGTCATCAACCTCACGCGTGACAGCACGTCTTGGTTTTTTTTTTGTTTAGATCATTTTGAGGAACGACTCCATTTGGTGCAGGCATACCAAAAAACATTTTTTTTTTGGCAAAATGAGGTTGGCTGAACCCTTGAAACTTTCTCACTGTTCAATTTGACACCCTGTAAATCGTCTCACCGTGTTCTCCTCATACTTAACAATTTTGGGGCCGATAGCTAAAGGGCTATCAGCCAGTCCAAACAGATTCAAAATCACCCAAAGGAATACAAAGCTGTCGAGTTTCAAAAATTGATGAAAATATCGTACCGAACCACGTTAGACACCGATTTTGTTGACCACTTTAGTTCTAGATGTTTTTGCCAAAAGTTCAACAAGAATTTAATAAAATTGGAACTTGGTTCACGTTACAAGGTGCAGTATAGGTTTAGCACAGATTTTACGTTCGGGGTCATCTTCTTGCGTAACGAAGCAGACTTTGGTGGAGGCGCCAAGTATTTATCAACTTCAATGAAAATTATCTCTAAACTAGTCACAATAGGCACTCATGAAATAACATTTCTTTCCTCAATGACCAGAGTGTTGCCAGCAACTGAAATCGAGCTGATGCGAATTGTTCAAGAGGAGAACCTTAACCTTTATCCAATAAATAAAATAATCTGTTTTGTTGAAAAAGTAAACAGCTTTTTGTGCTTCAAGCTCGCTGCTCAGAGCAACTACTTCTTTGCTACATTTCAGTAGAGGTACAGGTATTATTTTAACCGCTGAGTCACCTAAACCAATCAAAAATGCAACGCTCTACTTATCGGACCATCATCTATGCCTCTAGTACCAGGCACCTACTACATATTCCAATTTCTTTCGCAGCAGAGGTCCAAACCAGCTCACAGTTCCGTGATGGACCATTGTCATATTTGATGACCATTTCCTTTCGTTCTAATTTCATTATAGAAACTAAAAAAAAAACAACAACGACCCAAATATGAATGAAAAACAACAAAAGCCGACAATACAACCTGGAGGAAACTCGATTCAACGATCTGGAAAGACACAATGTACTTAGGTACGTGTACACAAGCCAAAGCTTGAAACGCACGGGAAAATGGAAACGTGTTATGGTAGAGTTAACCAGTTTTCGAACCATCCTGGGCATAGCACGCACGCATAGAAATGTGCTGCGACCATCGCACCGACGTCTCTTTTTGCCTTTGGTGGTGAAGCTCTTGCGGCTATACCTATGAAATATGACGAGATGACAATTTGTGTTTCGAACATGTGTTTTCTAATTCTAATTATACGAATACATGTGTTTCAAAACTTGAAACTTGTGTAAGTGTGTGTGTGTGAGAGAGAGTCGCTTGGCTCGTCATTATTTATTGTGTGCGATTTGCTATTTTTATAGGGACAATAACTGCTTTATTCTTATTTGCTACTCTGTCTTGTTATGAATCTAGGAACTGGGATTTAATTTTTGTGGGAATCGTGGACACGCCACCTGTTCACTGAGTAGGTTGCAATACTGCAATCGTTTGATTGAGTTCATGGTCCACGTCCTTTTTTGACATCTCATTTCCGATGAATGCAAGAAATTTCCTTCGACTCAAATGAAATTGGGCTTTTATTTTCATTTTCCTGGCTACCATCGGGAGGAGAAGTACTGTGATCGTGCAGGAAAAAATCGGATTGAGACGAATAGGTATATCGAATGTCAGGTCCCCCAAGATGATTCTTACGACAATTTTCTGGAAGTCTGGAATGTGCCGATTAGTTTTTTGTTACCATCTGTCAAACAAAAGTGACTGGCAAAACATGACATGAGCTATTTCTCACGGAACTTGACGTGCTGATGGTATCTGAAAGCCCTCGGAAAACTCTAGATATTCATGACAGGTTAAAGTATCAAATGTTCCATCTGTGGAATATCAAAAAGTTATGAAATGACTGAATTCAGTTTAGCAACTCATGCAAAAACTACCCGGCGGATTCAAATCGAATTTGGCGAAGCGAATCAACAAGGAAAAAATCTGTCGTGTCACCACCCCAAAATTTTCCCCGACGAGTGACAACTCGAGTGACAAGGAACGGATGGAAATTTTTGTTCGAGACGTCTCTGCGGACGGGGAGTTGGAATTTGAGAGAATGATTTGAACAAACTGAAAGCATCTTTCATATTCATTGAACCAAAAATTGGAATATTTCCCGGGAAAACTTGAATTTTCCGGAGAAACCTTGAAGCTTTTTGCAATTAATCTCATTGTACAAATCATCAATTAGGGCTACATTCAAGCTTCACCATTTGAGTCCGGTCTCGATAAACTAAGCCATTCTATAGACGGTTCCCGGTTTTCAGTTTTGCAGGGTCCTAGTCACAGGGTCTTTTTGACTTCGTACAAATTCTTTCCCTTTTCCATCTCATCCCTATAAATATAGGTAGCAAAATCGACTGCAGTCCTATATAGCATTAGTATCAGCTCAACCCCTTTCTTTATAAAGTCTTCTAAGGCACATTTAACTTGTCTGAGTACCCTACCTTGTGTCTCTTGTACTTGACGTAGCCCTACTGGGCCTCCATGTGTACCTAATCTTGAAACTTTTGGAGTTTTTTTGTAATTTTGCTCTAGTGCGGAACTCCAATAAGGCCAGTTGTGTCTTCCTCTGTTTTCGTCAGCCTTGCGAGGCCCCCTTGCATCTTCAAACGTTTGTAAAGCTCCAATGAGCCTCTTTCTTATTGTTTTGTAAGTTTCTGGGAAGCGTTGGTTCTAGAACAATTCGTCGCATGGACAATTTGTCGCAGGAAATTCGTCGCGGACAATTCGTCGCGGACAATTCGTCGCGGACAATTCGTCGCACGGACAATTCGTCGCACAGACAATTCGTCGCAAAAGAAGCGGGAAAAAGCGAAGGCGTATCAGCATAGGCTTTAAAACACGTTGGAAGCAAGGGGGTCCTATGAAGTTTGTTTGAATCCAGATCGCTGGCTGTGAAAAAACATAAGGGGGCTACTTAGGGCTCCAAACTATCATTTCGGACACAAGGGGACCGATAGGGCTTCGAATATCACATGGAAGCACAAGGAACTCACTAATGCTCCAAAAGACACCGAAAAAAGTGAGAGGGCTCAGCGGTTTCTAGAAAGACGTTAAAGAAACAATGGGGACCCACGAAGGATCACTAGGGCCTCCAACAGCAGAAAAAGACACAAGAGGGCTCACTAGAGTTCTGAAGGCTACAAAGAAGGGGGCTCATCAGGGTTCCAAACGATACATGAGGGCACTAGGGAACCCGATAGAACTCCGTAAGCCACGGAAAAATGCTAGGGGGCTCAGCAGGGCTTCAAAAGACGTTGATGAAACAAGAAGGATCTTAGAGGGCAACGAGGGCAACAAGGGGCTCACTGATATTCTCAAAGCTACGGAAGGAATAAGGGGACTCATTAGAGCTCCGTACGATACATGAGGAAACAAGGGGCCAGATGGAGCTCCGTAAGTCATGGAAAAATTCTATGGGGCTCAGCAGGGCTTCAAAACACGTTGAAGAAACAAAGGCGCTCCTGAAGGGCCACTAGAGCCTCTAACAACGCATGAAGGCATAAGGGGGCTCACTGGAATGGAGTATTATACTAAAAAAAAATTTTTGATTGAAATGGAAACCACATTGAAAAATAATTGACCCGTGTTTTTTTATTCAGTCAAAAACCGTACTGTTTGGGCGCAATAAATAAGTGACATCAACTAGTTCTGACGTCACAGCGAGTCACCGCCTATACTGCCTGTGTAAATGACGTCAGAAATAGGCAGAATATAGGAATTTCGTTTATTTATTGCGGCCAAACGATACGATTTTTGACTGAATAAAAAAATACGGGTCAGTTATTTTTCAATATAGTTTCTGATTCCATCAAAAAAAAGGAAATTTTTCGAAAGTATAATACTCTATTCTGAAAGCTACCCACAGAATAAGGGGTCTCGTCAGGGCTCCAAACGATACCTACATGAGGACACAAGATGACCCGATAGAGCTCCGTAAGCCACGGGGAAATGCTATGGGGCTCAACAGGGCTTTAAAAGACGTTGCAGAGACAAAGGGGCCCTTAGAGGGCAACTAGGGCAACAAGGGGGCTTACTGAAATCCTGAAAGCTACGAAAAGCATAAGGAGGCTTATCAGGGGTCCAAACGATACATTAGGGCACAAGAGGGGCCTGATGGAGCTCCATGACCCACGGAGGAATGCTAGGTGACTCAGCATGATTTCAAATGACATAGACAACACAATGGAGCCCGCGGAAGTTCTGTTCAACAAAAGAAGGCAAAAGGGGCTTACCTCTGGGCTCACTGATACCCTGAAAGCCATGAAAAAACATGACGGGGCTAATTTAAACTACACTTGCAGACACAGGGGGGGGGGGCAACCGGGGTCGGAATATCATATGGAGACACAAGAGACTTACTAATGCTCCGACCAATAGGGCTCTGAATGACATGACGGCACGAAGGTACTTACCCAGACAGCACGAAATGTTTTGAAAATATTTGGTAGTAGTTGATGGATATTTACAACATTCTATAAATGTTTACAAAATATTCGTCACAAATATTACCAAAATATCAAGGTGAAATATTGTACCAACATTCAGCAAATATTTTGAACATTTATTGAATATTTAGCAATCAATATTATCAAAATATTTAGTGAACTAATTTCTCTAATATTTACAGTATTCTAGGCAATGTGGTTTCCGGTTTTTGTTTTGGTCATTTGCACGGAGCTTTGAAATATATAGTTGTGTTGTGTGTTGTGTTGAAAAGATAGCGTTTCACATCCCTTTGACTTCAAGTGTAGTTTGCCTTAAATTAGCAAAACTCGGTTTGCGGTCCTGAAATTGCCTTTTTAACGGCCTACAATAGGTTTTTTCTATGTTACGGTTGGAATGATTCATAATGTCGTGAAATACATCCGTTGTTTTATTTGTTTCGTACAAATATGTCACTTTAATTTATTTCGACACCAATTGGTAATTTATGTAGTAAGTAGGTACGTGGATAAATCCGCGTGTATAAGTACGAGGCGGTAGCCGAGTATCCCTAAAAGTGGATGAGCCACTGAATCTTTCAGATATATAGTTAGCAAAATTCATATAGCGGACATCTGCGTGTTCACATAGTAGTTTACCCAGAACCACTGAATCTTCTCAACGGCCTCGTAGCACAGGTGGTCAGTATCTGCCTGTGGTGCGGAGATTGTGAGTTCGATTCCTGCTGTAGCCTGGGCGTTGTGTCGTCTTTGAAAGGCAATTTTTCAGCTAAATCAATTGTATATGGAATAAAGGCGAGCTCCTATGGCCAAAAAAGGCCGATAAGAAAAACAATTTTTTTTTAATTTCTAAAAATACCCGGTTTTAAATGTTTTTTCAAAATATTTTTGGCAAATATTGTACAAATATTAAAAAAGGGGACATCAAAACATTCAATAAATATTTATACAATATTCACTGAATGAATTCCAATATTTTATAAATATTATAATATTTGGCTTTTAATATTTCACAAACATTTTGAAAATGTCTATGTGCTGTCTGGGTAGTGCTACGAAAGTAACGGAAAATACAAGGGGACTCAGCAGGTCTTCAAATTACATTGAAGACACAAGAAGGGGGCCCAATGAAGCTCTGGATAACAGAAGATGATGGAAGAGGGCTGATGGAATTCTGGAAGCTATGGAACACATAACGGCACTTGAGGACGCAAGAGGGCCCGATAGGAGGCTGAATAGCACATGAACGCACAAGGGGTTTACTAATTCTCCAAAATCTTTGGAAACATAAAAGGGGGCTCAACAGAGCTTCAATCAATGTTGAAAACACAAGGGGGCCTACTGAATATCTGTATGATAAAATAGGCTTAGTGGTAAGTACTTTCTCTGGAATATCAGCTTTGGGGCTTATCAGAGCTTTGATTACATTTTAAGAAACAAAGGGGTCCGGTAGGGCTCCGTATATGACAATGGCACAACGCTGCTTGCTGTTCCGGAAGTCACAGGAAATACAAGGGGGCACAGCAGGACTTCAAATCACACTGGGGTCCAGTATGGGGCTCTTGATAACACCAGTTTGCAAAATGGAGGTTTGTGAAATTCTGAAAGCTATGGAAAATATAAGAAGGGTCATTAGGGCTCGAAATTACACCTATGGACGTGAGGAGCCCGAGAGGGCTCCGAACACCACATGAAGGCACAAGGGGCTTACTAGTGCTCCGAAAGTCACGGAAAAATGTAAGGGGGCTCAGCAGAGCTCAGAAAAAATATAAGGAAACTCCAGGATAGGGCTCCGAATATGACATGGAAACACAAAGGTGCTTACTGCTACAAAAGTCACGGAGAAATGCAAGGGGCTCGCCAAAGGCTTCAAACTGCACTAAAGACACAAGAAGACCCAATTGAGGTCTGGATAGCACAAGAACGCAACAGAGGGCTTGCTGAGATTCTGGCAGCCATGAAAAAACCTGAAGGGCTAATTAGGTCTTCAAACAACACCGGATACAAGGGGCTCAATAGGGTTCCGAATCAGAGTTCCGGAAGCTCGGTGCACTACTAGAAGTGCGCGGAGTAATGCAAGGGGACTCACTAGAGGTTCAGAGACATTGAAAAGACAAGGGTGCCCAAAAGAGTTTTAAATAATACGGTAAGGTATAAGGGGCTCATTAGGACATCAAAAGCAAGAGAAAACAAAACGGGTTAGTAAAACGACGGGAGGGGGTGAAAAAAAATTGCGACGAATTGTCCGTGCGACAAACTGTCCGCGATAATTTGTCCGCGATGAATTGTCCATGCGACGAATTGTCCGTGCGACGATTTGTCCACGCGACGATTTGTCCGGTCACGCATTTGGGAGCTCTCTTGTGCCTAACTGGATTTTTCAGATTTCAGAGCCTCTTATAGGACACTTTGTGCCTTCGTGTGACATTTATGGCCTTACTAAGCTCCTTTTTATTTTGTGTCAGATTTCGGAGTTCTAGCACGCCCCCGTATGTCTACGTATATGCTAGTCACAGTTCCACAAGTCAAAGTTCTACAGAACAATTTTATTTCTTTCAGTGTTGTTTGAAGCTTAGATGAGTTTTTTTTTTGAATGTTTGAATTAGGTTCTAGAAAGGATGTTTCTGAGAAAAAGTTGCTCACGTCCCTGGATACTCGCCGGAAAAGTATTGTGGTGCCACAACAGTGTCTTTCCAGTTCACCTAATACGAATCAATTATAATTGTCACAGCATTTGGTGAGTTCGTAAAGCTGAGTCCATGCCGATCTCACAAATTGCCATCAAATTATTATTTCAAATTCAAAGCTCCAAAATTCAGGAACTCAAATTCAGGTAGGTATCAGTTCCGCCAGTTTGTAACAAGTCCATCAAATTACCTAGTAGTGAAATCGCAGTTCTAGCAAAACGTCCCTAAAGAAACTCCCTGAGTATGATATTATCAAAAACGATTACAAGATATATTTTTTACCAGAATCAAACAAAATTACGTCCAATAAAACAAATGAATGTCTTGCATCAGCTATTGACACAGCAATATTTTGCACTACCTACTCATAGTGTGAATCAAGCTTAATTTGATTACAGCGAGAAGCGGGGCGAGCAGGTACTTAGCTTGACACTAACTTGATCAAACAAATAATGTGGTAAATTTTGTGAAGAGCACCTAAATATAGGTATACCGGGTGGGCTGAAAAGCGGACTGTTTTATTTTCTCCGCCAAATTTTAGTTTTTCATCCGATCTCGACAAATTTGTTACAATTGATAGCTAAACAAATAGGCTACAACAACCATCAAATACCTATCAAAATGATCGAGACGTCAAAATACAATATGGTGAAGGCAAGCGGATTATAGCATTTTTGACTTCGTTTCTCTTCTTCTAACACTTACGCATCAATGACAAAACTGATGCCAGATTTCAGAAGTATAGCCTTTTTCTGACCTATCAGAATCAAACGATTCAATCCAGTTGATCCGTTGCGAAGATATAACGATACCAAAAATGCTAGCTCATCACTTTTCTACAGGGTGTCTCAAAAGTACACCGTGAATCTCGTGAATCGTGAATCTTCTCAAGAACACGGGAAAAATAAGTATTCGAAAAAATTTGTGACGTTTATTTTTTAAAATATGGAGGATCAAAGAGTGGAACTTTGCTTCTCTCTAATTTTGTAAGTTTGATTTCAGGGAACTGTTTGTAATTGTAATAGACTTATCAATAAAAATTATCAACCACTGGGTGTGCACTTAACTTTGATTTAATTTACAGGGTAGTCATGAATTCCAAAAATTCATTTTCCCTCAAAAACACCACTTTTTTTTGTTATGAAAACGATAAGATTGAGTCAAATCTTGTTCTAATTTTTTTCAGAAACCAATGGAATAACTTACAGACATAATTGAAGAAAACTGGATTTTTGTGATTTATGACTCACCCTGAATCCTGAACAGATATTTAGTGCACACTTACTGGTTGATAGTTTTGACTGTTCAGTCCACCAGAAGTCAAAGTTCCTCAAAATCACTTTGGATAATGAAAATAGAGAGAGGCGAAATCCTACCCTTTGATCCCCATATCTTCAAAAATGAACGTCACAAGTTTTTTTCAATATTTTTTTCGTGTTCTTGAGTGGATCCTATTGATTCCGCCTCTCGTCCGCCATTTCGAATTTTGGAATTTTGCCAACTTTGAAACTGGTGTTTGCAGCCTGTCTGATTGAATAGACAATGAAGCAAAAAAAAATCGTTGAAATTGACTTCGAAATCAAAGAATTGCAGACAAATAGCCGAAATGTAACTACCTAATAACTATTACAAAAAGTCGGGAACAAGCTTATTTTAAAATCGCTATATCTTCGGAACGGATGAACTGATTTGAATCAACTTAAGATTTTGATATGTTGAGAAGAGGCTATTCTTTCAAAATTATGTCATCAACTTTTTCACCGCGAAAGTGTTTATAAAGAAAGAAACGACCTCTAATACCTAATGGTATATGCTTCCACTTGCCTTCGCCATCTGCCATCTTGTATTTTGACATTCCGGCCATCTTATATCTTGGTATTAGGTGCGTTTAAAGTCTAGGTATAGTCAATTAACTATCCACTGACACCAAGTCTGTCAAAATCGAATTGAAAAAAATAATTTGGCGGGGAAAACGGAACAGTACGGTTTTTATTTAACCCACCGGTGTGTAGAAATTCTATGAAAAAATAAATTTCCACAAAACAGTCCGCCACTGATTTCTTATAAAGAAAGTATTATTGAATTTATTCCTTGATCCCCCAGATACGGGTTCAGGTATATCGGCTTTCAGTTTCCTCTCTTACCCCACAATTTGTCTCTCCTCAAGTCATCTCCCCACAGGTATGCCCTATACTAAAAAGTGTTTTTTTTGTGTGTGATAGAACTTTAGTCAGTCATAGCGTTGGTATTTGATGAAATTTTGCTGTCATTTTTCCATCTAAATACCTACTCATTAAAGGGCTTGGCAATTCGATCATGCACAATTGCACGGCAGCTCGAAATAATTATTTGAATTCCAGTTCAGATAGGTGCAATTTTGGGTAACTTTTTGGCAGAGATCGGGCTCTATCAAACTTATGTAGTTAACGATAATATCCCTAGGACCCTGGATAATTCGGGACTCATTTAGGGAATAAGCAGCTTGAGAGATCTAAGCTTCTGATTTTTTTTCATATAAATTGGTCTTATAGAATATAGATAGAATGTCTAAAACACTTCAATGCTTGATTTTTTCAATCAAAAGGGCAACTTTTGTGGCAATTAAAAACGGAATATTCAACTGAAACTTATCTATAATGAGACATTTGCTTCGTGCCGCAAATTGAGATTTGTCATATCCTTTTTGCAACTGACGTGACATCATCGTGGGAGAAATAGTGATTTATTTTCGATATTATTACTTATATTCATATTTATGTCATCTGGATTTCCGACTATACACATGTTATTCAAATTTTCAGCAGCGCTGACAATAAAATGATGACTTGAACTTCATTCGTTTGATCGCCGATAGGTATCTACTATATGGTGAAAATCGTAGCAGCATGCATAATTTAGGGACATTTTTGTTGATCAGCTCAGGATCTCTGTTTGGCATGAAAGTGATATGAGAAATCTTATTAATTTCTTTTACAAATGAGCAGGTATAACTTCTTCGAAAACTTTCCATATTTTTCAATGCAGTATCTTCAAGAATCAAGTATTCTGAATTGCTAGCTAAGAAGTTGGCTCTACTTGCATGACAAATCAACATCAAACGTTATTGTACTTACCTTTCAGCCGCAACAGTCATTAAAGCAATAATTAGCAATAAAGCATTAAATCTGTTCATCCACGCTCCCGACAGGTGGCAGCGTGAAGATTTTGAACTAGTCATATTATGCTAAGGATGAGGCTACTATGCTTGTTATTAAACTCATTCAAACACTTCAAGTGAAAACAAGAAGAGGATCTGACATTCCTGATGTAGTTTTAAACGTGATAATTGTGTGACAATAAGGAAAATTTTGATTCGCTCAAAATAAACATGAGCGATGTAAAACGAGGAAGTGCCAAATAGCTCGTTTAATGATCTCAAGAAATATTTTGGCGAATACACTGGTACTTAAAAAGCACTGTTAGCAAGCGATTCATAGAAAATGATAAGAAAAAAAATTGAGTCGAAATTCGTCAACCCGCTCCTATACCTACACATAATGTCAAAAAATCTGTATTTTGGTGGAGGAGCCAAGTAACCCGTAGCGACCATAGTATCTTAATTTACACTTTCGGTGGATGCGGCAGAAGAAGGCTTGATGTTTTGCAGGCAATTTACCGGAAAAAAATCAACTAAAACTAAACTCGTTTTGCACCACTGACAAGGTACAAGGTTGCATTCTGGCGGAGGCGCCGGACAACTCGTTTTGCGTAACAGTCGTCGAAAACATTTTGCTGGGTGCGCTGGCATGACGTACTAACTGTTCAACAAATTACAAGAAAAGATTGGTTGTGTCACCCCAAAACTTTCCTGACGAGTAGGAAGCAACGGATGAGAACTTTTGTACGAGAAGTCTGTTTCAGTGTAAAGCTAGAATTTGAGTGAAATACTAAAACAAAATCAAAGCATCTTCCATCATAAAAGAACAAACAACTGGAAATTCCCAGGGAAAATCTGAGTTTTCCGAAATAACCTGAAAGCTCTTTCCAGAAAAACACATTGTGGAAATCGTTAATTGAGGGTTTGTTTTAAGCTCCTCCATTTAAGTCTGGTCTTGATAAGCTGGGCTAGTTGGTATTGCATTTTTGAGTGGAAAATTCTTGGAAAATTTATAGAATTTCGAAAGAAATTGTCGGAAAACGTCAAGGTACCGGTTAGGTACCTTTTGTTAAAAAAAAATTGTGAACATCGATCTACGGGATAGGAAGTTGAGAATTTACAGTTTTGCCAAGGAGGAAAATTCGAAATCTGTTGACCCAATTTCAAAAATTTTTCCATCAAAAATTACTTCAGTCTAAATATGTCTCTCAGCAAGTCTACACTTGAGATGAATATTCCGTGGAATTACCGCATGTCGAAGTTGGCTCGCATTTTTTTTTTTTGATTCACGGAAAGTTTCATTTTAAAAAAATCACCGCCGGAAAACCGGATTTGCGTCGCATTTGGAAATGGGCCTACACGACGCCCAATGCATTTTACTTTCGGTATCAGCTGAAATTTGCTGAAAAATGTCGACTTCTAAGCAGGAAAAAACGTCTGAGTAGGGTCCTACACCAAAAGCGGGTCGTTGCGGTCAAAACCAGTGTGAGGGTGGCAACGGCCAGGAAAAAATTCAAAAATTCGTAACGCCCGACTAAGAAATACTCTCTCTCAGACATCACTCAAAATGGTGTCATTTTTTTTTTCGAGGAACTCAAAATGGATATATCCGTCATTATGGAATAATTTCACTTCACCCCACTGATGACAGAAAAAATTCTGATTGTGCGAAAAAAAAATAGCAAAGATCTCCAAAACGGTCAAGACTGTTTTGACAGTGATGTCTGTTTGTGTGAATGCATTTGTGTACGTGAAAGCTAGTTAGCTGATCAGCTAATTTATCTCCCGTCAACTCACTCAATCCATTAGCTTAATCAGTAATTAGATCTTGCGGTAGCTAATCAGTAAGTTATTTCGGTAACTACTCAAGCAGTGAACAAATTGTTGTTTTCCTCCGTTACTTCACAATGTCGCTGATTTACTACCTCCTGAGTTCAATAACTCGTCAGTTCGTTACTTTAATAAGCTCCTCCAGTGATTAGTTCTTCTGGTAGCTAATCCAACAATTATTTCAGCAGCTAATCAGGTTGTCATTCATGTAGCTTATTGAGCCAGTGAGCAGCTGTTCTCTTCATTCTACAAGTTCATTAGATAATTAGCTTATGAGTTCAGTAGCTGGTTAGTTCGTTTCATCCATTAGCTCATCCAGTAAATAATTTATTTGTTAGCTAATCAGCTCGCGAGTTTGCTCGCTTGTTGGATCGTTCAACCCGTTAGCTTCCAGTAATCATTCGTCAGTTATTTCCGGTACGATTCTAGTAATCGGACAATTATTTTGATGAAGACTTTTTTGATGAGACAGTAAACAAGCTATTTTCTTTTGTTAATATTTCGCTGGCTTGTTAGCTCGCGGAATTTCCAGCATGTTCAACCCATTTGCGATTATCTCGTCAAATTAGCTGTTGATTTGAACGGTAATCAGCTCGTGAGTTCACTAAGCTATTCAGCTCGTTCAACAAGCTAGCTCTACGTTCGTCAAATCGGTTCTATATACTAGTTCGTAAGTTTATTTGTTAGTCAATTTGTTAGTCAATTTGTTAAATCCATAAGATTCCTCAGTAATTAGTTCTTGCGGCAGCTAACCAAGCAGTTATTTCGGTAGCTAACCAAGAAGTGAAAAAGTTAATGTGTTTGTTACTTCCGAGGTTACTTTGCAAATTTTCGACTAGTTAGCTCGTGAATCCAATAGCTTGTCAGCTGGTTACATTACTAAACTCATCTGATGACTAGTTTTTTTGGTTCAGGTAGCTAATCAAGCAATGAGAAGTTGTTTCCAGTTATTTTACCAGTTTGTTAGCTAATTAGCTTTTTATGAGTTCGGCAGCTTATCTAACTTGTCTCCTTCATTAGCTTTTTTAGTAATTAGTTTCTTTGTTAGCTGAGTTAGTTATCAGAGAATTATTCTAGTAAAGCTAAGATGAGAAATGCACTAGCTATTTTCATAACTCAATAGCTCGTTGGCTAGTTAGTTGGCGAGCTTGGTAGATTGTGCAATAATTCATTACCTCATAATTTGTTGAAATAATTTTTGCTTTTGCAAATTAATCAGCTCGGAAATTGATCAGCTCGTCAGCTCTTTAAAGCCGTTAGCTCTTTAGTATCCAGCTAGTACCTAACCTCAGTTTTTTTTGCTAACAGTTCGCTGGCTAGCTAGCTCACGAAATTGCTATAGCGCTTTCAACCCGTTTGCTGATATAATGTCAAATTAGTTCTTGGCTTGGATAGCTAATCATCTAGTGAACTCAGTAGAAAAGTCAGCTCGTTTGACGCCTCAACTTATAGCTATCATCAGTCAGATATTTTATTTGGTTGGTTTATTGTAGCAATCAATAATCTGGTAGCTTTTATTGGACATTTTATTTATTAGATATTCAATTTTATGCCTAGTTAGCTCGGAACATTGCAAGCTCGTTCAACCCGTTAGCTACAAAAAGTTGACTTATCTTTTTTGTCTCCTTCAATCCATTAGTCAATATCTCGACGAACTAGTTCTTGATACGAATAGCCAATTAGTTTGCGAGATAACTAACATAGTCGGCTCACTCAACCGTTGGCCTGAAATTTGTCGAATTATTTTGCTAGTCAATTAACTAATGAGTTGACAAGCTTCTTGATTCGTCCAAGCCGTAAGCTTCTTATAATCAGTGAGGTCAGGTCAGGTCAGGTCAGATCAGGTCAGGTCAGGTCAGGTCAGGTCAGGTCAGGTCGGATCATAACTTTTCATTTATTTATATTAATCGAGTTTGTCAACCAATCGACTTTTGAACTAAATAGCTCCTCAGATCGTTACATCCATCAGCTCCTGCGGTAATTAAAGAAAATTGTACGTTATCAAGCAATTATTGCAGGAGCTCATCGGACTCACAGTCATTGTCAAACGGAAATTCCACTGTCACCTGGAAGCTTTTGGGAAACTGTACTTATCACAGGTGAATATATTTCTGCAACTGAACTGTCACCTGTCAATAATTGAAAATGTCAAAATCCAAAACTTTCAACATTTAAATATCTAAAATCTGTCCAATGAATTGGAATCAAATTCGACAAGAAGCATTACAGCAAAACAGTCAAGTTATTGCTGAAGTTGGAAATTCTCAATGTTTCTCAGTCGGGCGTTACGAGTTTTTGAATTTTCTCCTGACCGTTACCACCCAAGACGGCCGCTCGCCTGGGTTTTGACCAAGACGACCCGCGTTTGGTGCAAGACTCGACTCGGGCGTCCTTTTCTGCTCGTGATTCGACTTTTTTTCAGAAAATTTCAACTGATATCGAAAGTAGACTGCATCGGGCGTCGTGTAGGTTTATTTTGCAATGCGAAACGGTTTTGGTTTTCCAGTGGTGATTTTTTCAAAATGAAACTTGCAAATTTCGTGGGTTCAAAAAAAAAAAATTGCAAAGCAAACTTCACCCTGTGGTAAGTCCGAAAAATATTTGTTTTGTGTGCAAACTTGTTGCGATAGTCATAGTTGAAGGGACTTTTTTGAAGAGACTGGATTGATTTTTGAGGAGGGAAATAGTTGAATTTGGACCAAGGGTTTTTGAGTTTCTCTCCCTGGCAGAACTCCAAATTTCCAACTTTTTATTTAATACCCACCATTTTTTCTTATAAACAAAAGGGAACGGGTTCTTGAAAATTTTCCTACAATTTCTTTCCCTAATTTTTTGAAAGCTTTCCAGATGAATATGCAAAACCGGTCTTCATCGAGACCAGACTTGAATGATGGAGCCTAAAATGAAGCCTTAATGGACGATTTTTACAATAAGAAGATTCAGAAAAACTAAAGTTTCCCAGAAAATTGAAACTGCCTTGAGATTTTTCCCAATTTCTTGCAAGCTCCTTCTTGAAGGGACGACAAGTATTTTCTTGAACAAAATTCTTTATAGGTCGTTGGATACTAGTCGGAAAAGTATTGTGGTACCACAATAGATTTTACATGGATGCCTAGCATGAGGCTTCCTGTTGTGCAGATTCTTGATAAAAACGTTACATTGAGAAAAAATTGATATAAAAAACTCCTCAATTAGCCTCTACCCTCTACGCAGAATGTTCCACAATATTGCAATTTGGTGGAGGCGCCAGACAATTCATCGCGCGATAATTTCAAGAAATCAAGATACTCCATGAAATTATCGTCAAGAATATTCAGAAACTTTCCAACTCGCTTCTACACAGAATTTCGAAGAAATCTGCATTATGGTGGAAGCGCCAAGCAACTTGTCGAACAGTAATCTCGAAAAGTAATCTGGTGGATGTGCTGGTATAAACGCTCGATTTGTTAGAAAGATATCTTCTACAAAACTAGTTGAAACTAATTCGTAACTCGCTTCTATAATTTGTATTGTCGTACAAAATTACACTTAGGCGGAAGCGACAGGCAATTCGTTACGGATAGTTTCGAGAGAACACTTTTGGTGGATGCGCTGCTGCAAAATTTTGATCAGAGCAAGTTTTGGGTCAAAAAGTCTTGGGATTTTTTTTAGTAATTGTATCAATCAGGACATATAAAGAACACTTAGCACTTCCAGAAAAATTCGATTTTACAATCATGTAAACCGCTTGAACTGCTTTTCTTCTTGAATTGTAAACGGCTGCATTACGATGATACCTGCATCAAGTAATTATATGACCGGATGAAATGAACTGATGCTCCACTAACTAATTTGCTGATTCAGTAATTTACTAATTTACTGCTAATTCCATTAAGGGAATACTGTATCGATCGACCTCTTTCTCGCTAAAGAATCTTAATTTATTGTCTTTGTTACCTATATGCTCGTACCTTCGTATTTCCTCTTACCTATCCCATATATCCCACCCATCAACATGCTGATGCCAATTCTTTTGTGTTTCTGAGATTTACAGTATTAATTCCTGCTAAAAGCTTCTTTCAAGCAAGAAGAAAAATTACTTTAATAACCCATCATCCACTTTCACAAAATTAGGAAATTATACCAATTTGGTATTGTCACTATTTTAATAACATAAAACGCTATAGCGAATTCGGCGAAACATTGTCTAGAAGGTAGCTTTGTTTGGTTTTTTTACTGTTGAAATCTTGATTTTTACAGAGGTGTTTTGTAGGTTTATTTTGTAGGTATTGCACAAAATTCGACCATAGCATTAGAAAATGCCAAAAGCAACTGAATCAAGTGGAATACAAAACTCAGCTGCATGACGATTCCGGCCCCTAAGATTTTGACTTTTTGATTTTTCTCACTAGTAAGTAACTTTAATACGACTGATGGATGTGCGTGATTCTGATTTGAGTCTGACTTCAAGTCAAATTTCAGTAAAATCCAGCAAATTCCAAAGTTAGGACTGAAGTGGCAGAAGAAGAATTGATTTGAAAAAAAAAACAACCAGCCGCTTTGAACATCATCCGAGGGAGAACTGTGATTAAGTATTTGAATAAAAACCTGAGGTATAGAGAAAGCTTCAAAGAAATATCGACGCATCTAATAGGCAGAGTAATAATCTGACAAACGACCACAATTCTAAAAATTCAATAATTATAAAATGTAATTGAAATGGAAACCTCAACGTTAATGGAGTGCAATTTTTTTGTTTCACCAAGATAATAATAAAGAAAAAATATAAGCATGCAGAAATTGCTTTTGCACTTGAATAATAACCGTAATAACAATTTACTGCTCGCGCGTACCTCAACGTTATTCCCATAATTATTACGCTAGTTTACATACCTACTGAAACACTTATTTGCGTAGTAGAAGTACAATAACAAAACAAGTACACAAAAATATTTGTTCGAGAAAAAAAATTGGTACAAAGCAAAAAAGCTTTGTAAATAAACAGAAATCGAAAATCGGACTTACTGAAAATGCCGGTCGATTTCTCGCGTGGAGCTTTGCACTGGGGTTATGCTGAAACCACTCTGAGCGACACCTGCGAGCTTTGGCCGATCAAAAAGTGGGGCTACACTACTCTACTACCACCACATCGGACTCTGCAGAAGTGGGGGATCACTGATCCAACTCTTTGCCACTACAAGTCCAGCTACAACGACGGTCATTTCTATTTCAAAATTGAATCATTATGCAAATTGCATTTGAATAAAAGCGCACAATTTTTTCTCTGTGAATGACATCAGGCTTTATGGCCTTTCGACATTTTACCAGTTTACACCTTTCTTCATCACCCAGCTCGGTACATGATGCTAGCCATATTTTTAGTACGGAGCATAAGAACAAGAAGAACGCGGCATAAATTACCAACCTACTGCGGCAGTTTAGCCCACCTACTTCTTCTGCCGCTGCAATGACATCAGAACATTTCGATGCTTGATACAAATAAATAGCGATTTTATTAGATCGTTGTCAAATATTGAATTAGCCGGTTCCAGTCCTTGATTTGAATTTATTGTATTTTTTGGCTGGCAACTGCTGGAAGCAGCAAGAGAAAAGTCTCGAGAAAAGTGAAAATAACAGGGAAAGTGCTACTTACCCACTGAGCAAAGCGTCTAAAAATAGTGACAAACTAGGCGTGATAATAGTGGCCGAGTATTACCCTTGTTTGTGCCCAATTTATTTGGTAGTGTTATAATAATTGAGAGGAAGCTGCGCCAAGAGCAGGCCAATTTGCAATGCAAAATTATTCGTGTGCGCCCACGTAAAGTGTGGCACAAGAGACTATTTTTGGTTCTGTGCCAGCAGCAACTTATCTGTTTCATTGTATATTACTTACGTTATCAGATTATGCAAGTTGTATAATTTGATTTTTGAATTCAATTTTACAGCCTCGAACATTATTGTGGTCGTTGAATAACTTTAATGAAAATTTAGATGAGTGATGAAATAATCGTAGAGCGCTTTCTTTGAAGATCCAGCAAAGACATCTTGGTATTGGAGAATCAATGGAAAAACTCAGAAGATCGTGAAGCTTTATGCCATAGAATGATGAAGCGAGATACCACGTAATCATCGAGCCACTTTTAGTGAAAAGCAATAACATTGAATATCTATAGCACATCTTCGAAAATTCTGGAAAAAGTGCACTTTAGGAGAAAAGTTCGGAAGATGGAAGCCCAAATTTGAAGAAAGTGATACAAACTACAGTTTGGTCCACAGAACTGGTCAGAACTGCAGATCTAGCAAAATCTGTGAGGATCTAGGAGCCACGTTTTCACAAACTCTGAAAAGATCTAAAAAAAAAATACAAAAGTTTCTATCGAAAGTCGTAGAGCGATTCCTCATCTCGGAGAATCGTGAGGCCTTTGAACAACACATCTGGAAACTGTGGAGGAACCGCGGGCGCTTGGAGACCTTCATTCACGAAAATGTCGCCTCGTATAATGAGTCAATGGAATGAATAGAAGAAATGAACTCTACTTGCTTAATTCCTTTGCCTATTTTACCCTTACGGGTGTAAGGCGGTTTGTGGAGTCGAGTACTCCGTGGGGTCCCTTCTCCATATTTCTCTTCATCCTGTCCGATTTTGTACTGACCGAGTCACCCCCTCCATCGTCTCTCCCCTCCTCTCCACAGCTTTCCGCACCTCATCACACCACGTTCTTCTAGGTCCTTCCCTGCTTCCTTTCTGTATTGCTCTAGCTTCAAACACCCTCCTGGTTATTCTGTTTTCTTCCATTCTTTCGAGATGACCGAGCCATCTCACTTTGTCCTTTCTCTATTGTTCGACCCACAGGTTTCGCATTGAGCTTGTCTCTGAATGTTGTGTTCCTTATCTCAGCCATGATTGTCTTGTCGTCTATTTTTCTTGAGAATTCCATTTCTGTCACTTCAATCTTTCTTCTTTGTTTCTCTATCAAAGTCCAAGACTCAGACCCGTATGTCAAGATTGGGGTGACGACTTTCTCAAGTATTTCTGTTTTGGTGTCTTTGGGGATTTCTTTGTTTTCTGGAAATATGGTCTTTATGGAGTTGAATAGTCTTCCCGCTGCTGTGGTTCTCTCAATGATTTCTTCGTCCAGCTTTCCGTCCTGTCACATGATTAAGCCTAAGTATTTAAATTTCTTGACTTGTTCTAGTTTTGCCTCGTTTAGCTCAATTGTGTGTTGTTTTGCTTCTTTGCCAACGGTCATGGTTTGCGTCTTACTCTGGTTGATGTTCATGTTGTACTTGTTAAGTTTGCCTTTGTATATCTGCATGTTTCTGTTCAGTGTTTCTTCGTTTTTTGCGATTATAACCATATCTTCGGCGTAGCATATTTCGGGAATCTTGATCCTTTGCATCTTCCAGTAGCTTATGTAGTATTGTGTTGCATCCTTTCTTGTTCCTTTTATAGCCTCGTCCAGTACCACAGTGAAGAGCATCGGGCTCAGTTTACATCCCTGTCTCACTCCTTTCGTTGTCTCGAACATTTAAGATGTTCCATGTTTCGATCTTACGTAATTTGTCGTTTTTCTATACAGTCTTTGAATGGTTTTCATTGTGCCCTGCTGCATTCCCTTTTTTCGTAGTGCCTCCCATATGTCGTTACTGTCGATTCTGCCAGAAAGCCTTTTCCAAGTCCACGAAACAAAGGTGCACTGTCTCTCCTTCTCGTATGGCTTTTTCCGTTATTTGTCTTAGAATGAAGCTGGCATCTTGTACTACTCTGTTCGGTCTGAAACCGAATTGTGTGCTTTCAAGTGTCTCCTCCAGTTGATCTCTCAGTCTTTTTCACAATATTCTGGCAAATATCTTTGCTGCGTTGCTGAGCAGCGTTATTGCTCTATAGTTGTGACATTCTTGACTATCTCTTTTTTTCTGTATATCGGTGTTATGATAGCTATTTGCCAGTCTTGGGGTGCTTTTCCCTCTTTCACTATCGTGTTCATGATTCCTCTTAGATCTCAGTGCTTCCAACATCTCATTTGTTATCTTGTCGTGTCCCAACGCTTTCCCTAGCTTAACTTTCCTTATTGCCGCTAGCAGTTCTTGTCCTGTAATTTCGTTCTGTAATTTTGGTTTCTTTCTCGTGTTGTTTTCCTTCGTGGTGTGTTTTCTCTTGTTCTTTTTTGTGTTACATCTGTCTCTTCTAGTAGCTCTTCAAAGTATTCTCTCCATTTTTTCATCATCTGCCCTTCGTCTCCAATAGTGTTTCCTGCCTTATCTTTCAAGTTCTCTAGGACTGTGTTTTTCTTTTGTCTCATGCCTTTGATTGTAAAACTGATTCCCATCAACAAGTTTCTTAGTCGCATCAGAAACCCCTAAACAGCAAAATTTTGAGAAAGAAATATTTACCACTGGACGTGTATTGATTTTTTTATCCACAGGGTAAGTCAGAAACGAAGAAAATCAATATTGAAATGGTCTGTTTTTGACCCAAAATTTTTCAAAAATAGATGTCAAAGATTTTTCTGATTATTTTTTTTTGGATTCCTGGAGGGTCCTGCGTGCTGCAGAGCTTTTCCGTCATATTCTAGACACCCTGATATAATCGTGGAGCAATGATCTAACAACGACATCTTCGAGAATTGTAAAAATAGTATATTATATACCAAGGTTGAGAAAGTATTATTATAGCTGAAGCGCCAGTTTAGATCCCGAAGCGCAGCTGAGGGATATAAGGCGCTGAAGCTATAATAATTTTCTCAACCGTGGTTTATATAGTATTTTTTTTTACTACTAGAAAATCGCCATCCTAATTCAGGGAGAGGTTAATAATGATGCACTTCACGGCTAGTAGTGAAAAAAATATATAATAACCCTAGCGTAACACTTCTGGAGTTTCCAGAGGAAAATTCAGGAGGATCTATGAACATTTTCAAAAGCTGTATAGAGATATGAAAAAAATCGCTAATCCATCAAGCAAGTCCTCACTTGAAAACTCGCAGAATGTATGAACAAAATCTTTGAGAATTGTGAATAATTTGCGAGAGATTATTCTAAATCTTCATCTGCAAGATATGAAGAGCAATCTCTTAACTCAAAGAATCGCGGAACATAATCTGTGAGAATCATGAACAATTTCTCATCTCAAAAAATCGCAAAACCTATAAGACATATGAATACTTTAAAACTCAGAAAATCGCAGATTTCATCTGCGAGAATAAAACAGAGAGAGAGAGAGAGAGAGAAAGAAATCAAAGGAATTGAAAAATTTTATCTCGAAAATCGTAAAACAAGTTCTTCAGGAAGATCGCATAGCCTATAAGCAACACCTTTGAGAATTGAAGAGGAATCGCAAAACTGTAGAGCATTTTCACAATCCTCCATCTGGAAAGATAGCCATACCTATGATCACAATTTTCGAAAACTGTAGAAAGATTGCAGATTTCATCTGCGAGATTTGAAGAGAAATTTTTCGTCTCAAAAGTTTGCAGAACTTCCTCTGCGAAAATCATAGAGCGATTTCTTCTAATCCAAAGATTAAACAGAAACTATGAGCAGCAGCTCTGAGCAATTGGAGAAATATCGCAGAGCTTGTCTGTGAGAATCGTTGAGCATTTTTTATCTTCAAAGATTGCTTACGAGACTCATCAACAAAAACTGGGAGGCAATTCATTTTTTGGTCTTCGGAGACTGCGAAACCTATCAAACAACATTGATGTAAACCGTAGAAAGATCTCAACAAATCGCAAAGCCTCGTCTGGCATGTCGTAGAGCAGGCTCCCATCTCAGAAGGTTGCAGAATCTATGAACAATATCTTTGAGAACTGTAGAGAGATCGTGAGAGATCGCAGACCTTTTTCGGTAAAAAATCGAGAAGCAATTTTACATCTTGAAGAATCGCAGAACATCATCTGTGAAAATCATGAACAACTTTTCATCCCGGAAGATCGCCAAACCTATGAAAGACATTTTCGAAAACTGTAAAGAGATCGCAGATTTCATCTGAGAGAATCGAAATGGAATTTCTCGGCTTCAATCGTGAAAGATCGTTGAGCGTATATACTCTCAACTATTGTATAGAAAGATTCACACTTCATCTGCAAATTACCTGAATAGTAGAGACATTTCTCATTTTGACAGATTGCGAAACTTCATTTGCGAAAATCATAAAGCAATTTCGTTCTCATGAGAAGCATCATCTCCAAGAATAATTTTCATTTCTTTTTTAAATATCAAATGAACAATGAACTTTTCGCAACTTTTCCGAATACTCTAGGGAAAAATCTAAAAGGATGTAACGAGCGATCAACTACTTGATGGTTCATGTTGGCGTACGATGCTCACTTTTCTCCCGAACGGGCGGATCATGAACGCGTTTTTGGGGAAAATTTGAGCATCGTACTGTGGTATTCCCCCTTTGTTTTGTTTATACGTTGGTACCTGACGTAGGTACGGTCGTTGACGTTCGTAGCGTTTGCGGATGAAAGAGGAAGATGGCGCTGCGCTAGGCGAGGCCGGGCGAGCAGCCGCGCGCGGGCAGACAGAGGAGAAGAGAATCAGCTGTGGTGCGGAACACGTGATTTCAAGTGCTCCGATGTGCGTCGTTTTTTCGTATTTAAGGTTAGTTTTTCACTTATTATTGTATCGTAATTTTGGCTTCCATCCACTCACCAAATCATGCATTTCGATACCTATTTTGTCCGCGAAATTATTGTACATAACCCGAAACTCTTTATTCTCTTTGTTCTCAACGGGCTTGCATAACCCGCAGTTTTTCCCCTTTGAAATCAAGGTGCTTCGCACAGCTTTGAATTTTGTGTAATTTATCCACTCCCAAACGATCTCAATGTTGACGGCAACAGCCGTAAATCTAGTGGGTGTGTTTTTTTGCGCACTCATGACGTGACCTCAAGGCCGCGCTATCGCGTGTACTTCGAGGTTTCATTATTTGTTTCTTTCCACAAGTTACGTCACAAACAGTAAGATGACAAAAAGAAACTCTACTACGCCAAAATCATCCGCTAAGTAGAGAACCGTAATTTTGATGATTCATTCACATTTCATTGTTCCTTGCCGGGTTATACATGAGAGTAAGGGAAGGAAAGAGAGACTTGCACGCTTCTCCGTGTCCTGGGGGGGGGTCCACCACTTGTATGAATCTGCCTTGTTGAGTCTACTAACCTTTCCTTATTTGGGGGGAAATTATGTATAACGACGAAGAGAGAGCCACAGGTTGGCTCGAGTCGATTTTCTTGTATTTACTGTTATTTCTTGTATGTGATTACTGTTTACTAACCATTGTTCTGTTTTGAATGTAAGTTTGTATCTGTGGGGTTTTTGATGGGTAACTTCTGGGGAATTTCGAGCGGAGCGTTATAGATACTTCTTCCTTCCAATTGCTCACAAAGAGTATGACCAACTCCAACTTCTCTACTTATTTATATCTCACCTGTTTCTTGTTTATTTACCTACACCATTACCTATCGTTTGTTTCTTGCTGATTTATTCACTTGTTCACTGATCATTTGTTTCTTGCTGACTTATTCACTTGTTTACGGATCGTTTTTTATTGTTTATTTATCTATCAATTTGACTTCTTTTGTTTGTGAAGTGAAATAAATTGTGAACGAAGCAAACGCTTCAAAGAGGTTCAAGCACCGCTTCACGCTGACTTGATCACTGCAACTGGAGTGACTTCTCTGTCATTTCATCAAGACTCATTCACACTTGATTTTTACTCGGATCATTTGGAAAGGGATTTTTCAGCAACCAACCAGGCAATACACAGGGGTTTCTTTGACGTGTTCTTCCCATGTGTGCCTGTCAGCGAATACGTCTCTTTTCCAAATTGACAGTTTGCCATGTTTCATGATTTCTGGTTTTGTTTTGCTAATCTGATTTTGTGTTCATTTCATTGTTATAAATTCCTGCATTGTCTAAATAATTTGTAATGACCTTTTGTTTCATTTAATTGTGTTTTGTTGTTCTTTATTCTTATTTTGTCATTTTATCACTGTCAATTTCCTGTCAGTAGGTGTTTTGAGAAAAGAAACAAATTCATTTAAAAAACTTTGCGGTTGATTTTCAATAAACATTCATTTTGCTTGCTTTTCATTCGCGTTTCATTCAAGAATCAAACCTCATCCCCAACGACATATTCTCATCTCGAGTAAGAACTCAACACAACGTAGGTAAAATGTAAACAACGTCAAGAAGGGAAGAAACAACGACGATCTCAGCCAACTAGTACAGGCCTGTTAGAATAAAAATTGGCTGAACCTGGAAATTTCAAATAACAAGCTGAAATTTTGGGGATATGTTCAGGGAGCTACTAGAAACAAACCCTGAAAAGTCCCAAAAAATCCCACTTGGGCAAACGCCGCCATCTTGATTTTTAACATGACCTTAACTTTTCATCAGTTTTTACAGTCTTCTTTTTTTTTTTCGTTACAACCAAGTATAAATAGGGCAAAAAAGTTTCCTCTAGTTGATGCGCCGGCGTCTCGCAACGGGACAATCCGCATAGTGATGCGTATACTCCTCTCTATCTTCAGCATATTGGTGAATTTCTTCATCTTCATCTACCTCCGTGTGTACCCTCAGTGCAGAAACCATACTTATTATCGAACAATGCAAATTGCTTCTGCGACACTTGCACTGAAGTGTTTTTCATTCTGTCTTGCAATTGCATGAAATCATTAGATGCAATTTTTATGGCCCCGGCTCTTGATTCGATGTTTTGGACTTGTATTTCCCATTCGAGTTGTTATTGGTTCCAGAGATTCTTTTTGCTCATGATGGCTAATACGGTTTTTGAAAGAATGAATTACATCAAGCATTCTTGTGCTCCACATTTTGCCAGGTCAGTCCACCAAAATTATCATCATCAATGAAGAGGTTCGTTCCTGGCAGCTGCAGCTGGCCAAACTAAATTTGTATCATTTCTGTGCAAAAATTGCAAAAATTAAAAGGGGTTTGGTGTCATCGAATGCTTGGAAAAAGTATATTACCACCTCGATTACCACAAGATGTGCGATTTCACCTGGAAATAATTTGAGGAGATTTGGTGTTGGCAATGTTAACTGCAATGCTGCGCAAATTTGGTAAGATGTAGGTATACAATCGACGCAGAAAGAACGGTAAAGACTTGAAACATTCTGAGTTGAACTTTTCGTGGTTGTTTCATTTCTTCTTCCTATATACAGGGGCTGTAGGGTTGGCACCGATGGCTACACTTCTGAATTGAAGGAGTCTTATTTCAAACAATTACTGTGCCAAGTGTCGTGTTCTAACCATGAAGTGTAGGGTGCTTCCGCCTACTGCCCTGATCAAGGTCCAAATATAGTTGAAATTCCATTTTTCCACGCTAGAACGTCTTTTATGCCTCAGGTGGACACATCTCACCAATTGTTCTTAGCATCACAGTTAACACCAAATTGCATCAAATCATTTCCATGCCAATTCGCACCTCCCGTGGCAATAGATTGTTCTCAAAACGTATCCGGTAACGACGAAACCTTATATATTTTTGCAATTTTCACATTGGCATGGACAAAGGTCTTCACTGATGATGATAAATTTTTGCGACTGACTTGACAAAATGTGAGGCATAAAAATGCCTAACGTGATGTTTCTTTCTTTCGAAAACCACCTCAGCCATCATGAGCAAAGAAAGTCTGTAGAGCCAAGAACAACTCGAATGACAATGCTTACGAGGCAGCAAATCTCAGTCTTGAGATTACTGTTTTTGTGAAGAAATGATTATACCTCACCAACCTTATAATTACCAGTCACTTCCTTAATTATTTTGTGAATAGTGAACGCAAGATGGTTCTCGGGAGGAGGAAAAAAGGTGAATGTGTTTTTTTCTGGAGATAGTAGGCCTAGGTACTGGCTACCGATCATTTTTAATTTGTTACATTACTGAATAGAGTACTATGATGTTTTACTCCTATACTTTGAAGATTCACTGATTTATCTACTTGGAAATTAAATTTTTATGTAAAAAAGTTTTTTCAGGATATTTCAGGAACGCTTCAGTACATCTGGAATGGTGTGATGAAGTTTAGATTCATTTGCATGAACAGAAGGCTATGTATGCCCGTTTACGCGACTTTACCTCTTCCGGTTCATGAGTTAAATTTTTTCTTCTTCCTTCTTCTTTTTCACCCTGTATACAAAGCTGCATGTCTCTCGCCGATGGCTACACTTCTGAATTGAAAGATTATGGTATATACAACAATGTATGCCAAGTGGCATGTTTTTATCATAAAATGCTGGGTGCTTCCGTCTAACGCATCCGGACTATTTTAACAAGATCTACGATTTCCATATTTGGTAATTTTTTTGTGATGACATTGTGATTTTGAGTTGAAATTATGATTTATAGATTTTGAGTTACGGTTATCCACCCTAAAAAATCTCTGGAGAAGTATAAAATCATAAAAATCGGGTCACTGTGATGTTTTGTTGATGAATAGGCAGCTAAAAACAGAGAAAATGAAAGTAGTATGAAAAATCAAGATATCGGCGTTTGCCCAAATGGGATTTTTGGGGACTTCTGAGGGTTTGTTTCTAGTGAGTCTATGAAGATACCCTCCAAATTTCAGCTCGTTATTTGAAATTTCCGGGTAGATATCTTACTGGCCTGTACTAAACATAGAAAACGGGGTTACACTACAGTATGGCAACTTGAGCAATCGAGTATTTGATCGCTCTTGTTTGAACAGCATTCTCAAAAACTGTAGAAGTATCTTAGAAAATGGCAAAACGTTATTTCAGAAGATCAGAGAATCTATAAACATAATTTTTGAGGATGGTAAAGAAAAGTGAGACGTTGCAGACCTTCAGCAAAAACCGAAGAGTAGTTTAAAAATCGCAAAACATCATCTCTGAAAATCATGAACAATTTCTCGTCCCCAAAGATCACAAAATCTACAAATATTTTCACAATTTTCCATCTAGAACGATAGTTAAACCTATAAGAACAACTTTTTCGAAAACTGTAGATCAATTATTGCAGATTTCATCTGTGAGGATCGGAGAGAAATCTCTCGTCTCGACAGTTCACTGAACTTTATCTGTGAAAATCGTAGAGTAGGTAATTGCACATCATCAAAGATGGCAGGAACTATGAGCAACATCTTTGGCTATTGCGGAAATATCGCAAAGCTCATCTGACAGAATCATAAAGCAAATTCTTATACCATTCTAAATATTGCCGAGTTTTATTCACAAAAATCGTGAAGCATTTTTTTTTTGATGTTGAAAAATACAAAACCTATGAACAACATCTCTGAGAATGGCACAGAACGCGAAAAAGCATCGAAGAGCCATTTCTTATCTCGGAAAATCGCAAGCATTTTCACAATTTTCCACCTGGAAAGATAGCAAAACCCGAGGGGTGAACCGCAGGAAGAATTTTGTACACCAAAACTTCCATTTGCATTGACTTCCACTAACTTCCACTGACTTCCACTAACTTCCAAAAGACTTCCACTGACTTCCGCTGACTTCCGCCAACTTCCGCCAACTTCCACTAACTTCCAGAAGACTTCCACTGACTTCCACGAACTTCCAAGACTTCCATGAACTTCTACGCACTTCCGCGAACTTCCATTTTTACAAATTTTTCTCAATTTTTAAAGACTTATGAAATGTGAGCAATGAGAACATTCCTCATTAAGTAAGTGGAGTCAGGTCGTGCGATGAGCTACTTGAAAAAGCAAAATCCAAGGAATCTACGCCAACTTGAGGAATTTACTTGCTCATACTTGTTCACACTTCATCTTCCTTGAACTGTGGAAATGATACTTGAGCAGGTAGTAGGTAGGTACGATAAGAATGAAGTACTCAAGTTCCGAAATTATTGCAACAAAATTCGAAGGAACATAGGAAGTTGAAAAATAAGGGGACTTTCTTGATAAATATACCCTTGCAAGCGTCTAATAACGGATATAGGTACAGGCCTTCAAAGTTTTTTTTTAGAATAGTTTTTTGCATAATAACTTTTGAACCGTCGAACCGATTTTTTCCAATTTGAACCAAAGTTTACTAAAACAAGTCTTTGCTGAACAGTAGTAACGCATCTCATCAAACATTTTCAGGGGCGAAGATAATAGGGGCTTCCCTCTCTCTTTTCCCTCCCTTTTTTCACCTTTTTCAATATTTTTTAAAATGGTTTCAATTTTTTAAATTGGACGTTTGATTTAGAGAAAAAAGTTACTTGTGCAAAATTTCGATGCGGCGCGGCGCTTCATTTTCGAGGTATTTGGGTTTGAAAACTTTGGAAAACATCTTAAAATCGCCATGTATTTTTCCAGGGCCCAAATTTTATTTTCTGAAAAACTTCATGTTTCTCGTCAAAAAATGGTGGTACATCAACTTGAAACACCTATAGAAAAATGTATTTCAGTTGAAGAATCATGAGTTTTCTTGAATTCTAATTTTCAAGGCCTTTGAAAGTGGCGATTCCGAGATGTTTTCTGATGTTTCAAACTCAAATATCTCAAAAATGTTGCAACTTTCAGCAATGAACAAAATTTCAAAACTTGGAACCATTTCTGAAAATATTCAAGAAGTGAAAAATAGGGGAAAAGGGGGAGGGTACCTTCTATTACCTTCGCCCTTGAAAGTGTTTGATGAAATAAGTCGCAATTCTTCAATAGAGACCTGTTTTAGTAAACTTTGGTTTAAATTTGAATAAAATCGGTTGAACGGTCCAGAAGTTATTCAAAGAAACATCTGATTTCAAAAAAACAACTTTGAAGGCCTGTATCTCCGTTAACCGTTAATAGTTATTTACATAATAAGGCAGGAAAGTGAATCTTTACAGGGATAGTAGGCATATTCAAGGACGAGCGTAAGCGAGGCCTAGAAGTCTACGTGCCCTGTAAAGACACTTTCCTGGCGTATTATATGTATAACGTTTTACCCGAAACTACCTCAATAAACCACAAAGAAAGGAATTATTCTGGCACAATTTGGCAAACATCACGTTGCTGGGTCCGGTTTCCAACAGTTTCCAGCAAACAAAACGTTTTTGACGCAGAAAAATAGCTATTTACGATACAAGTGTTAAAAGTGACTGGTATTATTTTGTGAGCGGGGACGCTTGCGAAACGAGCATTAGCGAGTAGAGCAACCCCGCGAACAAAATAAGACACTTTTAACGCGTGTATCGTACAAGATTTTATCTACAATGGTCTTTGAAATATTTGGTAAATGTCAGAATTTATTGAAAATATGACAGGAACGCGCAGAATCATCATTTTTTCACGTCGCCCATGACGACGTGCTAAAAGTGACGGGTATTATTTAACGCTTGTAGATAATCTCACTTTCCTGCGTCAAAAGACGCTTGTAATGGACTTTACCTGTCAGTTTCGGGTAATATACATTTATCCACAAGCGGTAAATAATACCCGTCACTTTTAACACGTCGTCATGGGCGACGTGCTAAAAGTGATGATCCTGCGCGTTCTGTCATATTTTCAATAAATTCTGACATTATTTACCAAACATTTCCAAGACCAGTGTAGATAACATCTTGTACGATACACGCGTTAAAAGTATCTTATTTTGTGAGCGGGGTTGCCCCACTCGCTTCTTGTATCGTAAATAGCTATTATGAGGGTATGTTTATTCAGAGAGTCCCATTATTTTTCAATTTTCTATCTCCTTGTGCATTTTGTTGCATTAATTTCGGGACACCTATACAAGGGTGTTCCGCAATTACGGTTACAAACTTTTAGGGGAGATTCCCCATCAAAAATGGACTAGAAAAAAAAAATAACTTCGATGTCCTATAATACCCGTTGAAAAGTTACAGAGTTCAAGTTCAAGTTGAATTTTCAAAATCGATTTTATTCACATAACTTTTGAATGGTTCAACCGATTTTGTCCAAATTTGAACCAAAGTTTACTGAAATAGGTTTCAATATAACGTGTTTCAAAAAAAAAGTTCAGGGACGTGGATAATGGGGGGGTGTTTCTATTTTTAACCCCTATTTTTTTACCCACTGGTTATTTTCCCAAATTAGTGTAACAAATTTTTTTTGCAAAATTTTGATTAGAGGCTCCAATGTCGAGATATTTGGGTTTGAAACTTTGGAATACATCTTGAAATCGCCACTTTCCAGACCCAAATTTGTTTTTTTTCTGAAAGCTCCTTATTTTCTTAGCAACAAAATTGTGGTTTATCAACTTAAAAAATCTATTCAACCCTCGATTCAACCATTTCAGTTGAAGAATCATGAGTTTTCTTGGTTTCTAATTTTTAGGCCTTGAAAAGTGCTGATTTCGAGATGTTTTCCAAAGTTCCAAACCCAAATGTATCGAAAATGAAGCCTCTATCAAAATTTTGCAAGAGTAACTTTTTTTTTTAAAATGAGTTTAAAATTCAGCCGAAGTCAATTGAAGAACTGCGGCGTAGAATTACCGGAAAATGTCGCGCGCTTTCAAGAGAAGTCTTCGAAAATGTTCGACAAGAGTTCGAGAACAGACTTTATTATTGCCTTGAGAACAACGGCAATCATTTTGAACATTTGTTGTGAACATTCGTTTTTTTTACTACACCTAAATATTTTTCATGTACTATCTACCTATCTTCCTACCTATGTGTTCGGGCTGTTTTTACTGAGAAAGATGTGCCGTAATCGGAAAACAAAATCACTGGAGTTTGCATGGCTTGGCACCGAGCTCGGCACTCTTCAGCGACTCAGCGTACAATATTCTACAATATTTTTCTTTACATGCGCCAGCCGCTGGTGCTTGTATTTGCAATTACACTCAAGTACTTATTGTTGTACACCAAATGTTGATTATTGTCAACAACGAGGTCAACAGTGTGCAAAATAATATAGCCGCGCATGCCCAGTTCTCCAAAGACTTCCACTAACTTCCAGTAACTTCCACGCACTTCCGAAAGACTTCCATTGACTTCCACTGACTTCCATTGACTTCCACTGACTTCCACGAACTTCCTCTGACTTCCACTAACTTCCACCAACTTCCTCGCACTTCCAAAAGACTTCCATTGACTTCCACTGACTTCCACGAACTTCTGAGCATTTGTACACCAAACTTCCTCAGCGGTTCGCCCCTCGGCAAAACCTTTAAACACCCGGTCGGTAGCACGGTGAGCTCGGTTACGCTTTCAAAGATGGAGGTCTTGGGTTCAAATCCGCACCAGGCCAGATAGACTTTTTCATGCGTTCCTTGGTACCAATACTGGGGCATCTACTATTGTGCGGTGATGCTCCGGGAAGAGGGATGAAACGGAAAAGCCATCGAAAACAAAACAATACAAACAAATACCCTACAGTTCCAAAAACTGTTACCTCGACTGTTACCTTCACGTTGTGTCCCCTTATGTTGTTATTGTTACAGAAAAAACTCAAAAAAAGCCTGCTAATGACCCGGTAGTTGATGCAGGAGAAAAAAAGCAAGCTATGAACACAGTTTTTGAAAATTGTAGAACGATCCACATCTTCAAATTCACTCCTTCGCTCCCCCTACCATAACTTTTGACTCAAAAATGATTCTACCTTCTTTGTGATAGGTGCATCAAATTGAAGGGAACTGAATTCTCTTCCAAGACAAAATAATTTCAAAATCTTCAAAAATCTCCCTTTCCTTCCTAAAATACTGCGAATTTAAATCAAGTGAGGAAGGGGTTGAAAGTTCCTAAAACATTTTTTTGCGGAAAATTGATTCAATTTTCTTCAATTTTTTTTTTGAGAAAGGAAAATGTCCATTACCAATATAAATGAGTACATAAAATGCAAAAGGTTAAGTAGTCCAGGAATTATAGCAAAAATAGCGAACAAAAATGATAACTAGCCGGATTTTTGTACATAAGCTCAGTTGAGCATGTAGCTCAACATAGTAGAAGTCCTAAAGAATCCGGTGTGAGCTTCGGCCGTTATGGCCTCGAGAAGAACTTGAGGATCAGTTTTTTGTGTTTATCTCGTTAACGATGGCACTTGGAGGGAAAGCACTTACAGCAAAATTGTTGGAAATTGTCTTGTCTACAAGAAAAGTCCTTACATATTCCATCATCAGTCCACTTCTTCTTCGTCAAAACACAAGAAAAGCTAAATAGTCCAGATGCTCGATGCCGAAGACTGTACGGACCTTGAGTTTTATGATGATAGGGTGCCACTTGGTAAAGGTGTTGTTCGATCCATTCTCTTTTGATTGAAACTTTATGCCATCAATACCAACTATGCCGGCGGCATATACAGGGTGACATAACAATAAAAAGTTGAACAAATGTACCTCAAGAACCAAAATAGGTGAAGACATGTGAATCGCCAAAAATATTCCTAATTTCATGACCATGAAGTCGTCGTGAACTTGAATCAAATATACTGAGCCGTTTCTGAATTATCTTCAGAAGACTGAAGTCGTTACGAAAAAAAAATTGTTTTCCGTATATCAGTAATTCTTCTGATCTTGAATCGAAACTTGGTGTTTTGAATCAAAACAATGATAAATTACATTTCAAATGAAATTACAGTGAACACAGTCGATTTTGTTTTCTAATAAGTAGAAGAAAATATATTTTTTTTTGGTAACAACTTCAGTCTTTTGAAGATATTTCAAGAACGGCTCAAGATATTCGATTCAAGTTTACGACGACTTCATGACCATGAAATCAGAATTATTAATGGCGATTTACATGTCTTCACCTATCTTGGTTCCCGAGGTACAAATGTTTAACTTTTTATTTTTATTTCACCCTGTCACAGGTGTCCTCAAGTAGAAATGAGTTTAACAAAATTGTCACCAAAAACTGTTGATGGGACCTTGTAATAGAAGTTCTGGAGAGCACAGAAATGTATCTAACAAAATCGTAGCTGATCCCGAACGGCAGTTATCCAATTTTTAAGATTATCAGTTAAAAATGTCGAGATAAAAATTTGGCTTCGGTTTTTTTCAAATTTTTAAAATAACTAAGATTGTCTAAACGGTTAATTTTGCATTTATCCCAATATCTAGAATAATCTCTGTGAATAGATTCATACCCTTCTGTTCTGATGAGAGTCTAAGACCTCCATTGTTGAGGAACTTCAACAAGTTTTGGAGATGACATGAATTTCCAAAGCTCCTGATAACACCCTTGTCCCAAAACACTTTGATAATATATTTATGCCCTCTTCGTAAGGTCCAGCTACAACCTTTGCCGTGCTGAAACACTTTTCAACAATTTTGTTAATCGTTTTGAAGCCAAACACAAACGGAATCACGCAAAGTACCCCCACATTTTTGACGAATCATTGAGACTGTTGCTTTCCTTTGAAAGTTTCCGACACGAGTTCTCTTCAAAAATTTTATGTTGGTAACTTTTGGCGACCAATTTCAGCTCCTTGGGCCACAGCAAAACCTCATCACACCCAAGTATCGTCACAAGACCATTCCAAAATAAATGGTTCACAAACCCTTGAAGGAGATGCTTCGAAAAGAGGGGGGTTAATTATGATGTGACAATCTTCCGCAAAGTTCTTCTTTTTTTCCTGCAGAGCAAAATTTGCAATCAATGCGCCTCAAATCTCCATAAGTCTTTATACTCGTAACCATCTCTTTCTGTTTATTTTCTTCACAAACCTTATTCAACGTAATTTCATTGAATTTCCCACGTAAGTCTTTTAGAGTGATGAAGCAGTACGGACATGGAAGTAGCTGTAGTTGTTTGCTGGTCATTGATCAAAAGAGGTTCAAATTCCTGAACAAATTTTAAAAGAATTGCATTGATATTAGTCATTTCAAACAACTTGATTTTAATTGGTCTAGAGAATGCAGAAATAATTTTAGAGAAAGAGGAAAAGGAAAATTACACAGGCAGCAAAAAAGTCGTTACGTAGATTGAAGATCGATTGAGAAAAAAGGGGGTATCAACCAGTTTCAATAGGCTTATGAATGGTTTGCATTGTACCCCAGGTGAAAAAAACCTATATGAAAATATCGAGTTGATGTTTCAAATGACCAACATCAATGGACTTGGGTTTAAATTTGTTTCGGATCTTGAACTTATTCTCTAGATCAATGGCCAGCGAATGGCTACACGACAACCATGCCCGTACTGCTTCATCACTCCAAAAGACTTACGAGGGAAATTCGATAAAATGACGTTGAAATGAGGTTTGTGAAGAAAATAATAGAAAAAAATGGTTACGAGTATGAAAACTTATGAAGATTTAAAGGCGCATTGATGAGAAATTTTGCTCTGAAAGAAGAAGAAAGTTTTCAAAAGAGTGTCACAAGCTCAATCAACCCCCCTTTTTTTTGAAAAAGACAAAGCTTGTATGTTACCGAGAATTGCATCATTCCAGAGTTGCATCTTTTCAAGGGTTTGTGAACCATTTCTTTTGGAATGATCATGTGCTGATACTTTGGCGTGATGAAGTTTTGCTGTGGCCCAAGAAGTTGAACTTGGTGGGCAATATAAGTTACCATGACGAGATATTCAAAAGGAACACCTGCCGGAAACTTTCAAAAGAGAGCGCCGGTCTTACTGATCCGGAAAACGTAGAAAATGTGGGAGTACTTTGAGTGATTCCGTTTGTATCTGCCTTCAAAACGATGAACAAAATTGTTGGAAAGTGTTTCAGCACTGCAAAGGTTGTAGCTGGACCTTACGAAGAGGGCATAAATATATTATCAAAGTGTTTTGGGACAAGGGTGTTATCAGAAGCTTTGGAAATCCATGTCATCTCCAAAACTTGTTAAAGTTCCTCAACAATGGAGGTCTTGGACTGTCATTAGAACAGAAGGGTATGAATCTATCCACAGAGATTATTTTAGATATTGGGAGAGATGCTAAATTAACCGTTCAGACAATCCTAGTTATTTTAAAAATTTGAAAAAAACCGAAGCAAAATTTTTATCTCGACATTTTCAACTGATAATCTTGATAATTGAATAATTGCCGTTCGGGGTCAGCTACGATTTTGTTAGATACATTTCTGTGCTCCCCAGAACCTCTATCGCAAGGTCTCATTAACAGTTTTTGGTGACAATTTTGTTAAACTCATTTCTACTTAAGGACACCTGTGCTGTATATGCCGCCGGCATAGTTCGTCTTGATGGCTTCAAGTTTCAACCAAAAGAGAGTGGATCAAACAACACCTCTACAAAGTGGCTGTCCGCCATCATAAAACTCAAGGTCCATACCAGTCTTCAGCATCGAGCATTTGGACTATTTTTATTTTCTTGTGTTTTGACGTTCTCAAGTGCTATTGTTCATGAGATATACGCAAAAAACTGACCCTCAAGTTCTTCTCGAGGCCACAACGGCCGAAACTCACACCGGATTCTTGAGGACTTTTACTATGTTGAACTACATGCTCAACTGAGCTTATATACAAAAATCCGGCTACTTAGTTATAATTTTTGTTTGCTATTTGGGATTTAAACAGCTAAAATTCTTGGACTAAAGGTAAAATAAGAGTATGAATCAATCAGTACATAGTGATTTTTCCAATTTAGGTAAGTACCCCGTCTTCAGCACCCGCCCCACAAATGTTTTTTTTTTCTACATGATTCTAGTGGGCTGTTTTTCTGGTCGCCATCGGCCGATCGCGGCCTGAATCGCAGCCCACTAGAATCATGAAGAAATCAAACAGCCTACCTATAGCACAAAGTAAGTGGTATCTCGTTGAATTTGCAAGTTGTGGTGGGGTAGAGCAAAGGGGTGAATTTGGTTAACACCTTTTTCTCCGAATTGTTTTTTTTTTCGATGTCTGGGATGACGCTGACTAAATTGAAGAAAATGAGGGATCGAGAATATAAAATAAGACAGAGAATTTCAGGAAAAATGGGTTGAAAATTTAGAGAATATTTTTTCCAGGAAAATAATCTATTACTCTTCAATTTGATGTACCGCAAGTTGGGTGATGTCATTTGAAACCTTGAAGTTGGGATGGGTGGGGTTGAAGAGGCTAAAGATAAAAATTTGCCAATGTATGTTTCAGATGTCTCCTGCCTCGATATAAAAATTGACCTGTCCGAGCTTTCTTCAAAAAAATAAGGTGAAATACCTGAAAACCCCTCTGTTGTGTTTTCGTTAAGCCACCCTCTATGTAAAGGTTGCAGAGCCTCATACACAAAAATCGTGAAGCAATTTTTTCTTTTATTTTGGAAGATTGCAAAACCTATGAACAAAAACTCGAGCGCTGAAAATTGCGGAAATTTATTTGCAAAAATCGAAAAGAACCGAAGAGAAATTTCTCGCGCCTCAGAACTTCATCCACAAGAACCGTGTAGCAATTTTTCACGTTCAAGAACAAGAAAAATTTCAAGATGTTGCGTCGCGACCCTCCTAGGGGCCGTCGAAACGAAGCCCTTCGATGATGAGTTCCAGCCCACTTGGATGATGCCGAGCCGAAGCCCCGGCTGATGCGCCTTAGAGCCCCCTGGAGAAAGTCGAGTTGGAACCCTCCGGAGACGCGTTTTGATCCCCTTGGGGAAAGTTGAGTCCAGATCCCTCCAGGTTGAGTTTTGACCCGCCTAGAGACCGATGAGTTGCTACTCTTTGAGTTGCAACCCACCTCCAAGATGTCGTGTCAAAGCCCTCGACAATTATTTAGTGTTAGGGTAACAATTATTTCGACGCCTCTCCGCATCGGATTTTCGGCGGACACACTGTAGAGCCAATTATCTGAGCTTGTTTCTCCTAACTGCGGCCGTCTCTTGCAAACTGGTAAACAACAACGAACTAGCGCGTATACGGGGAGTGCTCAAAACGTTATCCACATTAAATTTGAACCATGACATGAGTTATTGTTTCGCGCACATCCTCAGTTCGAAAGTTTTTGGAAGAGTGAAATTTGGGTTGATATTTCCGGTTATAGGCACTCTCGATCACGGGAATTTGTCTCAGCGTTGGGGGCAATTCACGGCGAAAACAGAGGTTTAATAAAGCCTCCACAAAGGCCGGCCATATCCAATCCTTTCCAAACAGGCAAAAGAGAACCATAGCCCAAAAACAGCGTTAACCTTTGAAAAAAGGCTTCTTAGATTGCATTCGTGGTCGAAGTCACTCTACCGTTTTCAGTGTCTCGAAGCCGGGCTCAACTCTAAAATGTTGGATTTGATTTAACCACAAAAAGAACTTTGAACCGTGCAAACCAGTCAGAATTAAATGTCGGTCAAGGTGTAGAATCAGGTGTTCGTCGGAGGGTTGGGGTGTTGGGACCTCTAAAATAATTTAAGGAACTCATCTGCTAGGGAATAGCTTGGACATCTCAGATATTTTAGCCTGCGAGGTGAAGGTAGGATTAGGTATAGGAGCGAGCCATAATTCAAACATTTTGACTTGTACATAGAGGTCAATATTGATGTTATGTTGAAAATCTATGAAGTGTCTTACCTCGTGTCTTACTGTGTTCAAACTTGTAGTTGGACCTGTCTCAACAATCTCGAGAACTCTATCCTCGAACAACAAGAAGAGAGGCACAAGGGGATGTCATCCTGATACTAGATGATCATCGGCCAAGCGGTTCCAAAAGCGGGAAACGTGATTCAATCCAAATAAATTGAATTAAATGGAAGTATAATGGGTTGTCTACCCATTCAGGGGTTCAAGAAGATAGCTGAGGTCTTTCCAAACTTAGATATCTGCAACAATCCCAGAGCAACATTGTAACACCTCACCTACTAGCACCTTGACGAAACGTCACTCCCGTCGCTCATTGCGGTTTGCAGACTGACGGGGAGACGAGCAGTTGAACTCATGTTTGTGAAGCCGAGAATCAACGCCCCCCCTGACCAAGAGGACCACCTACGCCGTTAAATTACTCGAATACCTACCTTTTCGTTGTAGCAGAGTGCGACGAATAAACTACTTAATTTGTTTTGTGTTAATGGTGCATCTTTTTATACCATGGCCCTCTCGTTCTAAGCTAGCCAAAAGGAGCAGCTCCTACAAAGTGACGCCCAACTTTGCGGCCGATTTCCGAGGCTGAAGGAAGAATTTCGGACGAAAACAAGCTACGGTAAATTTCAACTTTGCATTTTTGTTCCGGCCCAGCCATATTTTTCGAGGCGTGCTGTGTGACGTCATCGCATGGCCCCGGCTGCTGCTGCTAAAGTTGTCTGTTCCCGCCGTTCGTGAGTGAGACAGCGACAGACGCGATAACCAAAAATGTCGAAGAGAAACAAAAGAAGAAGCCGTGATGCCCGTGATGGAGACGAAGGGAATGCATTTTCGCAACCAGAATCAGCTCAACCAGTCGTTATGACACAGGAACAGTTCCGTGCCTTATTGGAAGCCGTCCAAACAAATGCCGCAGCCGCTGCCGTTGGTGCCGCCGCGTCTGTGACACCTGTGACGGGAACCCAAGGAATCTCTGTGATACAGGTAGGCTCCTTTGCAAATTGTACGCATTCGTATAATGCCGCGCCTGGAACCGATCTAGAAGCATTTATCACTTCCGTTCTTGTATATAAAGAATGTGCCAACATTTCTGACGATAGTGCACTCAAGGGTTTTGCAATTTTACTCAAGGATTTGGCTTCTACCTGGTGGAACGGAATTAAAACCGAGGTAAGTTCCTTTGATGACGCAATTCAAAGGCTACGTCAAACTTTTGGAGAGAAAAAGCCTGCTTATCGCATATATCGTGAGATTTTTGCTCATGAACAAGGAGATAATGAGCCAACTGATGTTTTTGTGTGCAAACTTCGTGCAAAAATTGCTCAGTTACCCCCACCAGCATTTCAGGAATCTGTCCACCTTGATATGATTTTTGGTATGTTGTCATTGAAAATACGAAAAAAAATGTCTCGCGAAAAATCAATTCTTTTGATGAACTTTTAAAAACCGCGCGCGCAATTGAAGAGACGTTGATGGAAACGCAAAGGCAAACCTCGACAGGCAAGACGAAGGGTCTAGATGTAGAAAATAAACGTTTTGAACGACCACATTGCAGTTTTTGTAAAAATTTCGGACATGTTTTTGAACAATGTCGCAAGGTAAAAAATAAAAGTCACGATGTGAATGGAGTTTTTTCTCCGCCACCCGAGGTCCCTGTAAAAAAAGAACGTAACGTACCCGAGGAAACATCAACGAAGAAAAGTTTTTCTTGTTACGGTTGCGGTACATTGGTGTAATCAAAAGCAATTGTCAAAAATGTAAAAAATCACCGGCTATTTCAGCTGATGCATCCGCGAGTTCGATTGATCTTTTTTCAATCGAAACGCTAACAAAGTGTTCGGTAAATCCACGACCACGTCCAATTTTGTTGGTAAAAGTGAATCAGTGTTTAGGTTATGCGCTTTTGGATATGGCAGCTAAACAAAGCATTGCCGGATGGAAACTTTACCAAAGATTGCTCGCTGACGGTCAAGTTTTTGAAACTACGAATCTGGATGTGACTCTAGCAGATGGTTCTAGAAGTTTTAGAGAAGTTTTGTACGCTTCCCTGAAGGTGACAGTAGAAGATCGTGTGATACCTACCACATTTTTGGTATTTCCTGAGGCCCAGACAAATCAGACGCTTTTAGGAATCGACTTCATCCAAGATGCGGGTATCGTTGTGAACGCTTCTGAGAAAACATGGTCATTTGTCGGTGGAAAAGAAAAGGTTTTCGAATTGCGATTCGAAGATTTCTTTTGTGAAACAGGAAAACCTGTAGAAGAGAGTCCAATGGAGATTTTTTCAGTTGAAACTTTGCGCGATGATGAGGGAGCCGCTCTTTCAGAAAAAGAAAAAGGAGCAATCAATGATTTGTTGAAAGCAAATTTCGAGATTTTTGGTCCTATTACGGAGGCGACGCCCTTCGCTGAGCACAAGATCGAAACCGGTAGCAATAGCCCAATTGCTACTACCCCGTATTCGATGAGTACTCAAAAAAAAGAGATCTTGAAAAAGGAAATAGAAGAGATGTTGGATCAAGAAGTGATCGAGCCCTGTGAGTCACCATGGGCATTTCCAGTCATTCTAGTACCAAAAGGAAAAGATGGATGGAGAACGTGCGTGGACTACAGAAAGCTCAACGCCATCACCCAGACCGACAAATATCCCTTACCACACTTGGAAGAATTACTACATTCTGCCAAAAGAACTTTGTATTATGTCAAGTTTGGATATGCGTTCCGGATATTGGCAAGTGGCAGTTCGAACCGAGGACAGAGACAAAACATGTTTCACTTCACCATTCGGCACTTTCCGTTTTCGACGCATGCCGTTTGGTTTGAAAAACGCTGGAGCCACTTTCCAACGCTTGATGGACAGATTCCGAAATGGACTCGATGATGTGACGACATTCGCTTATTTGGACGATCTGATAGTGATTTCGGAAACCTTCGAGAAGCACATTCGCGATCTCGAGTTGGTCTTCAAGAGACTGAAGCTTTTCAAGTTGCGTGCTAAACGAAGTAAGTGTTTTTTTGCCAGATCAAGTGTCAACTATTTGGGACACGTCATAACCGAGGGTGGAATCAAGCCGAATGAAGAAAAAGTGGCTGCTATCGTGAAGATGCAAAAACCAAGAAACTTGAAGCAGTTGAAGACTTTTATCCAAACTTGTTCCTGGTTTAGGGGGGTTCATACCCAGTTTCTCGGAGAAATCATGCTCGTTGACCAGACTTCTAAAAAAGGATGTTGCTTGGGAATGGGGAACTGCCCAGAGAGAAGCGTTCAACGCGCTGAAAGATGCTCTGTCATCCGCACCCGTCCTATGTCAAGCTGATGAGAACAAACCGTTCGTGATTCGTACCGATGCAAGTGGATATGCGCTTGGAGCTGTTTTACTCCAGGGGGAGAAGGAAAACGAGAAACCGGTAGAGTACGCCAGTCGTCTTCTGACCCCAGCAGAGAGAAATTACGATACTACCCAGAGGGAGGCCTTAGCAGTGGTGTGGGCATGCAATAAGTTCCGAGGATATATCGATGGAAACGAAGTCAGAATTGGCTCTGATCATCAACCTCTAAAGTGGTTGTTAGCATTGAAGTCTCCAGCGGGAAGATTGGCCAGATGGGCCCTTGCTCTGCAGTCCTATAATCTGAAGATCGATTATATTCCCGGCAGATCGAACGTTGTCGCCGACACGTTGTCTAGGCCCGTAACAGACGAAAGCGAGGAGGTAAGTTGTTGCTATACGGAAGTGGATTTCCCACGCGACAAGATCGACGATTATCGTGAGAAACAACTAAATGATCCGGAGTTACGCAAGATTGTTCAGGCTTTTGAGCATCCCGACCAATCGGTCACGAATTGGATGGACCGAGGATACTTCCTATCACAGGGGATCCTATACAGAAACGCCGACGAAGACGCCGAAGTTCCTCAATTGGTAATACCTCGTGAAGAAAGGAGATCTGTGATAGAAGAATCATCATCCAATGACAATCATCCAATGGCAGGTCATTACGGCACTGAGAAAACGTTGTGGAAAATCACATCAAAGTACTTTTGGCCCGGAATGCGCCGAGATGTTGAGAGACATGTGAAGTCCTGCGTAGATTGCCAGCGATACAAAGTCAGCAATAACAAGCCAACAGGTCTATTGAGAACTCCGGTCGCATCTCAACGATTTGAAGTCGTCGCAATCGACCTTTTCGGACCGCTACCCGATACCGATCAAGGAAATCGTTGGATCCTGATTATAGAAGACACCGCCAGTAAATGGGTTGAGTTGTTTGCTTTGAAAGACGCTACCGCCGAGGCATGTGGTAAAGTTTTGATTGACGAAGTCTTTTTGAGATATGGAGTTCCGAGAAGACTTATATCCGATAACGGTGTACAATTTGTAAGTTCTATATTACAATATATTTCTGAGTGTTTCGATATTTCTCAAACCCTTACTCCCTTGTACCATCCCGAAGCCAATCCGGTTGAACGAAAAAATCGAGACCTAAAAACGCAACTCGCCATTTTAGTGCGAAATCAGCATTTCGTTTGGGACGAGCAAATCCCAACAATCCGCTTTGCGATGAATTCTACCCTAACTGTTGCTACTGGTTATTCTCCCGCGCAACCAACTTTTGGTCGAGAGCTGAGAACCTTTTCCGACGCTCGCCGCGACTTCTCTACGATTGTTCAAAACCTGAACTTCGTTGCGGCGGTCACTCCGTATCTTCTAACGGTCGCCGAGACAATGAAACGCGTACGAGAGAATCAAGAGAAACAACAAGATGCCAGAAAGTCTTACGCGGACCTTCACCGCAAAGAAGCCCCAAATTTTCAGATCAACGAGGAAGTCTTAGTAAAAACACATTTGCTAAGTAACGCCAGTAAAGGAGAAACTTCCAAGTTTTTCCCTCGACGTGACGGTCCATACATAATCAAGGAGAAAGTATCACCCGTCACTCACGAAATTGCGTGCCCGACGCAGCCCCAGGTGTCCTTAGGGCGATACCATGTGTCAGACCTGACACGCTTTGTCCCCGAAGTGCGAGACACCGGAGAAGAAATCGTAGTTGCGCCTACTCGTCCTTTGAAGAAACGAGGGCGCCCGAAAAAGGAAATGTCAGTTCCTGGACCTGTCGCCACTACGCCAGTCCTAGTCAACAACGTCGACGACGTCCCGTCTACGCGTCCTGACAGTTCCAGAGGGGGAGGTTGTAACACCTCACCTACTAGCACCTTGACGAAACGTCACTCCCGTCGCCCATTGCGGTTTGCAGACTGACGGGGAGACGAGCAGTTGAACTCATGTTTGTGAAGCCGAGAATCAACGCCCCCCCTGACCAAGAGGACCACCTACGCCGTTAAATTACTCGAATACCTACCTTTTCGTTGTAGCAGAGTGCGACGAATAAACTACTTCATTTGTTTTGTGTTAATGGTGCATCTTTTTATACCATGGCCCTCTCGTTCTAAGCTAGCCAAAAGGAGCAGCTCCTACAACATGACAAAAGATCGCAATTTTAGATAGTAGTTTTTCAAACGATTCACCAACGGAAGACTGCAAAGCGTTATATCTGAACATCCTAGAGCGACGTAGGTATCAGATACGATAATCATAGAGCGACTTCTCTGAAGATTGAAGAGCAATTTCTCAAAGGCGTTTAAAACGACAAAAAAAGCTGAGTTGGAAATTTCGGGATGATATCGTGACGCCCTCGGTGACGCCAATACCAATTCTTCGTAGGTATACAAAAGAGGTAGGTAGGTTATTATTACACCAACATAGGTAAAAATTAGTGTGTCGAATTGGCACCTCATTATCTGGAAAACCTACTCCAAATTAATTGATACCGGGAGATACCCACTAAATCACCCCAGAACGTCATAGTGCAGAACAGAAAAGAGCCCTAATTATCTAGAACCAAGAACCAAAAAGTGATTGATGATGATATACCAGTTATACCACAAATACAAAGAAAAAGAACAATAGCAAACACACGGAATTGCTTAAGTATACGTTATAGTGCGGTGTGGGTGAGCAAGTTTCGTTCTTCTCCGCGGGCATCGCTTCGCAATAATAATTATTATACATGAATGAGTTACTTTCCTCCTATACCTTCCTACCTACCTACCGTCATCAATGTCCAAGCGCGCACGGTTGAAGTCATAGGAAATAAATAAACAATTATTAATGAATAATTCAACGACCTTGTCTACGTTCATATGAATCAATCTAAACGAATCTTTTTTTTTCTCAATCGTCTGCTTATAATTTATTAATAAATTATTGAATACTCGATCAGATCATTGAGACAAAGCTTCTTTTCTCGCTTCAGTACCAGCAAAATGCAATATCTAGCAAACGCAACCAGTGATACACGCGGGTTGAACACTAAGCATACGTCAGTTAACCGCAAACTTAATGAATTATTGTTGTATCTACCTACCCAATCAAATATGATTCCTTATATTTACCTCAGTTAGTACTCGTAGAAAAAAGTTGTGCACGTGAATGCAAATGTATGTTTAGAGCTATATTTACGACGCCAATTATTTTTAGCGTCTCCCATGATCTATCTAAATTTAACCAAGTTCAATAGTAATAATTCACTAGCAATAATAAAAACATAGTGTGCATGCACTGAGCTGTGCTTCTGGGCAATAAAACACTGTTAAAGGTAGGTACCGTGAGCTGAGATGATATTATGACGTTCTTAATAAAATTCGGTGTTTATAGAGCACACACACACACACGATTTTCATTCATGGTTTTCTTACGAATGAAAGCAGCTTATAACCAATTTCACGGCTTTCTGCATTAGAGCAAGCTATGGAAAAGATGGGTTGCGTTGGTACGGATGGGACGTTGACGACTTGTTGGCAGCTAGCTGTCTACATGGTGCAATTTTCAAAGTTAGTCCAGTAAAATAAGGATTTAACTTGGAACAAATTAGGGGCAGGATGAAAAAAATATAGCGATGTAGAGAATGAAAAACTAAATAAGAAAGATCAAAGTTTCATTTCCAGTCATCCCGGGGAACCATGGAAAAAAAAATGGAGAAGATGGAAAAACATGCGCCGCGATATTTCTTTTGGAACGGTGAGAGAACGGTGAGAGATGTGTAAAAACTGTCAGGGACAAAGTTGTAGGGAATTCAATAATCTACAAAAAAGTCCCTGGGGGCATATGTCTAACTACTTCAGTTTAGCCGTTTATCGCAGTCAAAGTTGCGCGCCGGTCTAGTGAAGTGGAAAAACTGTTCGCGTGACCTTCCATCTTGAATGCTGTGAGAACGACAAGAGCTATCAAAAAATTGTAAGCGACAAAGTTGTAGAGAATTGAATGTTCCACTAGAAAATTTTCAAAGCCAACTATTATCTCTCCTCGTTCAGCCGTGAACCACGTTCGAAGTTGCGCGACAATCCTGTTGATGAAGTGGTTCTTCTGGAAAACTTACAAAAACCCTAGACTCGATGAAAAAACTATGACAATGTAGAGGATGAAAAACTGGATAAAAAAAACAAAGCTTCATTCCACACCGTTTCGGGAAATCTAAGAAAAAAAATTTAAAAAGTTGGAAAATAGCGATTTGCACTCTCAGCTTCCTCATTGAATACTGAAATAAACGTAATAAATAGGGAAAATCTGAACAAACTAGCTTGTAGAGAATTAAATGATCTATAGGAAATCCCCTGATGTCATGTATACATCTTTGTCTACTTAGCTGCGGAGCGCTATTAAAGTTGGGGTACATGACTCGTGACGCGTCGCATATGTGGTGAAACTGGCACGACGTTGCGGTCATTGTTCAATTGATTATAAAACATGATCGAATGATTTGGAAAAATTGCGTGCTTTGTTTAACGTCTGGGTAGCTACTTATTGTTAGAATTATCATTGTAGTCATCATCATCGTCTTCCGAAACGACAATGCAGAAAGCGTCAGAACAGGTGGCTCCACCGCAGTGGTGGCAAAACTTGGTACACTTGAGGTCAGCTTTTCGGCATCCACAAAGCTTCTCGCAGTTTTTCAAGCATCTGCAGGAGATCAGCCGTAGCAGATTTTCGAGAGCTACGTTATCCTGGGTTCTAATAGGTATCAACAGAGAAATGTTCAATTTTCAGCCCCATTGTTCAGGTGGACAGTTGTTGATTATCCCCGAGCTGTTATTGAATGATAATTGTTCATCAGAAATCAGTTGAAAAACTTCTCATTATCTAACGTGAATCACGTTTTTCAATTATTATACATATTGTGTTACAAAATACGAGTACTTTCTCAGTTTTAAGCCTGAGTGTCACGATATTATTTTCGTGATATTTTAATGCTATGAATATATGATTAGAAACGACAAATTCAGAAATTCCCTAGCAACCTAGTCTCTCGTCCTAAATTTATAGAATGGAAATATGACGAAAATAGTACAGTGACACTCAACGACTTCAATTTTGCCAAACAAGAAACTTCATATATAACAAAGCGTTCATCCGCGGAGTTACATTTCCAACAATAGTTACCAGACGTTCAACAAAGCACGCAATTTTTCCAAATCATTCGATCATGTTTTATAATCAATTAAACAATGACCGCAACGTCAAGCCAGTTTGACCACATATGCGACGCGTCACTAGTCATGTACCCCAACTTTGATGGCGCTCCGCGGCTAAGTCGACAAAAATGCATACATGTCATCACAGCATTTTCTATAGAAGATTTAATCCTCTACAAGCTAATGATGTCCGGACGGGCGTGGCGTGCTGGCACAAACGGCGTCGAGGTGTGGACCGGAGTAGCTTCCGGTGCCGGGGGAAGCGCTGGGTCTTCGATAGCGGGCGATGCCCGCTCGGCGGGTGGTTCTGGACGGTGGCCCCCGAGGGGGCCGGTGCTTTGGCCCTGAAAAGGGCCAATGGTTTCTTCGTGGCTGGAAATTGCAGGAATCATGGTGACGCTGCGAATGATGTCGGACTACTTCGGTTAGGAACCTCGGAAGGACTGATCCCCGTTCACTATACAACACCGGCTTATATAGTGAACGGGCGACGAGGACTGGCTCCTCCCTCCGGCCAATCCGGTAACACTAGTTTGTTCAGATTTTCCCTATCTATTACGTTTATTTCAGTATTCAATGAGAAAGCTGAGAGTGCAAATCGCTATTTTCCAACTTTTTAATTTTTTTTCTTAGATTTTCCGAAACGGTGTGGAATGAAACTTTGTTTTTTTGGATCCAGTTTTTCATCCTCTACATTGTCATAGTTTTTTCATCGAGTCTAGGGTTTTTGTAAGTTTTCCAGAAGAACCACTTCATCAACAGGATTGTCGCGCAACTTCGAACGTGATTCACGGCTGAACGAGAAGAGATAATAGTTGGCCTTGAAAATTTTCTAGTGGAGCATTAAATTCTCTACAACTTTGTCGCTCACAATTTTTTGATATCTCTTGTCGTTCTCACAGCATCCAAGATGGAAGGTCACGCGAACAGTTTTTCCACTTCACTAGACCGGCGCGCAACTTTGACTGCGATAAACGGCTAACCTGAAGTAGTAAGACATATGCCCCCGGGGACTTTTTTGTAGATTATTTAATTCCCTACAACTTTGTCTCAGACAGTTTTTACACATCTCTCACCGTTCTCTCACCGTTCCAAAAGAAAGATCGCGGCGCATGTTTTTCCATCTTCTTCATTTTTTTTTCCATGGTTCCCGGGATGACTGGAAATGAAACTTTGATTTTTCTTATTTAGTTTCTCATTCTCTACATCGCTATATTTTTTTCATCCTGCCCCTAATTTGTTCCAACTTTGGCCTAAAAATCGCCTCATTTTACTGGACTAAGTGACATTGTCACCGTCTCGGAGAGTCATGTACGCGAAAGTGAAAATTTTCGAGAATATGCAAGGAATTGTTAGTTTCCTTTGAGTGTTTTGAGTGAGGACGTTGAAGCCACCCGCTTTTGGCGGGCCAAAAATAATCCGGAGGAAAATAATTCAAAGCCGTGCAATCGAGGTATAAGAATGTGAATATTCAGAGTCAAGGCATCATTAAAAGATGTCGCTAGTTATTTAATTCATTCGTGTAAATCCCGCAAAGCTCTACAACATAATTTACTGGCCCCTCATCGACATTCAATATCAGTTTCTGCACGGCGTCCGATGAAATGGTGAAAAGAAGTGCGCATTAAGTAACGCAACCGCGCTTCAACAACCGGCTAGAGCGCTGGCGCACTCCTGCTCCCGCTGCATCGGTCCTGCTCCCGCTGCATCGGAGCCTCGTGGTCCGCGCTCGGTCACCCGCCACCCGCTGGCCAGCCACGTCGCCGACTCGCCGGCACCGTACACCGGTGCGCTCTGTTCTCAAATTACCTATCGGAATTTTTACACCTATACCCCGTTCGCGATCGTTTTGGATGCACGAAAATATTCCGAATTGCTGGGAATGGAGGATATCGCCGGAGAATGACCGTGGTACCTGGACCAATCCTCCTGGGCTGCCGTCCGCTCCCGACTTGTCACGTCCGCTGCCGAGTGCTTCTGCGGGCCTGTTAGCGAAGAGTTTTAGTCCCCTTCGAGGAAGCTGAGTTAGAACCCGTTTATGTTGCGTCGCGACCCTCCTAGAGGCCGAAGCGTCGAAGCCCCAATGATGAGTCCCAGCCCACTTGGAAAATGACGAGTCGATTTCCCCCGGCTGATGTGTCTCAAAGGCCCCCTGGAGAAAGTCGAGTTGGAGCCCTTCGGAGTCGTGTTTTGGTCCCCTTGGGGGCACGCTGAGTCGAGAACCCTCCAGGTTGAGTTTTGACCCTCCGAGAGACCGATGAGTTGCTTCCCCCGTTGAGTTGCAACCCGTCTCTAGGATGTCGAGTCAGAGCCCTTGGACGTTGAGTCTTGATCCGCCTCCAGGTGTCGAGTCAGAGCCCTCCGACGACGAGTTCCAGCCCTTTTTCCAGGTCGATGTGCCAAGGCCCTTCCGGTGTTGAGTTTCGACCCTTCTCCAAGTCGTAGAGTTGGGACCCGTTGACGAAGAGTTTCGAACCCCCTCCAGGATGCTGAGTCGCGTTCCCTCCACGATGAGTTCTAGCCCACCTCGAGGATGTCGAGTTAAAACCCCTAAATGATCCAGACCCGATAGAAATGAGGTCTCTCGTTTCGGTATCTCGTGTGGCGGAGTGATGACCTCGACGAGCGGGAGGTTAGTCTTGGTGAGTTGGGATAGTTGCTTACGGTTAGGCTTTGTCGGAAAAATGTATGATGGGGCTCACGCGTGCGTTCTGAATCTGCCTGCACGTGCTGGTATCTGCGCTACTGTCTGCCGTCAGGTACAGCCACTTTCAAGCCTCGTCCTTTGTTGGATACCTTCATAGAAAGGTATTCGCGCTCTTGGGCCCTCTGGACTTGGCTTTGTGACTGCGGTACTCAGAGCACCGGACCTAGTGGGTTAGATCTGGAAACTCGCGGGTGAGCTTCCTCTGCGTTTCTGAAGCTCCTAGTTATTCGGAAAATGTAAATTTTGAGAACTTCGTGAAAAATCAAGTAATTGAAATAAAATAGCATCGCGTTGAGATCGGGGTTCGGACCCTGCCGTAGAGTCGCAATTGTTGATCGGATTGATGGACACCCCCCCCCCCTCCTTGAAACTAATGATTTTGTTTTAGTGCCACGACAGTTCCGGATATTTCCATATAGAGCTTGTTACGGGAATGAAGACGTTCTTATTCGAAACTGATGAATTTAATCCGGTACCCAACGACGCCATCGTTCAAATAGGGACTTTGTAAAAATGAATTGTTATTAGGGCTCGATCAGGAATAGTGTAGACGGCGATTACTTCGTGTTAGGGTAAAGATTATTTCGACGCCTCTCCGCATCGGCTTTTCGACGAACACCCTGTATAGTCAATCCTTTGCGTTTTGTTTCTTCTGGCTGCGGCCTTCTCTCACAAATTGCTAAACAACAACGAACTAGCGCGTATACGGGGCGTGCTCAAAACGTTCTCCAAATTAAATTTGTATCTTGACTAGAGTAATTGTTTCGCGCGCACCATCGGTTTGAAAGTTTTTGGAAGGGCGAAATTTGGTTCAACATTTCCGGTTAGACACGCGCGACCGCGGGAATCTTTCTAAGCGTTGGGGGCGACTCACGGTGAAAAAAGGGAATAGGCCCCCACAAAGGCAGCCATATCCAATCCTTTCCAAACGGGCAAAAGAGACCATGGCCCAAAAAGAAGCAACAGCCTTTGAAAAGAATGCCACAATTAGGTGGGCTACCATACACACACCGGCCCACAAATCTTGGATAGCACTCGTGGTCGAAGTCACTCTTCTCTTTTCAGTGTCTAGAAGCCGGGCGTAACCCTAACATAACCTCTAACACTAACATAAATGTTGGATCTGATTTAACCACAAAAGGAACTTTGAACCGCGAAAGCCAGTCAGAATTAAATGTCGGTCAAGGTGTAGAGTCAGGTGTTCGTCGGAGGGTTGGGGTGTTGGGACGTCTGGAATAATTAGGGGAAGGTTATCTCTTCGGGAATAGGTTAGATCTTTCAGATAATTTAGCCTGCGATGTGAAGGTAGGACTAGGTATAGGAGCGAGCCATTATTTAAACATTTTGAATTGTACATAGAAGTCAATAGATTGATGTTGTGTTAAAATTTTATACTGTGTCTTATTGCGTTCAAACTTGTAGTCAGACCTGTCTCAACAATCTCGAGAACTCTATAATCGAACAACAAGAAGAGGGGCACAACGGGAGGTCGTCCTGATACTAGATGATCATCGGCCAAGCGGTTCCAAAAGCGGGAGAAGTGATTTAATTCAAATAAGTTGAATTAAATGCCAGTATAATGGGTTGCCTACCTATTCAGGGGTATAAGACGATAGCTGGGGTCGTTTCAACGTTGAGGGAGATTGCCTTTACTGGTTCGTGGGTCTTCGCCAAGGCTATTAGGTTTTTGCCGGCCACTGAGAAAATTATGCCGAAAGTCCGTGATACCGTGTAGAAATGGAACGTGTAAAGGAAAATCTCACTGCTCAAGAGGAAACTTATTCTCTAGATGGACAATATGGATAGTGAGACAATAATTTATGGAGTTGAACTGTACGGAAACGAGCCAATTTGGGCGGGAGTAAGGTAGGTACACTTGATACTTCGACACGGTGACAAGGTGTCACATTGAAAATTGCACGTGCAGACAACTGACTGGCATCCCCTTGTCATCGTATCATTCGTACCAACACAACACAATTTTTACATAGCTTGCTCTAATGCAGAAAGCCGTGAAATTGATTATACGTACAGCAATTTATTAATAGTGGATGCAGGTATTGCGAGGTATTGCTTGGCAAAGCATTTTTTCGTTTTAATTTTAGAGTGTCAGTACATCGATTATTCAATGGTTTGTGGTCACCAAACCGGCCGAAGCTTTGGCGAGGCCTCCCTGTCCTTCCGGCTTGATCCGCAGCGGTCTGAATCCAAGCTCGACTTTGGGAATCCCGAATTGCGAAAGCTTGTCCTCGTACGTTGCCAGAAGATCGTCGTGAGCTTTGCACACTCGGGCCAGTTCGTACTGCAGGTCGTGTATGACTCCGTTTTTCTTCGACAGAACCTCCTGTAGGTAAATAAAACGAAAATAAATATAATGACGAAAACTATTGGAACAATCACTGTTGGAAATTCCCAAAAAAAAAACACATTCTTCTAAGTTTGTACTGGTCTGTAGAGGGCTACTGGGTTCGTACCGGACATGGATTAATATTACTCTTACGGGACACTGTATAGTCTGGTAGATAAGCGCCAAAAAATGCCTAAACTATGCATTTTGTGATAAAGCAAGGGGCTTCTGGATTTGCGTCCTTGAGATTCAACTTGACAATTCCAGAATTGGCGCCAACGAGTTTAGTGTGGCAGGCGACCTCAGGAGCCATCCGTGAGTATGGAAGAACAAAAATTTCGTTGCTGTTATTTAAAAGCTCGAAAACGATCACAAATAATTGATTTGTATCGTGTTGCAGCCTTTCTTGTTGGAAGCAGTCCTATTTGTGTTGCTTGTGGAGTTAGTATGGAAATCAAGCATGTTGATGGCGTGTTCTTGAGGACGAATTGATTTTTCTTTTGGTTTGATAAAGCAGTGAGCATTTTACACATTTCGCGACACTTTAATTTTGATTTCCATTTGTAGCATATGTGTATTGCTGGTTGCCATACTCACATATGACCAGATTATATAGTAAGTAAGTCTAGGGACTTCAGTGTTCATAAGTTATTGTCACCAGGACACTCTCGAATATAACGGATTCTAAAGAGAAGCCGACATTCTTGTATTCAGCGTCGTCGGAAATAGAAGCGTCCCAAATATAAGTACCGTGTGTTAATTCAATCATCCAAGATAATATTGCCCATCCGCAACTAATATTACATGGCGCAGTCGGTAATGTAACTAACGTGTCAGGAGAAGTGCATCACGACGAAAATAAGTGAAAAAATTAAGTCACAATGGGTGACCATCGAGGCGTCCCATCCATGGACATGAGCGGGAACCTCGCGGAAAATTGGACGCTGTGGCGGCTCATCTTCGAAGACTACCTTATCGCGAGCGAGATGAACAAGAAGGACGAAGCTACCCAGTGCGCCCAACTCCTCCACTACATAGGAACGGAAGGTTTCAGAATTGCCACAACCTTCAAGTTCGAAGAGGGAGAGAAGAACAAAGTCGCAGCCCTCCTCAAGAAATTTGAAGCACACTTCACGCCGAAGCAAAACCTGAGCTACGAAAGGTACAAATTCTTTTCATACAGGCAAACGAACGGCCAGAAATTCGAGCAGTTCGTCACAAAACTCAAGAGCAGAGCCCTAAAGTGTAAACTAGGAGACCTGCATGAGGCCTTCATCAAGTCGATGATAATTTGCGGGGTAAATGATTCAAATGCCTCCAACATGAGGGAGAAATTGCTTCAGGATGACTCCCTGAGCCTGGACGCAGCCATCGAGCTATGCATGATGATCGAGACAACGAAGGAGAGGTCAGATATTATCTACACCAAGGAGCACCGGGCAAGTGAGCACACACCAGTGGACGCGGTTCAAAGGAACTTCAAGAGCGGTACGCCGAAGTCCTCCAGCTATGGAAACCGGAGCCAGCAAAGGACGGAGACCAAGCAGATCCGAGGATGCAGTAAGTGCGGAAAGGACCACGCACTAAATAAATGTCCTGCCTACGGACAAACCTGTTCCTTCTGCAAGGGCAAAAACCACTTCCAGAGTGTCTGCCGGAAGAAGAAAAACAAGGTGAACGAAATTGGTAGATCCGAAGGAAATCAAGATGGGTACTATTTGTATGTAGGTTCCGTAGAAGTAGGTGAAGTAAGGGAAGAATATGCACAATGGTTCACTAAATTAAACATTTTAAATCATGAAATGGAATTCAAAATTGATACAGGAGCCATGGTCAATATCCTTCCGCTCACTTCAGCAAGGAAATTAAATGTTTTAAAAAACATACAAAAAACGAATGTGAATTTAAATTCATATACAGGGGACAAGTTAAATGTAATAGGCACGTGCAAGTTGCCATGTCTGAAAAATAACCAAAAAAATGAGCTAAATTTTTACGTCGTTGATTCAAACACGAGTGCCATTCTAGGCCTCGAGTCTTGACTTAAATTGAATTTAATTAAAAAACTGGATGTGGATGCAATCAGTAGCGGAAATGAACGCACAAACTTACTGAAAAAATATCATGGAACGTTCTCGGGAATAGGGTGCATAAAGGGCGCTCCGCATCATATCGAAATTGTGAAAAACGCTGAACCAGTAATTCACCCAACCCGAAAAGTAGCCTTGCCATTACATGAGAAATTGAAGCAAAGTTTGGACGAATTAACGAAATTAAAAATCATAGAGAAGGTGGAAGGCACTTCGGATTGGGTAAATGCACTGGTTTTGGTTAAAAAACCAAACGGCTCACTTAGGATATGTCTCGATCCAAAAGATCTAAATGAAGTGATAAAAAGAGAATATTGCGAAATTCCGACAATAGATCAATTCACAAGCAAAATGACAGGTGCAACTATGTTCAGCACTCTGGACGCAACTAGTGGGTTTTACCAAATAAAACTCGACGAGGAAAGTGCAAAATTGTGCACTTTCGGAACTCCATTTGGTAGGTACAAATTTCTACGAATGCCCTACGGTATAAAGTCTGCTCCAGAGGTTTCTCAAGGAAAATTTAAACAAATATTTGCGGGTGAAGGTACGGACGTGTACATTGATGACATAATTGTCTGGGGAAAAGATAAAAAAGAACACGACGAAAGACTAGAACGCGTGTTACAAAAAGCCAAAGAAAACGGTGTAAAATTCAATTTGGATAAATGTAATTTCGGGCAAGAAAAAATTCGATACATGGGGCACATAATATCACACCGTGGCGTAGAAGTCGATCAGACCAAAGTTGAGGCAATCTTGAAAATGCCTAGGCCAGTTGACAAATTGGGGGTACAACGCCTTCTAGGAGTCATGACATACGTCAGCAAATTCATCCCAGGGTTTTCAAATTCAACAACACTGCTGAGGGAATTAATAAAAAAAGATGTGGAATTTTGCTGGCAGGCTGAACATGACAAAGCGTTCGAAGAATTGAAAAACAAATAAATCAAGGGGCCCGTTCTTAAATTTTATGATGTGTCAAAAGAGACTGTCATTTCAGTAGATGCGTCAAAATCAGGGCTGGGTGCGGTGGTATTGCAAGAAGGGTTGCCATGCGCATATGCGTCAAAAGCGATGACAGAATGTCAAACTAGGTATGCACAAATCGAAAAGGAATTGCTAGCGACTTGTTTTGATGTTGAACGGTTTAATGAGTACATTTACGGGAAACGGTTCCTCGTAGAAACTGATCACCAACCGTTATTAGCAATTTTTAAAAAACAATTAAACAAATGTCCGGCTAGGCTTCAAAGAATGTTGCTCCAACTACAGAAGTACGACTTTGACGTAAAATACAAACCGGGGAAGGAATTAATTGTGGCTGATGCATTGTCAAGGGCTTACTTGGCATCAGACAAAAAAGACACATTCGATGCAGAAATACAGGCTCAAGTCTGCCTAATTGTTGACCAAATAAACGCAACACCGGATAAAATTCAAAAATTCAAGCTGGAAACTGCAAAAGATGCAGATTTGCAAGACTTGAAAGCGGTAATTGAAAACGGGTGGCCTAACAGTAACGCAAAATTAAAAGATTCAGTCAGAATATACGCGCAGCACAAAAGTGAGTATACAGTCATGAACGATCTGATCTTTAAGGGTCAATGTTTGGTCGTACCCACCAATATGAGAGAAGAAATGATCAATAGGGTACATTACACTCACATGGGGGTCAACAAATGCATCAAGCTGGCTCAGGAATCCTTATTTTGGCCAGGAATGACAAATCAATTCAAGCAAAAAATTGGTACGTGTCATTTGTGTCTCAAATATGCAAATTCTCAAACTCGTGGAACGCTTAAACAGCACGAAATTCCTGATCTACCTTGGAACAAAATTGGTTGTGATTTATTTGTAATCAACGGGGTAAATTATCTGTTGATCGTGGACTACTACTCGAAATACGTAGAAATAGCGAAGTTACAAAATAACACAACAAGCAAAACGATCATTGAAAAAATTAAAGAAATTTTTGCGCGACACGGAATACCCTTGGTAGTCGTAAGTGACGGGGGTCCACAGTTTTCATCTTTTGAGTTCAAACAGTTTTCAAGTGCATGGGAATTCACTCATGTGATAAGCAGTCCGACGTACGCACAGTCGAACGGGATGTCTGAGAGACATATACAAACTACAAAAAAGATGTTCAAAAAAGTACTTGAGGACGGGAAAGATTTGAATTTAGCACTACTAAACTATAGAAATACCCCTGTTCACCAAAATGTTTCACCAGCAGAGTTGTTAATGTCCAGAAAATTGAGAACAACTTTGCCAACCATGACAAAAACATTCAAACCCAAAATTGTACATAACTATCAAAATCAAGCTCAGACCAAGCAACTTGCACAAGAAAAATATTATAATAAGTCCGCTAAAGATCTAGGTAGTCTAGAAAATAATACTTTTGTTTATGTACAGCTTAAACCGAGTGGTCAGTGGACCCCGGGGAAAATTGTTAAAACCTATCAGAATCGGGCGTATAGAGTGAGAACGGACAATGGTTCTGAGTATGTCAGAAACAGGAAATTTATAAAACCTGTAAAAATAGATGTAAATAAAAATGTTAAAGAAAATTGTCCGGTCCCACAAAATTCTGAAAAGGAAGAAATTAGATATTACATAGAAATAGAACAGCCAAACATCAGAGAAGAGATTCAAGAAGAGGATGAAGACAGTAAAAGTGATGTAACAAACATCAGACGTGAAAGTGGTGAAAGTGAAAACGAAACAAATACAGAAGCTGTATCAAGCACTTCAGAGTCTGATTTATCAAGCACTACAGAGTCTAATTTTGTTCGAAAACACAATGTGTCCTCCTCAGGGCGAATAATAAAACCACCAAAGCGGTTTAACATGTAAAATCTTCAACCTGTGGTATTGTATTTGGTATTGTATTGTATAACCTATTGTTTATTGATTTAAGGAATGTAAATAAGCTAAGAAAGGGGGATGTAGCATATGTGTATTGCTAGTTGCTGTAGCATATGTGTATTGCTGGTTGCCATACTCACATATGACCAGATTATATAGTAAGTAAGTCTAGGGACTTCAGTGTTTATAAGTTATTGTCACCAATACACTCTCGAATATAACGGATTCTAAAGAGAAGCCGACATTCTTGTATCCAGCGTCGTCTTGAATAGAAGCGTCCCAAATATAAGTACCGTGTGTTAATTCAATCATCCAAGATAATAACAATCACTGGGTTTTGCGCCTTATCGCGACACCCGCGACATAAGCTCACGATTCTCTTACCGCAACACTCGCGACACCATCAGCTCTGTCGGTAAACTTGTGTGGTAGATTACTTTCTGAAGTAGGTTCGGGGATTGAACTGTGATTGTAGAGCTATGAACCAGTGAACATATCAATACATGTCGCGATAAAATCCTTCTTGACGACACTTTAGTTCAGAGCACCCAGCATAGATGTCGCTTTCCTCCATAGAGGATAGAAATACTTCTCTAGCGCAACACTGGCATGTGTGTAGCGTTAAGAAGATGCTCATGAAGTGACATAAAATTTTTGAAAAATGGACAGTGTCATGTCCAAGTTTTATTTTATTTCGCTTAATCACATTTACTTCAAGTCGCGGTGGCGAGCCCTCTTAGCACGACACAAACGACACGGCAATTTATTGTTTATGGTCGCGGTATGAGGGCTCTCTTAGTACGACACAAACGACAAGGCAATTTTATATTGAGGATCTATGAATTGATATTTATTTTGCGCCAAGATAATGCTCATCGCAAATCATGACTTGCAAAGAAAATGATGCCAAACAATCAACATTCGAATGACATTTAATTTCGATTTTGAGTTTCATAACGTCAAGTCCGCTCACAGTTTTTTGGAAAAATTGTAAAAACTGGATTGCTGCATCAAACATCAAGACTTGTCGAGTTTGATTGAATGAAAATGCTTCCAAAGCACAACATTTACGATAACGTTGCACTAAGAGTTGGCTCTTATCGCGACAAGAAGCAAACGAGAGTTTCTAAATGTTTGAGGTAACATTATCAGCTAAATTAGTGAAAATTGTTGAAAGTTGCACTTTTTTTCTTTTGGGGGCGGAAGCTGGAGGCGGCGCCATATCAGAAGTAGCCAATACTTTTCCATTTTTAGTCAGCTATTCATATAGCGAAAAACTAGATCGCTATGTCTTCGGGTTCATGTTTTTCATTTATCTCTTACTTTGGGGGCGGCGTGTGGGAGCGAGCGGCAGCGTTCGGCTGAGCAAATGTTGCACAATTTGAGTTGGCAGTTCCTAAATGTTTAAGGGAACATCTCAATCAGTAACATTTAGGAAAGTTGTACTTTTTATCGTTTGGGGGCGGAATCTGGGGGCAGCGACTAACGAAAAGTAGCCTATCCTTTCCCATTTTTAGTCAGCTATTTATATACCGAAAGAATCAGATCGCTATGTCTTCGGGTTTATGTTTTTCATTTCAAAGTGATTGGGGGCGGTTTTTAGCAGTTTTTTCATGTCGGCGGCGCATATTGAAGACGGAATATTTCTTGGTTTACGTTTATAAGTGGCAACTATGTATTATTCAAAAAATGAGAACACCAAGAGCATGAAGTCTGGTAGGAAGTACAATATTATATTATTTCAAGTTTATCGGGGGCGGTTTTCTCTATGTTGGCGGCGCAATATGGACATCCAATATAGCCTAGCCCTCCTTTGGGAGTGACAGCTATGTAACAGTGAAAAAATTAGAAAGCTAGGTCGTCTAGTTTAAGAGGAGTTCGAGGAACGGACGGACGGACGGACGGACGGACGGACAAAGCGGTTGCAATAGCGATTTTCATCGAGATGGAAAATGCGCTAAAAAGCAAATATCGACATGACGACGTAGGTATTAGACTAGTCCTAGGACTAGTCCTAGACTACACAATGTGACACTCGTAATGAAGCAGCCTATTTTTCCAAATGAAAATACCTTTTCGTTATATTGTACAGACAAAAAATCATAGTTTCATTGAATTACTGATTTTTGAGTCTATATCAAACATGGAAATTTCCAAATTTTGATGAAAATAATTTTCTTCACTCATTTTCCAGTTGTGAAATTAAATCCGTAGAAACTAACTGACCGTGAAAAAACTTTGACGTGAGAAATAAATTTTTTAATAAACATCAAATGATATTGCCAGAAGTCGTTGCCATGACGACCGTATTTGTCATAGATATCACTTGGAAATGCCATGTTGGCTAATTTATATTTTTGAAAAGTTTTCCTCCCATGTGTTACTTACGCCAAGAGCCCATCATAGCGCGACAATTATGTCTTAAGTCGCGCTAAGAACTATTTCTGTAGGCTCCCAACGCGACATGGCTCGACAAGAGCAAAATTTTGAATTTAAACAGATGGCATTGAAAGTTTCATTTCTCCTTTTTGGAAATACGAAAAAACCAAATTACATTCATTTTCTGATTCCTGAGTCTACACGAAACATGGAAATTCTCAAATTTCAATGAAAATAATTTCTTTTACTTATTTTCCAGTTCTGAAATTAAATCCGTAGAAACTACCTGACCGTGGAGGAACTTTGACGTGAAATATAAATTTTAAGTAAACCTCCGATGATTTCGCCAAAAGTCGTTACCACGACGACCGTATTCGTCAGTAGATATCACTTGGAAATGCCATGTTGCCTAATTTGGATTTTGAAAAAGTTTTTCTTTCATGTGTCACGCTAAGAGCCCACCATAGCGCGACACTTATGCCTTATGTCGCGTTACGAACCATTTCTGTAGACTCCTAACGCGACATGGCTCGACAAGAGCAAAATTTTGAATTTAAACAGAAGACATTAAAAGATTCATTTCTCCTTTTTGGAAATACGAAAAAACCAAATTACATTCATTTTCTGATTCCTGAGTCTACACGAAAGATGGAAATTCTCAAATTTCAATGAAAATAATTTCTTTTACTTATTTTCCAGTTCTGAAATTAAATCCGTAGAAACTACCTGACCGTGGAGGAACTTTGACGTGAAATATAAATTTTAAGTAAACCTCAGATGATTTCGCCAAAAGTCGTTACCACGACGACCGTATTCGTCAGTAGATATCACTTGGAAATGCCATGTTGCCTAATTTGGATTTTGAAAAAGTTTTTCTTTCATGTGTCACGCTAAGAGCCCACCATAGCGCGACACTTATGCCTTATGTCGCGTTACGAACCATTTCTGTAGACTCCTAACGCGACATGGCTCGACAAGAGCAAAATTTTGAATTTAAACAGAAGACATTAAAAGATTCATTTCTCCTTTTTGGAAATACGAAAAAACCAAATTACATTCATTTTCTGATTCCTGAGTCTACACGAAAGATGGAAATTCTCAAATTTCAATGAAAATAATTTCTTTTACTTATTTTCCAGTTCTGAAATTAAATCCGTAGAAACTACCTGACCGTGGAGGAACTTTGACGTGAAATATAAATTTTAAGTAAACCTCAGATGATTTCGCCAAAAGTCGTTACCACGACGACCGTATTCGTCAGTAGATATCACTTGGAAATGCCATGTTGCCTAATTTGGATTTTGAAAAAGTTTTTCTTTCATGTGTCACGCTAAGAGCCCACCATAGCGCGACACTTATGCCTTATGTCGCGTTACGAACCATTTCTGTAGACTCCTAACGCGACATGGCTCGACAAGAGCAAAATTTTGAATTTAAACAGAAGACATTAAAAGATTCATTTCTCCTTTTTGGAAATACGAAAAAACCAAATTACATTCATTTTCTGATTCCTGAGTCTACACGAAAGATGGAAATTCTCAAATTTCAATGAAAATAATTTCTTTTACTTATTTTCCAGTTCTGAAATTAAATCCGTAGAAACTACCTGACCGTGGAGGAACTTTGACGTGAAATATAAATTTTAAGTAAACCTCCGATGATTTTGCCAAAAGTCGTTACCACGACGACCGTATTCGTCAGTAGATATCACTTGGAAATGCCATGTTGCCTAATTTGGATTTTGAAAAAGTTTTTCTTTCATGTGTCACGCTAAGAGCCCACCATAGCGCGACACTTATGCCTTATGTCGCGTTACGAACCATTTCTGTAGACTCCTAACGCGACATGGCTCGACAAGAGCAAAATTTTGAATTCAAACAGAAGACATTAAAAGATTCATTTCTCCTTTTTGGAAATACGAAAAAACCAAATTACATTCATTTTCTGATTCCTGAGTCTACACGAAAGATGGAAATTCTCAAATTTCAATGAAAATAATTTCTTTTACTTATTTTCCAGTTCTGAAAATAAATCCGTAGAAACTACCTGACCGTGGAGGAACTTTGACGTGAAATATAAATTTTAAGTAAACCTCAGATGATTTCGCCAAAAGTCGTTACCACGACGACCGTATTCGTCAGTAGATATCACTTGGAAATGCCATGTTGCCTAATTTGGATTTTGAAAAAGTTTTTTTTTCATGTGTCACGCTAAGAGCCCATCATAGTGCGACACTTATGCCTTATGTCGCGTTACGAACCATTTCTGTAGACTCCTAACGCGACATGGCTCGACAAGAGCAAAATTTTGAATTTAAACAGAAGACATTAAAAGATTCATTTCTCCTTTTTGGAAATACGAAAAAACCAAATTACATTCATTTTCTGATTCCTGAGTCTACACGAAAGATGGAAATTCTCAAATTTCAATGAAAATAATTTCTTTTACTTATTTTCCAGTTCTGAAATCAAATCCGTAGAAACTACCTGACCATGGAGGAACTTTGACGTGAAATATAAAATTCAAGTGAACCTCAGATAATTTTGCCAAAAGTCGTTGCCACGACGACCGTATTTGTCAGTAGATATCACTTGGAAATGCCATGTTGCCTAATTTGGATTTTGAAAAAGTTTTTTTTTTCATGTGTCACGCTAAGAGCCCATCATAGTGCGACACTTATGCCTTATGTCGCGTTACGAACCATTTCTGTAGACTCCTAACGCGACATGGCTCGACAAGAGCAAAATTTTGAATTTAAACAGAAGACATAAAAGATTCATTTCTTTTTTTTGGAAATACGAAAAAACCAAATTACATTTATTTTCTGATTCCTGAGTCTACACGAAACATGGAAATTCTCAAATTTCAATGAAAATAATTTCTCTTACTTATTTTCCAGTTCTGAAATCAAATCCGTAGAAACTACCTGACCGTGGAGGAACTTTGACGTGAAATATAAATTTTAAGTAAACCTCAGATGATTTCGCCAAAAGTCGTTACCACGACGACCGTATTCGTCAGTAGATATCACTTGGAAGTGCCATGTTGCCTAATTTGGATTTTGAAAAAGTTTTTTTTTTCATGTGTCACGCTAAGAGCCCATCATAGTGCGACACTTATGCCTTATGTCGCGTTACGAACCATTTCTGTAGACTCCTAACGCGACATGGCTCGACAAGAGCAAAATTTTGAATTTAAACAGAAGACATTAAAAGATTCATTTCTTCTTTTTGGAAATACGAAAAAACCAAATTACATTTATTTTCTGATTCCTGAGTCTACACGAAACATGGAAATTCTCAAATTTCAATGAAAATAATTTCTTTTACTTATTTTCCAGTTCTGAAATTAAATCCGTAGAAACTACCTGACCGTGGAGGAACTTTGACGTGAAATATAAATTCCAAGTAAACCTCAGATAATTTTGCCAAAAATCGTTGCCACGACGACCGTATTTGTCAGTAGATATCACTTGGAAATGCCATGTTGCCTAATTTGGATTTTGAAAAAGTTTTTCTTTCATGTGTCACGCTAAGAGCCCATCATAGCGCGACACTTATGCCTTATGTCGCGTTACGAACCATTTCTGTAGACTCCTAACGCGACATGGCTCGACAAGAGCAAAATTTTGAATCTAAACAGAAGACATTAAAAGATTCATTTCTCCTTTTTGGAAATACGAAAAAACCTAATTACATTCATTTTCTGATTCCTGAGTCTACACGAAACATGGAAATTCTCAAATTTCAATGAAAATAATTTCTTTTACTTATTTTCCAGTTCTGAAATTAAATCCGTAGAAACTACCTGACCGTGGAGGAACTTTGACGTGAAATATAAATTTTAAGTAAACCTCAGATGATTTCGCCAAAAGTCGTTACCACGACGACCGTATTCGTCAGTAGATATCACTTGGAAGTGCCATGTTGCCTAATTTGGATTTTGAAAAAGTTTTTTTTTTCATGTGTCACGCTAAGAGCCCATCATAGTGCGACACTTATGCCTTATGTCGCGTTACGAACCATTTCTGTAGACTCCTAACGCGACATGGCTCGACAAGAGCAAAATTTTGAATTTAAACAGAAGACATTAAAAGATTCATTTCTCCTTTTTGGAAATACGAAAAAACCAAATTACATTTATTTTCTGATTCCTGAGTCTACACGAAACATGGAAATTCTCAAATTTCAATGAAAATAATTTCTTTTACTTATTTTCCAGTTCTGAAATTAAATCCGTAGAAACTACCTGACCGTGGAGGAACTTTGACGTGAAATATAAATTCCAAGTAAACCTCAGATAATTTTGCCAAAAGTCGTTGCCACGACGACCGTATTTGTCAGTAGATATCACTTGGAAATGCCATGTTGCCTAATTTGGATTTTGAAAAAGTTTTTCTTTCATGTGTCACGCTAAGAGCCCATCATAGCGCGACACTTATGCCTTATGTCGCGTTACGAACCATTTCTGTAGACTCCTAACGCGACATGGCTCGACAAGAGCAAAATTTTGAATTTAAACAGAAGACATTAAAAGATTCATTTCTTCTTTTTGGAAATACGAAAAAACCAAATTACATTCATTTTCTGATTCCTGAGTCTACACGAAAGATGGAAATTCTCAAATTTCAATGAAAATAATTTCTTTTACTTATTTTCCAGTTCTGAAATTAAATCCGTAGAAACTACCTGACCGTGGAGGAACTTTGACGTGAAATATAAATTTTAAGTAAACCTCAGATGATTTCGCCAAAAGTCGTTACCACGACGACCGTATTCGTCAGTAGATATCACTTGGAAATGCCATGTTGCCTAATTTGGATTTTGAAAAAGTTTTTTTTTCATGTGTCACGCTAAGAGCCCATCATAGTGCGACACTTATGCCTTATGTCGCGTTACGAACCATTTCTGTAGACTCCTAACGCGACATGGCTCGACAAGAGCAAAATTTCGAATTCAAACAGAAGACATTAAAAGATTCATTTCTCCTTTTTGGAAATACGAAAAAACCAAATTACATTCATTTTCTGATTCCTGAGTCTACACGAAAGATGGAAATTCTCAAATTTCAATGAAAATAATTTCTTTTACTTATTTTCCAGTTCTGAAATTAAATCCGTAGAAACTACCTGACCGTGGAGGAACTTTGACGTGAAATATAAATTTTAAGTGAACCTCAGATGATTTCGCCAAAAGTCGTTGCCACGACGACCGTATTTGTCAGTAGATATCACTTGGAAATGCCATGTTGGCTAATTTATATTTTTGAAAAGTTTTCCTCCCATGTGTTACTTACGCCAAGAGCCCATCATAGCGCGACAATTATGTCTTATGTCGCGCAAAGAACTATTTCTGTAGGCTCCCAACGCGACATGGCTCGACAAGAGCAAAATTTTGAATTTAAACAGAAGACATTAAAAGATTCATTTCTCCTTTTTGGAAATACGAAAAAACCAAATTACATTCATTTTCTGATTCCTGAGTCTACACGAAAGATGGAAATTCTCAAATTTCAATGAAAATAATTTCTTTTACTTATTTTCCAGTTCTGAAAATAAATCCGTAGAAACTACCTGACCGTGGAGGAACTTTGACGTGAAATATAAATTTTAAGTAAACCTCAGATGATTTCGCCAAAAGTCGTTACCACGACGACCGTATTCGTCAGTAGATATCACTTGGAAATGCCATGTTGCCTAATTTGGATTTTGAGAAAGTTTTTTTTTCATGTGTCACGCTAAGAGCCCATCATAGTGCGACACTTATGCCTTATGTCGCGTTACGAACCATTTCTGTAGACTCCTAACGCGACATGGCTCGACAAGAGCAAAATTTTGAATTTAAACAGAAGACATTAAAAGATTCATTTCTCCTTTTTGGAAATACGAAAAAACCAAATTACATTCATTTTCTGATTCCTGAGTCTACACGAAAGATGGAAATTCTCAAATTTCAATGAAAATAATTTCTTTCACTTATTTTCCAGTTCTGAAATTAAATCCGTACAAACTACCTGACCGTGGAGGAACTTTGACGTGAAATATAAATTTTAAGTAAACCTCCGATGATTTCGCCAAAAGTCGTTACCACGACGACCGTATTCGTCAGTAGATATCACTTGGAAATGCCATGTTGCCTAATTTGGATTTTGAAAAAGTTTTTCTTTCATGTGTCACGCTAAGAGCCCACCATAGCGCGACACTTATGCCTTATGTCGCGTTACGAACCATTTCTGTAGACTCCTAACGCGACATGGCTCGACAAGAGCAAAATTTTGAATTTAAACAGAAGACATTAAAAGATTCATTTCTCCTTTTTGGAAATACGAAAAAACCAAATTACATTCATTTTCTGATTCCTGAGTCTACACGAAAGATGGAAATTCTCAAATTTCAATGAAAATAATTTCTTTTACTTATTTTCCAGTTCTGAAAATAAATCCGTAGAAACTACCTGACCGTGGAGGAACTTTGACGTGAAATATAAATTTTAAGTAAACCTCCGATGATTTCGCCAAAAGTCGTTACCACGACGACCGTATTCGTCAGTAGATATCACTTGGAAATGCCATGTTGCCTAATTTGGATTTTGAAAAAGTTTTTCTTTCATGTGTCACGCTAAGAGCCCACCATAGCGCGACACTTATGCCTTATGTCGCGTTACGAACCATTTCTGTAGACTCCTAACGCGACATGGCTCGACAAGAGCAAAATTTTGAATTTAAACAGAAGACATTAAAAGATTCATTTCTCCTTTTTGGAAATACGAAAAAACCAAATTACATTCATTTTCTGATTCCTGAGTCTACACGAAAGATGGAAATTCTCAAATTTCAATGAAAATAATTTCTTTTACTTATTTTCCAGTTCTGAAATTAAATCCGTAGAAACTACCTGACCGTGGAGGAACTTTGACGTGAAATATAAATTTTAAGTAAACCTCAGATGATTTCGCCAAAAGTCGTTACCACGACGACCGTATTCGTCAGTAGATATCACTTGGAAATGCCATGTTGCCTAATTTGGATTTTGAAAAAGTTTTTTTTTCATGTGTCACGCTAAGAGCCCATCATAGTGCGACACTTATGCCTTATGTCGCGTTACGAACCATTTCTGTAGACTCCTAACGCGACATGGCTCGACAAGAGCAAAATTTCGAATTCAAACAGAAGATATTAAAAGATTCATTTCTCCTTTTTGGAAATACGAAAAAACCAAATTACATTCATTTTCTGATTCCTGAGTCTACACGAAAGATGGAAATTCTCAAATTTCAATGAAAATAATTTCTTTTACTTATTTTCCAGTTCTGAAATTAAATCCGTAGAAACTACCTGACCGTGGAGGAACTTTGACGTGAAATATAAATTTTAAGTGAACCTCAGATGATTTCGCCAAAAGTCGTTGCCACGACGACCGTATTTGTCAGTAGATATCACTTGGAAATGCCATGTTGGCTAATTTATATTTTTGAAAAGTTTTCCTCCCATGTGTTACTTACGCCAAGAGCCCATCATAGCGCGACAATTATGTCTTATGTCGCGCAAAGAACTATTTCTGTAGGCTCCCAACGCGACATGGCTCGACAAGAGCAAAATTTTGAATTTAAACAGAAGACATTAAAAGATTCATTTCTCCTTTTTGGAAATACGAAAAAACCAAATTACATTCATTTTCTGATTCCTGAGTCTACACGAAAGATGGAAATTCTCAAATTTCAATGAAAATAATTTCTTTTACTTATTTTCCAGTTCTGAAAATAAATCCGTAGAAACTACCTGACCGTGGAGGAACTTTGACGTGAAATATAAATTTTAAGTAAACCTCAGATGATTTCGCCAAAAGTCGTTACCACGACGACCGTATTCGTCAGTAGATATCACTTGGAAATGCCATGTTGCCTAATTTGGATTTTGAAAAAGTTTTTTTTTCATGTGTCACGCTAAGAGCCCATCATAGTGCGACACTTATGCCTTATGTCGCGTTACGAACCATTTCTGTAGACTCCTAACGCGACATGGCTCGACAAGAGCAAAATTTTGAATTTAAACAGAAGACATTAAAAGATTCATTTCTCCTTTTTGGAAATACGAAAAAACCAAATTACATTCATTTTCTGATTCCTGAGTCTACACGAAAGATGGAAATTCTCAAATTTCAATGAAAATAATTTCTTTCACTTATTTTCCAGTTCTGAAATTAAATCCGTACAAACTACCTGACCGTGGAGGAACTTTGACGTGAAATATAAATTTTAAGTAAACCTCCGATGATTTCGCCAAAAGTCGTTACCACGACGACCGTATTCGTCAGTAGATATCACTTGGAAATGCCATGTTGCCTAATTTGGATTTTGAAAAAGTTTTTCTTTCATGTGTCACGCTAAGAGCCCACCATAGCGCGACACTTATGCCTTATGTCGCGTTACGAACCATTTCTGTAGACTCCTAACGCGACATGGCACGACAAGAGCAAAATTTTGAATTTAAACAGAAGACATTAAAAGATTCATTTCTCCTTTTTGGAAATACGAAAAAACCAAATTACATTCATTTTCTGATTCCTGAGTCTACACGAAAGATGGAAATTCTCAAATTTCAATGAAAATAATTTCTTTTACTTATTTTCCAGTTCTGAAAATAAATCCGTAGAAACTACCTGACCGTGGAGGAACTTTGACGTGAAATATAAATTTTAAGTAAACCTCCGATGATTTCGCCAAAAGTCGTTACCACGACGACCGTATTCGTCAGTAGATATCACTTGGAAATGCCATGTTGCCTAATTTGGATTTTGAAAAAGTTTTTCTTTCATGTGTCACGCTAAGAGCCCACCATAGCGCGACACTTATGCCTTATGTCGCGTTACGAACCATTTCTGTAGACTCCTAACGCGACATGGCTCGACAAGAGCAAAATTTTGAATTTAAACAGAAGACATTAAAAGATTCATTTCTCCTTTTTGGAAATACGAAAAAACCAAATTACATTCATTTTCTGATTCCTGAGTCTACACGAAAGATGGAAATTCTCAAATTTCAATGAAAATAATTTCTTTTACTTATTTTCCAGTTCTGAAATTAAATCCGTAGAAACTACCTGACCGTGGAGGAACTTTGACGTGAAATACAAATTTTAAGTAAACCTCCGATGATTTCGCCAAAAGTCGTTACCACGACGACCGTATTCGTCAGTAGATATCACTTGGAAATGCCATGTTGCCTAATTTGGATTTTGAAAAAGTTTTTTTTTCATGGGTCACGCTAAGAGCCCATCATAGTGCGACACTTATGCCTTATGTCGCGTTACGAACCATTTCTGTAGACTCCTAACGCGACATGGCTCGACAAGAGCAAAATTTTGAATTTAAACAGAAGACATTAAAAGATTCATTTCTCCTTTTTGGAAATACGAAAAAACCAAATTACATTCATTTTCTGATTCCTGAGTCTACACGAAAGATGGAAATTCTCAAATTTCAATGAAAATAATTTCTTTTACTTATTTTCCAGTTCTGAAATTAAATCCGTAGAAACTACCTGACCGTGGAGGAACTTTGACGTGAAATATAAATTTTAAGTGAACCTCAGATGATTTCGCCAAAAGTCGTTGCCACGACGACCGTATTTGTCAGTAGATATCACTTGGAAATGCCATGTTGCCTAATTTGGATTTTGAAAAAGTTTTTCTTTCATGTGTCACGCTAAGAGCCCATCATAGCGCGACACTTATGCCTTATGTCGCGTTACGAACCATTTCTGTAGACTCCTAACGCGACATGGCTCGACAAGAGCAAAATTTCGAATTCAAACAGAAGACATTCAAAGATTCATTTCTTCTTTTTGGAAATACGAAAAAACCAAATTACATTCATTTTCTGATTCCTGAGTCTACACGAAAGATGGAAATTCTCAAATTTCAATGAAAATAATTTCTTTTACTTATTTTCCAGTTCTGAAATTAAATCCGTAGAAACTACCTGACCGTGGAGGAACTTTGACGTGAAATATAAATTTTAAGTAAACCTCAGATGATTTCGCCAAAAGTCGTTACCACGACGACCGTATTCGTCAGTAGATATCACTTGGAAATGCCATGTTGCCTAATTTGGATTTTGAAAAAGTTTTTTTTTCATGTGTCACGCTAAGAGCCCATCATAGTGCGACACTTATGCCTTATGTCGCGTTACGAACCATTTCTGTAGACTCCTAACGCGACATGGCTCGACAAGAGCAAAATTTCGAATTCAAACAGAAGACATTAAAAGATTCATTTCTCCTTTTTGGAAATACGAAAAAACCAAATTACATTCATTTTCTGATTCCTGAGTCTACACGAAAGATGGAAATTCTCAAATTTCAATGAAAATAATTTCTTTTACTTATTTTCCAGTTCTGAAATTAAATCCGTAGAAACTACCTGACCGTGGAGGAACTTTGACGTGAAATATAAATTTTAAGTAAACCTCAGATGATTTCGCCAAAAGTCGTTACCACGACGACCGTATTCGTCAGTAGATATCACTTGGAAATGCCATGTTGCCTAATTTGGATTTTGAAAAAGTTTTTTTTTCATGTGTCACGCTAAGAGCCCATCATAGTGCGACACTTATGCCTTATGTCGCGTTACGAACCATTTCTGTAGACTCCTAACGCGACATGGCTCGACAAGAGCAAAATTTTGAATTTAAACAGAAGACATTAAAAGATTCATTTCTCCTTTTTGGAAATACGAAAAAACCAAATTACATTCATTTTCTGATTCCTGAGTCTACACGAAAGATGGAAATTCTCAAATTTCAATGAAAATAATTTCTTTTACTTATTTTCCAGTTCTGAAATTAAATCCGTAGAAACTACCTGACCGTGGAGGAACTTTGACGTGAAATATAAATTTTAAGTAAACCTCAGATGATTTCGCCAAAAGTCGTTACCACGACGACCGTATTCGTCAGTAGATATCACTTGGAAATGCCATGTTGCCTAATTTGGATTTTGAAAAAGTTTTTCTTTCATGTGTCACGCTAAGAGCCCACCATAGCGCGACACTTATGCCTTATGTCGCGTTACGAACCATTTCTGTAGACTCCTAACGCGACATGGCTCGACAAGAGCAAAATTTTGAATTTAAACAGAAGACATCAAAAGATTCATTTCTCCTTTTTGGAAATACGAAAAAACCAAATTACATTCATTTTCTGATTCCTGAGTCTACACGAAAGATGGAAATTCTCAAATTTCAATGAAAATAATTTCTTTTACTTATTTTCCAGTTCTGAAATTAAATCCGTAGAAACTACCTGACCGTGGAGGAACTTTGACGTGAAATATAAATTTTAAGTAAACCTCAGATGATTTCGCCAAAAGTCGTTACCACGACGACCGTATTCGTCAGTAGATATCACTTGGAAATGCCATGTTGCCTAATTTGGATTTTGAAAAAGTTTTTCTTTCATGTGTCACGCTAAGAGCCCACCATAGCGCGACACTTATGCCTTATGTCGCGTTACGAACCATTTCTGTAGACTCCTAACGCGACATGGCTCGACAAGAGCAAAATTTTGAATTTAAACAGAAGACATTAAAAGATTCATTTCTCCTTTTTGGAAATACGAAAAAACCAAATTACATTCATTTTCTGATTCCTGAGTCTACACGAAAGATGGAAATTCTCAAATTTCAATGAAAATAATTTCTTTTACTTATTTTCCAGTTCTGAAATTAAATCCGTAGAAACTACCTGACCGTGGAGGAACTTTGACGTGAAATATAAATTTTAAGTAAACCTCCGATGATTTTGCCAAAAGTCGTTACCACGACGACCGTATTCGTCAGTAGATATCACTTGGAAATGCCATGTTGCCTAATTTGGATTTTGAAAAAGTTTTTCTTTCATGTGTCACGCTAAGAGCCCACCATAGCGCGACACTTATGCCTTATGTCGCGTTACGAACCATTTCTGTAGACTCCTAACGCGACATGGCTCGACAAGAGCAAAATTTTGAATTTAAACAGAAGACATTAAAAGATTCATTTCTCCTTTTTGGAAATACGAAAAAACCAAATTACATTCATTTTCTGATTCCTGAGTCTACACGAAAGATGGAAATTCTCAAATTTCAATGAAAATAATTTCTTTTACTTATTTTCCAGTTCTGAAATTAAATCCGTAGAAACTACCTGACCGTGGAGGAACTTTGACGTGAAATATAAATTTTAAGTAAACCTCCGATGATTTTGCCAAAAGTCGTTACCACGACGACCGTATTCGTCAGTAGATATCACTTGGAAATGCCATGTTGCCTAATTTGGATTTTGAAAAAGTTTTTCTTTCATGTGTCACGCTAAGAGCCCACCATAGCGCGACACTTATGCCTTATGTCGCGTTACGAACCATTTCTGTAGACTCCTAACGCGACATGGCTCGACAAGAGCAAAATTTTGAATTTAAACAGAAGACATTAAAAGATTCATTTCTCCTTTTTGGAAATACGAAAAATCCAAATTACATTCATTTTCTGATTCCTGAGTCTACACGAAAGATGGAAATTCTCACATTTCAATGAAAATAATTTCTTTTACTTATTTTCCAGTTCTGAAAATAAATCCGTAGAAACTACCTGACCGTGGAGGAACTTTGACGTGAAATATAAATTTTAAGTAAACCTCCGATGATTTCGCCAAAAGTCGTTACCACGACGACCGTATTCGTCAGTAGATATCACTTGGAAATGCCATGTTGCCTAATTTGGATTTTGAAAAAGTTTTTCTTTCATGTGTCACGCTAAGAGCCCACCATAGCGCGACACTTATGCCTTATGTCGCGTTACGAACCATTTCTGTAGACTCCTAACGCGACATGGCTCGACAAGAGCAAAATTTTGAATTTAAACAGAAGACATTAAAAGATTCATTTCTCCTTTTTGGAAATACGAAAAAACCAAATTACATTCATTTTCTGATTCCTGAGTCTACACGAAAGATGGAAATTCTCAAATTTCAATGAAAATAATTTCTTTTACTTATTTTCCAGTTCTGAAAATAAATCCGTAGAAACTACCTGACCGTGGAGGAACTTTGACGTGAAATATAAATTTTAAGTAAACCTCCGATGATTTCGCCAAAAGTCGTTACCACGACGACCGTATTCGTCAGTAGATATCACTTGGAAATGCCATGTTGCCTAATTTGGATTTTGAAAAAGTTTTTCTTTCATGTGTCACGCTAAGAGCCCACCATAGCGCGACACTTATGCCTTATGTCGCGTTACGAACCATTTCTGTAGACTCCTAACGCGACATGGCTCGACAAGAGCAAAATTTTGAATTTAAACAGAAGACATTAAAAGATTCATTTCTCCTTTTTGGAAATACGAAAAATCCAAATTACATTCATTTTCTGATTCCTGAGTCTACACGAAAGATGGAAATTCTCACATTTCAATGAAAATAATTTCTTTTACTTATTTTCCAGTTCTGAAATTAAATCCGTAGAAACTACCTGACCGTGGAGGAACTTTGACGTGAAATACAAATTTTAAGTAAACCTCCGATGATTTCGCCAAAAGTCGTTACCACGACGACCGTATTCGTCAGTAGATATCACTTGGAAATGCCATGTTGCCTAATTTGGATTTTGAAAAAGTTTTTTTTTCATGGGTCACGCTAAGAGCCCATCATAGTGCGACACTTATGCCTTATGTCGCGTTACGAACCATTTCTGTAGACTCCTAACGCGACATGGCTCGACAAGAGCAAAATTTTGAATTTAAACAGAAGACATTAAAAGATTCATTTCTCCTTTTTGGAAATACGAAAAAACCAAATTACATTCATTTTCTGATTCCTGAGTCTACACGAAAGATGGAAATTCTCAAATTTCAATGAAAATAATTTCTTTTACTTATTTTCCAGTTCTGAAATTAAATCCGTAGAAACTACCTGACCGTGGAGGAACTTTGACGTGAAATATAAATTTTAAGTAAACCTCAGATGATTTCGCCAAAAGTCGTTACCACGACGACCGTATTCGTCAGTAGATATCACTTGGAAATGCCATGTTGCCTAATTTGGATTTTGAAAAAGTTTTTTTTTCATGTGTCACGCTAAGAGCCCATCATAGTGCGACACTTATGCCTTATGTCACGTTACGAACCATTTCTGTAGACTCCTAACGCGACATGGCTCGACAAGAGCAAAATTTCGAATTCAAACAGAAGACATTAAAAGATTCATTTCTCCTTTTTGGAAATACGAAAAAACCAAATTACATTCATTTTCTGATTCCTGAGTCTACACGAAAGATGGAAATTCTCAAATTTCAATGAAAATAATTTCTTTTACTTATTTTCCAGTTCTGAAATTAAATCCGTAGAAACTACCTGACCGTGGAGGAACTTTGACGTGAAATATAAATTTTAAGTGAACCTCAGATGATTTCGCCAAAAGTCGTTGCCACGACGACCGTATTTGTCAGTAGATATCACTTGGAAATGCCATGTTGGCTAATTTATATTTTTGAAAAGTTTTCCTCCCATGTGTTACTTACGCCAAGAGCCCATCATAGCGCGACAATTATGTCTTATGTCGCGCAAAGAACTATTTCTGTAGGCTCCCAACGCGACATGGCTCGACAAGAGCAAAATTTTGAATTTAAACAGATGGCATTGAAAGTTTCATTTCTCCTTTTTGGAAATACGAAAAAACCAAATTACATTCATTTTCTGATTCCTGAGTCTACACGAAACATGGAAATTCTCAAATTTCAATGAAAATAATTTCTTTTACTTATTTTCCAGTTCTGAAATTAAATCCGTAGAAACTACCTGACCGTGGAGGAACTTTGACGTGAAATATAAATTTTAAGTAAACCTCAGATGATTTCGCCAAAAGTCGTTACCACGACGACCGTATTCGTCAGTAGATATCACTTGGAAATGCCATGTTGCCTAATTTGGATTTTGAAAAAGTTTTTTTTTCATGTGTCACGCTAAGAGCCCATCATAGTGCGACACTTATGCCTTATGTCGCGTTACGAACCATTTCTGTAGACTCCTAACGCGACATGGCTCGACAAGAGCAAAATTTTGAATTTAAACAGAAGACATTAAAAGATTCATTTCTCCTTTTTGGAAATACGAAAAAACCAAATTACATTCATTTTCTGATTCCTGAGTCTACACGAAAGATGGAAATTCTCAAATTTCAATGAAAATAATTTCTTTTACTTATTTTCCAGTTCTGAAAATAAATCCGTAGAAACTACCTGACCGTGGAGGAACTTTGACGTGAAATATAAATTTTAAGTAAACCTCAGATGATTTCGCCAAAAGTCGTTACCACGACGACCGTATTCGTCAGTAGATATCACTTGGAAATGCCATGTTGCCTAATTTGGATTTTGAAAAAGTTTTTTTTTCATGTGTCACGCTAAGAGCCCATCATAGTGCGACACTTATGCCTTATGTCGCGTTACGAACCATTTCTGTAGACTCCTAACGCGACATGGCTCGACAAGAGCAAAATTTTGAATTTAAACAGAAGACATTAAAAGATTCATTTCTCCTTTTTGGAAATACGAAAAAAACCAAATTACATTCATTTTCTGATTCCTGAGTCTACACGAAAGATGGAAATTCTCAAATTTCAATGAAAATAATTTCTTTTACTTATTTTCCAGTTCTGAAATTAAATCCGTACAAACTACCTGACCGTGGAGGAACTTTGACGTGAAATATAAATTTTAAGTGAACCTCAGATGATTTCGCCAAAAGTCGTTGCCACGACGACCGTATTTGTCAGTAGATATCACTTGGAAATGCCATGTTGGCTAATTTATATTTTTGAAAAGTTTTCCTCCCATGTGTTACTTACGCCAAGAGCCCATCATAGCGCGACAATTATGTCTTATGTCGCGCAAAGAACTATTTCTGTAGGCTCCCAACGCGACATGGCTCGACAAGAGCAAAATTTTGAATTTAAACAGATGGCATTGAAAGTTTCATTTCTCCTTTTTGGAAATACGAAAAAACCAAATTACATTCATTTTCTGATTCCTGAGTCTACACGAAACATGGAAATTCTCAAATTTCAATGAAAATAATTTCTTTTACTTATTTTCCAGTTCTGAAATTAAATCCGTAGAAACTACCTGACCGTGGAGGAACTTTGACGTGAAATATAAATTTTAAGTAAACCTCAGATGATTTCGCCAAAAGTCGTTACCACGACGACCGTATTCGTCAGTAGATATCACTTGGAAATGCCATGTTGCCTAATTTGGATTTTGAAAAAGTTTTTTTTTCATGTGTCACGCTAAGAGCCCATCATAGTGCGACACTTATGCCTTATGTCGCGTAACGAACCATTTCTGTAGACTCCTAACGCGACATGGCTCGACAAGAGCAAAATTTTGAATTTAAACAGAAGACATTAAAAGATTCATTTCTCCTTTTTGGAAATACGAAAAAACCAAATTACATTCATTTTCTGATTCCTGAGTCTACACGAAAGATGGAAATTCTCAAATTTCAATGAAAATAATTTCTTTTACTTATTTTCCAGTTCTGAAAATAAATCCGTAGAAACTACCTGACCGTGGAGGAACTTTGACGTGAAATATAAATTTTAAGTAAACCTCAGATGATTTCGCCAAAAGTCGTTACCACGACGACCGTATTCGTCAGTAGATATCACTTGGAAATGCCATGTTGCCTAATTTGGATTTTGAAAAAGTTTTTTTTTCATGTGTCACGCTAAGAGCCCATCATAGTGCGACACTTATGCCTTATGTCGCGTTACGAACCATTTCTGTAGACTCCTAACGCGACATGGCTCGACAAGAGCAAAATTTTGAATTTAAACAGAAGACATTAAAAGATTCATTTCTCCTTTTTGGAAATACGAAAAAAACCAAATTACATTCATTTTCTGATTCCTGAGTCTACACGAAAGATGGAAATTCTCAAATTTCAATGAAAATAATTTCTTTTACTTATTTTCCAGTTCTGAAATTAAATCCGTACAAACTACCTGACCGTGGAGGAACTTTGACGTGAAATATAAATTTTAAGTAAACCTCCGATGATTTCGCCAAAAGTCGTTACCACGACGACCGTATTCGTCAGTAGATATCACTTGGAAATGCCATGTTGCCTAATTTGGATTTTGAAAAAGTTTTTCTTTCATGTGTCACGCTAAGAGCCCACCATAGCGCGACACTTATGCCTTATGTCGCGTTACGAACCATTTCTGTAGACTCCTAACGCGACATGGCTCGACAAGAGCAAAATTTTGAATTTAAACAGAAGACATTAAAAGATTCATTTCTTCTTTTTGGAAATACGAAAAAACCAAATTACATTCATTTTCTGATTCCTGAGTCTACACGAAACATGGAAATTCTCACATTTCAATAAAAATAATTTCTCTTACTTATTTTCCAGTTCTGAAATCAAATCCGTAGAAACTACCTGACCGTGGAGGAACTTTGACGTGAAATACAAATTTTAAGTAAACCTCCGATGATTTCGCCAAAAGTCGTTACCACGACGACCGTATTCGTCAGTAGATATCACTTGGAAATGCCATGTTGCCTAATTTGGATTTTGAAAAAGTTTTTTTTTCATGGGTCACGCTAAGAGCCCATCATAGTGCGACACTTATGCCTTATGTCGCGTTACGAACCATTTCTGTAGACTCCTAACGCGACATGGCTCGACAAGAGCAAAATTTTGAATTTAAACAGAAGACATTAAAAGATTCATTTCTTCTTTTTGGAAATACGAAAAAACCAAATTACATTCATTTTCTGATTCCTGAGTCTACACGAAACATGGAAATTCTCAAATTTCAATGAAAATAATTTCTCTTACTTATTTTCCAGTTCTGAAATCAAATCCGTAGAAACTACCTGACCGTGGAGGAACTTTGACGTGAAATATAAATTTTAAGTAAACCTCAGATGATTTCGCCAAAAGTCGTTACCACGACGACCGTATTCGTCAGTAGATATCACTTGGAAGTGCCATGTTGCCTAATTTGGATTTTGAAAAAGTTTTTTTTTTCATGTGTCACGCTAAGAGCCCATCATAGTGCGACACTTATGCCTTATGTCGCGTTACGAACCATTTCTGTAGACTCCTAACGCGACATGGCTCGACAAGAGCAAAATTTTGAATTTAAACAGAAGACATTAAAAGATTCATTTCTTCTTTTTGGAAATACGAAAAAACCAAATTACATTTATTTTCTGATTCCTGAGTCTACACGAAACATGGAAATTCTCAAATTTCAATGAAAATAATTTCTTTTACTTATTTTCCAGTTCTGAAATTAAATCCGTAGAAACTACCTGACCGTGGAGGAACTTTGACGTGAAATATAAATTCCAAGTAAACCTCAGATAATTTTGCCAAAAATCGTTGCCACGACGACCGTATTTGTCAGTAGATATCACTTGGAAATGCCATGTTGCCTAATTTGGATTTTGAAAAAGTTTTTCTTTCATGTGTCACGCTAAGAGCCCATCATAGCGCGACACTTATGCCTTATGTCGCGTTACGAACCATTTCTGTAGACTCCTAACGCGACATGGCTCGACAAGAGCAAAATTTTGAATCTAAACAGAAGACATTAAAAGATTCATTTCTCCTTTTTGGAAATACGAAAAAACCAAATTACATTCATTTTCTGATTCCTGAGTCTACACGAAACATGGAAATTCTCAAATTTCAATGAAAATAATTTCTTTTACTTATTTTCCAGTTCTGAAATTAAATCCGTAGAAACTACCTGACCGTGGAGGAACTTTGACGTGAAATATAAATTTTAAGTAAACCTCAGATGATTTCGCCAAAAGTCGTTACCACGACGACCGTATTCGTCAGTAGATATCACTTGGAAGTGCCATGTTGCCTAATTTGGATTTTGAAAAAGTTTTTTTTTTCATGTGTCACGCTAAGAGCCCATCATAGTGCGACACTTATGCCTTATGTCGCGTTACGAACCATTTCTGTAGACTCCTAACGCGACATGGCTCGACAAGAGCAAAATTTTGAATTTAAACAGAAGACATTAAAAGATTCATTTCTCCTTTTTGGAAATACGAAAAAACCAAATTACATTTATTTTCTGATTCCTGAGTCTACACGAAACATGGAAATTCTCAAATTTCAATGAAAATAATTTCTTTTACTTATTTTCCAGTTCTGAAATTAAATCCGTAGAAACTACCTGACCGTGGAGGAACTTTGACGTGAAATATAAATTCCAAGTAAACCTCAGATAATTTTGCCAAAAGTCGTTGCCACGACGACCGTATTTGTCAGTAGATATCACTTGGAAATGCCATGTTGCCTAATTTGGATTTTGAAAAAGTTTTTCTTTCATGTGTCACGCTAAGAGCCCATCATAGCGCGACACTTATGCCTTATGTCGCGTTACGAACCATTTCTGTAGACTCCTAACGCGACATGGCTCGACAAGAGCAAAATTTCGAATTCAAACAGAAGACATTAAAAGATTCATTTCTCCTTTTTGGAAATACGAAAAAACCAAATTACATTCATTTTCTGATTCCTGAGTCTACACGAAAGATGGAAATTCTCAAATTTCAATGAAAATAATTTCTTTTACTTATTTTCCAGTTCTGAAATTAAATCCGTAGAAACTACCTGACCGTGGAGGAACTTTGACGTGAAATATAAATTTTAAGTGAACCTCAGATGATTTCGCCAAAAGTCGTTGCCACGACGACCGTATTTGTCAGTAGATATCACTTGGAAATGCCATGTTGCCTAATTTGGATTTTGAAAAAGTTTTTCTTTCATGTGTCACGCTAAGAGCCCATCATAGCGCGACACTTATGCCTTATGTCGCGTTACGAACCATTTCTGTAGACTCCTAACGCGACATGGCTCGACAAGAGCAAAATTTCGAATTCAAACAGAAGACATTAAAAGATTCATTTCTTCTTTTTGGAAATACGAAAAAACCAAATTACATTCATTTTCTGATTCCTGAGTCTACACGAAAGATGGAAATTCTCAAATTTCAATGAAAATAATTTCTTTTACTTATTTTCCAGTTCTGAAATTAAATCCGTAGAAACTACCTGACCGTGGAGGAACTTTGACGTGAAATATAAATTTTAAGTAAACCTCAGATGATTTCGCCAAAAGTCGTTACCACGACGACCGTATTCGTCAGTAGATATCACTTGGAAATGCCATGTTGCCTAATTTGGATTTTGAAAAAGTTTTTCTTTCATGTGTCACGCTAAGAGCCCATCATAGCGCGACACTTATGCCTTATGTCGCGTTACGAACCATTTCTGTAGACTCCTAACGCGACATGGCTCGACAAGAGCAAAATTTCGAATTCAAACAGAAGACATTAAAAGATTCATTTCTCCTTTTTGGAAATACGAAAAAACCAAATTACATTCATTTTCTGATTCCTGAGTCTACACGAAAGATGGAAATTCTCAAATTTCAATGAAAATAATTTCTTTTACTTATTTTCCAGTTCTGAAATTAAATCCGTAGAAACTACCTGACCGTGGAGGAACTTTGACGTGAAATATAAATTTTAAGTGAACCTCAGATGATTTCGCCAAAAGTCGTTGCCACGACGACCGTATTTGTCAGTAGATATCACTTGGAAATGCCATGTTGCCTAATTTGGATTTTGAAAAAGTTTTTCTTTCATGTGTCACGCTAAGAGCCCATCATAGCGCGACACTTATGCCTTATGTCGCGTTACGAACCATTTCTGTAGACTCCTAACGCGACATGGCTCGACAAGAGCAAAATTTCGAATTCAAACAGAAGACATTAAAAGATTCATTTCTTCTTTTTGGAAATACGAAAAAACCAAATTACATTCATTTTCTGATTCCTGAGTCTACACGAAAGATGGAAATTCTCAAATTTCAATGAAAATAATTTCTTTTACTTATTTTCCAGTTCTGAAATTAAATCCGTAGAAACTACCTGACCGTGGAGGAACTTTGACGTGAAATATAAATTTTAAGTGAACCTCAGATGATTTCGCCAAAAGTCGTTGCCACGACGACCGTATTTGTCAGTAGATATCACTTGGAAATGCCATGTTGGCTAATTTATATTTTTGAAAAGTTTTCCTCCCATGTGTTACTTACGCCAAGAGCCCATCATAGCGCGACAATTATGTCTTATGTCGCGCAAAGAACTATTTCTGTAGGCTCCCAACGCGACATGGCTCGACAAGAGCAAAATTTTGAATTTAAACAGATGGCATTGAAAGTTTCATTTCTCCTTTTTGGAAATACGAAAAAACCAAATTACATTCATTTTCTGATTCCTGAGTCTACACGAAACATGGAAATTCTCAAATTTCAATGAAAATAATTTCTTTTACTTATTTTCCAGTTCTGAAATTAAATCCGTAGAAACTACCTGACCGTGGAGGAACTTTGACGTGAAATATAAATTTTAAGTAAACCTCAGATGATTTCGCCAAAAGTCGTTACCACGACGACCGTATTCGTCAGTAGATATCACTTGGAAATGCCATGTTGCCTAATTTGGATTTTGAAAAAGTTTTTTTTTCATGTGTCACGCAGAGAGCCCATCATAGTGCGACACTTATGCCTTATGTCGCGTTACGAACCATTTCTGTAGACTCCTAACGCGACATGGCTCGACAAGAGCAAAATTTTGAATTTAAACAGAAGACATTAAAAGATTCATTTCTCCTTTTTGGAAATACGAAAAAACCAAATTACATTCATTTTCTGATTCCTGAGTCTACACGAAAGATGGAAATTCTCAAATTTCAATGAAAATAATTTCTTTTACTTATTTTCCAGTTCTGAAATTAAATCCGTAGAAACTACCTGACCGTGGAGGAACTTTGACGTGAAATATAAATTTTAAGTAAACCTCAGATGATTTCGCCAAAAGTCGTTACCACGACGACCGTATTCGTCAGTAGATATCACTTGGAAATGCCATGTTGCCTAATTTGGATTTTGAAAAAGTTTTTTTTTCATGTGTCACGCAGAGAGCCCATCATAGTGCGACACTTATGCCTTATGTCGCGTTACGAACCATTTCTGTAGACTCCTAACGCGACATGGCTCGACAAGAGCAAAATTTTGAATTTAAACAGAAGACATTAAAAGATTCATTTCTCCTTTTTGGAAATACGAAAAAACCAAATTACATTCATTTTCTGATTCCTGAGTCTACACGAAAGATGGAAATTCTCAAATTTCAATGAAAATAATTTCTTTTACTTATTTTCCAGTTCTGAAATTAAATCCGTAGAAACTACCTGACCGTGGAGGAACTTTGACGTGAAATATAAATTTTAAGTAAACCTCCGATGATTTCGCCAAAAGTCGTTACCACGACGACCGTATTCGTCAGTAGATATCACTTGGAAATGCCATGTTGCCTAATTTGGATTTTGAAAAAGTTTTTTTTTCATGTGTCACGCTAAGAGCCCATCATAGTGCGACACTTATGCCTTATGTCGCGTTACGAACCATTTCTGTAGACTCCTAACGCGACATGGCTCGACAAGAGCAAAATTCTGAATTTAAACAGAAGACATTAAAAGATTCATTTCTCCTTTTTGGAAATACGAAAAAACCAAATTACATTCATTTTCTGATTCCTGAGTCTACACGAAAGATGGAAATTCTCAAATTTCAATGAAAATAATTTCTTTTACTTATTTTCCAGTTCTGAAATTAAATCCGTACAAACTACCTGACCGTGGAGGAACTTTGACGTGAAATATAAATTTTAAGTAAACCTCCGATGATTTCGCCAAAAGTCGTTACCACGACGACCGTATTCGTCAGTAGATATCACTTGGAAATGCCATGTTGCCTAATTTGGATTTTGAAAAAGTTTTTCTTTCATGTGTCACGCTAAGAGCCCACCATAGCGCGACACTTATGCCTTATGTCGCGTTACGAACCATTTCTGTAGACTCCTAACGCGACATGGCTCGACAAGAGCAAAATTTTGAATTTAAACAGAAGACATTAAAAGATTCATTTCTCCTTTTTGGAAATACGAAAAAACCAAATTACATTCATTTTCTGATTCCTGAGTCTACACGAAAGATGGAAATTCTCAAATTTCAATGAAAATAATTTCTTTTACTTATTTTCCAGTTCTGAAATTAAATCCGTAGAAACTACCTGACCGTGGAGGAACTTTGACGTGAAATATAAATTTTAAGTAAACCTCAGATGATTTCGCCAAAAGTCGTTACCACGACGACCGTATTCGTCAGTAGATATCACTTGGAAATGCCATGTTGCCTAATTTGGATTTTGAAAAAGTTTTTTTTTCATGTGTCACGCTAAGAGCCCATCATAGTGCGACACTTATGCCTTATGTCGCGTTACGAACCATTTCTGTTGACTCCTACCGCGACATGGCTCGACAAGAGCAAAATTTCGAATTCAAACAGAAGACATTAAAAGATTCATTTCTCCTTTTTGGAAATACGAAAAAACCAAATTACATTCATTTTCTGATTCCTGAGTCTACACGAAAGATGGAAATTCTCAAATTTCAATGAAAATAATTTCTTTTACTTATTTTCCAGTTCTGAAATTAAATCCGTAGAAACTACCTGACCGTGGAGGAACTTTGACGTGAAATATAAATTTTAAGTAAACCTCAGATGATTTCGCCAAAAGTCGTTACCACGACGACCGTATTCGTCAGTAGATATCACTTGGAAATGCCATGTTGCCTAATTTGGATTTTGAAAAAGTTTTTTTTTCATGTGTCACGCTAAGAGCCCATCATAGTGCGACACTTATGCCTTATGTCGCGTTACGAACCATTTCTGTAGACTCCTAACGCGACATGGCTCGACAAGAGCAAAATTTTGAATTTAAACAGAAGACATCAAAAGATTCATTTCTCCTTTTTGGAAATACGAAAAAACCAAATTACATTCATTTTCTGATTCCTGAGTCTACACGAAAGATGGAAATTCTCAAATTTCAATGAAAATAATTTCTTTTACTTATTTTCCAGTTCTGAAAATAAATCCGTAGAAACTACCTGACCGTGGAGGAACTTTGACGTGAAATATAAATTTTAAGTAAACCTCAGATGATTTCGCCAGAAGTCGTTACCACGACGACCGTATTCGTCAGTAGATATCACTTGGAAATGCCATGTTGCCTAATTTGGATTTTGAAAAAGTTTTTTTTTCATGTGTCACGCAGAGAGCCCATCATAGTGCGACACTTATGCCTTATGTCGCGTTACGAACCATTTCTGTAGACTCCTAACGCGACATGGCTCGACAAGAGCAAAATTTTGAATTTAAACAGAAGACATTAAAAGATTCATTTCTCCTTTTTGGAAATACGAAAAAACCAAATTACATTCATTTTCTGATTCCTGAGTCTACACGAAAGATGGAAATTCTCAAATTTCAATGAAAATAATTTCTTTTACTTATTTTCCAGTTCTGAAATTAAATCCGTAGAAACTACCTGACCGTGGAGGAACTTTGACGTGAAATATAAATTTTAAGTAAACCTCCGATGATTTCGCCAAAAGTCGTTACCACGACGACCGTATTCGTCAGTAGATATCACTTGGAAATGCCATGTTGCCTAATTTGGATTTTGAAAAAGTTTTTTTTTCATGTGTCACGCTAAGAGCCCATCATAGTGCGACACTTATGCCTTATGTCGCGTTACGAACCATTTCTGTAGACTCCTAACGCGACATGGCTCGACAAGAGCAAAATTTTGAATTTAAACAGAAGACATTAAAAGATTCATTTCTCCTTTTTGGAAATACGAAAAAACCAAATTACATTCATTTTCTGATTCCTGAGTCTACACGAAAGATGGAAATTCTCAAATTTCAATGAAAATAATTTCTTTTACTTATTTTCCAGTTCTGAAATTAAATCCGTACAAACTACCTGACCGTGGAGGAACTTTGACGTGAAATATAAATTTTAAGTAAACCTCCGATGATTTCGCCAAAAGTCGTTACCACGACGACCGTATTCGTCAGTAGATATCACTTGGAAATGCCATGTTGCCTAATTTGGATTTTGAAAAAGTTTTTCTTTCATGTGTCACGCTAAGAGCCCACCATAGCGCGACACTTATGCCTTATGTCGCGTTACGAACCATTTCTGTAGACTCCTAACGCGACATGGCTCGACAAGAGCAAAATTTTGAATTTAAACAGAAGACATTAAAAGATTCATTTCTCCTTTTTGGAAATACGAAAAAACCAAATTACATTCATTTTCTGATTCCTGAGTCTACACGAAAGATGGAAATTCTCAAATTTCAATGAAAATAATTTCTTTTACTTATTTTCCAGTTCTGAAATTAAATCCGTAGAAACTACCTGACCGTGGAGGAACTTTGACGTGAAATACAAATTTTAAGTAAACCTCCGATGATTTCGCCAAAAGTCGTTACCACGACGACCGTATTCGTCAGTAGATATCACTTGGAAATGCCATGTTGCCTAATTTGGATTTTGAAAAAGTTTTTTTTTCATGGGTCACGCTAAGAGCCCATCATAGTGCGACACTTATGCCTTATGTCGCGTTACGAACCATTTCTGTAGACTCCTAACGCGACATGGCTCGACAAGAGCAAAATTTTGAATTTAAACAAAAGACATTAAAAGATTCATTTCTCCTTTTTGGAAATACGAAAAAACCAAATTACATTCATTTTCTGATTCCTGAGTCTACACGAAAGATGGAAATTCTCAAATTTCAATGAAAATAATTTCTTTTACTTATTTTCCAGTTCTGAAAATAAATCCGTAGAAACTACCTGACCGTGGAGGAACTTTGACGTGAAATATAAATTTTAAGTAAACCTCCGATGATTTCGCCAAAAGTCGTTACCACGACGACCGTATTCGTCAGTAGATATCACTTGGAAATGCCATGTTGCCTAATTTGGATTTTGAAAAAGTTTTTTTTTCATGGGTCACGCTAAGAGCCCACCATAGCGCGACACTTATGCCTTATGTCGCGTTACGAACCATTTCTGTAGACTCCTAACGCGACATGGCTCGACAAGAGCAAAATTTTGAATTTAAACAAAAGACATTAAAAGATTCATTTCTCCTTTTTGGAAATACGAAAAAACCAAATTACATTCATTTTCTGATTCCTGAGTCTACACGAAAGATGGAAATTCTCAAATTTCAATGAAAATAATTTCTTTTACTTATTTTCCAGTTCTGAAATTAAATCCGTAGAAACTACCTGACCGTGGAGGAACTTTGACGTGAAATACAAATTTTAAGTAAACCTCCGATGATTTCGCCAAAAGTCGTTACCACGACGACCGTATTCGTCAGTAGATATCACTTGGAAATGCCATGTTGCCTAATTTGGATTTTGAAAAAGTTTTTTTTTCATGGGTCACGCTAAGAGCCCATCATAGTGCGACACTTATGCCTTATGTCGCGTTACGAACCATTTCTGTAGACTCCTAACGCGACATGGCTCGACAAGAGCAAAATTTTGAATTTAAACAAAAGACATTAAAAGATTCATTTCTCCTTTTTGGAAATACGAAAAAACCAAATTACATTCATTTTCTGATTCCTGAGTCTACACGAAAGATGGAAATTCTCAAATTTCAATGAAAATAATTTCTTTTACTTATTTTCCAGTTCTGAAATTAAATCCGTAGAAACTACCTGACCGTGGAGGAACTTTGACGTGAAATACAAATTTTAAGTAAACCTCCGATGATTTCGCCAAAAGTCGTTACCACGACGACCGTATTCGTCAGTAGATATCACTTGGAAATGCCATGTTGCCTAATTTGGATTTTGAAAAAGTTTTTTTTTCATGGGTCACGCTAAGAGCCCATCATAGTGCGACACTTATGCCTTATGTCGCGTTACGAACCATTTCTGTAGACTCCTAACGCGACATGGCTCGACAAGAGCAAAATTTTGAATTTAAACAAAAGACATTAAAAGATTCATTTCTCCTTTTTGGAAATACGAAAAAACCAAATTACATTCATTTTCTGATTCCTGAGTCTACACGAAAGATGGAAATTCTCAAATTTCAATGAAAATAATTTCTTTTACTTATTTTCCAGTTCTGAAATTAAATCCGTAGAAACTACCTGACCGTGGAGGAACTTTGACGTGAAATACAAATTTTAAGTAAACCTCCGATGATTTCGCCAAAAGTCGTTACCACGACGACCGTATTCGTCAGTAGATATCACTTGGAAATGCCATGTTGCCTAATTTGGATTTTGAAAAAGTTTTTTTTTCATGGGTCACGCTAAGAGCCCACCATAGCGCGACACTTATGCCTTATGTCGCGTTACGAACCATTTCTGTAGACTCCTAACGCGACATGGCTCGACAAGAGCAAAATTTTGAATTTAAACAAAAGACATTAAAAGATTCATTTCTCCTTTTTGGAAATACGAAAAAACCAAATTACATTCATTTTCTGATTCCTGAGTCTACACGAAAGATGGAAATTCTCAAATTTCAATGAAAATAATTTCTTTTACTTATTTTCCAGTTCTGAAATTAAATCCGTAGAAACTACCTGACCGTGGAGGAACTTTGACGTGAAATACAAATTTTAAGTAAACCTCCGATGATTTCGCCAAAAGTCGTTACCACGACGACCGTATTCGTCAGTAGATATCACTTGGAAATGCCATGTTGCCTAATTTGGATTTTGAAAAAGTTTTTTTTTCATGGGTCACGCTAAGAGCCCACCATAGCGCGACACTTATGCCTTATGTCGCGTTACGAACCATTTCTGTAGACTCCTAACGCGACATGGCTCGACAAGAGCAAAATTTTGAATTTAAACAAAAGACATTAAAAGATTCATTTCTCCTTTTTGGAAATACGAAAAAACCAAATTACATTCATTTTCTGATTCCTGAGTCTACACGAAAGATGGAAATTCTCAAATTTCAATGAAAATAATTTCTTTTACTTATTTTCCAGTTCTGAAATTAAATCCGTAGAAACTACCTGACCGTGGAGGAACTTTGACGTGAAATACAAATTTTAAGTAAACCTCCGATGATTTCGCCAAAAGTCGTTACCACGACGACCGTATTCGTCAGTAGATATCACTTGGAAATGCCATGTTGCCTAATTTGGATTTTGAAAAAGTTTTTTTTTCATGGGTCACGCTAAGAGCCCATCATAGTGCGACACTTATGCCTTATGTCGCGTTACGAACCATTTCTGTAGACTCCTAACGCGACATGGCTCGACAAGAGCAAAATTTTGAATTTAAACAAAAGACATTAAAAGATTCATTTCTCCTTTTTGGAAATACGAAAAAACCAAATTACATTCATTTTCTGATTCCTGAGTCTACACGAAAGATGGAAATTCTCAAATTTCAATGAAAATAATTTCTTTTACTTATTTTCCAGTTCTGAAATTAAATCCGTAGAAACTACCTGACCGTGGAGGAACTTTGACGTGAAATACAAATTTTAAGTAAACCTCCGATGATTTCGCCAAAAGTCGTTACCACGACGACCGTATTCGTCAGTAGATATCACTTGGAAATGCCATGTTGCCTAATTTGGATTTTGAAAAAGTTTTTTTTTCATGGGTCACGCTAAGAGCCCATCATAGTGCGACACTTATGCCTTATGTCGCGTTACGAACCATTTCTGTAGACTCCTAACGCGACATGGCTCGACAAGAGCAAAATTTTGAATTTAAACAGAAGACATTAAAAGATTCATTTCTCCTTTTTGGAAATACAAAAAAACCAAATTACATTCATTTTCTGATTCCTGAGTCTACACGAAACATGGAAATTCTCAAATTTCAATGAAAATAATTTCTTTTACTTATTTTCCAGTTCTGAAATTAAATCCGTAGAAACTACCTGACCGTGGAGGAACTTTGACGTGAAATATAAATTCCAAGTAAACCTCAGATAATTTTGCCAAAAGTCGTTGCCACGACGACCGTATTTGTCAGTAGATATCACTTGGAAATGCCATGTTGCCTAATTTGGATTTTGAAAAAGTTTTTCTTTCATGTGTCACGCTAAGAGCCCATCATAGCGCGACACTTATGCCTTATGTCGCGTTACGAACCATTTCTGTAGACTCCTAACGCGACATGGCTCGACAAGAGCAAAATTTCGAATTCAAACAGAAGACATTAAAAGATTCATTTCTCCTTTTTGGAAATACGAAAAAACCAAATTACATTCATTTTCTGATTCCTGAGTCTACACGAAAGATGGAAATTCTCAAATTTCAATGAAAATAATTTCTTTTACTTATTTTCCAGTTCTGAAATTAAATCCGTAGAAACTACCTGACCGTGGAGGAACTTTGACGTGAAATATAAATTTTAAGTGAACCTCAGATGATTTCGCCAAAAGTCGTTGCCACGACGACCGTATTTGTCAGTAGATATCACTTGGAAATGCCATGTTGCCTAATTTGGATTTTGAAAAAGTTTTTCTTTCATGTGTCACGCTAAGAGCCCATCATAGCGCGACACTTATGCCTTATGTCGCGTTACGAACCATTTCTGTAGACTCCTAACGCGACATGGCTCGACAAGAGCAAAATTTCGAATTCAAACAGAAGACATTAAAAGATTCATTTCTTCTTTTTGGAAATACGAAAAAACCAAATTACATTCATTTTCTGATTCCTGAGTCTACACGAAAGATGGAAATTCTCAAATTTCAATGAAAATAATTTCTTTTACTTATTTTCCAGTTCTGAAATTAAATCCGTAGAAACTACCTGACCGTGGAGGAACTTTGACGTGAAATATAAATTTTAAGTAAACCTCAGATGATTTCGCCAAAAGTCGTTACCACGACGACCGTATTCGTCAGTAGATATCACTTGGAAATGCCATGTTGCCTAATTTGGATTTTGAAAAAGTTTTTTTTTCATGTGTCACGCAGAGAGCCCATCATAGTGCGACACTTATGCCTTATGTCGCGTTACAAACCATTTCTGTAGACTCCTAACGCGACATGGCTCGACAAGAGCAAAATTTTGAATTTAAACAGAAGACATTAAAAGATTCATTTCTCCTTTTTGGAAATACGAAAAAACCAAATTACATTCATTTTCTGATTCCTGAGTCTACACGAAAGATGGAAATTCTCAAATTTCAATGAAAATAATTTCTTTTACTTATTTTCCAGTTCTGAAATTAAATCCGTAGAAACTACCTGACCGTGGAGGAACTTTGACGTGAAATATAAATTTTAAGTAAACCTCAGATGATTTCGCCAAAAGTCGTTACCACGACGACCGTATTCGTCAGTAGATATCACTTGGAAATGCCATGTTGCCTAATTTGGATTTTGAAAAAGTTTTTTTTTCATGTGTCACGCAGAGAGCCCATCATAGTGCGACACTTATGCCTTATGTCGCGTTACGAACCATTTCTGTAGACTCCTAACGCGACATGGCTCGACAAGAGCAAAATTTTGAATTTAAACAGAAGACATTGAAAGATTCATTTCTCCTTTTTGGAAATACGAAAAAACCAAATTACATTCATTTTCTGATTCCTGAGTCTACACGAAAGATGGAAATTCTCAAATTTCAATGAAAATAATTTCTTTTACTTATTTTCCAGTTCTGAAATTAAATCCGTAGAAACTACCTGACCGTGGAGGAACTTTGACGTGAAATATAAATTTTAAGTAAACCTCCGATGATTTCGCCAAAAGTCGTTACCACGACGACCGTATTCGTCAGTAGATATCACTTGGAAATGCCAAGTTGCCTAATTTGGATTTTGAAAAAGTTTTTTTTTCATGTGTCACGCTAAGAGCCCATCATAGTGCGACACTTATGCCTTATGTCGCGTTACGAACCATTTCTGTAGACTCCTAACGCGACATGGCTCGACAAGAGCAAAATTTTGAATTTAAACAGAAGACATTAAAAGATTCATTTCTCCTTTTTGGAAATACGAAAAAACCAAATAACATTCATTTTCTGATTCCTGAGTCTACACGAAAGATGGAAATTCTCAAATTTCAATGAAAATAATTTCTTTTACTTATTTTCCAGTTCTGAAATTAAATCCGTACAAACTACCTGACCATGGAGGAACTTTGACGTGAAATATGAATTTTAAGTAAACCTCCGATGATTTCGCCAAAAGTCGTTACCACGACGACCGTATTCGTCAGTAGATATCACTTGGAAATGCCATGTTGCCTAATTTGGATTTTGAAAAAGTTTTTCTTTCATGTGTCACGCTAAGAGCCCACCATAGCGCGACACTTATGCCTTATGTCGCGTTACGAACCATTTCTGTAGACTCCTAACGCGACATGGCTCGACAAGAGCAAAATTTTGAATTTAAACAGAAGACATTAAAAGATTCATTTCTCCTTTTTGGAAATACGAAAAAACCAAATTACATTCATTTTCTGATTCCTGAGTCTACACGAAAGATGGAAATTCTCAAATTTCAATGAAAATAATTTCTTTTACTTATTTTCCAGTTCTGAAATTAAATCCGTAGAAACTACCTGACCGTGGAGGAACTTTGACGTGAAATATAAATTTTAAGTAAACCTCAGATGATTTCGCCAAAAGTCGTTACCACGACGACCGTATTCGTCAGTAGATATCACTTGGAAATGCCATGTTGCCTAATTTGGATTTTGAAAAAGTTTTTTTTTCATGTGTCACGCTAAGAGCCCATCATAGTGCGACACTTATGCCTTATGTCACGTTACGAACCATTTCTGTAGACTCCTAACGCGACATGGCTCGACAAGAGCAAAATTTCGAATTCAAACAGAAGACATTAAAAGATTCATTTCTCCTTTTTGGAAATACGAAAAAACCAAATTACATTCATTTTCTGATTCCTGAGTCTACACGAAAGATGGAAATTCTCAAATTTCAATGAAAATAATTTCTTTTACTTATTTTCCAGTTCTGAAATTAAATCCGTAGAAACTACCTGACCGTGGAGGAACTTTGACGTGAAATATAAATTTTAAGTAAACCTCAGATGATTTCGCCAAAAGTCGTTACCACGACGACCGTATTCGTCAGTAGATATCACTTGGAAATGCCATGTTGCCTAATTTGGATTTTGAAAAAGTTTTTTTTTCATGTGTCACGCTAAGAGCCCATCATAGTGCGACACTTATGCCTTATGTCGCGTTACGAACCATTTCTGTAGACTCCTAACGCGACATGGCTCGACAAGAGTAAAATTTCGAATTCAAACAGAAGACATTAAAAGATTCATTTCTCCTTTTTGGAAATACGAAAAAACCAAATTACATTCATTTTCTGATTCCTGAGTCTACACGAAAGATGGAAATTCTCAAATTTCAATGAAAATAATTTCTTTTACTTATTTTCCAGTTCTGAAATTAAATCCGTAGAAACTACCTGACCGTGGAGGAACTTTGACGTGAAATATAAATTTTAAGTGAACCTCAGATGATTTCGCCAAAAGTCGTTGCCACGACGACCGTATTTGTCAGTAGATATCACTTGGAAATGCCATGTTGGCTAATTTGGATTTTGAAAAAGTTTTTTTTTCATGTGTCACGCTAAGAGCCCATCATAGTGCGACACTTATGCCTTATGTCGCGTTACGAACCATTTCTGTAGACTCCTAACGCGACATGGCTCGACAAGAGCAAAATTTCGAATTCAAACAGAAGACATTAAAAGATTCATTTCTCCTTTTTGGAAATACGAAAAAACCAAATTACATTCATTTTCTGATTCCTGAGTCTACACGAAAGATGGAAATTCTCAAATTTCAATGAAAATAATTTCTTTTACTTATTTTCCAGTTCTGAAATTAAATCCGTAGAAACTACCTGACCGTGGAGGAACTTTGACGTGAAATATAAATTTTAAGTGAACCTCAGATGATTTCGCCAAAAGTCGTTGCCACGACGACCGTATTTGTCAGTAGATATCACTTGGAAATGCCATGTTGCCTAATTTGGATTTTGAAAAAGTTTTTCTTTCATGTGTCACGCTAAGAGCCCACCATAGCGCGACACTTATGCCTTATGTCGCGTTACGAACCATTTCTGTAGACTCCTAACGCGACATGGCTCGACAAGAGCAAAATTTTGAATTTAAACAGAAGACATTAAAAGATTCATTTCTCCTTTTTGGAAATACAAAAAAACCAAATTACATTCATTTTCTGATTCCTGAGTCTACACGAAACATGGAAATTCTCAAATTTCAATGAAAATAATTTCTTTTACTTATTTTCCAGTTCTGAAATTAAATCCGTAGAAACTACCTGACCGTGGAGGAACTTTGACGTGAAATATAAATTCCAAGTAAACCTCAGATAATTTTGCCAAAAGTCGTTGCCACGACGACCGTATTTGTCAGTAGATATCACTTGGAAATGCCATGTTGCCTAATTTGGATTTTGAAAAAGTTTTTCTTTCATGTGTCACGCTAAGAGCCCATCATAGCGCGACACTTATGCCTTATGTCGCGTTACGAACCATTTCTGTAGACTCCTAACGCGACATGGCTCGACAAGAGCAAAATTTCGAATTCAAACAGAAGACATTAAAAGATTCATTTCTCCTTTTTGGAAATACGAAAAAACCAAATTACATTCATTTTCTGATTCCTGAGTCTACACGAAAGATGGAAATTCTCAAATTTCAATGAAAATAATTTCTTTTACTTATTTTCCAGTTCTGAAATTAAATCCGTAGAAACTACCTGACCGTGGAGGAACTTTGACGTGAAATATAAATTTTAAGTGAACCTCAGATGATTTCGCCAAAAGTCGTTGCCACGACGACCGTATTTGTCAGTAGATATCACTTGGAAATGCCATGTTGCCTAATTTGGATTTTGAAAAAGTTTTTCTTTCATGTGTCACGCTAAGAGCCCATCATAGCGCGACACTTATGCCTTATGTCGCGTTACGAACCATTTCTGTAGACTCCTAACGCGACATGGCTCGACAAGAGCAAAATTTCGAATTCAAACAGAAGACATTAAAAGATTCATTTCTTCTTTTTGGAAATACGAAAAAACCAAATTACATTCATTTTCTGATTCCTGAGTCTACACGAAAGATGGAAATTCTCAAATTTCAATGAAAATAATTTCTTTTACTTATTTTCCAGTTCTGAAATTAAATCCGTAGAAACTACCTGACCGTGGAGGAACTTTGACGTGAAATATAAATTTTAAGTAAACCTCAGATGATTTCGCCAAAAGTCGTTACCACGACGACCGTATTCGTCAGTAGATATCACTTGGAAATGCCATGTTGCCTAATTTGGATTTTGAAAAAGTTTTTTTTTCATGTGTCACGCAGAGAGCCCATCATAGTGCGACACTTATGCCTTATGTCGCGTTACGAACCATTTCTGTAGACTCCTAACGCGACATGGCTCGACAAGAGCAAAATTTTGAATTTAAACAGAAGACATTAAAAGATTCATTTCTCCTTTTTGGAAATACGAAAAAACCAAATTACATTCATTTTCTGATTCCTGAGTCTACACGAAAGATGGAAATTCTCAAATTTCAATGAAAATAATTTCTTTTACTTATTTTCCAGTTCTGAAATTAAATCCGTAGAAACTACCTGACCGTGGAGGAACTTTGACGTGAAATATAAATTTTAAGTAAACCTCAGATGATTTCGCCAAAAGTCGTTACCACGACGACCGTATTCGTCAGTAGATATCACTTGGAAATGCCATGTTGCCTAATTTGGATTTTGAAAAAGTTTTTTTTTCATGTGTCACGCAGAGAGCCCATCATAGTGCGACACTTATGCCTTATGTCGCGTTACGAACCATTTCTGTAGACTCCTAACGCGACATGGCTCGACAAGAGCAAAATTTTGAATTTAAACAGAAGACATTGAAAGATTCATTTCTCCTTTTTGGAAATACGAAAAAACCAAATTACATTCATTTTCTGATTCCTGAGTCTACACGAAAGATGGAAATTCTCAAATTTCAATGAAAATAATTTCTTTTACTTATTTTCCAGTTCTGAAATTAAATCCGTAGAAACTACCTGACCGTGGAGGAACTTTGACGTGAAATATAAATTTTAAGTAAACCTCCGATGATTTCGCCAAAAGTCGTTACCACGACGACCGTATTCGTCAGTAGATATCACTTGGAAATGCCATGTTGCCTAATTTGGATTTTGAAAAAGTTTTTTTTTCATGTGTCACGCTAAGAGCCCATCATAGTGCGACACTTATGCCTTATGTCGCGTTACGAACCATTTCTGTAGACTCCTAACGCGACATGGCTCGACAAGAGCAAAATTTTGAATTTAAACAGAAGACATTAAAAGATTCATTTCTCCTTTTTGGAAATACGAAAAAACCAAATAACATTCATTTTCTGATTCCTGAGTCTACACGAAAGATGGAAATTCTCAAATTTCAATGAAAATAATTTCTTTTACTTATTTTCCAGTTCTGAAATTAAATCCGTACAAACTACCTGACCATGGAGGAACTTTGACGTGAAATATAAATTTTAAGTAAACCTCCGATGATTTCGCCAAAAGTCGTTACCACGACGACCGTATTCGTCAGTAGATATCACTTGGAAATGCCATGTTGCCTAATTTGGATTTTGAAAAAGTTTTTCTTTCATGTGTCACGCTAAGAGCCCACCATAGCGCGACACTTATGCCTTATGTCGCGTTACGAACCATTTCTGTAGACTCCTAACGCGACATGGCTCGACAAGAGCAAAATTTTGAATTTAAACAGAAGACATTAAAAGATTCATTTCTCCTTTTTGGAAATACGAAAAAACCAAATTACATTCATTTTCTGATTCCTGAGTCTACACGAAAGATGGAAATTCTCAAATTTCAATGAAAATAATTTCTTTTACTTATTTTCCAGTTCTGAAATTAAATCCGTAGAAACTACCTGACCGTGGAGGAACTTTGACGTGAAATATAAATTTTAAGTAAACCTCAGATGATTTCGCCAAAAGTCGTTACCACGACGACCGTATTCGTCAGTAGATATCACTTGGAAATGCCATGTTGCCTAATTTGGATTTTGAAAAAGTTTTTTTTTCATGTGTCACGCTAAGAGCCCATCATAGTGCGACACTTATGCCTTATGTCACGTTACGAACCATTTCTGTAGACTCCTAACGCGACATGGCTCGACAAGAGCAAAATTTCGAATTCAAACAGAAGACATTAAAAGATTCATTTCTCCTTTTTGGAAATACGAAAAAACCAAATTACATTCATTTTCTGATTCCTGAGTCTACACGAAAGATGGAAATTCTCAAATTTCAATGAAAATAATTTCTTTTACTTATTTTCCAGTTCTGAAATTAAATCCGTAGAAACTACCTGACCGTGGAGGAACTTTGACGTGAAATATAAATTTTAAGTAAACCTCAGATGATTTCGCCAAAAGTCGTTACCACGACGACCGTATTCGTCAGTAGATATCACTTGGAAATGCCATGTTGCCTAATTTGGATTTTGAAAAAGTTTTTTTTTCATGTGTCACGCTAAGAGCCCATCATAGTGCGACACTTATGCCTTATGTCGCGTTACGAACCATTTCTGTAGACTCCTAACGCGACATGGCTCGACAAGAGTAAAATTTCGAATTCAAACAGAAGACATTAAAAGATTCATTTCTCCTTTTTGGAAATACGAAAAAACCAAATTACATTCATTTTCTGATTCCTGAGTCTACACGAAAGATGGAAATTCTCAAATTTCAATGAAAATAATTTCTTTTACTTATTTTCCAGTTCTGAAATTAAATCCGTAGAAACTACCTGACCGTGGAGGAACTTTGACGTGAAATATAAATTTTAAGTGAACCTCAGATGATTTCGCCAAAAGTCGTTGCCACGACGACCGTATTTGTCAGTAGATATCACTTGGAAATGCCATGTTGGCTAATTTGGATTTTGAAAAAGTTTTTTTTTCATGTGTCACGCTAAGAGCCCATCATAGTGCGACACTTATGCCTTATGTCGCGTTACGAACCATTTCTGTAGACTCCTAACGCGACATGGCTCGACAAGAGCAAAATTTCGAATTCAAACAGAAGACATTAAAAGATTCATTTCTCCTTTTTGGAAATACGAAAAAACCAAATTACATTCATTTTCTGATTCCTGAGTCTACACGAAAGATGGAAATTCTCAAATTTCAATGAAAATAATTTCTTTTACTTATTTTCCAGTTCTGAAATTAAATCCGTAGAAACTACCTGACCGTGGAGGAACTTTGACGTGAAATATAAATTTTAAGTAAACCTCAGATGATTTCGCCAAAAGTCGTTACCACGACGACCGTATTCGTCAGTAGATATCACTTGGAAATGCCATGTTGCCTAATTTGGATTTTGAAAAAGTTTTTTTTTCATGTGTCACGCTAAGAGCCCATCATAGTGCGACACTTATGCCTTATGTCGCGTTACGAACCATTTCTGTAGACTCCTAACGCGACATGGCTCGACAAGAGTAAAATTTCGAATTCAAACAGAAGACATTAAAAGATTCATTTCTCCTTTTTGGAAATACGAAAAAACCAAATTACATTCATTTTCTGATTCCTGAGTCTACACGAAAGATGGAAATTCTCAAATTTCAATGAAAATAATTTCTTTTACTTATTTTCCAGTTCTGAAATTAAATCCGTAGAAACTACCTGACCGTGGAGGAACTTTGACGTGAAATATAAATTTTAAGTAAACCTCAGATGATTTCGCCAAAAGTCGTTACCACGACGACCGTATTCGTCAGTAGATATCACTTGGAAATGCCATGTTGCCTAATTTGGATTTTGAAAAAGTTTTTTTTTCATGTGTCACGCTAAGAGCCCATCATAGTGCGACACTTATGCCTTATGTCGCGTTACGAACCATTTCTGTAGACTCCTAACGCGACATGGCTCGACAAGAGCAAAATTTCGAATTCAAACAGAAGACATTAAAAGATTCATTTCTCCTTTTTGGAAATACGAAAAAACCAAATTACATTCATTTTCTGATTCCTGAGTCTACACGAAAGATGGAAATTCTCAAATTTCAATGAAAATAATTTCTTTTACTTATTTTCCAGTTCTGAAATTAAATCCGTAGAAACTACCTGACCGTGGAGGAACTTTGACGTGAAATATAAATTTTAAGTAAACCTCAGATGATTTCGCCAAAAGTCGTTACCACGACGACCGTATTCGTCAGTAGATATCACTTGGAAATGCCATGTTGCCTAATTTGGATTTTGAAAAAGTTTTTTTTTCATGTGTCACGCTAAGAGCCCATCATAGTGCGACACTTATGCCTTATGTCGCGTTACGAACCATTTCTGTAGACTCCTAACGCGACATGGCTCGACAAGAGTAAAATTTCGAATTCAAACAGAAGACATTAAAAGATTCATTTCTCCTTTTTGGAAATACGAAAAAACCAAATTACATTCATTTTCTGATTCCTGAGTCTACACGAAAGATGGAAATTCTCAAATTTCAATGAAAATAATTTCTTTTACTTATTTTCCAGTTCTGAAATTAAATCCGTAGAAACTACCTGACCGTGGAGGAACTTTGACGTGAAATATAAATTTTAAGTAAACCTCAGATGATTTCGCCAAAAGTCGTTACCACGACGACCGTATTCGTCAGTAGATATCACTTGGAAATGCCATGTTGCCTAATTTGGATTTTGAAAAAGTTTTTCTTTCATGTGTCACGCTAAGAGCCCACCATAGCGCGACACTTATGCCTTATGTCGCGTTACGAACCATTTCTGTAGACTCCTAACGCGACATGGCTCGACAAGAGCAAAATTTTGAATTTAAACAGAAGACATTAAAAGATTCATTTCTCCTTTTTGGAAATACGAAAAAACCAAATTACATTCATTTTCTGATTCCTGAGTCTACACGAAACATGGAAATTCTCAAATTTCAATGAAAATAATTTCTTTTACTTATTTTCCAGTTCTGAAATTAAATCCGTAGAAACTACCTGACCGTGGAGGAACTTTGACGTGAAATATAAATTTTAAGTAAACCTCAGATGATTTCGCCAAAAGTCGTTACCACGACGACCGTATTCGTCAGTAGATATCACTTGGAAATGCCATGTTGCCTAATTTGGATTTTGAAAAAGTTTTTTTTTCATGTGTCACGCTAAGAGCCCATCATAGTGCGACACTTATGCCTTATGTCGCGTTACGAACCATTTCTGTAGACTCCTAACGCGACATGGCTCGACAAGAGCAAAATTTTGAATTTAAACAGAAGACATTAAAAGATTCATTTCTCCTTTTTGGAAATACGAAAAAACCAAATTACATTCATTTTCTGATTCCTGAGTCTACACGAAAGATGGAAATTCTCAAATTTCAATGAAAATAATTTCTTTTACTTATTTTCCAGTTCTGAAAATAAATCCGTAGAAACTACCTGACCGTGGAGGAACTTTGACGTGAAATATAAATTTTAAGTAAACCTCAGATGATTTCGCCAGAAGTCGTTACCACGACGACCGTATTCGTCAGTAGATATCACTTGGAAATGCCATGTTGCCTAATTTGGATTTTGAAAAAGTTTTTTTTTCATGTGTCACGCAGAGAGCCCATCATAGTGCGACACTTATGCCTTATGTCGCGTTACGAACCATTTCTGTAGACTCCTAACGCGACATGGCTCGACAAGAGCAAAATTTTGAATTTAAACAGAAGACATTAAAAGATTCATTTCTCCTTTTTGGAAATACGAAAAAACCAAATTACATTCATTTTCTGATTCCTGAGTCTACACGAAAGATGGAAATTCTCAAATTTCAATGAAAATAATTTCTTTTACTTATTTTCCAGTTCTGAAATTAAATCCGTAGAAACTACCTGACCGTGGAGGAACTTTGACGTGAAATATAAATTTTAAGTAAACCTCCGATGATTTCGCCAAAAGTCGTTACCACGACGACCGTATTCGTCAGTAGATATCACTTGGAAATGCCATGTTGCCTAATTTGGATTTTGAAAAAGTTTTTTTTTCATGTGTCACGCTAAGAGCCCATCATAGTGCGACACTTATGCCTTATGTCGCGTTACGAACCATTTCTGTAGACTCCTAACGCGACATGGCTCGACAAGAGCAAAATTTTGAATTTAAACAGAAGACATTAAAAGATTCATTTCTCCTTTTTGGAAATACGAAAAAACCAAATTACATTCATTTTCTGATTCCTGAGTCTACACGAAAGATGGAAATTCTCAAATTTCAATGAAAATAATTTCTTTTACTTATTTTCCAGTTCTGAAATTAAATCCGTACAAACTACCTGACCGTGGAGGAACTTTGACGTGAAATATAAATTTTAAGTAAACCTCCGATGATTTCGCCAAAAGTCGTTACCACGACGACCGTATTCGTCAGTAGATATCACTTGGAAATGCCATGTTGCCTAATTTGGATTTTGAAAAAGTTTTTCTTTCATGTGTCACGCTAAGAGCCCACCATAGCGCGACACTTATGCCTTATGTCGCGTTACGAACCATTTCTGTAGACTCCTAACGCGACATGGCTCGACAAGAGCAAAATTTTGAATTTAAACAGAAGACATTAAAAGATTCATTTCTCCTTTTTGGAAATACGAAAAAACCAAATTACATTCATTTTCTGATTCCTGAGTCTACACGAAAGATGGAAATTCTCAAATTTCAATGAAAATAATTTCTTTTACTTATTTTCCAGTTCTGAAATTAAATCCGTAGAAACTATCTGACCGTGGAGGAACTTTGACGTGAAATACAAATTTTAAGTAAACCTCCGATGATTTCGCCAAAAGTCGTTACCACGACGACCGTATTTGTCAGTAGATATCACTTGGAAATGCCATGTTGCCTAATTTGGATTTTGAAAAAGTTTTTTTTTCATGGGTCACGCTAAGAGCCCATCATAGTGCGACACTTATGCCTTATGTCGCGTTACGAACCATTTCTGTAGACTCCTAACGCGACATGGCTCGACAAGAGCAAAATTTTGAATTTAAACAGAAGACATTAAAAGATTCATTTCTCCTTTTTGGAAATACGAAAAAACCAAATTACATTCATTTTCTGATTCCTGAGTCTACACGAAAGATGGAAATTCTCAAATTTCAATGAAAATAATTTCTTTTACTTATTTTCCAGTTCTGAAATTAAATCCGTAGAAACTACCTGACCGTGGAGGAACTTTGACGTGAAATATAAATTTTAAGTGAACCTCAGATGATTTCGCCAAAAGTCGTTGCCACGACGACCGTATTTGTCAGTAGATATCACTTGGAAATGCCATGTTGCCTAATTTGGATTTTGAAAAAGTTTTTCTTTCATGTGTCACGCTAAGAGCCCACCATAGCGCGACACTTATGCCTTATGTCGCGTTACGAACCATTTCTGTAGACTCCTAACGCGACATGGCTCGACAAGAGCAAAATTTTGAATTTAAACAGAAGACATTAAAAGATTCATTTCTCCTTTTTGGAAATACAAAAAAACCAAATTACATTCATTTTCTGATTCCTGAGTCTACACGAAACATGGAAATTCTCAAATTTCAATGAAAATAATTTCTTTTACTTATTTTCCAGTTCTGAAATTAAATCCGTAGAAACTACCTGACCGTGGAGGAACTTTGACGTGAAATATAAATTTTAAGTAAACCTCAGATGATTTCGCCAAAAGTCGTTACCACGACGACCGTATTCGTCAGTAGATATCACTTGGAAGTGCCATGTTGCCTAATTTGGATTTTGAAAAAGTTTTTTTTTTCATGTGTCACGCTAAGAGCCCATCATAGTGCGACACTTATGCCTTATGTCGCGTTACGAACCATTTCTGTAGACTCCTAACGCGACATGGCTCGACAAGAGCAAAATTTTGAATTTAAACAGAAGACATTAAAAGATTCATTTCTCCTTTTTGGAAATACGAAAAAACCAAATTACATTTATTTTCTGATTCCTGAGTCTACACGAAACATGGAAATTCTCAAATTTCAATGAAAATAATTTCTTTTACTTATTTTCCAGTTCTGAAATTAAATCCGTAGAAACTACCTGACCGTGGAGGAACTTTGACGTGAAATATAAATTCCAAGTAAACCTCAGATAATTTTGCCAAAAGTCGTTGCCACGACGACCGTATTTGTCAGTAGATATCACTTGGAAATGCCATGTTGCCTAATTTGGATTTTGAAAAAGTTTTTCTTTCATGTGTCACGCTAAGAGCCCATCATAGCGCGACACTTATGCCTTATGTCGCGTTACGAACCATTTCTGTAGACTCCTAACGCGACATGGCTCGACAAGAGCAAAATTTCGAATTCAAACAGAAGACATTAAAAGATTCATTTCTCCTTTTTGGAAATACGAAAAAACCAAATTACATTCATTTTCTGATTCCTGAGTCTACACGAAAGATGGAAATTCTCAAATTTCAATGAAAATAATTTCTTTTACTTATTTTCCAGTTCTGAAATTAAATCCGTAGAAACTACCTGACCGTGGAGGAACTTTGACGTGAAATATAAATTTTAAGTGAACCTCAGATGATTTCGCCAAAAGTCGTTGCCACGACGACCGTATTTGTCAGTAGATATCACTTGGAAATGCCATGTTGCCTAATTTGGATTTTGAAAAAGTTTTTCTTTCATGTGTCACGCTAAGAGCCCATCATAGCGCGACACTTATGCCTTATGTCGCGTTACGAACCATTTCTGTAGACTCCTAACGCGACATGGCTCGACAAGAGCAAAATTTCGAATTCAAACAGAAGACATTAAAAGATTCATTTCTTCTTTTTGGAAATACGAAAAAACCAAATTACATTCATTTTCTGATTCCTGAGTCTACACGAAAGATGGAAATTCTCAAATTTCAATGAAAATAATTTCTTTTACTTATTTTCCAGTTCTGAAATTAAATCCGTAGAAACTACCTGACCGTGGAGGAACTTTGACGTGAAATATAAATTTTAAGTAAACCTCAGATGATTTCGCCAAAAGTCGTTACCACGACGACCGTATTCGTCAGTAGATATCACTTGGAAGTGCCATGTTGCCTAATTTGGATTTTGAAAAAGTTTTTTTTTTCATGTGTCACGCTAAGAGCCCATCATAGTGCGACACTTATGCCTTATGTCGCGTTACGAACCATTTCTGTAGACTCCTAACGCGACATGGCTCGACAAGAGCAAAATTTTGAATTTAAACAGAAGACATTAAAAGATTCATTTCTCCTTTTTGGAAATACGAAAAAACCAAATTACATTTATTTTCTGATTCCTGAGTCTACACGAAACATGGAAATTCTCAAATTTCAATGAAAATAATTTCTTTTACTTATTTTCCAGTTCTGAAATTAAATCCGTAGAAACTACCTGACCGTGGAGGAACTTTGACGTGAAATATAAATTCCAAGTAAACCTCAGATAATTTTGCCAAAAGTCGTTGCCACGACGACCGTATTTGTCAGTAGATATCACTTGGAAATGCCATGTTGCCTAATTTGGATTTTGAAAAAGTTTTTCTTTCATGTGTCACGCTAAGAGCCCATCATAGCGCGACACTTATGCCTTATGTCGCGTTACGAACCATTTCTGTAGACTCCTAACGCGACATGGCTCGACAAGAGCAAAATTTCGAATTCAAACAGAAGACATTAAAAGATTCATTTCTCCTTTTTGGAAATACGAAAAAACCAAATTACATTCATTTTCTGATTCCTGAGTCTACACGAAAGATGGAAATTCTCAAATTTCAATGAAAATAATTTCTTTTACTTATTTTCCAGTTCTGAAATTAAATCCGTAGAAACTACCTGACCGTGGAGGAACTTTGACGTGAAATATAAATTTTAAGTGAACCTCAGATGATTTCGCCAAAAGTCGTTGCCACGACGACCGTATTTGTCAGTAGATATCACTTGGAAATGCCATGTTGCCTAATTTGGATTTTGAAAAAGTTTTTCTTTCATGTGTCACGCTAAGAGCCCATCATAGCGCGACACTTATGCCTTATGTCGCGTTACGAACCATTTCTGTAGACTCCTAACGCGACATGGCTCGACAAGAGCAAAATTTCGAATTCAAACAGAAGACATTAAAAGATTCATTTCTTCTTTTTGGAAATACGAAAAAACCAAATTACATTCATTTTCTGATTCCTGAGTCTACACGAAAGATGGAAATTCTCAAATTTCAATGAAAATAATTTCTTTTACTTATTTTCCAGTTCTGAAATTAAATCCGTAGAAACTACCTGACCGTGGAGGAACTTTGACGTGAAATATAAATTTTAAGTAAACCTCAGATGATTTCGCCAAAAGTCGTTACCACGACGACCGTATTCGTCAGTAGATATCACTTGGAAATGCCATGTTGCCTAATTTGGATTTTGAAAAAGTTTTTTTTTCATGTGTCACGCTAAGAGCCCATCATAGTGCGACACTTATGCCTTATGTCGCGTTACGAACCATTTCTGTAGACTCCTAACGCGACATGGCTCGACAAGAGCAAAATTTCGAATTCAAACAGAAGACATTAAAAGATTCATTTCTCCTTTTTGGAAATACGAAAAAACCAAATTACATTCATTTTCTGATTCCTGAGTCTACACGAAAGATGGAAATTCTCAAATTTCAATGAAAATAATTTCTTTTACTTATTTTCCAGTTCTGAAATTAAATCCGTAGAAACTACCTGACCGTGGAGGAACTTTGACGTGAAATATAAATTTTAAGTGAACCTCAGATGATTTCGCCAAAAGTCGTTGCCACGACGACCGTATTTGTCAGTAGATATCACTTGGAAATGCCATGTTGGCTAATTTATATTTTTGAAAAGTTTTCCTCCCATGTGTTACTTACGCCAAGAGCCCATCATAGCGCGACAATTATGTCTTATGTCGCGCAAAGAACTATTTCTGTAGGCTCCCAACGCGACATGGCTCGACAAGAGCAAAATTTTGAATTTAAACAGATGGCATTGAAAGTTTCATTTCTCCTTTTTGGAAATACGAAAAAACCAAATTACATTCATTTTCTGATTCCTGAGTCTACACGAAACATGGAAATTCTCAAATTTCAATGAAAATAATTTCTTTTACTTATTTTCCAGTTCTGAAATTAAATCCGTAGAAACTACCTGACCGTGGAGGAACTTTGACGTGAAATATAAATTTTAAGTAAACCTCAGATGATTTCGCCAAAAGTCGTTACCACGACGACCGTATTCGTCAGTAGATATCACTTGGAAATGCCATGTTGCCTAATTTGGATTTTGAAAAAGTTTTTTTTTCATGTGTCACGCAGAGAGCCCATCATAGTGCGACACTTATGCCTTATGTCGCGTTACGAACCATTTCTGTAGACTCCTAACGCGACATGGCTCGACAAGAGCAAAATTTTGAATTTAAACAGAAGACATTAAAAGATTCATTTCTCCTTTTTGGAAATACGAAAAAACCAAATTACATTCATTTTCTGATTCCTGAGTCTACACGAAAGATGGAAATTCTCAAATTTCAATGAAAATAATTTCTTTTACTTATTTTCCAGTTCTGAAATTAAATCCGTAGAAACTACCTGACCGTGGAGGAACTTTGACGTGAAATATAAATTTTAAGTAAACCTCAGATGATTTCGCCAAAAGTCGTTACCACGACGACCGTATTCGTCAGTAGATATCACTTGGAAATGCCATGTTGCCTAATTTGGATTTTGAAAAAGTTTTTTTTTCATGTGTCACGCAGAGAGCCCATCATAGTGCGACACTTATGCCTTATGTCGCGTTACGAACCATTTCTGTAGACTCCTAACGCGACATGGCTCGACAAGAGCAAAATTTTGAATTTAAACAGAAGACATTAAAAGATTCATTTCTCCTTTTTGGAAATACGAAAAAACCAAATTACATTCATTTTCTGATTCCTGAGTCTACACGAAAGATGGAAATTCTCAAATTTCAATGAAAATAATTTCTTTTACTTATTTTCCAGTTCTGAAATTAAATCCGTAGAAACTACCTGACCGTGGAGGAACTTTGACGTGAAATATAAATTTTAAGTAAACCTCCGATGATTTCGCCAAAAGTCGTTACCACGACGACCGTATTCGTCAGTAGATATCACTTGGAAATGCCATGTTGCCTAATTTGGATTTTGAAAAAGTTTTTTTTTCATGTGTCACGCTAAGAGCCCATCATAGTGCGACACTTATGCCTTATGTCGCGTTACGAACCATTTCTGTAGACTCCTAACGCGACATGGCTCGACAAGAGCAAAATTTTGAATTTAAACAGAAGACATTAAAAGATTCATTTCTCCTTTTTGGAAATACGAAAAAACCAAATTACATTCATTTTCTGATTCCTGAGTCTACACGAAAGATGGAAATTCTCAAATTTCAATGAAAATAATTTCTTTTACTTATTTTCCAGTTCTGAAATTAAATCCGTACAAACTACCTGACCGTGGAGGAACTTTGACGTGAAATATAAATTTTAAGTAAACCTCCGATGATTTCGCCAAAAGTCGTTACCACGACGACCGTATTCGTCAGTAGATATCACTTGGAAATGCCATGTTGCCTAATTTGGATTTTGAAAAAGTTTTTCTTTCATGTGTCACGCTAAGAGCCCACCATAGCGCGACACTTATGCCTTATGTCGCGTTACGAACCATTTCTGTAGACTCCTAACGCGACATGGCTCGACAAGAGCAAAATTTTGAATTTAAACAGAAGACATTAAAAGATTCATTTCTCCTTTTTGGAAATACGAAAAAACCAAATTACATTCATTTTCTGATTCCTGAGTCTACACGAAAGATGGAAATTCTCAAATTTCAATGAAAATAATTTCTTTTACTTATTTTCCAGTTCTGAAATTAAATCCGTAGAAACTACCTGACCGTGGAGGAACTTTGACGTGAAATATAAATTTTAAGTAAACCTCAGATGATTTCGCCAAAAGTCGTTACCACGACGACCGTATTCGTCAGTAGATATCACTTGGAAATGCCATGTTGCCTAATTTAGATTTTGAAAAAGTTTTTTTTTCATGTGTCACGCTAAGAGCCCATCATAGTGCGACACTTATGCCTTATGTCGCGTTACGAACCATTTCTGTAGACTCCTAACGCGACATGGCTCGACAAGAGCAAAATTTCGAATTCAAACAGAAGACATTAAAAGATTCATTTCTCCTTTTTGGAAATACGAAAAAACCAAATTACATTCATTTTCTGATTCCTGAGTCTACACGAAAGATGGAAATTCTCAAATTTCAATGAAAATAATTTCTTTTACTTATTTTCCAGTTCTGAAATTAAATCCGTAGAAACTACCTGACCGTGGAGGAACTTTGACGTGAAATATAAATTTTAAGTAAACCTCAGATGATTTCGCCAAAAGTCGTTACCACGACGACCGTATTCGTCAGTAGATATCACTTGGAAATGCCATGTTGCCTAATTTGGATTTTGAAAAAGTTTTTTTTTCATGTGTCACGCTAAGAGCCCATCATAGTGCGACACTTATGCCTTATGTCGCGTTACGAACCATTTCTGTAGACTCCTAACGCGACATGGCTCGACAAGAGCAAAATTTCGAATTCAAACAGAAGACATTAAAAGATTCATTTCTCCTTTTTGGAAATACGAAAAAACCAAATTACATTCATTTTCTGATTCCTGAGTCTACACGAAAGATGGAAATTCTCAAATTTCAATGAAAATAATTTCTTTTACTTATTTTCCAGTTCTGAAATTAAATCCGTAGAAACTACCTGACCGTGGAGGAACTTTGACGTGAAATATAAATTTTAAGTGAACCTCAGATGATTTCGCCAAAAGTCGTTGCCACGACGACCGTATTTGTCAGTAGATATCACTTGGAAATGCCATGTTGGCTAATTTATATTTTTGAAAAGTTTTCCTCCCATGTGTTACTTACGCCAAGAGCCCATCATAGCGCGACAATTATGTCTTATGTCGCGCAAAGAACTATTTCTGTAGGCTCCCAACGCGTCATGGCTCGACAAGAGCAAAATTTTGAATTTAAACAGATGGCATTGAAAGTTTCATTTCTCCTTTTTGGAAATACGAAAAAACCAAATTACATTCATTTTCTGATTCCTGAGTCTACACGAAACATGGAAATTCTCAAATTTCAATGAAAATAATTTCTTTTACTTATTTTCCAGTTCTGAAATTAAATCCGTAGAAACTACCTGACCGTGGAGGAACTTTGACGTGAAATATAAATTTTAAGTAAACCTCAGATGATTTCGCCAAAAGTCGTTACCACGACGACCGTATTCGTCAGTAGATATCACTTGGAAATGCCATGTTGCCTAATTTGGATTTTGAAAAAGTTTTTTTTTCATGTGTCACGCTAAGAGCCCATCATAGTGCGACACTTATGCCTTATGTCGCGTTACGAACCATTTCTGTAGACTCCTAACGCGACATGGCTCGACAAGAGCAAAATTTTGAATTTAAACAGAAGACATTAAAAGATTCATTTCTCCTTTTTGGAAATACGAAAAAACCAAATTACATTCATTTTCTGATTCCTGAGTCTACACGAAAGATGGAAATTCTCAAATTTCAATGAAAATAATTTCTTTTACTTATTTTCCAGTTCTGAAATTAAATCCGTAGAAACTACCTGACCGTGGAGGAACTTTGACGTGAAATATAAATTTTAAGTAAACCTCCGATGATTTCGCCAAAAGTCGTTACCACGACGACCGTATTCGTCAGTAGATATCACTTGGAAATGCCATGTTGCCTAATTTGGATTTTGAAAAAGTTTTTTTTTCATGTGTCACGCTAAGAGCCCATCATAGTGCGACACTTATGCCTTATGTCGCGTTACGAACCATTTCTGTAGACTCCTAACGCGACATGGCTCGACAAGAGCAAAATTTTGAATTTAAACAGAAGACATTAAAAGATTCATTTCTCCTTTTTGGAAATACGAAAAAACCAAATTACATTCATTTTCTGATTCCTGAGTCTACACGAAAGATGGAAATTCTCAAATTTCAATGAAAATAATTTCTTTTACTTATTTTCCAGTTCTGAAATTAAATCCGTACAAACTACCTGACCGTGGAGGAACTTTGACGTGAAATATAAATTTTAAGTAAACCTCCGATGATTTCGCCAAAAGTCGTTACCACGACGACCGTATTCGTCAGTAGATATCACTTGGAAATGCCATGTTGCCTAATTTGGATTTTGAAAAAGTTTTTCTTTCATGTGTCACGCTAAGAGCCCACCATAGCGCGACACTTATGCCTTATGTCGCGTTACGAACCATTTCTGTAGACTCCTAACGCGACATGGCTCGACAAGAGCAAAATTTTGAATTTAAACAGAAGACATTAAAAGATTCATTTCTCCTTTTTGGAAATACGAAAAAACCAAATTACATTCATTTTCTGATTCCTGAGTCTACACGAAAGATGGAAATTCTCAAATTTCAATGAAAATAATTTCTTTTACTTATTTTCCAGTTCTGAAAATAAATCCGTAGAAACTACCTGACCGTGGAGGAACTTTGACGTGAAATATAAATTTTAAGTAAACCTCCGATGATTTCGCCAAAAGTCGTTACCACGACGACCGTATTCGTCAGTAGATATCACTTGGAAATGCCATGTTGCCTAATTTGGATTTTGAAAAAGTTTTTCTTTCATGTGTCACGCTAAGAGCCCACCATAGCGCGACACTTATGCCTTATGTCGCGTTACGAACCATTTCTGTAGACTCCTAACGCGACATGGCTCGACAAGAGCAAAATTTTGAATTTAAACAGAAGACATTAAAAGATTCATTTCTCCTTTTTGGAAATACGAAAAAACCAAATTACATTCATTTTCTGATTCCTGAGTCTACACGAAAGATGGAAATTCTCAAATTTCAATGAAAATAATTTCTTTTACTTATTTTCCAGTTCTGAAATTAAATCCGTAGAAACTACCTGACCGTGGAGGAACTTTGACGTGAAATACAAATTTTAAGTAAACCTCCGATGATTTCGCCAAAAGTCGTTACCACGACGACCGTATTCGTCAGTAGATATCACTTGGAAATGCCATGTTGCCTAATTTGGATTTTGAAAAAGTTTTTTTTTCATGGGTCACGCTAAGAGCCCATCATAGTGCGACACTTATGCCTTATGTCGCGTTACGAACCATTTCTGTAGACTTATAACGCGACATGGCTCGACAAGAGCAAAATTTTGAATTTAAACAGAAGACATTAAAAGATTCATTTCTCCTTTTTGGAAATACGAAAAAACCAAATTACATTCATTTTCTGATTCCTGAGTCTACACGAAAGATGGAAATTCTCAAATTTCAATGAAAATAATTTCTTCTACTTATTTTCCAGTTCTGAAATTAAATCCGTAGAAACTACCTGACCGTGGAGGAACTTTGACGTGAAATATAAATTTTAAGTGAACCTCAGATGATTTCGCCAAAAGTCGTTGCCACGACGACCGTATTTGTCAGTAGATATCACTTGGAAATGCCATGTTGCCTAATTTGGATTTTGAAAAAGTTTTTCTTTCATGTGTCACGCTAAGAGCCCACCATAGCGCGACACTTATGCCTTATGTCGCGTTACGAACCATTTCTGTAGACTCCTAACGCGACATGGCTCGACAAGAGCAAAATTTTGAATTTAAACAGAAGACATTAAAAGATTCATTTCTCCTTTTTGGAAATACAAAAAAACCAAATTACATTCATTTTCTGATTCCTGAGTCTACACGAAACATGGAAATTCTCAAATTTCAATGAAAATAATTTCTTTTACTTATTTTCCAGTTCTGAAATTAAATCCGTAGAAACTACCTGACCGTGGAGGAACTTTGACGTGAAATATAAATTCCAAGTAAACCTCAGATGATTTCGCCAAAAGTCGTTGCCACGACGACCGTATTCGTCAGTAGATATCACTTGGAAATGCCATGTTGCCTAATTTGGATTTTGAAAAAGTTTTTCTTTCATGTGTCACGCTAAGAGCCCATCATAGCGCGACACTTATGCCTTATGTCGCGTTACGAACCATTTCTGTAGACTCCTAACGCGACATGGCTCGACAAGAGCAAAATTTTGAATTTAAACAGAAGACATTAAAAGATTCATTTCTCCTTTTTGGAAATACGAAAAAACCAAATTACATTCATTTTCTGATTCCTGAGTCTACACGAAAGATGGAAATTCTCAAATTTCAATGAAAATAATTTCTTTTACTTATTTTCCAGTTCTGAAATTAAATCCGTAGAAACTACCTGACCGTGGAGGAACTTTGACGTGAAATATAAATTTTAAGTAAACCTCCGATGATTTCGCCAAAAGTCGTTACCACGACGACCGTATTCGTCAGTAGATATCACTTGGAAATGCCATGTTGCCTAATTTGGATTTTGAAAAAGTTTTTCTTTCATGTGTCACGCTAAGAGCCCATCATAGTGCGACACTTATGCCTTATGTCGCGTTACGAACCATTTCTGTAGACTCCTAACGCGACATGGCTCGACAAGAGCAAAATTTTGAATTTAAACAGAAGACATTAAAAGATTCATTTCTCCTTTTTGGAAATACGAAAAAACCAAATTACATTCATTTTCTGATTCCTGAGTCTACACGAAAGATGGAAATTCTCAAATTTCAATGAAAATAATTTCTTTTACTTATTTTCCAGTTCTGAAATTAAATCCGTAGAAACTACCTGACCGTGGAGGAACTTTGACGTGAAATATAAATTTTAAGTAAACCTCCGATGATTTCGCCAAAAGTCGTTACCACGACGACCGTATTCGTCAGTAGATATCACTTGGAAATGCCATGTTGCCTAATTTGGATTTTGAAAAAGTTTTTCTTTCATGTGTCACGCTAAGAGCCCATCATAGTGCGACACTTATGCCTTATGTCGCGTTACGAACCATTTCTGTAGACTCCTAACGCGACATGGCTCGACAAGAGCAAAATTTTGAATTTAAACAGAAGACATTAAAAGATTCATTTCTCCTTTTTGGAAATACGAAAAAACCAAATTACATTCATTTTCTGATTCCTGAGTCTACACGAAAGATGGAAATTCTCAAATTTCAATGAAAATAATTTCTTTTACTTATTTTCCAGTTCTGAAATTAAATCCGTAGAAACTACCTGACCGTGGAGGAACTTAGACGTGAAATATAAATTTTAAGTAAACCTCCGATGATTTCGCCAAAAGTCGTTACCACGACGACCGTATTCGTCAGTAGATATCACTTGGAAATGCCATGTTGCCTAATTTGGATTTTGAAAAAGTTTTTTCTTCATGTGTCACGCTGAGAGCCCATCATAGTGCGACACTTATGCCTTATGTCGCGTTACGAACCATTTCTGTAGACTCCTAACGCGACATGGCTCGACAAGAGCAAAATTTTGAATTTAAACAGAAGACATTAAAAGATTCATTTCTCCTTTTTGGAAATACGAAAAAACCAAATTACATTCATTTTCTGATTCCTGAGTCTACACGAAAGATGGAAATTCTCAAATTTCAATGAAAATAATTTCTTTTACTTATTTTCCAGTTCTGAAATTAAATCCGTAGAAACTACCTGACCGTGGAGGAACTTTGACGTGAAATATAAATTTTAAGTGAACCTCAGATGATTTCGCCAAAAGTCGTTGCCACGACGACCGTATTTGTCAGTAGATATCACTTGGAAATGCCATGTTGCCTAATTTGGATTTTGAAAAAGTTTTTCTTTCATGTGTCACGCTAAGAGCCCATCATAGCGCGACACTTATGCCTTATGTCGCGTTACGAACCATTTCTGTAGACTCCTAACGCGACATGGCTCGACAAGAGCAAAATTTCGAATTCAAACAGAAGACATTAAAAGATTCATTTCTCCTTTTTGGAAATACGAAAAAACCAAATTACATTCATTTTCTGATTCCTGAGTCTACACGAAAGATGGAAATTCTCAAATTTCAATGAAAATAATTTCTTTTACTTATTTTCCAGTTCTGAAATTAAATCCGTAGAAACTACCTGACCGTGGAGGAACTTTGACGTGAAATATAAATTTTAAGTGAACCTCAGATGATTTCGCCAAAAGTCGTTGCCACGACGACCGTATTTGTCAGTAGATATCACTTGGAAATGCCATGTTGCCTAATTTGGATTTTGAAAAAGTTTTTCTTTCATGTGTCACGCTAAGAGCCCACCATAGCGCGACACTTATGCCTTATGTCGCGTTACGAACCATTTCTGTAGACTCCTAACGCGACATGGCTCGACAAGAGCAAAATTTTGAATTTAAACAGAAGACATTAAAAGATTCATTTCTCCTTTTTGGAAATACAAAAAAACCAAATTACATTCATTTTCTGATTCCTGAGTCTACACGAAACATGGAAATTCTCAAATTTCAATGAAAATAATTTCTTTTACTTATTTTCCAGTTCTGAAATTAAATCCGTAGAAACTACCTGACCGTGGAGGAACTTTGACGTGAAATATAAATTCCAAGTAAACCTCAGATAATTTTGCCAAAAGTCGTTGCCACGACGACCGTATTTGTCAGTAGATATCACTTGGAAATGCCATGTTGCCTAATTTGGATTTTGAAAAAGTTTTTCTTTCATGTGTCACGCTAAGAGCCCATCATAGCGCGACACTTATGCCTTATGTCGCGTTACGAACCATTTCTGTAGACTCCTAACGCGACATGGCTCGACAAGAGCAAAATTTCGAATTCAAACAGAAGACATTAAAAGATTCATTTCTCCTTTTTGGAAATACGAAAAAACCAAATTACATTCATTTTCTGATTCCTGAGTCTACACGAAAGATGGAAATTCTCAAATTTCAATGAAAATAATTTCTTTTACTTATTTTCCAGTTCTGAAATTAAATCCGTAGAAACTACCTGACCGTGGAGGAACTTTGACGTGAAATATAAATTTTAAGTAAACCTCCGATGATTTCGCCAAAAGTCGTTACCACGACGACCGTATTCGTCAGTAGATATCACTTGGAAATGCCATGTTGCCTAATTTGGATTTTGAAAAAGTTTTTCTTTCATGTGTCACGCTAAGAGCCCACCATAGCGCGACACTTATGCCTTATGTCGCGTTACGAACCATTTCTGTAGACTCCTAACGCGACATGGCTCGACAAGAGCAAAATTTTGAATTTAAACAGAAGACATTAAAAGATTCATTTCTCCTTTTTGGAAATACGAAAAAACCAAATTACATTCATTTTCTGATTCCTGAGTCTACACGAAAGATGGAAATTCTCAAATTTCAATGAAAATAATTTCTTTTACTTATTTTCCAGTTCTGAAATTAAATCCGTAGAAACTACCTGACCGTGGAGGAACTTTGACGTGAAATACAAATTTTAAGTAAACCTCCGATGATTTCGCCAAAAGTCGTTACCACGACGACCGTATTCGTCAGTAGATATCACTTGGAAATGCCATGTTGCCTAATTTGGATTTTGAAAAAGTTTTTTTTTCATGGGTCACGCTAAGAGCCCATCATAGTGCGACACTTATGCCTTATGTCGCGTTACGAACCATTTCTGTAGACTCCTAACGCGACATGGCTCGACAAGAGCAAAATTTTGAATTTAAACAAAAGACATTAAAAGATTCATTTCTCCTTTTTGGAAATACGGAAAAACCAAATTACATTCATTTTCTGATTCCTGAGTCTACACGAAAGATGGAAATTCTCAAATTTCAATGAAAATAATTTCTTTTACTTATTTTCCAGTTCTGAAATTAAATCCGTAGAAACTACCTGACCGTGGAGGAACTTTGACGTGAAATATAAATTTTAAGTGAACCTCAGATGATTTCGCCAAAAGTCGTTGCCACGACGACCGTATTTGTCAGTAGATATCACTTGGAAATGCCATGTTGCCTAATTTGGATTTTGAAAAAGTTTTTCTTTCATGTGTCACGCTAAGAGCCCACCATAGCGCGACACTTATGCCTTATGTCGCGTTACGAACCATTTCTGTAGACTCCTAACGCGACATGGCTCGACAAGAGCAAAATTTTGAATTTAAACAGAAGACATTAAAAGATTCATTTCTCCTTTTTGGAAATACAAAAAAACCAAATTACATTCATTTTCTGATTCCTGAGTCTACACGAAACATGGAAATTCTCAAATTTCAATGAAAATAATTTCTTTTACTTATTTTCCAGTTCTGAAATTAAATCCGTAGAAACTACCTGACCGTGGAGGAACTTTGACGTGAAATATAAATTCCAAGTAAACCTCAGATAATTTTGCCAAAAGTCGTTGCCACGACGACCGTATTTGTCAGTAGATATCACTTGGAAATGCCATGTTGCCTAATTTGGATTTTGAAAAAGTTTTTCTTTCATGTGTCACGCTAAGAGCCCATCATAGCGCGACACTTATGCCTTATGTCGCGTTACGAACCATTTCTGTAGACTCCTAACGCGACATGGCTCGACAAGAGCAAAATTTCGAATTCAAACAGAAGACATTAAAAGATTCATTTCTCCTTTTTGGAAATACGAAAAAACCAAATTACATTCATTTTCTGATTCCTGAGTCTACACGAAAGATGGAAATTCTCAAATTTCAATGAAAATAATTTCTTTTACTTATTTTCCAGTTCTGAAATTAAATCCGTAGAAACTACCTGACCGTGGAGGAACTTTGACGTGAAATATAAATTCCAAGTAAACCTCAGATAATTTTGCCAAAAGTCGTTGCCACGACGACCGTATTTGTCAGTAGATATCACTTGGAAATGCCATGTTGCCTAATTTGGATTTTGAAAAAGTTTTTCTTTCATGTGTCACGCTAAGAGCCCATCATAGCGCGACACTTATGCCTTATGTCGCGTTACGAACCATTTCTGTAGACTCCTAACGCGACATGGCTCGACAAGAGCAAAATTTCGAATTCAAACAGAAGACATTAAAAGATTCATTTCTCCTTTTTGGAAATACGAAAAAACCAAATTACATTCATTTTCTGATTCCTGAGTCTACACGAAAGATGGAAATTCTCAAATTTCAATGAAAATAATTTCTTTTACTTATTTTCCAGTTCTGAAATTAAATCCGTAGAAACTACCTGACCGTGGAGGAACTTTGACGTGAAATATAAATTCCAAGTAAACCTCAGATAATTTTGCCAAAAGTCGTTGCCACGACGACCGTATTTGTCAGTAGATATCACTTGGAAATGCCATGTTGCCTAATTTGGATTTTGAAAAAGTTTTTCTTTCATGTGTCACGCTGAGAGCCCATCATAGCGCGACACTTATGCCTTATGTCGCGTTACGAACCATTTCTGTAGACTCCTAACGCGACATGGCTCGACAAGAGCAAAATTTCGAATTCAAACAGAAGACATTAAAAGATTCATTTCTTCTTTTTGGAAATACAAAAAAACCAAATTACATTCATTTTCTGATTCCTGAGTCTACACGAAACATGGAAATTCTCAAATTTCAATGAAAATAATTTCTTTTACTTATTTTCCAGTTCTGAAATTAAATCCGTAGAAACTACCTGACCGTGGAGGAACTTTGACGTGAAATATAAATTCCAAGTAAACCTCAGATAATTTTGCCAAAAGTCGTTGCCACGACGACCGTATTTGTCAGTAGATATCACTTGGAAATGCCATGTTGCCTAATTTGGATTTTGAAAAAGTTTTTCTTTCATGTGTCACGCTAAGAGCCCATCATAGCGCGACACTTATGCCTTATGTCGCGTTACGAACCATTTCTGTAGACTCCTAACGCGACATGGCTCGACAAGAGCAAAATTTCGAATTCAAACAGAAGACATTAAAAGATTCATTTCTCCTTTTTGGAAATACGAAAAAACCAAATTACATTCATTTTCTGATTCCTGAGTCTACACGAAAGATGGAAATTCTCAAATTTCAATGAAAATAATTTCTTTTACTTATTTTCCAGTTCTGAAATTAAATCCGTAGAAACTACCTGACCGTGGAGGAACTTTGACGTGAAATATAAATTTTAAGTGAACCTCAGATGATTTCGCCAAAAGTCGTTGCCACGACGACCGTATTTGTCAGTAGATATCACTTGGAAATGCCATGTTGCCTAATTTGGATTTTGAAAAAGTTTTTCTTTCATGTGTCACGCTAAGAGCCCACCATAGCGCGACACTTATGCCTTATGTCGCGTTACGAACCATTTCTGTAGACTCCTAACGCGACATGGCTCGACAAGAGCAAAATTTTGAATTTAAACAGAAGACATTAAAAGATTCATTTCTCCTTTTTGGAAATACAAAAAAACCAAATTACATTCATTTTCTGATTCCTGAGTCTACACGAAACATGGAAATTCTCAAATTTCAATGAAAATAATTTCTTTTACTTATTTTCCAGTTCTGAAATTAAATCCGTAGAAACTACCTGACCGTGGAGGAACTTTGACGTGAAATATAAATTCCAAGTAAACCTCAGATAATTTTGCCAAAAGTCGTTGCCACGACGACCGTATTTGTCAGTAGATATCACTTGGAAATGCCATGTTGCCTAATTTGGATTTTGAAAAAGTTTTTTTTTTCATGTGTCACGCTAAGAGCCCATCATAGTGCGACACTTATGCCTTATGTCGCGTTACGAACCATTTCTGTAGACTCCTAACGCGACATGGCTCGACAAGAGCAAAATTTTGAATTTAAACAGAAGACATTAAAAGATTCATTTCTTCTTTTTGGAAATACGAAAAAACCAAATTACATTCATTTTCTGATTCCTGAGTCTACACGAAACATGGAAATTCTCAAATTTCAATGAAAATAATTTCTCTTACTTTTTTTCCAGTTCTGAAATCAAATCCGTAGAAACTACCTGACCGTGGAGGAACTTTGACGTGAAATATAAATTTCAAGTGAACCTCAGATAATTTTGCCAAAAGTCGTTACCACGACGACCGTATTCGTCAGTAGATATCACTTGGAAATGCCATGTTGCCTAATTTGGATTTTGAAAAAGTTTTTTTTTCATGTGTCACGCTAAGAGCCCATCATAGTGCGACACTTATGCCTTATGTCGCGTTACGAACCATTTCTGTAGACTCCTAACGCGACATGGCTCGACAAGAGCAAAATTTCGAATTTAAACAGAAGACATTAAAAGATTCATTTCTCCTTTTTGGAAATACGAAAAAACCAAATTACATTCATTTTCTGATTCTTGAGTCCACACGAAACATGGAAATTCTCAAATTTCAATGAAAATAATTTCTTTCACTTATTTTCCAGTTCTGAAATTAAATCCGTAGAAACTACCTGACCGTGGAGGAACTTTGACGTGAAATATAAATTCCAAGTAAACCTCAGATGATTTTGCCAAAAGTCGTTGCCACGACGACCGTATTTGTCAGTAGATATCACTTGGAAATGCCATGTTGCCTAATTTGGATTTTGAAAAAGTTTTTCTTTCATGTGTCACGCTAAGAGCCCATCATAGCGCGACACTTATGCCTTATGTCGCGTTACGAACCATTTCTGTAGACTCCTAACGCGACATGGCTCGACAAGAGTAAAATTTTGAATTTAAACAGAGGACATTAAAAGATTCATTTCTTCTTTTTGGAAATACGAAAAAACCAAATTACATTCATTTTCTGATTCCTGAGTCTACACGAAAGATGGAAATTCTCAAATTTCAATGAAAATAATTTCTTTTACTTATTTTCCAGTTCTGAAATTAAATCCGTAGAAACTACCTGACCGTGGAGGAACTTTGACGTGAAATATAAATTCCAAGTAAACCTCAGATAATTTTGCCAAAAGTCGTTGCCACGACGACCGTATTTGTCAGTAGATATCACTTGGAAATGCCATGTTGCCTAATTTGGATTTTGAAAAAGTTTTTCTTTCATGTGTCACGCTAAGAGCCCATCATAGCGCGACACTTATGCCTTATGTCGCGTTACGAACCATTTCTGTAGACTCCTAACGCGACATGGCTCGACAAGAGCAAAATTTTGAATTTAAACAGAAGACATTAAAAGATTCATTTCTTTTTTTTGGAAATACGAAAAAACCAAATTACATTCATTTTCTGATTCCTGAGTCTACACGAAACATGGAAATTCTCAAATTTCAATGAAAATAATTTCTCTTACTTTTTTTCCAGTTCTGAAATCAAATCCGTAGAAACTACCTGACCGTGGAGGAACTTTGACGTGAAATATAAATTTCAAGTGAACCTCAGATAATTTTGCCAAAAGTCGTTGCCACGACGACCGTATTTGTCAGTAGATATCACTTGGAAATGCCATGTTGCCTAATTTGGATTTTGAAAAAGTTTTTTTTTTCATGTGTCACGCTAAGAGCCCATCATAGTGCGACACTTATGCCTTATGTCGCGTTACGAACCATTTCTGTAGACTCCTAACGCGACATGGCTCGACAAGAGCAAAATTTTGAATTTAAACAGAAGACATTAAAAGATTCATTTCTTCTTTTTGGAAATACGAAAAAACCAAATTACATTCATTTTCTGATTCCTGAGTCTACACGAAACATGGAAATTCTCAAATTTCAATGAAAATAATTTCTCTTACTTTTTTTCCAGTTCTGAAATCAAATCCGTAGAAACTACCTGACCGTGGAGGAACTTTGACGTGAAATATAAATTTCAAGTGAACCTCAGATAATTTTGCCAAAAGTCGTTACCACGACGACCGTATTCGTCAGTAGATATCACTTGGAAATGCCATGTTGCCTAATTTGGATTTTGAAAAAGTTTTTTTTTCATGTGTCACGCTAAGAGCCCATCATAGTGCGACACTTATGCCTTATGTCGCGTTACGAACCATTTCTGTAGACTCCTAACGCGACATGGCTCGACAAGAGCAAAATTTCGAATTTAAACAGAAGACATTAAAAGATTCATTTCTCCTTTTTGGAAATACGAAAAAACCAAATTACATTCATTTTCTGATTCTTGAGTCCACACGAAACATGGAAATTCTCAAATTTCAATGAAAATAATTTCTTTCACTTATTTTCCAGTTCTGAAATTAAATCCGTAGAAACTACCTGACCGTGGAGGAACTTTGACGTGAAATATAAATTTTAAGTAAACCTCAGATGATTTCGCCAAAAGTCGTTACCACGACGACCGTATTCGTCAGTAGATATCACTTGGAAATGCCATGTTGCCTAATTTGGATTTTGGAAAAGTTTTTTTTTCATGTGTCACGCTAAGAGCCCATCATAGTGCGACACTTATGCCTTATGTCGCGTTACGAACCATTTCTGTAGACTCCTAACGCGACATGGCTCGACAAGAGCAAAATTTTGAATTTAAACAGAAGACATTAAAAGATTCATTTCTTCTTTTTGGAAATACGAAAAAACCAAATTACATTCATTTTCTGATTCCTGAGTCTACACGAAACATGGAAATTCTCAAATTTCAATGAAAATAATTTCTTTTACTTATTTTCCAGTTCTGAAATTAAATCCGTAGAAACTACCTGACCGTGGAGGAACTTTGACGTGAAATATAAATTCCAAGTAAACCTCAGATAATTTTGCCAAAAGTCGTTGCCACGACGACCGTATTTGTCAGTAGATATCACTTGGAAATGCCATGTTGCCTAATTTGGATTTTGAAAAAGTTTTTCTTTCATGTGTCACGCTAAGAGCCCATCATAGCGCGACACTTATGCCTTATGTCGCGTTACGAACCATTTCTGTAGACTCCTAACGCGACATGGCTCGACAAGAGCAAAATTTCGAATTCAAACAGAAGACATTAAAAGATTCATTTCTCCTTTTTGGAAATACGAAAAAACCAAATTACATTCATTTTCTGATTCCTGAGTCTACACGAAACATGGAAATTCTCAAATTTCAATGAAAATAATTTCTTTTACTTATTTTCCAGTTCTGAAATTAAATCCGTAGAAACTACCTGACCGTGGAGGAACTTTGACGTGAAATATAAATTTTAAGTAAACCTCCGATGATTTCGCCAAAAGTCGTTACCACGACGACCGTATTCGTCAGTAGATATCACTTGGAAATGCCATGTTGCCTAATTTGGATTTTGAAAAAGTTTTTTTTTCATGGGTCACGCTAAGAGCCCATCATAGTGCGACACTTATGCCTTATGTCGCGTTACGAACCATTTCTGTAGACTCCTAACGCGACATGGCTCGACAAGAGCAAAATTTTGAATTTAAACAAAAGACATTAAAAGATTCATTTCTCCTTTTTGGAAATACGAAAAAACCAAATTACATTCATTTTCTGATTCCTGAGTCTACACGAAAGATGGAAATTCTCAAATTTCAATGAAAATAATTTCTTTTACTTATTTTCCAGTTCTGAAATTAAATCCGTAGAAACTACCTGACCGTGGAGGAACTTTGACGTGAAATATAAATTTTAAGTGAACCTCAGATGATTTCGCCAAAAGTCGTTGCCACGACGACCGTATTTGTCAGTAGATATCACTTGGAAATGCCATGTTGCCTAATTTGGATTTTGAAAAAGTTTTTCTTTCATGTGTCACGCTAAGAGCCCACCATAGCGCGACACTTATGCCTTATGTCGCGTTACGAACCATTTCTGTAGACTCCTAACGCGACATGGCTCGACAAGAGCAAAATTTTGAATTTAAACAGAAGACATTAAAAGATTCATTTCTCCTTTTTGGAAATACAAAAAAACCAAATTACATTCATTTTCTGATTCCTGAGTCTACACGAAACATGGAAATTCTCAAATTTCAATGAAAATAATTTCTTTTACTTATTTTCCAGTTCTGAAATTAAATCCGTAGAAACTACCTGACCGTGGAGGAACTTTGACGTGAAATATAAATTCCAAGTAAACCTCAGATAATTTTGCCAAAAGTCGTTGCCACGACGACCGTATTTGTCAGTAGATATCACTTGGAAATGCCATGTTGCCTAATTTGGATTTTGAAAAAGTTTTTCTTTCATGTGTCACGCTAAGAGCCCATCATAGCGCGACACTTATGCCTTATGTCGCGTTACGAACCATTTCTGTAGACTCCTAACGCGACATGGCTCGACAAGAGCAAAATTTCGAATTCAAACAGAAGACATTAAAAGATTCATTTCTCCTTTTTGGAAATACGAAAAAACCAAATTACATTCATTTTCTGATTCCTGAGTCTACACGAAAGATGGAAATTCTCAAATTTCAATGAAAATAATTTCTTTTACTTATTTTCCAGTTCTGAAATTAAATCCGTAGAAACTACCTGACCGTGGAGGAACTTTGACGTGAAATATAAATTCCAAGTAAACCTCAGATAATTTTGCCAAAAGTCGTTGCCACGACGACCGTATTTGTCAGTAGATATCACTTGGAAATGCCATGTTGCCTAATTTGGATTTTGAAAAAGTTTTTCTTTCATGTGTCACGCTAAGAGCCCATCATAGCGCGACACTTATGCCTTATGTCGCGTTACGAACCATTTCTGTAGACTCCTAACGCGACATGGCTCGACAAGAGCAAAATTTCGAATTCAAACAGAAGACATTAAAAGATTCATTTCTCCTTTTTGGAAATACAAAAAAACCAAATTACATTCATTTTCTGATTCTTGAGTCCACACGAAACATGGAAATTCTCAAATTTCAATGAAAATAATTTCTTTTACTTATTTTCCAGTTCTGAAATTAAATCCGTAGAAACTACCTGACCGTGGAGGAACTTTGACGTGAAATATAAATTTTAAGTAAACCTCAGATGATTTCGCCAAAAGTCGTTACCACGACGACCGTATTCGTCAGTATATATCACTTGGAAATGCCATCTTGCCCAATTTGGATTTTGAAAAAGTTTTTCTTTCATGTGTCACGCTAAGAGCCCATCATAGTGCGACACTTATGCCTTATGTCGCGTTACGAACCATTTCTGTAGACTCCTAACGCGACATGGCTCGACAAGAGCAAAATTTTGAATTTAAACAGAAGACATTAAAAGATTCATTTCTCCTTTTTGGAAATACGAAAAAACCAAGTTACATTCATTTTCTGATTTTTGAGTCCACACGAAACATGGAAATTCTCAAATTTTAATGAAAATAATTTCTTTTACTTATTTTCCAGTTCTGAAATTAAATCCGTAGAAACTACCTGACCGTGGAGGAACTTTGACGTGAAATATAAATTTTAAGTAAACCTCAGATGATTTCGCCAAAAGTCGTTACCACGACGACCGTATTCGTCAGTAGATATCACTTGGAAATGCCATCTTGCCCAATTTGGATTTTGAAAAAGTTTTTCTTTCATGTGTCACGCTAAGAGCCCATCATAGTGCGACACTTATGCCTTATGTCGCGTTACGAACCATTTCTGTAGACTCCTAACGCGACATGGCTCGACAAGAGCAAAATTTTGAATTTAAACAGAAGACATTAAAAGATTCATTTCTCCTTTTTGGAAATACGAAAAAACCAAGTTACATTCATTTTCTGATTCTTGAGTCCACACGAAACATGGAAATTCTCAAATTTCAATGAAAATAATTTCTTTTACTTATTTTCCAGTTCTGAAATTAAATCCGTAGAAACTACCTGACCGTGGAGGAACTTTGACGTGAAATATAAATTTTAAGTAAACCTCAGATGATTTCGCCAAAAGTCGTTACCACGACGACCGTATTCGTCAGTATATATCACTTGGAAATGCCATCTTGCCCAATTTGGATTTTGAAAAAGTTTTTCTTTCATGTGTCACGCTAAGAGCCCATCATAGTGCGACACTTATGCCTTATGTCGCGTTACGAACCATTTCTGTAGACTCCTAACGCGACATGGCTCGACAAGAGCAAAATTTTGAATTTAAACAGAAGACATTAAAAGATTCATTTCTCCTTTTTGGAAATACGAAAAAACCAAATTACATTCATTTTCTGATTCCTGAGTCTACACGAAACATGGAAATTCTCAAATTACAATGAAAATAATTTCTTTTACTTATTTTCCAGTTCTGAAATTAAATCCGTAGAAACTACCTGACCGTGGAGGAACTTTGACGTGAAATATAAATTTTAAGTAAATCTCAGATGATTTCGCCAAAAGTCGTTACCACGACGACCGTATTCGTCAGTATATATCACTTGGAAATGCCATCTTGCCCAATTTGGATTTTGAAAAAGTTTTTCTTTCATGTGTCACGCTAAGAGCCCATCATAGTGCGACACTTATGCCTTATGTCGCGTTACGAACCATTTCTGTAGACTCCTAACGCGACATGGCTCGACAAGAGCAAAATTTTGAATTTAAACAGAAGACATTAAAAGATTCATTTCTCCTTTTTGGAAATACGAAAAAACCAAGTTACATTCATTTTCTGATTTTTGAGTCCACACGAAACATGGAAATTCTCAAATTTCAATGAAAATAATTTCTTTTACTTATTTTCCAGTTCTGAAATTAAATCCGTAGAAACTACCTGACCGTGGAGGAACTTTGACGTGAAATATAAATTTTAAGTAAACCTCAGATGATTTCGCCAAAAGTCGTTACCACGACGACCGTATTCGTCAGTAGATATCACTTGGAAATGCCATCTTGCCCAATTTGGATTTTGAAAAAGTTTTTCTTTCATGTGTCACGCTAAGAGCCCATCATAGTGCGACACTTATGCCTTATGTCGCGTTACGAACCATTTCTGTAGACTCCTAACGCGACATGGCTCGACAAGAGCAAAATTTTGAATTTAAACAGAAGACATTAAAAGATTCATTTCTCCTTTTTGGAAATACGAAAAAACCAAGTTACATTCATTTTCTGATTTTTGAGTCCACACGAAACATGGAAATTCTCAAATTTCAATGAAAATAATTTCTTTTACTTATTTTCCAATTCTGAAATTAAATCCGTAGAAACTACCTGACCGTGGAGGAACTTTGACGTGAAATATAAATTTTAAGTAAACCTCAGATGATTTCGCCAAAAGTCGTTACCACGACGACCGTATTCGTCAGTATATATCACTTGGAAATGCCATCTTGCCCAATTTGGATTTTGAAAAAGTTTTTCTTTCATGTGTCACGCTAAGAGCCCATCATAGTGCGACACTTATGCCTTATGTCGCGTTACGAACCATTTCTGTAGACTCCTAACGCGACATGGCTCGACAAGAGCAAAATTTTGAATTTAAACAGAAGACATTGAAAGACTCATTTCTCCTTTTTGGAAATACGAAATAACCAAATAACATTCATTTTCTGATTCTTGAGTCTACACGAAACATGGAAATTCTCAAATTTCAATGAAAATAATTTCTTTTACTTATTTTCCAGTTCTGAAATTAAATCCGTAGAAACTACCTGACCGTGGAGGAACTTAGACGTGAAATATAAATTTTAAGTAAACCTCAGATGATTTCGCCAAAAGTCGTTACCACGACGACCGTATTCGTCAGTAGATATCACTTGGAAATGCCATGTTGCCCAATTTGGATTTTGAAAAAGTTTTTCTTTCATGTGTCACGCTAAGAGCCCATCATAGTGCGACACTTATGCCCTATGTCGCGTTACGAACCATTTCTGTAGACTCCTAACGCGACATGGCTCGACAAGAGCAAAATTTTGAATTTAAACAGAAGACATTAAAAGATTCATTTCTCCTTTTTGGAAATACGAAAAAACCAAATTACATTCATTTTCTGATTCTTGAGTCCACACGAAACATGGAAATTCTCAAATTTCAATGAAAATAATTTCTTTTACTTATTTTCCAGTTCTGAAATTAAATCCGTAGAAACTACCTGACCGTGGAGGAACTTTGACGTGAAATATAAATTTTAAGTAAACCTCAGATGATTTCGCCAAAAGTCGTTACCACGACGACCGTATTCGTCAGTAGATATCACTTGGAAATGCCATGTTGCCCAATTTGGATTTTGAAAAAGTTTTTCTTTCATGTGTCACGCTAAGAGCCCATCATAGTGCGACACTTATGCCCTATGTCGCGTTACGAACCATTTCTGTAGACTCCTAACGCGACATGGCTCGACAAGAGCAAAATTTTGAATTTAAACAGAAGACTTTAAAAGATTCATTTCTCCTTTTTGGAAATACGAAAAAACCAAATTACATTCATTTTCTGATTCTTGAGTCCACACGAAACATGGAAATTCTCAAATTTCAATGAAAATAATTTCTTTTACTTATTTTCCAGTTCTGAAATTAAATCCGTAGAAACTACCTGACCGTGGAGGAACTTTGACGTGAAATATAAATTTTAAGTAAACCTCAGATGATTTCGCCAAAAGTCGTTACCACGACGACCGTATTCGTCAGTATATATCACTTGGAAATGCCATCTTGCCCAATTTGGATTTTGAAAAAGTTTTTCTTTCATGTGTCACGCTAAGAGCCCATCATAGTGCGACACTTATGCCTTATGTCGCGTTACGAACCATTTCTGTAGACTCCTAACGCGACATGGCTCGACAAGAGCAAAATTTTGAATTTAAACAGAAGACATTAAAAGATTCATTTCTCCTTTTTGGAAATACGAAAAAACCAAGTTACATTCATTTTCTGATTTTTGAGTCCACACGAAACATGGAACTTCTCAAATTTCAATGAAAATAATTTCTTTTACTCATTTTCCAGTTCTGAAATTAAATCCGTAGAAACTACCTGACCGTGGAGGAACTTTGACGTGAAATATAAATTTTAAGTAAACCTCAGATGATTTCGCCAAAAGTCGTTACCACGACGACCGTATTCGTCAGTAGATATCACTTGGAAATGCCATCTTGCCCAATTTGGATTTTGAAAAAGTTTTTCTTTCATGTGTCACGCTAAGAGCCCATCATAGTGCGACACTTATGCCTTATGTCGCGTTACGAACCATTTCTGTAGACTCCTAACGCGACATGGCTCGACAAGAGCAAAATTTTGAATTTAAACAGAAGACATTAAAAGATTCATTTCTCCTTTTTGGAAATACGAAAAAACCAAGTTACATTCATTTTCTGATTCTTGAGTCCACACGAAACATGGAAATTCTCAAATTTCAATGAAAATAATTTCTTTTACTTATTTTCCAGTTCTGAAATTAAATCCGTAGAAACTACCTGACCGTGGAGGAACTTTGACGTGAAATATAAATTTTAAGTAAACCTCAGATGATTTCGCCAAAAGTCGTTACCACGACGACCGTATTCGTCAGTAGATATCACTTGGAAATGCCATGTTGCCCAATTTGGATTTTGAAAAAGTTTTTCTTTCATGTGTCACGCTAAGAGCCCATCATAGTGCGACACTTATGCCCTATGTCGCGTTACGAACCATTTCTGTAGACTCCTAACGCGACATGGCTCGACAAGAGCAAAATTTTGAATTTAAACAGAAGACTTTAAAAGATTCATTTCTCCTTTTTGGAAATACGAAAAAACCAAATTACATTCATTTTCTGATTCTTGAGTCCACACGAAACATGGAAATTCTCAAATTTCAATGAAAATAATTTCTTTTACTTATTTTCCAGTTCTGAAATTAAATCCGTAGAAACTACCTGACCGTGGAGGAACTTTGACGTGAAATATAAATTTTAAGTAAACCTCAGATGATTTCGCCAAAAGTCGTTACCACGACGACCGTATTCGTCAGTATATATCACTTGGAAATGCCATCTTGCCCAATTTGGATTTTGAAAAAGTTTTTCTTTCATGTGTCACGCTAAGAGCCCATCATAGTGCGACACTTATGCCTTATGTCGCGTTACGAACCATTTCTGTAGACTCCTAACGCGACATGGCTCGACAAGAGCAAAATTTTGAATTTAAACAGAAGACATTAAAAGATTCATTTCTCCTTTTTGGAAATACGAAAAAACCAAGTTACATTCATTTTCTGATTTTTGAGTCCACACGAAACATGGAAATTCTCAAATTTCAATGAAAATAATTTCTTTTACTTATTTTCCAGTTCTGAAATTAAATCCGTAGAAACTACCTGACCGTGGAGGAACTTTGACGTGAAATATAAATTTTAAGTAAACCTCAGATGATTTCGCCAAAAGTCGTTACCACGACGACCGTATTCGTCAGTAGATATCACTTGGAAATGCCATGTTGCCTAATTTGGATTTTGAAAAAGTTTTTCTTTCATGTGTCACGCTAAGAGCCCACCATAGCGCGACACTTATGCCTTATGTCGCGTTACGAACCATTTCTGTAGACTCCTAACGCGACATGGCTCGACAAGAGCAAAATTTTGAATTTAAACAGAAGACATTAAAAGATTCATTTCTCCTTTTTGGAAATACGAAAAAACCAAATTACATTCATTTTCTGATTCCTGAGTCTACACGAAAGATGGAAATTCTCAAATTTCAATGAAAATAATTTCTTTTACTTATTTTCCAGTTCTGAAATTAAATCCGTAGAAACTACCTGACCGTGGAGGAACTTTGACGTGAAATACAAATTTTAAGTAAACCTCCGATGATTTCGCCAAAAGTCGTTACCACGACGACCGTATTCGTCAGTAGATATCACTTGGAAATGCCATGTTGCCTAATTTGGATTTTGAAAAAGTTTTTTTTTCATGGGTCACGCTAAGAGCCCATCATAGTGCGACACTTATGCCTTATGTCGCGTTACGAACCATTTCTGTAGACTCCTAACGCGACATGGCTCGACAAGAGCAAAATTTTGAATTTAAACAGAAGACATTAAAAGATTCATTTCTCCTTTTTGGAAATACGAAAAAACCAAATTACATTCATTTTCTGATTCCTGAGTCTACACGAAAGATGGAAATTCTCAAATTTCAATGAAAATAATTTCTTTTACTTATTTTCCAGTTCTGAAATTAAATCCGTAGAAACTACCTGACCGTGGAGGAACTTTGACGTGAAATATAAATTTTAAGTGAACCTCAGATGATTTCGCCAAAAGTCGTTGCCACGACGACCGTATTTGTCAGTAGATATCACTTGGAAATGCCATGTTGCCTAATTTGGATTTTGAAAAAGTTTTTCTTTCATGTGTCACGCTAAGAGCCCACCATAGCGCGACACTTATGCCTTATGTCGCGTTACGAACCATTTCTGTAGACTCCTAACGCGACATGGCTCGACAAGAGCAAAATTTTGAATTTAAACAGAAGACATTAAAAGATTCATTTCTCCTTTTTGGAAATACAAAAAAACCAAATTACATTCATTTTCTGATTCCTGAGTCTACACGAAACATGGAAATTCTCACATTTCAATGAAAATAATTTCTTTTACTTATTTTCCAGTTCTGAAATTAAATCCGTAGAAACTACCTGACCGTGGAGGAACTTTGACGTGAAATATGAATTTTAAGTAAACCTCAGATGATTTCGCCAAAAGTCGTTACCACGACGACCGTATTCGTCAGTAGATATCACTTGGAAATGCCATGTTGCCTAATTTGGATTTTGAAAAAGTTTTTTTTTCATGTGTCACGCTAAGAGCCCATCATAGTGCGACACTTATGCCTTATGTCGCGTTACGAACCATTTCTGTAGACTCCTAACGCGACATGGCTCGACAAGAGCAAAATTTTGAATTTAAACAGAAGACATTAAAAGATTCATTTCTCCTTTTTGGAAATACGAAAAAACCAAATTACATTCATTTTCTGATTCCTGAGTCTACACGAAAGATGGAAATTCTCAAATTTCAATGAAAATAATTTCTTTTACTTATTTTCCAGTTCTGAAATTAAATCCGTAGAAACTACCTGACCGTGGAGGAACTTTGACGTGAAATATAAATTTTAAGTAAACCTCCGATGATTTCGCCAAAAGTCGTTACCACGACGACCGTATTCGTCAGTAGATATCACTTGGAAATGCCATGTTGCCTAATTTGGATTTTGAAAAAGTTTTTCTTTCATGTGTCACGCTAAGAGCCCATCATAGTGCGACACTTATGCCTTATGTCGCGTTACGAACCATTTCTGTAGACTCCTAACGCGACATGGCTCGACAAGAGCAAAATTTTGAATTTAAACAGAAGACATTAAAAGATTCATTTCTCCTTTTTGGAAATACGAAAAAACCAAATTACATTCATTTTCTGATTCCTGAGTCTACACGAAAGATGGAAATTCTCAAATTTCAATGAAAATAATTTCTTTTACTTATTTTCCAGTTCTGAAATTAAATCCGTAGAAACTACCTGACCGTGGAGGAACTTTGACGTGAAATATAAATTTTAAGTAAACCTCAGATGATTTCGCCAAAAGTCGTTACCACGACGACCGTATTCGTCAGTAGATATCACTTGGAAATGCCATGTTGCCTAATTTGGATTTTGAAAAAGTTTTTCTTTCATGTGTCACGCTAAGAGCCCATCATAGTGCGACACTTATGCCTTATGTCGCGTTACGAACCATTTCTGTAGACTCCTAACGCGACATGGCTCGACAAGAGCAAAATTTTGAATTTAAACAGAAGACATTAAAAGATTCATTTCTCCTTTTTGGAAATACGAAAAAACCAAATTACATTCATTTTCTGATTCCTGAGTCTACACGAAAGATGGAAATTCTCAAATTTCAATGAAAATAATTTCTTTTACTTATTTTCCAGTTCTGAAATTAAATCCGTAGAAACTACCTGACCGTGGAGGAACTTTGACGTGAAATATAAATTTTAAGTAAACCTCCGATGATTTCGCCAAAAGTCGTTACCACGACGACCGTATTCGTCAGTAGATATCACTTGGAAATGCCATGTTGCCTAATTTGGATTTTGAAAAAGTTTTTTCTTCATGTGTCACGCTGAGAGCCCATCATAGTGCGACACTTATGCCTTATGTCGCGTTACGAACCATTTCTGTAGACTCCTAACGCGACATGGCTCGACAAGAGCAAAATTTTGAATTTAAACAGAAGACATTAAAAGATTCATTTCTCCTTTTTGGAAATACGAAAAAACCAAATTACATTCATTTTCTGATTCCTGAGTCTACACGAAACATGGAAATTCTCAAATTTCAATGAAAATAATTTCTTTTACTTATTTTCCAGTTCTGAAATTAAATCCGTAGAAACTACCTGACCGTGGAGGAACTTTGACGTGAAATATAAATTTTAAGTAAACCTCAGATGAATTCGCCAAAAGTCGTTACCACGACGACCGTATTCGTCAGTAGATATCACTTGGAAATGCCATGTTGCCTAATTTGGATTTTGAAAAAGTTTTTCTTTCATGTGTCACGCTAAGAGCCCATCATAGTGCGACACTTATGCCTTATGTCGCGTTACGAACCATTTCTGTAGACTCCTAACGCGACATGGCTCGACAAGAGCAAAATTTTGAATTTAAACAGAAGACATTAAAAGATTCATTTCTTCTTTTTGGAAATACGAAAAAACCAAATTACATTCATTTTCTGATTCCTGAGTCTACACGAAACATGGAAATTCTCAAATTTCAATGAAAATAATTTCTCTTACTTTTTTTCCAGTTCTGAAATCAAATCCGTAGAAACTACCTGACCGTGGAGGAACTTTGACGTGAAATATAAATTTCAAGTGAACCTCAGATAATTTTGCCAAAAGTCGTTGCCACGACGACCGTATTTGTCAGTAGATATCACTTGGAAATGCCATGTTGCCTAATTTGGATTTTGAAAAAGTTTTTTTTTTCATGTGTCACGCTAAGAGCCCATCATAGTGCGACACTTATGCTTTATGTCGCGTTACAAACCATTTCTGTAGACTCCTAACGCGACATGGCTCGACAAGAGCAAAATTTTGAATTTAAACAGAAGACATAAAAGATTCATTTCTTCTTTTTGGAAATACGAAAAAACCAAATTACATTTATTTTCTGATTCCTGAGTCTACACGAAACATGGAAATTCTCAAATTTCAATGAAAATAATTTCTCTTACTTATTTTCCAGTTCTGAAATCAAATCCGTAGAAACTACCTGACCGTGGAGGAACTTCGACGTGAAATATAAATTTTAAGTAAACCTCAGATGATTTCGCCAAAAGTCGTTACCACGACGACCGTATTCGTCAGTAGATATCACTTGGAAATGCCATGTTGCCTAATTTGGATTTTGAAAAAGTTTTTCTTTCATGTGTCACGCTAAGAGTCCATCATAGTGCGACACTTATGCCTTATGTCGCGTTACGAACCATTTCTGTAGACTCCTAACGCGACATGGCTCGACAAGAGCAAAATTTTGAATTTAAACAGAAGACATTAAAAGATTCATTTCTCCTTTTTGGAAATACGAAAAAACCAAATTACATTCATTTTCTGATTCCTGAGTCTACACGAAAGATGGAAATTCTCAAATTTCAATGAAAATAATTTCTTTTACTTATTTTCCAGTTCTGAAATTAAATCCGTAGAAACTACCTGACCGTGGAGGAACTTTGACGTGAAATATAAATTTTAAGTGAACCTCAGATGATTTCGCCAAAAGTCGTTGCCACGACGACCGTATTTGTCAGTAGATATCACTTGGAAATGCCATGTTGCCTAATTTGGATTTTGAAAAAGTTTTTCTTTCATGTGTCACGCTAAGAGCCCATCATAGTGCGACACTTATGCCTTATGTCGCGTTACGAACCATTTCTGTAGACTCCTAACGCGACATGGCTCGACAAGAGCAAAATTTTGAATTTAAACAGAAGACATTAAAAGATTCATTTCTCCTTTTTGGAAATACGAAAAAACCAAATTACATTCATTTTCTGATTCCTGAGTCTACACGAAAGATGGAAATTCTCAAATTTCAATGAAAATAATTTCTTCTACTTATTTTCCAGTTCTGAAATTAAATCCGTAGAAACTACCTGACCGTGGAGGAACTTTGACGTGAAATATAAATTTTAAGTAAACCTCCGATGATTTCGCCAAAAGTCGTTACCACGACGACCGTATTCGTCAGTAGATATCACTTGGAAATGCCATGTTGCCTAATTTGGATTTTGAAAAAGTTTTTTCTTCATGTGTCACGCTGAGAGCCCATCATAGTGCGACACTTATGCCTTATGTCGCGTTACGAACCATTTCTGTAGACTCCTAACGCGACATGGCTCGACAAGAGCAAAATTTTGAATTTAAACAGAAGACATTAAAAGATTCATTTCTCCTTTTTGGAAATACGAAAAAACCAAATTACATTCATTTTCTGATTCCTGAGTCTACACGAAACATGGAAATTCTCAAATTTCAATGAAAATAATTTCTTTTACTTATTTTCCAGTTCTGAAATTAAATCCGTAGAAACTACCTGACCGTGGAGGAACTTTGACGTGAAATATAAATTTTAAGTAAACCTCAGATGATTTCGCCAAAAGTCGTTACCACGACGACCGTATTCGTCAGTAGATATCACTTGGAAATGCCATGTTGCCTAATTTGGATTTTGAAAAAGTTTTTCTTTCATGTGTCACGCTAAGAGCCCATCATAGTGCGACACTTATGCCTTATGTCGCGTTACGAACCATTTCTGTAGACTCCTAACGCGACATGGCTCGACAAGAGCAAAATTTTGAATTTAAACAGAAGACATTAAAAGATTCATTTCTTCTTTTTGGAAATACGAAAAAACCAAATTACATTCATTTTCTGATTCCTGAGTCTACACGAAACATGGAAATTCTCAAATTTCAATGAAAATAATTTCTCTTACTTTTTTTCCAGTTCTGAAATCAAATCCGTAGAAACTACCTGACCGTGGAGGAACTTTGACGTGAAATATAAATTTCAAGTGAACCTCAGATAAATTTGCCAAAAGTCGTTGCCACGACGACCGTATTTGTCAGTAGATATCACTTGGAAATGCCATGTTGCCTAATTTGGATTTTGAAAAAGTTTTTTTTTTCATGTGTCACGCTAAGAGCCCATCATAGTGCGACACTTATGCCTTATGTCGCGTTACAAACCATTTCTGTAGACTCCTAACGCGACATGGCTCGACAAGAGCAAAATTTTGAATTTAAACAGAAGACATAAAAGAATCATTTCTTCTTTTTGGAAATACGAAAAAACCAAATTACATTTATTTTCTGATTCCTGAGTCTACACGAAACATGGAAATTCTCAAATTTCAATGAAAATAATTTCTCTTACTTATTTTCCAGTTCTGAAATCAAATCCGTAGAAACTACCTGACCGTGGAGGAACTTTGACGTGAAATATAAATTTTAAGTAAACCTCAGATGATTTCGCCAAAAGTCGTTACCACGACGACCGTATTCGTCAGTAGATATCACTTGGAAATGCCATGTTGCCTAATTTGGATTTTGAAAAAGTTTTTCTTTCATGTGTCACGCTAAGAGCCCATCATAGTGCGACACTTATGCCTTATGTCGCGTTACAAACCATTTCTGTAGACTCCTAACGCGACATGGCTCGACAAGAGCAAAATTTTGAATTTAAACAGAAGACATTAAAAGATTCATTTCTTCTTTTTGGAAATACGAAAAAACCAAATTACATTCATTTTCTGATTCCTGAGTCTACACGAAACATGGAAATTCTCAAATTTCAATGAAAATAATTTCTCTTACTTATTTTCCAGTTCTGAAATCAAATCCGTAGAAACTACCTGACCGTGGAGGAACTTTGACGTGAAATATAAATTTCAAGTGAACCTCAGATAATTTTGCCAAAAGTCGTTGCCACGACGACCGTATTTGTCAGTAGATATCACTTGGAAATGCCATGTTGCCTAATTTGGATTTTGAAAAAGTTTTTTTTTTCATGTGTCACGCTAAGAGCCCATCATAGTGCGACACTTATGCCTTATGTCGCGTTACGAACCATTTCTGTAGACTCCTAACGCGACATGGCTCGACAAGAGCAAAATTTTGAATTTAAACAGAAGACATAAAAGATTCATTTCTTCTTTTTGGAAATACGAAAAAACCAAATTACATTTATTTTCTGATTCCTGAGTCTACACGAAACATGGAAATTCTCAAATTTCAATGAAAATAATTTCTCTTACTTATTTTCCAGTTCTGAAATCAAATCCGTAGAAACTACCTGACCGTGGAGGAACTTTGACGTGAAATATAAATTTTAAGTAAACCTCAGATGATTTCGCCAAAAGTCGTTACCACGACGACCGTATTCGTCAGTAGATATCACTTGGAAATGCCATGTTGCCTAATTTGGATTTTGAAAAAGTTTTTCTTTCATGTGTCACGCTAAGAGCCCATCATAGTGCGACACTTATGCCTTATGTCGCGTTACGAACCATTTCTGTAGACTCCTAACGCGACATGGCTCGACAAGAGCAAAATTTTGAATTTAAACAGAAGACATTAAAAGATTCATTTCTTCTTTTTGGAAATACGAAAAAACCAAATTACATTTATTTTCTGATTCCTGAGTCTACACGAAACATGGAAATTCTCAAATTTCAATGAAAATAATTTCTTTTACTTACTTTCCAGTTCTGAAATTAAATCCGTAGAAACTACCTGACCGTGGAGGAACTTTGACGTGAAATATAAATTCCAAGTAAACCTCAGATAATTTTGCCAAAAATCGTTGCCACGACGACCGTATTTGTCAGTAGATATCACTTGGAAATGCCATGTTGCCTAATTTGGATTTTGAAAAAGTTTTTCTTTCATGTGTCACGCTAAGAGCCCATCATAGCGCGACACTTATGCCTTATGTCGCGTTACGAACCATTTCTGTAGACTCCTAACGCGACATGGCTCGACAAGAGCAAAATTTTGAATTTAAACAGAAGACATTAAAAGATTCATTTCTCCTTTTTGGAAATACGAAAAAACCAAATTACATTCATTTTCTGATTCCTGAGTCTACACGAAACATGGAAATTCTCAAATTTCAATGAAAATAATTTCTTTTACTTATTTTCCAGTTCTGAAATTAAATCCGTAGAAACTACCTGACCGTGGAGGAACTTTGACGTGAAATATAAATTTTAAGTAAACCTCAGATGATTTCGCCAAAAGTCGTTACCACGACGACCGTATTCGTCAGTAGATATCACTTGGAAGTGCCATGTTGCCTAATTTGGATTTTGAAAAAGTTTTTTTTTTCATGTGTCACGCTAAGAGCCCATCATAGTGCGACACTTATGCCTTATGTCGCGTTACGAACCATTTCTGTAGACTCCTAACGCGACATGGCTCGACAAGAGCAAAATTTTGAATTTAAACAGAAGACATTAAAAGATTCATTTCTTCTTTTTGGAAATACGAAAAAACCAAATTACATTTATTTTCTGATTCCTGAGTCTACACAAAACATGGAAATTCTCAAATTTCAATGAAAATAATTTCTTTTACTTATTTTCCAGTTCTGAAATTAAATCCGTAGAAACTACCTGACCGTGGAGGAACTTTGACGTGAAATATAAATTCCAAGTAAACCTCAGATAATTTTGCCAAAAGTCGTTGCCACGACGACCGTATTTGTCAGTAGATATCACTTGGAAATGCCATGTTGCCTAATTTGGATTTTGAAAAAGTTTTTCTTTCATGTGTCACGCTAAGAGCCCATCATAGCGCGACACTTATGCCTTATGTCGCGTTACGAACCATTTCTGTAGACTCCTAACGCGACATGGCTCGACAAGAGCAAAATTTTGAATTTAAACAGAAGACATTAAAAGATTCATTTCTTCTTTTTGGAAATACGAAAAAACCAAATTACATTCATTTTCTGATTCCTGAGTCTACACGAAAGATGGAAATTCTCAAATTTCAATGAAAATAATTTCTTTTACTTATTTTCCAGTTCTGAAAATAAATCCGTAGAAACTACCTGACCGTGGAGGAACTTTGACGTGAAATATAAATTTTAAGTAAACCTCAGATGATTTCGCCAAAAGTCGTTACCACGACGACCGTATTCGTCAGTAGATATCACTTGGAAATGCCATGTTGCCTAATTTGGATTTTGAAAAAGTTTTTCTTTCATGTGTCACGCTAAGAGCCCATCATAGTACGACACTTATGCCTTATGTCGCGTTACGAACCATTTCTGTAGACTCCTAACGCGACATGGCTCGACAAGAGCAAAATTTTGAATTTAAACAGAAGACATTAAAAGATTCATTTCTTCTTTTTGGAAATACGAAAAAACCAAATTACATTCATTTTCTGATTCCTGAGTCTACACGAAACATGGAAATTCTCAAATTTCAATGAAAATAATTTCTCTTACTTTTTTTCCAGTTCTGAAATCAAATCCGTAGAAACTACCTGACCGTGGAGGAACTTTGACGTGAAATATAAATTTCAAGTGAACCTCAGATAATTTTGCCAAAAGTCGTTGCCACGACGACCGTATTTGTCAGTAGATATCACTTGGAAATGCCATGTTGCCTAATTTGGATTTTGAAAAAGTTTTTTTTTTCATGTGTCACGCTAAGAGCCCATCATAGTGCGACACTTATGCCTTATGTCGCGTTACAAACCATTTATGTAGACTCCTAACCGACATGGCTCGACAAGAGCAAAATTTTGAATTTAAACAGAAGACATAAAAGATTCATTTCTTCTTTTTGGAAATACGAAAAAACCAAATTACATTTATTTTCTGATTCCTGAGTCTACACGAAACATGGAAATTCTCAAATTTCAATGAAAATAATTTCTCTTACTTATTTTCCAGTTCTGAAATCAAATCCGTAGAAACTACCTGACCGTGGAGGAACTTTGACGTGAAATATAAATTTTAAGTAAACCTCAGATGATTTCGCCAAAAGTCGTTACCACGACGACCGTATTCGTCAGTAGATATCACTTGGAAATGCCATGTTGCCTAATTTGGATTTTGAAAAAGTTTTTCTTTCATGTGTCACGCTAAGAGCCCATCATAGTGCGACACTTATGCCTTATGTCGCGTTACGAACCATTTCTGTAGACTCCTAACGCGACATGGCTCGACAAGAGCAAAATTTTGAATTTAAACAGAAGACATTAAAAGATTCATTTCTCCTTTTTGGAAATACGAAAAAACCAAATTACATTCATTTTCTGATTCCTGAGTCTACACGAAAGATGGAAATTCTCAAATTTCAATGAAAATAATTTCTTTTACTTATTTTCCAGTTCTGAAATTAAATCCGTAGAAACTACCTGACCGTGGAGGAACTTTGACGTGAAATATAAATTCCAAGTAAACCTCAGATAATTTTGCCAAAAGTCGTTGCCACGACGACCGTATTTGTCAGTAGATATCACTTGGAAATGCCATGTTGCCTAATTTGGATTTTGAAAAAGTTTTTCTTTCATGTGTCACGCTAAGAGCCCATCATAGCGCGACACTTATGCCTTATGTCGCGTTACGAACCATTTCTGTAGACTCCTAACGCGACATGGCTCGACAAGAGCAAAATTTTGAATTTAAACAGAAGACATTAAAAGATTCATTTCTTTTTTTTGGAAATACGAAAAAACCAAATTACATTCATTTTCTGATTCCTGAGTCTACACGAAACATGGAAATTCTCAAATTTCAATGAAAATAATTTCTCTTACTTTTTTTCCAGTTCTGAAATCAAATCCGTAGAAACTACCTGACCGTGGAGGAACTTTGACGTGAAATATAAATTTCAAGTGAACCTCAGATAATTTTGCCAAAAGTCGTTGCCACGACGACCGTATTTGTCAGTAGATATCACTTGGAAATGCCATGTTGCCTAATTTGGATTTTGAAAAAGTTTTTTTTTTCATGTGTCACGCTAAGAGCCCATCATAGTGCGACACTTATGCCTTATGTCGCGTTACGAACCATTTCTGTAGACTCCTAACGCGACATGGCTCGACAAGAGCAAAATTTTGAATTTAAACAGAAGACATTAAAAGATTCATTTCTTCTTTTTGGAAATACGAAAAAACCAAATTACATTCATTTTCTGATTCCTGAGTCTACACGAAAGATGGAAATTCTCAAATTTCAATGAAAATAATTTCTTTTACTTATTTTCCAGTTCTGAAATTAAATCCGTAGAAACTACCTGACCGTGGAGGAACTTTGACGTGAAATATAAATTCCAAGTAAACCTCAGATAATTTTGCCAAAAGTCGTTGCCACGACGACCGTATTTGTCAGTAGATATCACTTGGAAATGCCATGTTGCCTAATTTGGATTTTGAAAAAGTTTTTCTTTCATGTGTCACGCTAAGAGCCCATCATAGCGCGACACTTATGCCTTATGTCGCGTTACGAACCATTTCTGTAGACTCCTAACGCGACATGGCTCGACAAGAGCAAAATTTTGAATTTAAACAGAAGACATTAAAAGATTCATTTCTTTTTTTTGGAAATACGAAAAAACCAAATTACATTCATTTTCTGATTCCTGAGTCTACACGAAACATGGAAATTCTCAAATTTCAATGAAAATAATTTCTCTTACTTTTTTTCCAGTTCTGAAATCAAATCCGTAGAAACTACCTGACCGTGGAGGAACTTTGACGTGAAATATAAATTTCAAGTGAACCTCAGATAATTTTGCCAAAAGTCGTTGCCACGACGACCGTATTTGTCAGTAGATATCACTTGGAAATGCCATGTTGCCTAATTTGGATTTTGAAAAAGTTTTTTTTTTCATGTGTCACGCTAAGAGCCCATCATAGTGCGACACTTATGCCTTATGTCGCGTTACGAACCATTTCTGTAGACTCCTAACGCGACATGGCTCGACAAGAGCAAAATTTTGAATTTAAACAGAAGACATTAAAAGATTCATTTCTTCTTTTTGGAAATACGAAAAAACCAAATTACATTCATTTTCTGATTCCTGAGTCTACACGAAACATGGAAATTCTCAAATTTCAATGAAAATAATTTCTCTTACTTTTTTTCCAGTTCTGAAATCAAATCCGTAGAAACTACCTGACCGTGGAGGAACTTTGACGTGAAATATAAATTTCAAGTGAACCTCAGATAATTTTGCCAAAAGTCGTTACCACGACGACCGTATTCGTCAGTAGATATCACTTGGAAATGCCATGTTGCCTAATTTGGATTTTGAAAAAGTGTTTTTTTCATGTGTCACGCTAAGAGCCCATCATAGTGCGACACTTATGCCTTATGTCGCGTTACGAACCATTTCTGTAGACTCCTAACGCGACATGGCTCGACAAGAGCAAAATTTCGAATTTAAACAGAAGACATTAAAAGATTCATTTCTCCTTTTTGGAAATACGAAAAAACCAAATTACATTCATTTTCTGATTCTTGAGTCCACACGAAACATGGAAATTCTCAAATTTCAATGAAAATAATTTCTTTCACTTATTTTCCAGTTCTGAAATTAAATCCGTAGAAACTACCTGACCGTGGAGGAACTTTGACGTGAAATATAAATTTTAAGTAAACCTCAGATGATTTCGCCAAAAGTCGTTACCACGACGACCGTATTCGTCAGTAGATATCACTTGGAAATGCCATGTTGCCTAATTTGGATTTTGGAAAAGTTTTTTTTTCATGTGTCACGCTAAGAGCCCATCATAGTGCGACACTTATGCCTTATGTCGCGTTACGAACCATTTCTGTAGACTCCTAACGCGACATGGCTCGACAAGAGCAAAATTTTGAATTTAAACAGAAGACATTAAAAGATTCATTTCTTCTTTTTGGAAATACGAAAAAACCAAATTACATTCATTTTCTGATTCCTGAGTCTACACGAAACATGGAAATTCTCAAATTTCAATGAAAATAATTTCTCTTACTTTTTTTCCAGTTCTGAAATCAAATCCGTAGAAACTACCTGACCGTGGAGGAACTTTGACGTGAAATATAAATTTCAAGTGAACCTCAGATAATTTTGCCAAAAGTCGTTACCACGACGACCGTATTCGTCAGTAGATATCACTTGGAAATGCCATGTTGCCTAATTTGGATTTTGAAAAAGTTTTTTTTTCATGTGTCACGCTAAGAGCCCATCATAGTGCGACACTTATGCCTTATGTCGCGTTACGAACCATTTCTGTAGACTCCTAACGCGACATGGCTCGACAAGAGCAAAATTTCGAATTTAAACAGAAGACATTAAAAGATTCATTTCTCCTTTTTGGAAATACGAAAAAACCAAATTACATTCATTTTCTGATTCTTGAGTCCACACGAAACATGGAAATTCTCAAATTTCAATGAAAATAATTTCTTTCACTTATTTTCCAGTTCTGAAATTAAATCCGTAGAAACTACCTGACCGTGGAGGAACTTTGACGTGAAATATAAATTTTAAGTAAACCTCAGATGATTTCGCCAAAAGTCGTTACCACGACGACCGTATTCGTCAGTAGATATCACTTGGAAATGCCATGTTGCCTAATTTGGATTTTGGAAAAGTTTTTTTTTCATGTGTCACGCTAAGAGCCCATCATAGTGCGACACTTATGCCTTATGTCGCGTTACGAACCATTTCTGTAGACTCCTAACGCGACATGGCTCGACAAGAGCAAAATTTTGAATTTAAACAGAAGACATTAAAAGATTCATTTCTTCTTTTTGGAAATACGAAAAAACCAAATTACATTCATTTTCTGATTCCTGAGTCTACACGAAACATGGAAATTCTCAAATTTCAATGAAAATAATTTCTCTTACTTTTTTTCCAGTTCTGAAATCAAATCCGTAGAAACTACCTGACCGTGGAGGAACTTTGACGTGAAATATAAATTTCAAGTGAACCTCAGATAATTTTGCCAAAAGTCGTTACCACGACGACCGTATTCGTCAGTAGATATCACTTGGAAATGCCATGTTGCCTAATTTGGATTTTGAAAAAGTTTTTTTTTCATGTGTCACGCTAAGAGCCCATCATAGTGCGACACTTATGCCTTATGTCGCGTTACGAACCATTTCTGTAGACTCCTAACGCGACATGGCTCGACAAGAGCAAAATTTTGAATTTAAACAGAAGACATTGAAAGACTCATTTCTCCTTTTTGGAAATACGAAATAACCAAATAACATTCATTTTATGATTCTTGAGTCTACACGAAACATGGAAATTCTCAAATTTCAATGAAAATAATTTCTTTTACTTATTTTCCAGTTCTGAAATTAAATCCGTAGAAACTACCTGACCGTGGAGGAACTTTGACGTGAAATATAAATTTTAAGTAAACCTCAGATGATTTCGCCAAAAGTCGTTACCACGACGACCGTATTCGTCAGTAGATATCACTTGGAAATGCCATGTTGCCCAATTTGGATTTTGAAAAAGTTTTTCTTTCATGTGTCACGCTAAGAGCCCATCATAGTGCGACACTTATGCCTGATGTCGCGTTACGAACCATTTCTGTAGACTCCTAACGCGACATGGCTCGACAAGAGCAAAATTTTGAATTTAAACAGAAGACATTAAAAGATTCATTTCTCCTTTTTGGAAATACGAAAAAACCAAATTACATTCATTTTCTGATTCTTGAGTCCACACGAAACATGGAAATTCTCAAATTTCAATGAAAATAATTTCTTTTACTTATTTTCCAGTTCTGAAATTAAATCCGTAGAAACTACCTGACCGTGGAGGAACTTTGACGTGAAATATAAATTTTAAGTAAACCTCAGATGATTTCGCCAAAAGTCGTTACCACGACGACCGTATTCGTCAGTATATATCACTTGGAAATGCCATCTTGCCCAATTTGGATTTTGAAAAAGTTTTCCTTTCATGTGTCACGCTAAGAGCCCATCATAGTGCGACACTTATGCCTTATGTCGCGTTACGAACCATTTCTGTAGACTCCTAACGCGACATGGCTCGACAAGAGCAAAATTTTGAATTTAAACAGAAGACATTAAAAGATTCATTTCTCCTTTTTGGAAATACGAAAAAACCAAATTACATTCATTTTCTGATTCTTGAGTCCACACGAAACATGGAAATTCTCAAATTTCAATGAAAATAATTTCTTTTACTTATTTTCCAGTTCTGAAATTAAATCCGTAGAAACTACCTGACCGTGGAGGAACTTTGACGTGAAATATAAATTTTAAGTAAACCTCAGATGATTTCGCCAAAAGTCGTTACCACGACGACCGTATTCGTCAGTATATATCACTTGGAAATGCCATCTTGCCCAATTTGGATTTTGAAAAAGTTTTCCTTTCATGTGTCACGCTAAGAGCCCATCATAGTGCGACACTTATGCCTTATGTCGCGTTACGAACCATTTCTGTAGACTCCTAACGCGACATGGCTCGACAAGAGCAAAATTTTGAATTTAAACAGAAGACATTAAAAGATTCATTTCTCCTTTTTGGAAATACGAAAAAACCAAATTACATTCATTTTCTGATTCTTGAGTCCACACGAAACATGGAAATTCTCAAATTTCAATGAAAATAATTTCTTTTACTTATTTTCCAGTTCTGAAATTAAATCCGTAGAAACTACCTGACCGTGGAGGAACTTTGACGTGAAATATAAATTTTAAGTAAACCTCAGATGATTTCGCCAAAAGTCGTTACCACGACGACCGTATTCGTCAGTATATATCACTTGGAAATGCCATCTTGCCCAATTTGGATTTTGAAAAAGTTTTTCTTTCATGTGTCACGCTAAGAGCCCATCATAGTGCGACACTTATGCCTGATGTCGCGTTACGAACCATTTCTGTAGACTCCTAACGCGACATGGCTCGACAAGAGCAAAATTTTGAATTTAAACAGAAGACATTGAAAGATTCATTTCTCCTTTTTGGAAATACGAAAAAACCAAATTACATTCATTTTCTGATTCTTGAGTCCACACGAAACATGGAAATTCTCAAATTTCAATGAAAATAATTTCTTTTACTTATTTTCCAGTTCTGAAATTAAATCCGTAGAAACTACCTGACCGTGGAGGAACTTTGACGTGAAATATAAATTTTAAGTAAACCTCAGATGATTTCGCCAAAAGTCGTTACCACGACGACCGTATTCGTCAGTAGATATCACTTGGAAATGCCATGTTGCCCAATTTGGATTTTGAAAAAGTTTTTCTTTCATGTGTCACGCTAAGAGCCCATCATAGTGCGACACTTATGCCTTATGTCGCGTTACGAACCATTTCTGTAGACTCCTAACGCGACATGGCTCGACAAGAGCAAAATTTTGAATTTAAACAGAAGACATTGAAAGATTCATTTCTCCTTTTTGGAAATACGAAAAAACCAAATTACATTCATTTTCTGATTCTTGAGTCCACACGAAACATGGAAATTCTCAAATTTCAATGAAAATAATTTCTTTTACTTATTTTCCAGTTCTGAAATTAAATCCGTAGAAACTACCTGACCGTGGAGGAACTTTGACGTGAAATATAAATTTTAAGTAAACCTCAGATGATTTCGCCAAAAGTCGTTACCACGACGACCGTATTCGTCAGTATATATCACTTGGAAATGCCATCTTGCCCAATTTGGATTTTGAAAAAGTTTTTCTTTCATGTGTCACGCTAAGAGCCCATCATAGTGCGACACTTATGCCTTATGTCGCGTTACGAACCATTTCTGTAGACTCCTAACGCGACATGGCTCGACAAGAGCAAAATTTTGAATTTAAACAGAAGACATTGAAAGATTCATTTCTCCTTTTTGGAAATACGAAAAAACCAAATTACATTCATTTTCTGATTCTTGAGTCCACACGAAACATGGAAATTCTCAAATTTCAATGAAAATAATTTCTTTTACTTATTTTCCAGTTCTGAAATTAAATCCGTAGAAACTACCTGACCGTGGAGGAACTTTGACGTGAAATATAAATTGTAAGTAAACCTCAGATGATTTCGCCAAAAGTCGTTACCACGACGACCGTATTCGTCAGTATATATCACTTGGAAATGCCATCTTGCCCAATTTGGATTTTGAAAAAGTTTTTCTTTCATGTGTCACGCTAAGAGCCCATCATAGTGCGACACTTATGCCTGATGTCGCGTTACGAACCATTTCTGTAGACTCCTAACGCGACATGGCTCGACAAGAGCAAAATTTTGAATTTAAACAGAAGACATTGAAAGATTCATTTCTCCTTTTTGGAAATACGAAAAAACCAAATTACATTCATTTTCTGATTCTTGAGTCCACACGAAACATGGAAATTCTCAAATTTCAATGAAAATAATTTCTTTTACTTATTTTCCAGTTCTGAAATTAAATCCGTAGAAACTACCTGACCGTGGAGGAACTTTGACGTGAAATATAAATTTTAAGTAAACCTCAGATGATTTCGCCAAAAGTCGTTACCACGACGACCGTATTCGTCAGTATATATCACTTGGAAATGCCATCTTGCCCAATTTGGATTTTGAAAAAGTTTTTCTTTCATGTGTCACGCTAAGAGCCCATCATAGTGCGACACTTATGCCTTATGTCGCGTTACGAACCATTTCTGTAGACTCCTAACGCGACATGGCTCGACAAGAGCAAAATTTTGAATTTAAACAGAAGACATTAAAAGATTCATTTCTCCTTTTTGGAAATACGAAAAAACCAAATTACATTCATTTTCTGATTCTTGAGTCCACACGAAACATGGAAATTCTCAAATTTCAATGAAAATAATTTCTTTTACTTATTTTCCAGTTCTGAAATTAAATCCGTAGAAACTACCTGACCGTGGAGGAACTTTGACGTGAAATATAAATTTTAAGTAAACCTCAGATGATTTCGCCAAAAGTCGTTACCACGACGACCGTATTCGTCAGTATATATCACTTGGAAATGCCATCTTGCCCAATTTGGATTTTGAAAAAGTTTTTCTTTCATGTGTCACGCTAAGAGCCCATCATAGTGCGACACTTATGCCTTATGTCGCGTTACGAACCATTTCTGTAGACTCCTAACGCGACATGGCTCGACAAGAGCAAAATTTTGAATTTAAACAGAAGACATTAAAAGATTCATTTCTCCTTTTTGGAAATACGAAAAAACCAAATTACATTCATTTTCTGATTCTTGAGTCCACACGAAACATGGAAATTCTCAAATTTCAATGAAAATAATTTCTTTTACTTATTTTCCAGTTCTGAAATTAAATCCGTAGAAACTACCTGACCGTGGAGGAACTTTGACGTGAAATATAAATTTTAAGTAAACCTCAGATGATTTCGCCAAAAGTCGTTACCACGACGACCGTATTCGTCAGTATATATCACTTGGAAATGCCATCTTGCCCAATTTGGATTTTGAAAAAGTTTTTCTTTCATGTGTCACGCTAAGAGCCCATCATAGTGCGACACTTATGCCTTATGTCGCGTTACGAACCATTTCTGTAGACTCCTAACGCGACATGGCTCGACAAGAGCAAAATTTTGAATTTAAACAGAAGACATTAAAATCATAATCATAATCATAATCATAATATTTATTGGTGCCTATTACAATATAATAAATTGCTTACACAAGTCAGAAATAATTCAAATAATATAAGTTAATATTACACACACACACACACACATATTAGAATAATTATGTATATCCATACATCACACAACAAAAAAATTACAGTTTTCTATATACAACTTTACAAAGAGTTACATTTATCCACGTTCAAAAACTCCTGAACACTGTAAAAAGCAGATCTCTTTAAGAATTGAACTACTTCTCGCTTAAAGTTTTTCTCGGGAAGAGATCGAACCCTCACCGATAATTTCGCAATTAATTTAAAAGACATATATCGAGGCGCCTTTTGCGACAACGCGAGGCGGCAGAAATTCAACCGTAAGTCGGCCTTATGACGTGTATCGTACCCATGATCCCCCTGACGTGCCATTATGTAATCTTGGTTTTTAAATGCATAGAGCAAGCAACTAAGTATGTATATGGAAGGGAAGGTAAGTATTCCCAGCTTCACAAAAGCACTTTTACATTCCTGTCTGTAGGCAAGACCAGCGACTATCCTCACAGCCCTTCGCTGCAACCGAAAAATCCTATCCACTCCCGAGCCATTTCCCCATGCCACTGTAGCATATGCAACCAATGAGTTGCATAATCCAAAGTAGGCAGTTCTCAACGTCTCTCCCGACACACTGTTTGATAGGTTTCGCAATAGGTATACATTCTTTGACAGTTTGGCAGCCAAAGTGTCTGTATGGCACTGCCATTGAAGTCCGGAATGCAGTGTGACACCCAGGAACCGCGCAGAGGAGACACAATCCTCATCCTCAAAATTTCTTAAAGAGAAAATCATTGTTTTGGTTTTATTGGTGTTCATACACAATCCGTTAGAGGAAAACCAGTGTAGAGCTTTCGAATGAGCCAGCTCACCATTTTGTTTGGCAAACAATAGGCTCTCGCTTGTTACTGAGATGTTAGTATCATCAGCATAGATAGTAGTTCTAAAATCAGACAAATATGCAGATAAGTCATTGATGAAGATCAAGAACAACAAGGGTCCCAGAATGGATCCCTGGGGCACACCCAGCGACAGCCGCCTCCCACGAGACACCCCCCCACGAAAACGAACAATCTGGTATCTGTTAGATAGATATGATTCTATAAGCTTAAGGCTCATCTTATCAAAGTTGTATCTTTTCAGTTTTTTCAACAAAACAGAGTGATTAACACAATCAAAAGCCTTGGAAAGGTCTAGGAACATTGAGTGTTGAAATTTTCCTTCTTCAAAACAGTCGACAGTGGAGTTTATAAAATCAATTATTGCATCTGCTGTACTGCAATGTTTCCTAAAACCAAATTGGCGTGAATTAAAGATGTTATTAGTCTCAAAATATTGATACACTCTAAGGCTAATTGCCTTTTCCACAACTTTGGAGAAAATTGGGAGAAGAGAAATAGGTCGATAGTTACTAATATCTTCCCTATCTCCCTGTTTAAAAATTGGTATCACCGACGCGATCTTTAGACAATTTGGAAAGGTGCCCGATTCAAAACATTCGTTAATCAGAGTAGTAAGGGGGCAAACAAAATGCTCAACATTTCTCTTAACAACACATGTACTCAGGCCATATATATCTTTGGTTTTACTATTTTTTAGTCCCCTTATGATGTCCCTAACCTCAATTATGGTTACCGGTTTCAACGAGAATGATACATCCTCCGGGATCGTATTGCGCATCAATGCCAATGGATCATCACCAATACTAGGAATTTTTCGAATTGTTTCCAGGGGGATCTCCGCGAAGTAGTCGTTGAAATCATCGGGGGAAATATCCGGAAGACGGCCATCGCAATCGTTACCCCTTTTTGCATTAATTAGTTGCCACATAGTTTTCGATTTATTGGCAGACCCATCAATATACTTATCATTAGCACGAATTTTACAGTTCCTGATACATCTACGGTATTCATTTTTGAATTGATTACGAGTAATGCGCAATTCCTCGGTGCCACACACCCTCAAGAGATCACTCAACACCTGCAAGTGGTCACGCATGTCCCTCAGATCCCGACAAAACCATTTTATTCCACAGTCACTGGTCTTGCCCACAATCTTCCTCTCTGGAAAAGACTTATTAAAGATATCCACTACTTTACTCAAAAACTCTTGGAAATGACCACCACTTCCATACGTACTCCCTGAAAATTCCCACCGTATTTCGCTTAAGAGGCCGTGAAAAGATTCATTTCTCCTTTTTGGAAATACGAAAAAACCAAATTACATTCATTTTCTGATTCTTGAGTCCACACGAAACATGGAAATTCTCAAATTTCAATGAAAATAACTTCTTTTACTTATTTTCCAGTTCTGAAATTAAATCCGTAGAAACTACCTGACCGTGGAGGAACTTTGACGTGAAATATAAATTTTAAGTAAACCTCAGATGATTTCGCCAAAAGTCGTTACCACGACGACCGTATTCGTCAGTAGATATCACTTGGAAATGCCGTGTTGCCTAATTTGGATTTTGAAAAAGTTTTTCTTTCATGTGTCACGCTAAGAGCCCATCATAGTGCGACACTTATGCCTTATGTCGCGTTACGAACCATTTCTGTGGACTCCTAACGCGACATGGCTCGACAAGAGCAAAATTTTGAATTTAAACAGAAGACATTAAAAGATTCATTTCTCCTTTTTGGAAATACGAAAAAACCAAATTACATTCATTTTCTGATTCTTGAGTCCACACGAAACATGGAAATTCTCAAATTTCAATGAAAATAATTTCTTTTACTTATTTTCCAGTTCTGAAATTAAATCCGTAGAAACTACCTGACCGTGGAGGAACTTTGACGTGAAATATAAATTTTAAGTAAACCTCAGATGATTTCGCCAAAAGTCGTTACCACGACGACCGTATTCGTCAGTATATATCACTTGGAAATGCCATCTTGCCCAATTTGGATTTTGAAAAAGTTTTTCTTTCATGTGTCACGCTAAGAGCCCATCATAGTGCGACACTTATGCCTTATGTCGCGTTACGAACCATTTCTGTAGACTCCTAACGCGACATGGCTCGACAAGAGCAAAATTTTGAATTTAAACAGAAGACATTAAAAGATTCATTTCTCCTTTTTGGAAATACGAAAAAACCAAATTACATTCATTTTCTGATTCTTGAGTCCACACGAAACATGGAAATTCTCAAATTTCAATGAAAATAATTTCTTTTACTTATTTTCCAGTTCTGAAATTAAATCCGTAGAAACTACCTGACCGTGGAGGAACTTTGACGTGAAATATAAATTTTAAGTAAACCTCAGATGATTTCGCCAAAAGTCGTTACCACGACGACCGTATTCGTCAGTATATATCACTTGGAAATGCCATCTTGCCCAATTTGGATTTTGAAAAAGTTTTTCTTTCATGTGTCACGCTAAGAGCCCATCATAGTGCGACACTTATGCCTTATGTCGCGTTACGAACCATTTCTGTAGACTCCTAACGCGACATGGCTCGACAAGAGCAAAATTTTGAATTTAAACAGAAGACATTAAAAGATTCATTTCTCCTTTTTGGAAATACGAAAAAACCAAATTACATTAATTTTCTGATTCCTGAGTCTACACGAAACATGGAAATTCTCAAATTTCAATGAAAATAATTTCTTTTACTTATTTTCCAGTTCTGAAATTAAATCCGTAGAAACTACCTGACCGTGGAGGAACTTTGACGTGAAATATAAATTTTAAGTAAACCTCAGATGATTTCGCCAAAAGTCGTTACCACGACGACCGTATTCGTCAGTAGATATCACTTGGAAATGCCGTGTTGCCTAATTTGGATTTTGAAAAAGTTTTTCTTTCATGTGTCACGCTAAGAGCCCATCATAGTGCGACACTTATGCCTTATGTCGCGTTACGAACCATTTCTGTAGACTCCTAACGCGACATGGCTCGACAAGAGCAAAATTTTGAATTTAAACAGAAGACATCAAAAGATTCATTTCTCCTTTTTGGAAATACGAAAAAACCAAATTACATTCATTTTCTGATTCTTGAGTCCACACGAAACATGGAAATTCTCAAATTTCAATGAAAATAATTTCTTTTACTTATTTTCCAGTTCTGAAATTAAATCCGTAGAAACTACCTGACCGTGGAGGAACTTTGACGTGAAATATAAATTTTAAGTAAACCTCAGATGATTTCGCCAAAAGTCGTTACCACGACGACCGTATTCGTCAGTATATATCATTTGGAAATGCCATCTTGCCCAATTTGGATTTTGAAAAAGTTTTTCTTTCATGTGTCACGCTAAGAGCCCATCATAGTGCGACACTTATGCCTTATGTCGCGTTACGAACCATTTCTGTAGACTCCTAACGCGACATGGCTCGACAAGAGCAAAATTTTGAATTTAAACAGAAGACATTAAAAGATTCATTTCTCCTTTTTGGAAATACGAAAAAACCAAATTACATTCATTTTCTGATTCCTGAGTCTACACGAAACATGGAAATTCTCAAATTTCAATGAAAATAATTTCTTTTACTTATTTTCCAGTTCTGAAATTAAATCCGTAGAAACTACCTGACCGTGGAGGAACTTTGACGTGAAATATAAATTTTAAGTAAACCTCAGATGATTTCGCCAAAAGTCGTTACCACGACGACCGTATTCGTCAGTAGATATCACTTGGAAATGCCATGTTGCCCAATTTGGATTTTGAAAAAGTTTTTCTTTCATGTGTCACGCTAAGAGCCCATCATAGTGCGACACTTATGCCTTATGTCGCGTTACGAACCATTTCTGTAGACTCCTAACGCGACATGGCTCGACAAGAGCAAAATTTTGAATTTAAACAGAAGACATTAAAAGATTCATTTCTCTTTTTTGGAAATACGAAAAAACCAAATTACATTCATTTTCTGATTCTTGAGTCCACACGAAACATGGAAATTCTCAAATTTCAATGAAAATAATTTCTTTTACTTATTTTCCAGTTCTGAAATTAAATCCGTAGAAACTACCTGACCGTGGAGGAACTTTGACGTGAAATATAAATTTTAAGTAAACCTCAGATGATTTCGCCAAAAGTCGTTACCACGACGACCGTATTCGTCAGTATATATCACTTGGAAATGCCATCTTGCCCAATTTGGATTTTGAAAAAGTTTTTCTTTCATGTGTCACGCTAAGAGCCCATCATAGTGCGACACTTATGCCTTATGTCGCGTTACGAACCATTTCTGTAGACTCCTAACGCGACATGGCTCGACAAGAGCAAAATTTTGAATTTAAACAGAAGACATTGAAAGATTCATTTCTCCTTTTTGGAAATACGAAAAAACCAAATTACATTTATTTTCTGATTCTTGAGTCCACACGAAACATGGAAATTCTCAAATTTCAATGAAAATAATTTCTTTTACTTATTTTCCAGTTCTGAAATTAAATCCGTAGAAACTACCTGACCGTGGAGGAACTTTGACGTGAAATATAAATTGTAAGTAAACCTCAGATGATTTCGCCAAAAGTCGTTACCACGACGACCGTATTCGTCAGTAGATATCACTTGGAAATGCCGTGTTGCCTAATTTGGATTTTGAAAAAGTTTTTCTTTCATGTGTCACGCTAAGAGCCCATCATAGTGCGACACTTATGCCTTATGTCGCGTTACGAACCATTTCTGTGGACTCCCAACGCGACATGGCTCGACAAGAGCAAAATTTTGAATTTAAACAGAAGACATTAAAAGATTCATTTCTCCTTTTTGGAAATACGAAAAAACCAAATTACATTCATTTTCTGATTCTTGAGTCCACACGAAACATGGAAATTCTCAAATTTCAATGAAAATAATTTCTTTTACTTATTTTCCAGTTCTGAAATCAAATCCGTAGAAACTACCTGACCGTGGAGGAACTTTGACGTGAAATATAAATTTTAAGTAAACCTCAGATGATTTCGCCAAAAGTCGTTACCACGACGACCGTATTCGTCAGTAGATATCACTTGGAAATGCCATGTTGCCCAATTTGGATTTTGAAAAAGTTTTTCTTTCATGTGTCACGCTAAGAGCCCATCATAGTGCGACACTTATGCCTTATGTCGCGTTACGAACCATTTCTGTAGACTCCTAACGCGACATGGCTCGACAAGAGCAAAATTTTGAATTTAAACAGAAGACATTAAAAGATTCATTTCTCCTTTTTGGAAATACGAAAAAACCAAATTACATTCATTTTCTGATTCTTGAGTCCACACGAAACATGGAAATTCTCAAATTTCAATGAAAATAATTTCTTTTACTTATTTTCCAGTTCTGAAATTAAATCCGTAGAAACTACCTGACCGTGGAGGAACTTTGACGTGAAATATAAATTTTAAGTAAACCTCAGATGATTTCGCCAAAAGTCGTTACCACGACGACCGTATTCGTCAGTAGATATCACTTGGAAATGCCATGTTGCCCAATTTGGATTTTGAAAAAGTTTTTCTTTCATGTGTCACGCTAAGAGCCCATCATAGTGCGACACTTATGCCTTATGTCGCGTTACGAACCATTTCTGTAGACTCCTAACGCGACATGGCTCGACAAGAGCAAAATTTTGAATTTAAACAGAAGACATTGAAAGATTCATTTCTCCTTTTTGGAAATACGAAAAAACCAAATTACATTCATTTTCTGATTCTTGAGTCCACACGAAACATGGAAATTCTCAAATTTCAATGAAAATAATTTCTTTTACTTATTTTCCAGTTCTGAAATTAAATCCGTAGAAACTACCTGACCGTGGAGGAACTTTGACGTGAAATATAAATTTTAAGTAAACCTCAGATGATTTCGCCAAAAGTCGTTACCACGACGACCGTATTCGTCAGTATATATCACTTGGAAATGCCATCTTGCCCAATTTGGATTTTGAAAAAGTTTTCCTTTCATGTGTCACGCTAAGAGCCCATCATAGTGCGACACTTATGCCTTATGTCGCGTTACGAACCATTTCTGTAGACTCCTAACGCGACATGGCTCGACAAGAGCAAAATTTTGAATTTAAACAGAAGACATTAAAAGATTCATTTCTCCTTTTTGGAAATACGAAAAAACCAAATTACATTCATTTTCTGATTCTTGAGTCCACACGAAACATGGAAATTCTCAAATTTCAATGAAAATAATTTCTTTTACTTATTTTCCAGTTCTGAAATTAAATCCGTAGAAACTACCTGACCGTGGAGGAACTTTGACGTGAAATATAAATTTTAAGTAAACCTCAGATGATTTCGCCAAAAGTCGTTACCACGACGACCGTATTCGTCAGTATATATCACTTGGAAATGCCATCTTGCCCAATTTGGATTTTGAAAAAGTTTTCCTTTCATGTGTCACGCTAAGAGCCCATCATAGTGCGACACTTATGCCTTATGTCGCGTTACGAACCATTTCTGTAGACTCCTAACGCGACATGGCTCGACAAGAGCAAAATTTTGAATTTAAACAGAAGACATTAAAAGATTCATTTCTCCTTTTTGGAAATACGAAAAAACCAAATTACATTCATTTTCTGATTCTTGAGTCCACACGAAACATGGAAATTCTCAAATTTCAATGAAAATAATTTCTTTTACTTATTTTCCAGTTCTGAAATTAAATCCGTAGAAACTACCTGACCGTGGAGGAACTTTGACGTGAAATATAAATTTTAAGTAAACCTCAGATGATTTCGCCAAAAGTCGTTACCACGACGACCGTATTCGTCAGTATATATCACTTGGAAATGCCATCTTGCCCAATTTGGATTTTGAAAAAGTTTTCCTTTCATGTGTCACGCTAAGAGCCCATCATAGTGCGACACTTATGCCTTATGTCGCGTTACGAACCATTTCTGTAGACTCCCAACGCGACATGGCTCGACAAGAGCAAAATTTTGAATTTAAACAGAAGACATTAAAAGATTCATTTCTCCTTTTTGGAAATACGAAAAAACCAAATTACATTCATTTTCTGATTCTTGAGTCCACACGAAACATGGAAATTCTCAAATTTCAATGAAAATAATTTCTTTTACTTATTTTCCAGTTCTGAAATTAAATCCGTAGAAACTACCTGACCGTGGAGGAACTTTGACGTGAAATATAAATTTTAAGTAAACCTCAGATGATTTCGCCAAAAGTCGTTACCACGACGACCGTATTCGTCAGTATATATCACTTGGAAATGCCATCTTGCCCAATTTGGATTTTGAAAAAGTTTTTCTTTCATGTGTCACGCTAAGAGCCCATCATAGTGCGACACTTATGCCTGATGTCGCGTTACGAACCATTTCTGTAGACTCCTAACGCGACATGGCTCGACAAGAGCAAAATTTTGAATTTAAACAGAAGACATTGAAAGATTCATTTCTCCTTTTTGGAAATACGAAAAAACCAAATTACATTCATTTTCTGATTCTTGAGTCCACACGAAACATGGAAATTCTCAAATTTCAATGAAAATAATTTCTTTTACTTATTTTCCAGTTCTGAAATTAAATCCGTAGAAACTACCTGACCGTGGAGGAACTTTGACGTGAAATATAAATTTTAAGTAAACCTCAGATGATTTCGCCAAAAGTCGTTACCACGACGACCGTATTCGTCAGTAGATATCACTTGGAAATGCCATGTTGCCCAATTTGGATTTTGAAAAAGTTTTTCTTTCATGTGTCACGCTAAGAGCCCATCATAGTGCGACACTTATGCCTTATGTCGCGTTACGAACCATTTCTGTAGACTCCTAACGCGACATGGCTCGACAAGAGCAAAATTTTGAATTTAAACAGAAGACATTGAAAGATTCATTTCTCCTTTTTGGAAATACGAAAAAACCAAATTACATTCATTTTCTGATTCTTGAGTCCACACGAAACATGGAAATTCTCAAATTTCAATGAAAATAATTTCTTTTACTTATTTTCCAGTTCTGAAATTAAATCCGTAGAAACTACCTGACCGTGGAGGAACTTTGACGTGAAATATAAATTTTAAGTAAACCTCAGATGATTTCGCCAAAAGTCGTTACCACGACGACCGTATTCGTCAGTATATATCACTTGGAAATGCCATCTTGCCCAATTTGGATTTTGAAAAAGTTTTTCTTTCATGTGTCACGCTAAGAGCCCATCATAGTGCGACACTTATGCCTTATGTCGCGTTACGAACCATTTCTGTAGACTCCTAACGCGACATGGCTCGACAAGAGCAAAATTTTGAATTTAAACAGAAGACATTGAAAGATTCATTTCTCCTTTTTGGAAATACGAAAAAACCAAATTACATTCATTTTCTGATTCTTGAGTCCACACGAAACATGGAAATTCTCAAATTTCAATGAAAATAATTTCTTTTACTTATTTTCCAGTTCTGAAATTAAATCCGTAGAAACTACCTGACCGTGGAGGAACTTTGACGTGAAATATAAATTGTAAGTAAACCTCAGATGATTTCGCCAAAAGTCGTTACCACGACGACCGTATTCGTCAGTATATATCACTTGGAAATGCCATCTTGCCCAATTTGGATTTTGAAAAAGTTTTTCTTTCATGTGTCACGCTAAGAGCCCATCATAGTGCGACACTTATGCCTGATGTCGCGTTACGAACCATTTCTGTAGACTCCTAACGCGACATGGCTCGACAAGAGCAAAATTTTGAATTTAAACAGAAGACATTGAAAGATTCATTTCTCCTTTTTGGAAATACGAAAAAACCAAATTACATTCATTTTCTGATTCTTGAGTCCACACGAAACATGGAAATTCTCAAATTTCAATGAAAATAATTTCTTTTACTTATTTTCCAGTTCTGAAATTAAATCCGTAGAAACTACCTGACCGTGGAGGAACTTTGACGTGAAATATAAATTTTAAGTAAACCTCAGATGATTTCGCCAAAAGTCGTTACCACGACGACCGTATTCGTCAGTATATATCACTTGGAAATGCCATCTTGCCCAATTTGGATTTTGAAAAAGTTTTTCTTTCATGTGTCACGCTAAGAGCCCATCATAGTGCGACACTTATGCCTTATGTCGCGTTACGAACCATTTCTGTAGACTCCTAACGCGACATGGCTCGACAAGAGCAAAATTTTGAATTTAAACAGAAGACATTAAAAGATTCATTTCTCCTTTTTGGAAATACGAAAAAACCAAATTACATTCATTTTCTGATTCTTGAGTCCACACGAAACATGGAAATTCTCAAATTTCAATGAAAATAATTTCTTTTACTTATTTTCCAGTTCTGAAATTAAATCCGTAGAAACTACCTGACCGTGGAGGAACTTTGACGTGAAATATAAATTTTAAGTAAACCTCAGATGATTTCGCCAAAAGTCGTTACCACGACGACCGTATTCGTCAGTATATATCACTTGGAAATGCCATCTTGCCCAATTTGGATTTTGAAAAAGTTTTTCTTTCATGTGTCACGCTAAGAGCCCATCATAGTGCGACACTTATGCCTTATGTCGCGTTACGAACCATTTCTGTAGACTCCTAACGCGACATGGCTCGACAAGAGCAAAATTTTGAATATAAACAGAAGACATTAAAAGATTCATTTCTCCTTTTTGGAAATACGAAAAAACCAAATTACATTCATTTTCTGATTCTTGAGTCCACACGAAACATGGAAATTCTCAAATTTCAATGAAAATAATTTCTTTTACTTATTTTCCAGTTCTGAAATTAAATCCGTAGAAACTACCTGACCGTGGAGGAACTTTGACGTGAAATATAAATTTTAAGTAAACCTCAGATGATTTCGCCAAAAGTCGTTACCACGACGACCGTATTCGTCAGTATATATCACTTGGAAATGCCGTGTTGCCTAATTTGGATTTTGAAAAAGTTTTTCTTTCATGTGTCACGCTAAGAGCCCATCATAGTGCGACACTTATGCCTTATGTCGCGTTACGAACCATTTCTGTAGACTCCTAACGCGACATGGCTCGACAAGAGCAAAATTTTGAATTTAAACAGAAGACATCAAAAGATTCATTTCTCCTTTTTGGAAATACGAAAAAACCAAATTACATTCATTTTCTGATTCTTGAGTCCACACGAAACATGGAAATTCTCAAATTTCAATGAAAATAATTTCTTTTACTTATTTTCCAGTTCTGAAATTAAATCCGTAGAAACTACCTGACCGTGGAGGAACTTTGACGTGAAATATAAATTTTAAGTAAACCTCAGATGATTTCGCCAAAAGTCGTTACCACGACGACCGTATTCGTCAGTATATATCACTTGGAAATGCCATCTTGCCCAATTTGGATTTTGAAAAAGTTTTTCTTTCATGTGTCACGCTAAGAGCCCATCATAGTGCGACACTTATGCCTTATGTCGCGTTACGAACCATTTCTGTAGACTCCTAACGCGACATGGCTCGACAAGAGCAAAATTTTGAATTTAAACAGAAGACATTAAAAGATTCATTTCTCCTTTTTGGAAATACGAAAAAACCAAATTACATTCATTTTCTGATTCCTGAGTCTACACGAAACATGGAAATTCTCAAATTTCAATGAAAATAATTTCTTTTACTTATTTTCCAGTTCTGAAATTAAATCCGTAGAAACTACCTGACCGTGGAGGAACTTTGACGTGAAATATAAATTTTAAGTAAACCTCAGATGATTTCGCCAAAAGTCGTTACCACGACGACCGTATTCGTCAGTAGATATCACTTGGAAATGCCATGTTGCCCAATTTGGATTTTGAAAAAGTTTTTCTTTCATGTGTCACGCTAAGAGCCCATCATAGTGCGACACTTATGCCTTATGTCGCGTTACGAACCATTTCTGTAGACTCCTAACGCGACATGGCTCGACAAGAGCAAAATTTTGAATTTAAACAGAAGACATTAAAAGATTCATTTCTCTTTTTTGGAAATACGAAAAAACCAAATTACATTCATTTTCTGATTCTTGAGTCCACACGAAACATGGAAATTCTCAAATTTCAATGAAAATAATTTCTTTTACTTATTTTCCAGTTCTGAAATTAAATCCGTAGAAACTACCTGACCGTGGAGGAACTTTGACGTGAAATATAAATTTTAAGTAAACCTCAGATGATTTCGCCAAAAGTCGTTACCACGACGACCGTATTCGTCAGTATATATCACTTGGAAATGCCATCTTGCCCAATTTGGATTTTGAAAAAGTTTTTCTTTCATGTGTCACGCTAAGAGCCCATCATAGTGCGACACTTATGCCTTATGTCGCGTTACGAACCATTTCTGTAGACTCCTAACGCGACATGGCTCGACAAGAGCAAAATTTTGAATTTAAACAGAAGACATTGAAAGATTCATTTCTCCTTTTTGGAAATACGAAAAAACCAAATTACATTTATTTTCTGATTCTTGAGTCCACACGAAACATGGAAATTCTCAAATTTCAATGAAAATAATTTCTTTTACTTATTTTCCAGTTCTGAAATTAAATCCGTAGAAACTACCTGACCGTGGAGGAACTTTGACGTGAAATATAAATTGTAAGTAAACCTCAGATGATTTCGCCAAAAGTCGTTACCACGACGACCGTATTCGTCAGTAGATATCACTTGGAAATGCCGTGTTGCCTAATTTGGATTTTGAAAAAGTTTTTCTTTCATGTGTCACGCTAAGAGCCCATCATAGTGCGACACTTATGCCTTATGTCGCGTTACGAACCATTTCTGTGGACTCCCAACGCGACATGGCTCGACAAGAGCAAAATTTTGAATTTAAACAGAAGACATTAAAAGATTCATTTCTCCTTTTTGGAAATACGAAAAAACCAAATTACATTCATTTTCTGATTCTTGAGTCCACACGAAACATGGAAATTCTCAAATTTCAATGAAAATAATTTCTTTTACTTATTTTCCAGTTCTGAAATCAAATCCGTAGAAACTACCTGACCGTGGAGGAACTTTGACGTGAAATATAAATTTTAAGTAAACCTCAGATGATTTCGCCAAAAGTCGTTACCACGACGACCGTATTCGTCAGTAGATATCACTTGGAAATGCCATGTTGCCCAATTTGGATTTTGAAAAAGTTTTTCTTTCATGTGTCACGCTAAGAGCCCATCATAGTGCGACACTTATGCCTTATGTCGCGTTACGAACCATTTCTGTAGACTCCTAACGCGACATGGCTCGACAAGAGCAAAATTTTGAATTTAAACAGAAGACATTAAAAGATTCATTTCTCCTTTTTGGAAATACGAAAAAACCAAATTACATTCATTTTCTGATTCTTGAGTCCACACGAAACATGGAAATTCTCAAATTTCAATGAAAATAATTTCTTTTACTTATTTTCCAGTTCTGAAATTAAATCCGTAGAAACTACCTGACCGTGGAGGAACTTTGACGTGAAATATAAATTTTAAGTAAACCTCAGATGATTTCGCCAAAAGTCGTTACCACGACGACCGTATTCGTCAGTAGATATCACTTGGAAATGCCATGTTGCCCAATTTGGATTTTGAAAAAGTTTTTCTTTCATGTGTCACGCTAAGAGCCCATCATAGTGCGACACTTATGCCTTATGTCGCGTTACGAACCATTTCTGTAGACTCCTAACGCGACATGGCTCGACAAGAGCAAAATTTTGAATTTAAACAGAAGACATTGAAAGATTCATTTCTCCTTTTTGGAAATACGAAAAAACCAAATTACATTCATTTTCTGATTCTTGAGTCCACACGAAACATGGAAATTCTCAAATTTCAATGAAAATAATTTCTTTTACTTATTTTCCAGTTCTGAAATTAAATCCGTAGAAACTACCTGACCGTGGAGGAACTTTGACGTGAAATATAAATTTTAAGTAAACCTCAGATGATTTCGCCAAAAGTCGTTACCACGACGACCGTATTCGTCAGTATATATCACTTGGAAATGCCATCTTGCCCAATTTGGATTTTGAAAAAGTTTTCCTTTCATGTGTCACGCTAAGAGCCCATCATAGTGCGACACTTATGCCTTATGTCGCGTTACGAACCATTTCTGTAGACTCCTAACGCGACATGGCTCGACAAGAGCAAAATTTTGAATTTAAACAGAAGACATTAAAAGATTCATTTCTCCTTTTTGGAAATACGAAAAAACCAAATTACATTCATTTTCTGATTCTTGAGTCCACACGAAACATGGAAATTCTCAAATTTCAATGAAAATAATTTCTTTTACTTATTTTCCAGTTCTGAAATTAAATCCGTAGAAACTACCTGACCGTGGAGGAACTTTGACGTGAAATATAAATTTTAAGTAAACCTCAGATGATTTCGCCAAAAGTCGTTACCACGACGACCGTATTCGTCAGTATATATCACTTGGAAATGCCATCTTGCCCAATTTGGATTTTGAAAAAGTTTTCCTTTCATGTGTCACGCTAAGAGCCCATCATAGTGCGACACTTATGCCTTATGTCGCGTTACGAACCATTTCTGTAGACTCCTAACGCGACATGGCTCGACAAGAGCAAAATTTTGAATTTAAACAGAAGACATTAAAAGATTCATTTCTCCTTTTTGGAAATACGAAAAAACCAAATTACATTCATTTTCTGATTCTTGAGTCCACACGAAACATGGAAATTCTCAAATTTCAATGAAAATAATTTCTTTTACTTATTTTCCAGTTCTGAAATTAAATCCGTAGAAACTACCTGACCGTGGAGGAACTTTGACGTGAAATATAAATTTTAAGTAAACCTCAGATGATTTCGCCAAAAGTCGTTACCACGACGACCGTATTCGTCAGTATATATCACTTGGAAATGCCATCTTGCCCAATTTGGATTTTGAAAAAGTTTTCCTTTCATGTGTCACGCTAAGAGCCCATCATAGTGCGACACTTATGCCTTATGTCGCGTTACGAACCATTTCTGTAGACTCCCAACGCGACATGGCTCGACAAGAGCAAAATTTTGAATTTAAACAGAAGACATTAAAAGATTCATTTCTCCTTTTTGGAAATACGAAAAAACCAAATTACATTCATTTTCTGATTCTTGAGTCCACACGAAACATGGAAATTCTCAAATTTCAATGAAAATAATTTCTTTTACTTATTTTCCAGTTCTGAAATTAAATCCGTAGAAACTACCTGACCGTGGAGGAACTTTGACGTGAAATATAAATTTTAAGTAAACCTCAGATGATTTCGCCAAAAGTCGTTACCACGACGACCGTATTCGTCAGTATATATCACTTGGAAATGCCATCTTGCCCAATTTGGATTTTGAAAAAGTTTTTCTTTCATGTGTCACGCTAAGAGCCCATCATAGTGCGACACTTATGCCTGATGTCGCGTTACGAACCATTTCTGTAGACTCCTAACGCGACATGGCTCGACAAGAGCAAAATTTTGAATTTAAACAGAAGACATTGAAAGATTCATTTCTCCTTTTTGGAAATACGAAAAAACCAAATTACATTCATTTTCTGATTCTTGAGTCCACACGAAACATGGAAATTCTCAAATTTCAATGAAAATAATTTCTTTTACTTATTTTCCAGTTCTGAAATTAAATCCGTAGAAACTACCTGACCGTGGAGGAACTTTGACGTGAAATATAAATTTTAAGTAAACCTCAGATGATTTCGCCAAAAGTCGTTACCACGACGACCGTATTCGTCAGTAGATATCACTTGGAAATGCCATGTTGCCCAATTTGGATTTTGAAAAAGTTTTTCTTTCATGTGTCACGCTAAGAGCCCATCATAGTGCGACACTTATGCCTTATGTCGCGTTACGAACCATTTCTGTAGACTCCTAACGCGACATGGCTCGACAAGAGCAAAATTTTGAATTTAAACAGAAGACATTGAAAGATTCATTTCTCCTTTTTGGAAATACGAAAAAACCAAATTACATTCATTTTCTGATTCTTGAGTCCACACGAAACATGGAAATTCTCAAATTTCAATGAAAATAATTTCTTTTACTTATTTTCCAGTTCTGAAATTAAATCCGTAGAAACTACCTGACCGTGGAGGAACTTTGACGTGAAATATAAATTTTAAGTAAACCTCAGATGATTTCGCCAAAAGTCGTTACCACGACGACCGTATTCGTCAGTATATATCACTTGGAAATGCCATCTTGCCCAATTTGGATTTTGAAAAAGTTTTTCTTTCATGTGTCACGCTAAGAGCCCATCATAGTGCGACACTTATGCCTTATGTCGCGTTACGAACCATTTCTGTAGACTCCTAACGCGACATGGCTCGACAAGAGCAAAATTTTGAATTTAAACAGAAGACATTGAAAGATTCATTTCTCCTTTTTGGAAATACGAAAAAACCAAATTACATTCATTTTCTGATTCTTGAGTCCACACGAAACATGGAAATTCTCAAATTTCAATGAAAATAATTTCTTTTACTTATTTTCCAGTTCTGAAATTAAATCCGTAGAAACTACCTGACCGTGGAGGAACTTTGACGTGAAATATAAATTGTAAGTAAACCTCAGATGATTTCGCCAAAAGTCGTTACCACGACGACCGTATTCGTCAGTATATATCACTTGGAAATGCCATCTTGCCCAATTTGGATTTTGAAAAAGTTTTTCTTTCATGTGTCACGCTAAGAGCCCATCATAGTGCGACACTTATGCCTGATGTCGCGTTACGAACCATTTCTGTAGACTCCTAACGCGACATGGCTCGACAAGAGCAAAATTTTGAATTTAAACAGAAGACATTGAAAGATTCATTTCTCCTTTTTGGAAATACGAAAAAACCAAATTACATTCATTTTCTGATTCTTGAGTCCACACGAAACATGGAAATTCTCAAATTTCAATGAAAATAATTTCTTTTACTTATTTTCCAGTTCTGAAATTAAATCCGTAGAAACTACCTGACCGTGGAGGAACTTTGACGTGAAATATAAATTGTAAGTAAACCTCAGATGATTTCGCCAAAAGTCGTTACCACGACGACCGTATTCGTCAGTATATATCACTTGGAAATGCCATCTTGCCCAATTTGGATTTTGAAAAAGTTTTTCTTTCATGTGTCACGCTAAGAGCCCATCATAGTGCGACACTTATGCCTGATGTCGCGTTACGAACCATTTCTGTAGACTCCTAACGCGACATGGCTCGACAAGAGCAAAATTTTGAATTTAAACAGAAGACATTGAAAGATTCATTTCTCCTTTTTGGAAATACGAAAAAACCAAATTACATTCATTTTCTGATTCTTGAGTCCACACGAAACATGGAAATTCTCAAATTTCAATGAAAATAATTTCTTTTACTTATTTTCCAGTTCTGAAATTAAATCCGTAGAAACTACCTGACCGTGGAGGAACTTTGACGTGAAATATAAATTTTAAGTAAACCTCAGATGATTTCGCCAAAAGTCGTTACCACGACGACCGTATTCGTCAGTATATATCACTTGGAAATGCCATCTTGCCCAATTTGGATTTTGAAAAAGTTTTTCTTTCATGTGTCACGCTAAGAGCCCATCATAGTGCGACACTTATGCCTGATGTCGCGTTACGAACCATTTCTGTAGACTCCTAACGCGACATGGCTCGACAAGAGCAAAATTTTGAATTTAAACAGAAGACATTGAAAGATTCATTTCTCCTTTTTGGAAATACGAAAAAACCAAATTACATTCATTTTCTGATTCTTGAGTCCACACGAAACATGGAAATTCTCAAATTTCAATGAAAATAATTTCTTTTACTTATTTTCCAGTTCTGAAATTAAATCCGTAGAAACTACCTGACCGTGGAGGAACTTTGACGTGAAATATAAATTTTAAGTAAACCTCAGATGATTTCGCCAAAAGTCGTTACCACGACGACCGTATTCGTCAGTATATATCACTTGGAAATGCCATCTTGCCCAATTTGGATTTTGAAAAAGTTTTTCTTTCATGTGTCACGCTAAGAGCCCATCATAGTGCGACACTTATGCCTTATGTCGCGTTACGAACCATTTCTGTAGACTCCTAACGCGACATGGCTCGACAAGAGCAAAATTTTGAATTTAAACAGAAGACATTAAAAGATTCATTTCTCCTTTTTGGAAATACGAAAAAACCAAATTACATTCATTTTCTGATTCTTGAGTCCACACGAAACATGGAAATTCTCAAATTTCAATGAAAATAATTTCTTTTACTTATTTTCCAGTTCTGAAATTAAATCCGTAGAAACTACCTGACCGTGGAGGAACTTTGACGTGAAATATAAATTTTAAGTAAACCTCAGATGATTTCGCCAAAAGTCGTTACCACGACGACCGTATTCGTCAGTATATATCACTTGGAAATGCCATCTTGCCCAATTTGGATTTTGAAAAAGTTTTTCTTTCATGTGTCACGCTAAGAGCCCATCATAGTGCGACACTTATGCCTTATGTCGCGTTACGAACCATTTCTGTAGACTCCTAACGCGACATGGCTCGACAAGAGCAAAATTTTGAATATAAACAGAAGACATTAAAAGATTCATTTCTCCTTTTTGGAAATACGAAAAAACCAAATTACATTCATTTTCTGATTCTTGAGTCCACACGAAACATGGAAATTCTCAAATTTCAATGAAAATAATTTCTTTTACTTATTTTCCAGTTCTGAAATTAAATCCGTAGAAACTACCTGACCGTGGAGGAACTTTGACGTGAAATATAAATTTTAAGTAAACCTCAGATGATTTCGCCAAAAGTCGTTACCACGACGACCGTATTCGTCAGTATATATCACTTGGAAATGCCATCTTGCCCAATTTGGATTTTGAAAAAGTTTTTCTTTCATGTGTCACGCTAAGAGCCCATCATAGTGCGACACTTATGCCTTATGTCGCGTTACGAACCATTTCTGTAGACTCCTAACGCGACATGGCTCGACAAGAGCAAAATTTTGAATTTAAACAGAAGACATTAAAATCATAATCATAATCATAATCATAATATTTATTGGTGCCTATTACAATATAATAAATTGCTTACACAAGTCAGAAATAATTCAAATAATATAAGTTAATATTACACACACACACACACACATATTAGAATAATTATGTATATCCATACATCACACAACAAAAAAATTACAGTTTTCTATATACAACTTTACAAAGAGTTACATTTATCCACGTTCAAAAACTCCTGAACACTGTAAAAAGCAGATCTCTTTAAGAATTGAACTACTTCTCGCTTAAAGTTTTTCTCGGGAAGAGATCGAACCCTCACCGATAATTTCGCAATTAATTTAAAAGACATATATCGAGGCGCCTTTTGCGACAACGCGAGGCGGCAGAAATTCAACCGTAAGTCGGCCTTATGACGTGTATCGTACCCATGATCCCCCTGACGTGCCATTATGTAATCTTGGTTTTTAAATGCATAGAGCAAGCAACTAAGTATGTATATGGAAGGGAAGGTAAGTATTCCCAGCTTCACAAAAGCACTTTTACATTCCTGTCTGTAGGCAAGACCAGCGACTATCCTCACAGCCCTTCGCTGCAACCGAAAAATCCTATCCACTCCCGAGCCATTTCCCCATGCCACTGTAGCATATGCAACCAATGAGTTGCATAATCCAAAGTAGGCAGTTCTCAACGTCTCTCCCGACACACTGTTTGATAGGTTTCGCAATAGGTATACATTCTTTGACAGTTTGGCAGCCAAAGTGTCTGTATGGCACTGCCATTGAAGTCCGGAATGCAGTGTGACACCCAGGAACCGCGCAGAGGAGACACAATCCTCATCCTCAAAATTTCTTAAAGAGAAAATCATTGTTTTGGTTTTATTGGTGTTCATACACAATCCGTTAGAGGAAAACCAGTGTAGAGCTTTCGAATGAGCCAGCTCACCATTTTGTTTGGCAAACAATAGGCTCTCGCTTGTTACTGAGATGTTAGTATCATCAGCATAGATAGTAGTTCTAAAATCAGACAAATATGCAGATAAGTCATTGATGAAGATCAAGAACAACAAGGGTCCCAGAATGGATCCCTGGGGCACACCCAGCGACAGCCGCCTCCCACGAGACACCCCCCCACGAAAACGAACAATCTGGTATCTGTTAGATAGATATGATTCTATAAGCTTAAGGCTCATCTTATCAAAGTTGTATCTTTTCAGTTTTTTCAACAAAACAGAGTGATTAACACAATCAAAAGCCTTGGAAAGGTCTAGGAACATTGAGTGTTGAAATTTTCCTTCTTCAAAACAGTCGACAGTGGAGTTTATAAAATCAATTATTGCATCTGCTGTACTGCAATGTTTCCTAAAACCAAATTGGCGTGAATTAAAGATGTTATTAGTCTCAAAATATTGATACACTCTAAGGCTAATTGCCTTTTCCACAACTTTGGAGAAAATTGGGAGAAGAGAAATAGGTCGATAGTTACTAATATCTTCCCTATCTCCCTGTTTAAAAATTGGTATCACCGACGCGATCTTTAGACAATTTGGAAAGGTGCCCGATTCAAAACATTCGTTAATCAGAGTAGTAAGGGGGCAAACAAAATGCTCAACATTTCTCTTAACAACACATGTACTCAGGCCATATATATCTTTGGTTTTACTATTTTTTAGTCCCCTTATGATGTCCCTAACCTCAATTATGGTTACCGGTTTCAACGAGAATGATACATCCTCCGGGATCGTATTGCGCATCAATGCCAATGGATCATCACCAATACTAGGAATTTTTCGAATTGTTTCCAGGGGGATCTCCGCGAAGTAGTCGTTGAAATCATCGGGGGAAATATCCGGAAGACGGCCATCGCAATCGTTACCCCTTTTTGCATTAATTAGTTGCCACATAGTTTTCGATTTATTGGCAGACCCATCAATATACTTATCATTAGCACGAATTTTACAGTTCCTGATACATCTACGGTATTCATTTTTGAATTGATTACGAGTAATGCGCAATTCCTCGGTGCCACACACCCTCAAGAGATCACTCAACACCTGCAAGTGGTCACGCATGTCCCTCAGATCCCGACAAAACCATTTTATTCCACAGTCACTGGTCTTGCCCACAATCTTCCTCTCTGGAAAAGACTTATTAAAGATATCCACTACTTTACTCAAAAACTCTTGGAAATGACCACCACTTCCATACGTACTCCCTGAAAATTCCCACCGTATTTCGCTTAAGAGGCCGTGAAAAGATTCATTTCTCCTTTTTGGAAATACGAAAAAACCAAATTACATTCATTTTCTGATTCTTGAGTCCACACGAAACATGGAAATTCTCAAATTTCAATGAAAATAACTTCTTTTACTTATTTTCCAGTTCTGAAATTAAATCCGTAGAAACTACCTGACCGTGGAGGAACTTTGACGTGAAATATAAATTTTAAGTAAACCTCAGATGATTTCGCCAAAAGTCGTTACCACGACGACCGTATTCGTCAGTATATATCACTTGGAAATGCCATCTTGCCCAATTTGGATTTTGAAAAAGTTTTTCTTTCATGTGTCACGCTAAGAGCCCATCATAGTGCGACACTTATGCCTTATGTCGCGTTACGAACCATTTCTGTAGACTCCTAACGCGACATGGCTCGACAAGAGCAAAATTTTGAATTTAAACAGAAGACATTGAAAGATTCATTTCTCCTTTTTGGAAATACGAAAAAACCAAATTACATTCATTTTCTGATTCTTGAGTCCACACGAAACATGGAAATTCTCAAATTTCAATGAAAATAATTTCTTTTACTTATTTTCCAGTTCTGAAATTAAATCCGTAGAAACTACCTGACCGTGGAGGAACTTTGACGTGAAATATAAATTTTAAGTAAACCTCAGATGATTTCGCCAAAAGTCGTTACCACGACGACCGTATTCGTCAGTAGATATCACTTGGAAATGCCGTGTTGCCTAATTTGGATTTTGAAAAAGTTTTTCTTTCATGTGTCACGCTAAGAGCCCATCATAGTGCGACACTTATGCCTTATGTCGCGTTACGAACCATTTCTGTGGACTCCTAACGCGACATGGCTCGACAAGAGCAAAATTTTGAATTTAAACAGAAGACATTAAAAGATTCATTTCTCCTTTTTGGAAATACGAAAAAACCAAATTACATTCATTTTCTGATTCTTGAGTCCACACGAAACATGGAAATTCTCAAATTTCAATGAAAATAATTTCTTTTACTTATTTTCCAGTTCTGAAATTAAATCCGTAGAAACTACCTGACCGTGGAGGAACTTTGACGTGAAATATAAATTTTAAGTAAACCTCAGATGATTTCGCCAAAAGTCGTTACCACGACGACCGTATTCGTCAGTATATATCACTTGGAAATGCCATCTTGCCCAATTTGGATTTTGAAAAAGTTTTTCTTTCATGTGTCACGCTAAGAGCCCATCATAGTGCGACACTTATGCCTTATGTCGCGTTACGAACCATTTCTGTAGACTCCTAACGCGACATGGCTCGACAAGAGCAAAATTTTGAATTTAAACAGAAGACATTAAAAGATTCATTTCTCCTTTTTGGAAATACGAAAAAACCAAATTACATTCATTTTCTGATTCTTGAGTCCACACGAAACATGGAAATTCTCAAATTTCAATGAAAATAATTTCTTTTACTTATTTTCCAGTTCTGAAATTAAATCCGTAGAAACTACCTGACCGTGGAGGAACTTTGACGTGAAATATAAATTTTAAGTAAACCTCAGATGATTTCGCCAAAAGTCGTTACCACGACGACCGTATTCGTCAGTATATATCACTTGGAAATGCCATCTTGCCCAATTTGGATTTTGAAAAAGTTTTTCTTTCATGTGTCACGCTAAGAGCCCATCATAGTGCGACACTTATGCCTTATGTCGCGTTACGAACCATTTCTGTAGACTCCTAACGCGACATGGCTCGACAAGAGCAAAATTTTGAATTTAAACAGAAGACATTAAAAGATTCATTTCTCCTTTTTGGAAATACGAAAAAACCAAATTACATTCATTTTCTGATTCTTGAGTCCACACGAAACATGGAAATTCTCAAATTTCAATGAAAATAATTTCTTTTACTTATTTTCCAGTTCTGAAATTAAATCCGTAGAAACTACCTGACCGTGGAGGAACTTTGACGTGAAATATAAATTTTAAGTAAACCTCAGATGATTTCGCCAAAAGTCGTTACCACGACGACCGTATTCGTCAGTAGATATCACTTGGAAATGCCGTGTTGCCTAATTTGGATTTTGAAAAAGTTTTTCTTTCATGTGTCACGCTAAGAGCCCATCATAGTGCGACACTTATGCCTTATGTCGCGTTACGAACCATTTCTGTAGACTCCTAACGCGACATGGCTCGACAAGAGCAAAATTTTGAATTTAAACAGAAGACATTAAAAGATTCATTTCTCCTTTTTGGAAATACGAAAAAACCAAATTACATTCATTTTCTGATTCCTGAGTCTACACGAAACATGGAAATTCTCAAATTACAATGAAAATAATTTCTTTTACTTATTTTCCAGTTCTGAAATTAAATCCGTAGAAACTACCTGACCGTGGAGGAACTTTGACGTGAAATATAAATTTTAAGTAAACCTCAGATGATTTCGCCAAAAGTCGTTACCACGACGACCGTATTCGTCAGTAGATATCACTTGGAAATGCCGTGTTGCCTAATTTGGATTTTGAAAAAGTTTTTCTTTCATGTGTCACGCTAAGAGCCCATCATAGTGCGACACTTATGCCTTATGTCGCGTTACGAACCATTTCTGTAGACTCCTAACGCGACATGGCTCGACAAGAGCAAAATTTTGAATTTAAACAGAAGACATTAAAAGATTCATTTCTCCTTTTTGGAAATACGAAAAAACCAAATTACATTCATTTTCTGATTCCTGAGTCTACACGAAACATGGAAATTCTCAAATTACAATGAAAATAATTTCTTTTACTTATTTTCCAGTTCTGAAATTAAATCCGTAGAAACTACCTGACCGTGGAGGAACTTTGACGTGAAATATAAATTTTAAGTAAACCTCAGATGATTTCGCCAAAAGTCGTTACCACGACGACCGTATTCGTCAGTAGATATCACTTGGAAATGCCGTGTTGCCTAATTTGGATTTTGAAAAAGTTTTTCTTTCATGTGTCACGCTAAGAGCCCATCATAGTGCGACACTTATGCCTTATGTCGCGTTACGAACCATTTCTGTAGACTCCTAACGCGACATGGCTCGACAAGAGCAAAATTTTGAATTTAAACAGAAGACATTAAAAGATTCATTTCTCCTATTTGGAAATACGAAAAAACCAAGTTACATTCATTTTCTGATTCTTGAGTCCACACGAAACATGGAAATTCTCAAATTTCAATGAAAATGATTTCTTTTACTTATTTTCCAGTTCTGAAATTAAATCCGTAGAAACTACCTGACCGTGGAGGAACTTTGACGTGAAATATAAATTTTAAGTAAACCTCAGATGATTTCGCCAAAAGTCGTTACCACGACGACCGTATTCGTCAGTAGATATCACTTGGAAATGCCGTGTTGCCTAATTTGGATTTTGAAAAAGTTTTTCTTTCATGTGTCACGCTAAGAGCCCATCATAGCGCGACACTTATGCCTTATGTCGCGTTACGAACCATTTCTGTAGACTCCTAACGCGACATGGCTCGACAAGAGCAACATTTTGAATTTAGACAGATGAGATTGAAAGTTTCATTTCTCCTTTTTGGAAATACGAAAAAACGAAATTACATTCATTTTCTCATTTCTGAGTCTACATGAAACATGGGAATTCTCAAATTTTAACGAAAATAATTTCTTTCACTCATTTTCCGGTTGTGAAATTCAATCTAATTTCGATTTTGATTTCCTTCATGTATCCCGCTAAAAGTCCATCATGGCGCGATACTAATGTCTTATGTCGCGCTAAGAACCATTTCTGTAGACTCTTAACGCGACATGGCTTGACAAGAGCAAAATACTGATTTCTTGTTTCACTCATAAGGTAACCACTAAGTATTTACGTGGAAAAAATTTGAAACATCGTTTTTTTTCTCTGCAGAAGCCAGATCACATGTTCGCCTTGCAAAATTTTTGATGGTATAAAGTCATCAGTGGGGATGTTTTTGGAGGTTTTGTTTCAGTTCTACGACCCTGTAGTGCATTTCTGCTGTTCGGGGTGAAAACTTATAAATTCATACAAAACTAGCGAGAACAATGATTTGACTGGTGCGGCATGATTCTATCGCGGAAGAAAGTTGAAGCTGCGAGTGATTGTACGTGGTGCTGGGGTGGCATCTATACGACTTTTTGCGGAAGAACTTTGTCTCTGTCGCGCGGTGAAGGATATTCACAAGATTTGTCGCGGTATGAGAGTCCTCATATCATCACGCGACAAATCCCGAAATGTAGCGGTAAAAGCTGAAAACACGCGACAAATGTCGCGATAAAGCAGACTTCATGATAATATTGCCCATCCGCAACTAATATTACACTATTCATGTTCATTAGCAATCATTAATTCCATAATATACAGGGTGTTCCGCGCCATTGCGAGCCTTTTCTTGGGGCCTTTCTCTTCGCAATGATCTCAAAAAAAAAACTTGATTTCAATTTTCATGAAGATTCCAAAATATTGGTTAGCTATCTATAATGTTTTGCCTCTTTTCATGTACAGGGTGTTACAGATTGTTTACAGCCTCCAGGTAGGCTATTACATACACCTAATACCTTGGGGTGCTATTTGATGTGGATGTGATGATGACTCATGTGCACTATGAGGATGTGCTCAACGTATTCATGTGCACCATGGGAATGTGCTCAATGTATTCATGGGGATGTGACTATGGTTGGTTGGGCATATCCTCCTGTATTTTGAGCATATCCTCATGACGCACATGGGAACGTTGAGCACATCTGAATGATGCACATCATGGGAACGTTGAGCACATCTTCATGGTGCACATGGTTGTAATGGGCACATCCCCATGGTAAGCAATGCCATGGGCACATATGTGCTCCAAAATGTGCCCATGTGCACTTTTCTACCAGGGTTCCCCAGGCTAGCCAAGTTCTTTCATCTTCAAAGTTTGAAGGGCCCCCATTCGCCTCCTTGTTGACGAAATTTCAGATGCTGCGGGTCAAATCATGTTCATTGGTATAAGGTTCGCACATAAGAAAATTCGTTGCCCTAACCCAAAATGCAACATCGATGTACCCTTGGATCGCATCACTCGGTATCTCGATTCGGGAAAAAAATCAGGGAAAATATCAAAGTTTTCACTGCAGGTTTATTACTTTTCGAAGACATCTGGAATCGAAATTGTTGAATACTGTATTAGTCACAGGTCTTTTAATGATGAAAAACATACACTGGATATGTCTTTTGTTTTTACAAGATGATTAGAAGGATTTGTCCCGAAAGTTATTTTATGTCAACTTTGAACACTGTAATTGACGCACTTTCACACGAAAAGTCATATTGTGCATGCGATACAGCTTCGATATCATGTTTGTTGCTTTTACAAGGAGAAACAATTCTTCCTCTGCAAGACAAAGTTGGAAACCGTACAATAGAGCCTCTATTTATGACGCAACACGTTTTTAAAGTGAAGCATGCGTCACTTATCAGGTGCCGTGTTGACGCAAAACTGCCCTCGCGACCAGACACTTCTATGAGCTTGTGAAGATGAGAAGCATATCTAATGCATCTCTCTCAATCGAAGAAAAGCTGAAAGTAACTGAATATGCAAGAATAAATGGAATGCCTGTGGCGAGGAGTGAAAACCATGGGGTTAAAGTTGAATATCAAAAAAGCGTGTTTTTTCTCATAAACTTGTTCAAACATGTTTTCAACGTAATTTGAACACTTTATTCGAACTCAGAACGTCGAAGTTGGTCGAAAATAATACCAAACTTCTTCATATTCATTCAGGATTGATGAAAACCATAAATCGCCTTCAAAGACAAAAATGCCTTCTCCTCAGCCCCCTTACGTGATAAGCATAGACATATTTTGTCAATTCCTCCCCATTGGGGATTAGCGCATCGAAGTATCATGTATTTGAGTGCCTTCGAGGAACATGGAAGATTTTGGTTCTTTCACAGCTCTGGATGGCTCCTGAGGTCACCTGCCACACCAAACTCGTTGGCGCCATTTCTGGAATTGTCAAGTTCAGCCTCAAGAATGTAAATCCAGAAGCCCTTTGCTTTATCACAAAATGCATAGTTTAGGCGCTAATCTACTGGACTAGTATGGGGAATTCCCGACGAGCTAGTTTCGTACCGTTATCGTACAGGTTTCTATGATAGAATGAAGTCTTGAGCGCGTGTGACACGGTGTGGAATTTTACAGAACAATCTCTGGAAAATTTACAAGAAAATTTCATGTATTACACGGTCCTGAATTCTCTAAAGAATTGTCATGAAAATTTTCTGTGAAATTGGACACCGTGTCACACGGGCTTTACAGGGAAAACTTCATAAAAGTGAAGAAGAATTGATAGTATAATCAATTTCACGGCTTCCCGCATTAGAGCAAGCTATGGAAAAAATGGGTTGCGTTGGTACGAATGACACGTTGACGACTTGTTGGCAGCTAGCTGTCTTCATGTGCAATTTTCAAAGTGACGTTGTCACCGTCTCGGGGAGTCATGTACGCGAAAGTGAAAATTTTCGAGAATATGCGAGAACTTGTTTGTTTCCTTTGAGTGTTTTGAGTGAGAGGACGTTGAGGGAGATTGCCTTTACTGGTTCGAGGGTCTTCGCCAAGGCTATTAGGTTTTTGCCGGCCACTGAGAAAATTATGCCGAAAGTCCGTGATGCCGTGTAGAAATGGAATGTATAAAGGAAAAACCCACTGCCCAAGAGGAAACTCATTCTTCAGATGGACAATATGGATAGTGGGACAGTAATTTATGGAGCTGAACTGTACGGAAACGGGCCAATTTGGGCGTGAGTAAGGTCGGTACACTTGATACCTCAACACGGTGACAAGGTGTCACATTGAAAATTGCACGTGTAGACAACTGGCTGCCATCCCCTTGTCATCGTATCATTCGTACCAACACAACACAATTTTTCCATAGCTTGCTCTAATGCAGAAAGCCGTGAAATTGATTATACAGGTGTTTCCAAAATGGTGATACAAACTTCTGGGGGAGATTCCTCATCAAAAATGGACCAGGAAAAAATATACCTTTGATGTCCTAAAATGCTCCGTTGAAAAGTTACAGGGTGTTCAAGTTGACTTTTTAAAACTGATTTTTTGACAAAAGTTTTGAACCGTTAAACCGATTTAGTTCAAATTATCAACAAAGTTAGCTGAAATAAGTTTCTATCGAATAATAGTAACGCGCCAAGAAAAAAATGTTCAGGAGTGTAGATAATGGGGGGGGGGTCCTTATTTTTACCCCCCCTATTTTTCACACCTCTGACTAGTTATCCAAATTGTTCTAATTTTTGGATCCTGCGTTTAATTTAGAAAAAAATTTACTCTTGCAAATTTTTGATTCAAGGTTTCGTTTTCGAAATATCTGGGTTTGAAACTTTGGAAAACATCTCGAAATTGCCACTTACAAAGGCCTAAATATTAGAATCCAAAAAAACTCACGATTTCTCAGCAGAAAGAGGTTTTCTAGAATTTCTGAGTTGATAACCACTATTTTTTCTGAGAAACGAGAAGTTTTCAGGAAAAAAAATTGGGCTCATTGAAAGTGGCAATTTCGAGATGTTTTTCAAAGTTCCAAACCCAAATACCTCGAAAATGAAGCGTCTAATTGAAATTTTGCAAGAGTAACTTTTTTTTCTAAATTGGACGTAGAATCCAAAAATTATAACAATTTGGGTGAGTAGCTAGGGAGGTAAAAAAAAAGGGGGGAAATATGACAACACCTCCCATTATCTACGCCCCTGAATTTTTTTTCTAAAGACGTTGCTATTGTTCGATAAAGACCTATTCTGGTTGACTTTGTTCCAAATTTCAACAAAATCAGTTAAACGGTTCAAAAGTTATGTCAAAGAATCGAGCTCGAAGATCTTGAACACCCTGTAACTTTTCAACGGAGCATTTTAGGACATCAAATGTATATTTTTTTCTGGACCATTTTTAATGGGGAGTCTCCCCTAAAAGTTTGGACCATTTTGGGAGAACCCTGTATGTGGAACTCCCTACAAACTAAACTGCTGGACAACAAAGTTGTCGGTGTCGGAAAAATGGTTTGACTTTGAAGGCAAACCAGACAATATCTCTCGATTGCCGACTGCGATTTCCATTTCGTTCATTGCGTTGACTAGCTTAATCTTTTCGTAACTCATCTGATGATGGTGAATTTTGAGAAACTTCATGTGAATTGTCTACAGGGTGATACGTAAAATAGTGCAAAATTGCAACGACTTCATCGTTGCTCCCATTTTTTTCCAAAAATATATTTTTCCAATATTCTTATGGAAAAATCATGAAGTGTGATGTCTTATCTCGAGGGGCAAACCGCTGGCCAAATTCTGTACACCAGACTTCCCCCTCGTAAGGATTTCCCCCGGACTTCCCCTGGACTTCCTCTGGCATGTACACCAGACTTCCCCCTCGTAAGGATTTATCCCGGACTTCCCCTGGACTTCCTCTGGCATGTACACCAGACTTCCCCAGCGGTTTGTCCTTCGTCATATCTCTAGTCCGGGATCTCATGTGTCCCCGTTGCGGTATTCCTGAAGACGGATTGAAATTGGCTTAGTTCGATGGGGTAGTATCCCCAGTTGAAGATTTTTTTTGGTAGCCACCGATCTGTGGCGTCTGGTAACCTTGATGGCTTCTTCAAAATGAAAACATATCTACCTTTTTTTTCCATTTGTTGAATCTTTGACACCGCTCGTCCGATTTCTATGTACAAGAGCTCATTTTGAAGACAATTTTGGCATCTACACGATGATTGTGACAGATTTTTAATACGTTATTTTGGTAAAAAAATATTAACGGATAAGTCAAAAGTGAGACTGAACATGTATGATGATAGCTTGAAATTCTGACATTTCTTAATTTTTTTTATGGATTTTTGTGATTCTTTTTTTTTAAATTGCAGATGAAATATTGAGGAAGAACTGTGGGTTGTCAAACTGCCCATTCTAGTGTTTAGAAGTATGACGGATGAGAGTTTAGTATTTTTTTTATTGAAAATGTGGTTCAACTGCAAAACTTTCAATAAATTTTGTTCGGGTCAAAATTATGGCCAACATGTCAAAGCGTGCTTTCTCCATTTTCTGTCATAAAAATCACTATTTTGTGATTTTCTTCATAATTTAATACAGATTGTCGACGGGAATAACTCAGAATGTCGAGAAAGAGCTTATTATATTTATAGGTGTTAGTTTCCAAAGCAAGTATCTTTTTCGAAATCTTTGTGAATTTCTGGAATTTCGTAAATTTCCATGATATTTCAAGTTTTGTTTTAAATTTTACTTTGCCGCTTAATTTCGGCCCAATAATGTGCTAGCAACTCTTGAAGTGGTAAACTCAACATCAAGGAGCAATTCTAGGATGGGTGGCCATCACTGTTCGTCACGTGAGGATCTCTAATGAGAATTTTTCGAAATGACGTTTTGACGAAATTGTAGGTAGGTAAAAATTTGATACATTATCACAGTTTGCATTCTCATGTTCTTTGGGCCTCCTCCACTTTATCTTTTCCACCGATGACATTCGTTTGTACGAAAAGGCGAGGAAAGACAAAATCAAACATAGGTATATATTACAATTCTCGTTACAATTTCATAGGAATGCGATCATGAAATATCAATAATTTCAACCTATATGATTTTAAATTATTATCTAGACGTGAAAAGTTACTGCACTTTATGCTAGAGATATGATATTTGGTACACTTCTTCGATGAATTATTTGCAACAATTTTGTTTAAGGTGCCAACTGGAATTACCGCTACATCCAAAATGGCGGCCGTTTTCCAGTATGGCAACTTGAACATGTGAAAATGTCATATTCGCCCTATTGTATTCCGCAAGATCTCTATTTCCATATTATCTAAGCTTAAACTGACGGCTCGTTTGATGGTTACCGCAATAATCATGACAGATGCCCTGTTTTCTATGTACAGGGTGTTTGCGCGAGGTGAAACCCCCCCTCCCACCAAACGCCTTTCCTTGCAGGTATTTTGAAGAAACAAAAACCAGTCCTTGATAATTTTTTCCGCAGATTTTGAATATGTTCATCACATATTTGTATATATTATAATGTACAGTGTTTGGAAAAATAATTCAAATAGATTTTTATATTGATTACAGAAATGTGTGATACTTATAACTTTCATTCCAAATAACTTCTAGAATCATTGAATTAAAGAATACTATCTTGGCAATTGAGTTATATTTATATTTGAGAAATTATTTGGAGAGGAACTTATATGTGTCCAATCTGTAATCAGCATAGGAATTCACATAGATTGCAATAACTAAATACAAGGTGTCGCAAAAATTTGAATTATTGTCTTGAACACCCTGTATATTTAGAGATACACAAATATGTGATCAACCTATCCGAGATCTACGAGAAAAATGGCCAAGGACTAGTTTTTGTTTTTTTTTCGAAATACCTGCAATGAGAGGCGTTTGGTGGAAAGGAGGGTTCCACCTCGCGAGAACCCTGTACATAGGAAACTGGGCATCTGTCACGATTATTACGCTTGCCCTTAGTCGAGCCGTCAGTTTAAGGTCAGATAATATGGAAATGGACATCCTGCGGGATACAATAGGGCGAATATTTCACATGTTCAAGTCGCCATATTGGAAAACGACCGCCATTTTGTATGCAGCAATAATTTCAGTTGACATCTTGAACAAAATTGTTGCAAATAGTGTACTGGACATATTTACCAAATATCATAGCTCTAGCATAAAGGTCAGTGAGTTTTCACGTACCGGCCTTACAAGATGATCATTTGAAATCACTGGTTAAAATTATTGATATTTTATGATCGCATTCCTATAAAATTGTTGATATTATGTTAGATTTAGTGTTTCATCCAGTGTTTCATCGACCTTTTCGTACAAATGAATGTCATCGGTGGAAAAAATAAAGTGGAGGAGGCCCCATGTACATGAGAATGCAAACTGTGATATTATGTGAAATTTTTACAATTTCGTCAAAAAGTCATTTCAAAAAATTCTTATCAGGGATCCTCACGTGACGAACAGTGATGGCCACCCATCTAGAATTGTTCCTTGATGTTGACTGTACCACTTTAAAAGTTGCTTGCACATTGTTGGGCCCAAATTAAGCGGCAAAAGTTAAATTTAAAACAAAAGTTGAAATATCATGAAAACTTACGAAACTCCAGAGATTCACAGATTTCGAAAAATATACTTACTTTGGAAACTGACACTCACAGATGAGTTCTTTCTCCACATTTTGAGTTACTTTCGTCGACAATCTATGATAAATTACAAAGAAAATCACAAAATAGTAATTTTTATGACAGAAATTGGAGAAAGCACGCTTTGACATAGTTGGCCATAATTTTGGCCCGAACAAAATTTACTGGAAGTTTTGCACCTGAATATACTTTAAATGGTCTGTTTCATCCTAGGAGGATATAAGAATAGGGAGGGAAGGTTCGTCATAAAAAGTGAAGCCATGGAAATGTCATATCCGCCATCTTTGTACGCCCAAAATTTTTATCACTTTACCATTGGAACTGAATATTGCCACGTCAAGTTCTGCGATGTGTCGCTCTTGTCAGTGTCAGTCTATGACGCTTTGTGCTGCACCAGATCCAGCCACATCCTTCCTTAATATGATCGTTGGATTACAAAAAGTAATTTCAGCACAGGTTTCACTTACATCTACTTATTAGCATTTTCGTCACTAACTTCGTGGTAGGTGATAGTCCGTAGCAGTAGGAATTCCATCAAGATAGGTACTTTTCATTTTAATTTTTGCCATGGACCTTGAAGTCTACACAGGCCTCAAGATTGGCTGATGATGAGGTTTCCAGAGTACCTCTATCACTGTTCAGTGTAGATCACAGAGTGTAGATCATCATTAGGTGTATTAACAGTGCTGACCTCACAAATACGTGGTAGAATCTAGGAGGAAAGAATCGAACTGCTCATTTTCTGCGCATTATTTTTGGAATTTGCTGGTCATTCTCATCCTTGCCTTACATTCTACTGAAACATCGGGCGACCCCATACTCATAGCCCATACTACAGGTGAGCATCTTCCCTTCGGCAGCTTCGGCTCGCATTGATGGGAATATTCTTCATACAAAATATTGTATCCAGCGCACGTAGCCTCTGTCTTTCCCACACCTGCGAAAGCTCATCTATTCAGCTCTTATGGATGAAGCACCATCCAAACAAAATCCAGGCACAAAGATAAAAGATATCAGGCAGGACTCATTTTATGTCAACCAAAAAAATCCCACTAACCTCAAATAGTTTCAAATTATTTCAATAACGTCAATTAAAATCACAAAAGTCAAAAGACTCTGGACACTAGATGCAATATTTGGGCGTAGTTGCTACCTCACCCCTTACGTCTCTCGGCTTCATTTCCCCCCGCCCACAAGCTGGGTTATACTCCCTCCCTATTCTCATATCCTCCTAGGTTTCATCTTGAAATTGTATCAGTTTGACATCACTTGTCAAATAAACGGCTGCTTTATTCTTCTAGTTGAACCACACTTTCAATAAAAAAAATTACTCAACTCTTCTCCATCATACTTTTGAACATTAGAATGGGCAGTTTGACAGCCCACAGTTCTTCTCTGATATTTCATCTGCAATTTAAAGAAAGAATCACAGAAATCCATAAAAAAAAAAAGAAATGTCGGAGTTTCAAGTTATCATCATACATGTTCAGTCTCACTTTTGACTTGTCCGTTAAAATTTTCCACCAAAATAACGGATCAAAAATCTGTTAAAATCATCGTGTAGATGCCAAAATTGTCTTTGAAATGACCTCTTGTACATAGAAATCGGACGACGGTGTCAAAGATTCAACAGATGGAAAAAAGCTATGTCTTTATTTTGAAGAAGCCATCAAGGTTACCAGACGAGACGCCACAGATCGATGGCCACAAAAAATTCTTCAACTGGAGATACTACCTCATCGATCTGAACCACTTTTTATCCGTCTTCAGGAATACCGCCACGGGAGCTGTTTTTCCTACATAAACTCCCGGACTACTCGGAACGGTTTCGGAATTACCCAGATCGAAAGTTGAACATTGAAGATATTGTTACGCATTTCGCGTACGGGTTCGATTAAAATCGAGACGATCGTTTTAAAACACACACTGTTCATCACTGCGTACTACAATAAATACACGCGCCAACAATTATCTACTTCTAACTAATTACTACTAATTAGGTACTTCGCTTTTATCCGCTCATTTATGTTTGCTGAATGGATTGTAGGTATTTTTATAGGTCTCTTCAGGTCATTTGCAACAGGGATCACGGCTATACCTATCGAGGGTGTTTCAAAATTGAGAAAAGCATAATTATGCTCACCTTGAGTTTGGCGTTGGTCTTTTGGTGGGCGGCATCGGCATGCTGCATTTCCATTTCGCCGATGATCACGTCCTTCTGCTCGACGCTTTCGCTCAGGCTCTGGACGCGTTTCTGAAGCAAAATGTTCTTCAATCCGCTCTTCTGCTGCACCTCCAGCACGGCGTTGATGAACCGCTGGCTCAGCTCTTCCTTTTCTCCTTGCAGCTTCTCGAAGCGGAGCTCCAGCGCGTCGTAAATCCACTGCAGCTCTTCCAGGTCCTTCTTGGTGGCGATCAGTTTAGCTTTGGTATGCTGTTAAAACACCCATTCTGGATTCATTGCATGCCTTTATCATTATGTAGCTACTAGAGAAAATTTCACCTGACTAAATCTCAGACAAAATTCATACTTGAGGAGATCAAAGCTGAAGACTATATCAACCTACTTGAGTGGATTAAAACCGAAATTAGGACCTAATTTATAGTCCATTGAATTTTGAACTCACAGCCAAAGAAAGCTTGTCCTTTTCGTAATTTTCCAGCTGTCTTTTGTACTCTTCAACTTCGGCTTTGGCTTGAGCCAGCGGCTCCACGAGTCGCTTGTTCTCGGCCGTCAAGTCGGCCACCAACTTGGCCATCCTTTCGTTTTGCTTGCGCAGAACCTCCATTTGATCCTTCAGGCTACTGATCAAAGCCAAATTGTTCAGGGTGATGTCGTTGTAGTAGTTCTTCATCTCGGTGAAGGCGGTCTCGTGCTGGTTCGTCAACTCCGCTATTTGATTGTTCTTCCTTTCTTCGATCTCAGTTATTTCCATGCTGCAAAGCAACAGACATCATTATATTTCAGAGTAACTGCAGTGAAGCTGAAGAAGAAATAAGAGAAAAAAAAAAGGAAAAGGAGAGCAAAGAGATTGGAGAAGGAAAAGGAAAAAAGAAGGAGAAAGCTAGTTATATGAAAGAGTTCAACCAACGTATGTTTGGTGTTCAGCTCCGCCTTCATGTTGTTCATGATCCGCTCGTATTTGTTCTGGATCTCGCCGTTTTTTCGTTCGAAATCCCGCCTTGCGTTGCGGATCTCCTCGCTGCACTGCATCTTCAGCGCCTTGATCTGGTCCTGGTTGGTGGTCTCCTGTTCCCTGGCCTGGCTCTTCAGGTCGCGCTTGTCGCGCAACAGCTCGCGTTCCTGCGCCGTGTGGTCATCCTGGGCCAGCTTCAGCGAGACCAGGGCTTCCGCCTTGCAGTCCGTCAGGTCGTTCTGGTGCTCGTACTGCAGGTGCTTCACTTTCTGCTTGTAAAACTTCAGCTCTTCCTCGTTCTTTTCCGACGCCTCTTCGATCTGCCGGTCTTTGTTCCTGTGCGGTTGAACCGGTTGAATAATTCCATCGGGTACGAGAGCAGGTGCGTTACTAACGCAGAGCTCAATGGAGAAGTTGCATACCTACCTGAGCTTGGCCCTGGCTTCCTCGAGCTCGTTCTTGGTGATCTCCCAGAAGGTCCTGAGCTTGTCGCGTTCCAACTGGAAAAAGTTGCGTTCTTCCCGTTCCCTGTCGTTTTCTTCTTTGATTCTGTGACAGAAAACTTCGATTTGTTCCCTGGTCATCGAGGTGGTGTCCACTCCATCGATGATTCCCGTGGCCCCTTTGCCCTTCCCTTTCTTTTTCGGCGGCTGAAAATAAAATTATCACAACCATTTTTGCCTCTGCAATTAACGCTAATTAAGCTCATAAAATAATTGCTTCAATAATCACCATTCTTGCTTCTTTGCTGTTGGTTGAAAGACCGTGTCAGGAGTGTTCTATTGTGTCAGGTGTGTGAAAGACTAATCAAAAACATCACCATGGTGATCGTTGCTATACTGCATCAGGTATCGATTTTTATGGGGGTTATTATAGGTAGCTACCTGTTCGTCTTCTAGAGGGTTCGTTCAACAGGTGGTTGGAATAATAACAAGGCTTGGTGCCTACCACAGACGAGTGCCTACTTATACCTGAATATGCTTAGGACCCTACTCTCGGTTCCATTAAACCCGGGTAAATTTTATCGTCAATTCAAACTTTGATTTGCGCCCTACCACCAATGTACCCACATGATACCTATTGCTGCTTGCTGCTATAGGATGCTCACTCACAATTCAGCTTTGAACTCGGTTTAAGTCACTGCGGAAAAAAAATTCTGCAATTTATCACTGTGATGTGTTGAGTCGGGCTATCGAAACCACTGGAATACCTAACTGTAGTTTCTGTTTATTGTACCCAGCTACCTATGTACAGGGTGTTCACGTCAAGATTGACCTCCACACTAGCCGGGTTATCCTATTTCAAAAATAAAAGAGGATTTTTGGAGGATTTTTGCAGAATTTTTTAAATTTGCTCATCACATTTTTTTTTATCCATAATAATATACAGAGTATCGCAAAAAATCACCGTTTCATTACATTCACATTTATTTGACTATTGCAATGGATGCAGACTTTTGTCCTCAATACAAATATACGTATCTAACAATTACGGGTTATTTTTCAAGAAAATTGATATTTTTTGAAAAAAAATCTCAAAATCGGTTTGATTGTGATTTTTCTATAATTTGAACTGTTACAATAATGATATTTTGACAATTAATTTGTCAAATAGGCCCGTAGGTGCTATATTTCGTTGTAATCAGGATAAAATACTGCATCAACTACATGTTAATGAGAATATTTTTTTGCGACACCCAGTAAACAATCAATGGTTTAGAAATTTTAGGAGCAAATTGAAAAAATTCAGCATAACACCTTAAAGAATCAGTTTTCCTTTTTGAAATTGCCCCAGAGATAAGGTAGCTAGTGGGGGGGGGGTCAATCTCAACGTGGACACCCTGTACTTTCAGCTACATGTTGCTCGTGCAGCGAGCCGTGGCAAAAACCTTGTTAAGATCTGGCGCAAGGCACGTAAAATTTGACAAAATCTCTGTTACTCATCATCTTTGAGTTACTGTTTCCACATTTCACTTCTCAATAAGTATGTATATCAAGTTTTTCTGTAACTGGGGCGTTGGCGTTGCCTGTTGGGAAATAAATCTATTCTATTCTACTCAGGAATCTTTTTTCAACGTAAGTAATGCACGGGCTATCTATGCAAGAACATTGGGGTAATTCAATTTAAGTGTGATTTAACCTCAAAAAACGAGTCAAAAAATTGAATGATGAACCCAGTTGAGTTCAATGAATAAGTTTATGCAAGATTTTGAGGGAAGAGCTTAATTTAATTTTGTACTAAAAGACAGCCAACTTTTATCTCTTACGCTTAAATTAACCGAAAAACGAAAAACCTCTTGCGCTAACTCATTCCGGGTGTGATGTGTCATAATGTCGAAATTCGAAAAAGCCAATCAGTATCGTTTTTGGTTGTGTTTAATCCCGCCAGATGTGGAAAGAAAGTGCACCGACAGTGTAGGTAATTATTATTTGGAGGGAAAATGGCCGACTGATTGACGAGATTGACATTTTTGACAAATGAAAATTCAGGAACAAAACTATTTTCCTCCAAATATTTATGGTTTTGTGGTGGCACTTCCTAAAATTGATTTTATCTTGAAAATGCTGCATGAACCAGAAAGAATTTTTTACTTAACGGTCTCCCCCACTTAACAATATAACGTCATACTATTGTTCAAATAACGTATCCGTGAATAACGTTCACTCTTGAACAAGAACGTTCGGATTTGACGTTCATTTGATGTCAAATTGACGTTTTATACAAGTCCTATATTCGCCTTATTGGACGTGTTCGCGAAAACGTTCTCACAAGAACGTTTTTAAGAAGTTGTACAAGTAACGGTTCCGTTGGAATGGTTTTTGAACGTTGAAAAGTGAACAACGTTTGGACATTGATTGCATCACGCTCAATAAATGTTTTGTACTCTTACTACTTTTTAATGTTATGGAATGAACGTTCTATTAATGTATGTTAACTCATGTTCAATAGATGTTTTTAATTATTCAACAATGGAACGTTCAAATAATAGGTAGGTATCTAACTGCAATAGGTAACGTTGCAAAAATAAAAAAATGATTGGTCCGAGAATAATTTTTTTGATTTTTGGATTTTGGGAATGCCAATGGGCTTAAACCAAAGTACGTTCTTGTAGCTTTCTAAAGAGACCAAAATGGTGAGAATCCGTCAAGGAATAAACCCACAGGGATTGATTTCGCAACGCTTGTTTTACCAATTCAACTCCGTCCTTAAGGTGACGATAATTGGGGCCATTACCTCACCTCGCGGTAAAAAGCCCATTACTTATTTATGCTAACGGTATTTACCGGTAGGTGGCTTGAAATCGCCTATAGATTACATTGGTAGGAACATACGCATGGGCGCATGGGCATGGCAAGCTGTTCAAAGCAGGGGGTGGCAAGTTAGTATACGGACGTTGGGGGACGTTACTTTTTTTGCTGGACTATATATTTTTAAGGTCGAGGAACACAATGCAATAAGTTTTCAGAAAGTGTCATGCACCAGTGGCGCACCAGACGACTTCGAAGGGGCCGAGGTGCGATTTTTCACAAGTCTTATGGTGAACCCGAGAGTGAACCCTAACTAACACGTTTTTTGACATGTTTTGTATTATTTCTGACCAAATCGCACATCCTTATTCCAAAAATTGGTATTAAATTTTGATAGAGACATGTTCAAACCGGTTTTACCATGAAAAACATGATTTTTTTACCTTCAAGATTGATGTTTTGTAATTCTGCTTCCATCACTGTCCAATGTTATTATAACTAAGATTTTGACTTAGACAGTTGGTTTGGGCTATTGAACACAAGAATATCATTTGCTGATCTTTTTTCCCGTTTTCGCAAAGTCACGAAGTGATTTTGTTTTTTGAGATGCATCATGTCAAAGCTTGATGTGACGGAAAGTGCTATTTCACAGAAAAAAATAGTCTAGGATCAGAATGTAGCGTTGATCCAGTACTTTATCCATTTCAAGGCATGAAAATAGTTTTCACTATCAAACAAAATGAACAAAACTGAAATCGGAGTCGTACTTTGGTCATGACATCCTTTTCCTTCCAAAATTGCGGGCTTTTGAAATTAAATTTCTACATGATGCACGTTTTGAAACAAAACTACCGTGTGACTTTGTAACATCGATAGAAACTTCTGGTGTATGGAATTCATCTATAAAATAGTTCAATTGAACAATCTATGTCAAAATTGCGGTGTTTTGAACCACAATGGGAATGGAGCTCAAAAACGACAAATTCACAGATCGAAACTTTGCTTTTTTTCTGAAATTTATTCCGCTATATCGGAAAAAAAAAGATGTCATGACGGAAATACGGCTCCGATCCCAGTTTGTTGTATTTTGTTTGATAGAGAAAACTATTTTTATGACTTGAAATGAATAAAGTACCAAATCAAAGCCACATTTTGACCCTAGTCTAATTTTTTCTGTAAAATAGCACGTTTCGTCACATCAAGCTTTGACATGATACATCTCAAGAAACAAAATAACTTGGTGACTTTGTGAGAACCGGAAAAAAGTTCAAAACATGATATTTTTGTGTGAAATAGCCTAAACTAACAGACTAGGTCAAAATCATAGTTATAATAACATTGAGCAATAATAGAAGTAGAATTACAAAAAAAACATCAATTTTGAGGGTGAGAAATCATGTTTTTTTCTGATAAAACTTGTTCAAACACGTCCCTTTTAAAATCCAATACTTATTTTTGGAATCAGAATGTGCGATTTGGTCAGAAATGATACCAAACATGTCAAAAGAATTGTTAGTTACGGTTTACCATAAGACTTGTGAAAAATCGCACCTCGACCTCTTTGCAGCCGTCTGGTACGCCACTGGTGCATGACACTTTCTGGAAACTCTGCATTGTGTTCCTCGACCTTGGAAATATGTAGTCTAACAAAAAAAATATGAAAAAAGCAACGACTTCAAAAATGGTAATTTTTTAACCTTCGAGCTTTTGAGGAGCACGCCAGTCGCATGTCCCATCGGGGCACCACTTCTTAAAAATTACCTGTAAGTACCTACTACTTACTTGCAAAAGCGTTTTGCATCGGAATGAAATGCAAGGTTGGTCCTGATATGTGCCGCTAACGTCCGTACTAAGTGGGATTGCCGCGAAAGTTCCAAGTCGAACCTATGTGAAAGTCCAACAGATGGCGCTGATGCACGAAATTTGAATGCCAATCGACCTTCGGCGGCGGCTCTCGGCTGTCATCGTCAAGACGCATCGTTGTATTCGATGTTTATGTGATAGGCACGTGATAGAGTGCGGTTTAGCTGAAAAATAACGGATTCATCATCCGCTTTTTGTGTGAACTTTAAATAGTGAACAAGTGAAAATTCTGGTGAAAATGGACGTGAAGAGATTGCGTTGCGACCCTGTTGTGTACCAAGTTGTAAGGACAGAACTTCGCCTAGGTAAGCACTGGGTAGATAGCAAAAATTGCCCATTTTTCCATTATGTGCGGTAGTCACAAGAAAACTAATCGATTTATTCATAACTCAGGTTTGCAATGTATACAATACCGTCGGATCCAAATGTTTGGCAAATTTGGATCCAGTGAATGAGCAATGAAAGGATACAGCAGGGCTCCGAAGACTTGACGTTTCTGCGAAACCACCCGGTTTGCAAAACTCATTTTGCTGGCATCTGCATAGAGGACTCATCAGGGCGTTCAAGGAAGTCTTTGCTTCCGACTTTAAAGTTACCAGGTGTGTTTGATAATTATGCTAAGTCAATATCATTGAGATAAGAAATTTACAAAGTGAACAATTTTAAAAACTGGAACCCTAAAAAATCCTGATTGTGTGATGCTGAGAGTGGCATTCTAGCCCATTTTATAGTGTCACGATAAGGGTTTGCCCTTATCGCGGGGTTGAAGATCTACAAGGTTGGGGGCGTATGTAGACTCAGATGAATAGGCAAAGATCTATATCACATGGTTTATTACATAATATGTACACTTCCTTAACACTAGTTCTATACTCACACATACACATGGTCTGACAGTCGTACTATAGGGTGCTAGGCCAGGGCTAGGCCCTGGGCCTTAGCCCCTCACTCCACACTTGGTGATGACCACTTACTCTTCCTCGACTACTCGACTGCTACTCTCTTTCTGGTCGGGGTTCTCCTCCGTCCACTTATACCTACAACTCTGCTCGACCTACTTACGTTGCACTGCACGTGACAATAGCCTTCCCCAATATGAGCTTGGTTTCGTACCTATCAGGTGTATTTCATAGCTATCTGTGTTCTGTCGATGGAGAAGTTACTAAAAATTGTGAAATTTTTTTCTAGACTATGATGAACCATCAGCGCCAACGGAAGAAAACTGCTTCAATCGTCCAGAAGCCACCAAATATCCTTATGTGGGACCGGAAAAATTGAGAGGTATTTTGTAGTGAATTGCTGTAGTTGATGAAAAGCTATTGTATATGTTTTCTTTTTGTAGAAATTTTGAAAAAGCTGCCTGCAGCAGATGCCACAGCTGGTCCCTGGAATATGACGTGAATGATTTAAGTGACTTTAACCTCACTTGTAAATAATTAGGTTTGTTGAAAACATCAATAACCGAATTCAAAATTATCTACTATTCTACTGACAAAAAGATGAGAATTTTTTTTTTCTGGTACTTGAGCTTATTTAATTCTAAGCGCCCCTGTTCCCTGTTTTAACGATGTGTTCATGATAGAAGAATCAAAATGTTGTTGTGCTATTCACTTCAGTTATTCAAATACTGAATCAAGTCTTGAGTATTGATCTGGACTTACCTTAAGGGCCGCTCTATGAAATCACGCAACGCAACCGCAACGCAGAGCGCAACTTTTCTGATTGGCTCGCAAGCCTTTTGCGTCGTTGCGATGGCTTTGCGAATACCTTGCGAGCCAATCAGAAACGTTGCGCTCTGCGTTGCGGTTGCGTTGCGATTGCTGCGAATTTTCATAGATCGGGCATTAGGTGCGTGCTGGGACCCTCAAAACGGCCTGGGCAAATCCATGGCGAAAGGCCCGCCTTCGATTGAAGTTGCCACTGTTAAAAAACAAAATCAGGATAGGAAAATTCCCAAATAATAAAAGTGCGAAGGTCTCATCCATTTTTTATAGTGCGAGCGAAGCGAGCAAAATGGCGCCGCAGACGAATTTTTTTTTGGGATGATGATGATAATAATAATGCTAATAATGATACCGAAAGCTGATTTCAAATAGGTACAAGTTTTTCCTATTCCCTATCTTTTTTTTTTAATTTAATATTCAGCAAATCGAGACTACTTAAAGCTTAGAGTAAAAAACAACACTGTTTCAATCGGACAATCTTCATTTCATACCGTTCTTCATCATTTTTATTCCGTTCGAAATACAAGTCAGTTGAAATTGTTTTGTTTATCCAGCTCCCGGACTGTTCAATAAAGTGCCAGACTCAATCAAAAATATAACAAATCATAAGCAGAAGTGAAAGTCTACCGAACGTATGTATGCGAGTAAGACGTTAACGACTTCGCTCGTTGATATTTCCCGTTAGTGGAGTGAATCTAGTGCTGTTTTAATCCCAGAACCGTCCAAGCAAAGTTCCCCCTGGATTGAGCTGTCTGCGGACGCAAGAATTTTTTCGTTGGAGCGGTAATTAGTGTTGGAATAGCTAATTTTACGTCCAAGGTAGGAAATTTCTAATTTTATTCGTTATCTGCTGGGACAAAAACACTACGGTTTTCGTGCTACTACTGAAGGAGCGACAATCGTTCGCTTTCAAAACCTTTCGTGTATTCAATACACATAATATTATTAATATTGTACACAAAATTCCACCATAGCGCGTCCTTAAATCTGGTTATGTCCGATATAGAACAGAGGACTTCTGTGTACAGGAGTCCTCAACAAACAAATACAACTGAAGATCCCCAAAATGTAAACACAGCAGGTAAAAAATCTCCAACAAACTCTTATGCTACAGCCCTCTCTCAACAACCGACCTTTATTTTTCCTACCAAAGAACAAGGCATTATTGTTGATGCATTGGAAGGTATTAAAGTGGAAGAATACATCAAAACCATTGGTAAAATTATTGGTGCCAAGGAAATATTGTTCGCATCCAGAATATCCAAAAATCGTGTTTGTCTTTATCTGGCAAATAAAACCACAGTGGAAGATTTTGTGCAAAATAATCGCTTTATCCAGATTGGTGAAAACAAAATCAATGTCAGAAAACTGATAACCCCCACTCAACGTTTGGTTTTATCAAATGTTCATCCCACTATACCCCACTCAATTATTGAAAGCGAACTGCTCCAATTAGGCTTGAAGCTTGTTTCACCAATCACTTTCCTAAAAGTAGGTATTTCTGACAGTGAGTACAACCATATTTTTAGTTTCCGGAGGCAGGTCTATTTCTCACAAACGGATGATGAAGTAGCTATTCCAGAATCAATTGTATTGAATCATGTGGACACTCAATACAGGATCTTTCTCTCAAATAGCGACAATATGCTCTGTTTTAAATGTAGACAGACTGGACACATTGCAGGTACATGTCCAAATGAAGAAATGGTAAGAAGTTCGCAATTAACTCCAGATGAGGTTGAAAAATCTAAAGCAAATAAAAGACCACTTTCAGAGACTACAGAGACCTCAACTAGAATCAGTATAGACACAACATTCCCGAATCACCTTTGACGTTAGATGTAGCAGCACCAATTAATATTGACGATCCTTTCAAAACACCTCGGAAATCTGCAAAAAGACGAAAAAAGTCAAAAACCCCAAGTCAAAAATCTGAATCTGAAAGCGATTTCCCTGATACCTTGGAAGAAAAAATTGCTCCAATAAAAACTATTATAACTGCATCACCAAAGACTTTTATCTTGAATTTTGATCAAATCCACAGTTTCTTTGAAGAAGTACACAAATCTCCGGACCCACTGGGTATCTCAAAGAAATATACTGAAGATACAGACTCGCTCCTTGACATGCTTTATAAAATCTACCCCTACTTCACTCACAAAACCATGAAAGCCAAATGCACAAGAATACAAAACAAAATCATATCCCAACTGAAACAATTAGAACCTGTCGATAGTGAATCGGAGAGTGACGCTATTCCTGACACTCCTACTAGCTTTTAAATAAAACTCAAAACATCACACCTACCACTCACTATTTGTTGAAATGAACACGCTAATATTACAATGGAATTGCAATGGTCTATATACTAGACGCCCACAAATCGAAAAACTAATTCAAGAACACCAACCTAACATCATTTGCCTACAGGAGACTCACCTAAAACGCACCAACCAAATTAAATTGAAAAACTACACATCCTTTCGAAACGACCGAGATAATAATAATAGAGCCAGCGGTGGTGTTGCTATTTTCTCAATGTGTGAGAATATTGTTGAGGAAGTACCTCTAACTACAAACCTCGAAGCGCTTGCCATCAAAATTTTGAACAAAAAATCCCTCACCATCTGCAATGTGTATGTATATTCCTCCAAACAGACCCTTCACATATGAAGAAATTGAAGACTTGGTAAACCAACTTGATCCACCCTTTATTTTTACAGGTGACTTCAACTCCCATAACACTGTTTGGGGATCCCAACATACAGACGTCAGAGGTCGAATTATTGGAAAAGTTGTTGATATGGATAACATTTGTTTACTAAATTCACACGACCCAACTCACGTCAGCTACTCAACTGGTACCTTTTCTAGTATTGATCTATCATTTTGTGACCCTAGAACGGTAATATCTTTATCTTTGGAATGGGAGGTTTTACAGAACCCATATACATCGGACCATCTACCAATACTGATCAAATCTCTTGATCAAAATAACTCCTCCTCAATATCACCACAGGGATTTATACCTCGCATAAACCTGGCGAGAGTAGACTGGGAGAAGTATCAAGCTCTGACTTCACCAGATACTCTAAAAAATCTCCATGAAGAAAGCGTTGACCAATTAGTTACAAATTTGAACAATCTGATAATGAATGGTATAGAAAAAAGTTCCTCACTTTCATCAAATAAAATATCCAAATCTGTCCCTTGGTGGAACCATGAGTGTCACGTGGCTACAAAAAATAACAAAAAAGCTTATAACCGTTTCAAAAAACATAACACCTTAGAAAACTTGATTCACCTTAAGAAATGCAGGGCAATTGCCCAAAAAACAATCAAACTAAGTAAACAAAAATCTTGGGAAAAATACGTTTCAGAATTTAATAATAACACATCACCATCAGTAGTCTGGAAAAAGGTGAAGAAAATTCTGGGGAAAAACTACCACCAAAGCATCACCGCACTAAAAATCGACAACGACAGCCTCATAACAGACCTCCAACAAATAGTAGATCAAATGGCTAAAGAATTTCAAAAAAGCTCCAGTGACCAGCAATACCCCCAACATTTCATTGAGCAGAAATCAAGAACAGAGAAAAATCACATCGTAATGAATAAAAATTCCCAACATCCCATCAATGACCTTTTCACAAAATGGGAGTTTAACGAAACCCTCAACAATCTTAAAAATAAAAAAACACCAGGGCCTGACGGTATCTCATATGAAATGATACGAAACCTCCCCCAAGAAACATTAAACTATATTTTTTCCCTGTATAACCACATTTGGCAAGAAAATGTTTTTCCAACAAAATGGAGAGAGGCTTATGTTATACCAATCTTGAAACCCAACAAAAATCGTACCGATCCCTCTAGCTATCGCCCAATCTCGTTGACAAATTGTCTATGTAAAGTTATGGAGGCAATGGTTAATAGACGTTTGATGTGGTACCTTGAAGAAAAAAAAATTGATTAATAACAACCAATGCGGCTTTCGAAAAGGGAGATCCACCACCGATCAATTAGTTGCCCTTGAATCTGGAATCTCTCTTGCATTTAATGCAAAAGAACAAGTGACAGCTATATTCTTTGACCTTCAAAAAGCATATGATACTGCCTGGAAGTTTAATATACTAAAATCTCTAAAAGAGTTTGAGATCGATGGGAACATGCTGTGTTTCATAGCAAACTTCCTAAAAGATAGAACTTTCAGGGTAAAACATAACAACTACATTTCCCTTGAAGTAGAGCAAATGAATGGTGTCCCCCAAGGTGAAGTTTTGAGTGTCACTCTTTTTATGATTGCAATAAATAAAATCACCGAGGCTATTTCTCCCCATATCAAAACGTCGTTGTATGTGGATGATCTCGCCATCTACTATCGAGGAAAAAATAGAACGATTGCAAAAAGATTACTACAAAACTCGATAACAAAACTAGAGGAATGGTCATCAAACACAGGTTTCACTTTCTCACCGCAAAAAACGAAGTGTATCTTTTTTAGTCGACTCCATAAGAAGAACTCACAACCCCCAATCTTCAAACTCTATGACTCCAATATCGAAACTGTTAAGGAAATCAGATTTTTGGGTCTAACATTTGATAGCAAACTTACTTGGTTGCCTCACCTCAAAAAATTGAAGGATGATTGCTACAACAAAATGAAAATCTCAAAAACCTTATGTAATTTTGATTGGGGAGCCGATCAAGAAACCATGTTGAAACTGTACAAAGCACTCATTCGATCAAAACTGGATTATGGTAGCGTCGCTTACTCTTCAGCAAAACCAAACCTCTTACAAATGCTTGACCCCATCCAAAATACCGCCATCCGCCTTGCTTCAGGAGCCTTTAGATCCAGCCCCTCCATCAGCCTTTCATGTTATGTTGGCGAACCCCCCCTGAACCTAAGACGGAAAAAACTAATGGTTAAGTATTGTACGAATTTGGTTAATAGCGTCGACCACCCAACACACGATTACATTTTTCCACCATTACCAACAGCCCCTCGATTAAGATACGCCCTTCCTATTATAGACCAAAGACTGAAAGCAGCTTTGAATGAAATTAATCTCACTTCAATTGCCAAACCAACTTGCAACCTTCATTCAGAAACTCCCTCATGGTCTTTAACACCCCCTGAGATCAACTTAGCATTAACTAAATATAATAAAGAAAACACCCCTAGAGATATATACAAAGGAATCCTTCGTGAAATAATCCACAATTCACCCGAACATGACCAAATTTACACAGACGCTGCGAAATCTGAAGACAAAATCGGCGCAGCTTTTGTACATAACAATACCACTCGGACATATAAGATCTCAAACACCTGCTCCATCCACACAGCTGAACTTTTTGCGATACTACAAGCGGTAAAATATCTTGAAAACCAGACCAAAACAAAATTTCTGATTCTCACGGATTCCTTGAGTTCGCTTGGGAGTTTATCCCAGTATAACTCATTGAACCCGCTGTCACGAGAAATCCAGGAGAAGGTTAATAATCTTGAACTAGCCGGCAAAACAGTTGTTTTCATTTGGGTGCCGTCTCACATAGGCATAACTGGGAACGAGAAAGCTGATGAGGAAGCAAAGAGGGCACAAGTAAACGACACACTCTACGAACTTACAATCCTGTCAGATATCAAATCCAATATACAAAGTCTCTTTCTACCTCGATTTAAAGATCTTTGGGTACAAACCACTGGCAACAAACTGCGTGAGATCTCTGCATCTATTGGTCCTTGGCCGCTCAGAAAATCAAGAAGAGAGAACATAATCCTTTCGAGACTTAGGATAGGGCACTGTTTCCTAACACACTCCCATATCTTCAAAAAACTACCAGCTGAACAGTGTAATCGGTGTAACACTATCAACTCAATCCGGCATATCCTAATAGACTGCCCACAATTTCAGGAAGAGCGAGTCACAGCTAGCCTACCTGAAAATCTCCCTTCTGTCCTGAGCTCATCTAATGCCGACATGGCAATTACTTTTTTGAAAACAATTGGAATTTATCATCAAATTTGGGATCTACATCTATTTTTCTTAAACCGATCCGGCGCTAATAATCTTAATATTGATGCGCCTAATCCTGAGTGAAAAAAAAAAAAAAAGCAGAAGTGTCCAAAACTGAAAGAGTGAATTGTAATAAATGACAATAAAAGTGCTCAACAATGTTTTTATTTTTATCCCATCTGTTACCTGAATTTTCAGTAATTCTCAACTCGTACTCACACACAAAGTTCCCTTGAGGAACTTCAAGTGAGGCTTACTGCTTTCCCAGTACAGCTCGTGCATTATTGATGTCTGTAATTGTGTTATTTTGTGAAATTTTATTTTGTGCTGGCATGGGAAATAAACTTTGAAAATTAAATATCAATTACACCATATTAGTCCAGATGTTAAGGTATAATACCCTTCACTTTTATAACAAGCAATGCCACTTGGCATACCTGTTGCCGAGACCATGTTTGACCGATTAAGATCAGGAGCCAAAGTCGCAAGCAATGCAGGCGTCGTATACAGGGTGTCGTATAGAAAAAAAGTAAAAAAATCGTATATCATTTACCAAACCAAATGAATTCACGTGAGCAGGCATATACAGGGTGATTTTTTGAAAAGTTTCCACCCCTTGTTTCTCGCCGCCAAAATGTTTTACAGGAAAACGCCGAAACAGGTCAATTTTTGTTTCGAGGGGGTCATCTAGAGCACATATCATCAAATTTTTATCTTTAACCCCTTCGCCCCCGCCCCACCCTGCTTTAAAATTTCAAATAGCATGACCTACTTTGTGATACATCAAATTGAAGGCAATAAAATTCTCTTTCCGTTAAACATATTTCAAATTTTTTTAAACCACCCCTCAACCCTTCTGAAAATCCTCTTTTCGTTAATGGAAGGACAATGTTCCCCCTATAAACTCTTGATTCCTGAGAAATAGACTTCTAGCAAAAACAGGTCGATTCTTATTTCAATGGGGTCATCTTAGACACGAGTGGCCAAACTTTTATCTTCAACCCCTTCGCCCCCACCCTACCCTACTTCAAAGGGGTGGTTTAAAAAAAATAGAAATATGTTTGACGGAAAGAGTTTTATTGCCTTCAATTTCATGTATCACAAGATAGATAATGCTATTCGAAATTTCAAAGTAAGGTAGGGTGAGGGCGAAGGGGTTGAAGATAAAAATTTGGCCACTCGTGTCTAAGATGACCCCATTGAAATAAGAATCGACCTGTTTTTGCTGGGAAGTCTATTTCTCAGGAATCAAGAGTTTATAGGGGGAACATTGTCCTTCCATTAACGAAAAGAGGATTTTCAGAAGGGTTGAGGGGTGGTTTAAAAAAATTTGAAATATGTTTAACGGAAAGAGAATTTTATTGCCTTCAATTTGATGTATCACAAAGTAGGTCATGCTATTTGAAATTTTAAAGCAGGGTGGGGCGGGGGCGAAGGGGTTCAAGATAAAAATTTGGTGATATGTGCTCTAGATGACCCCCTCGAAACAAAAATTGACCTGTTCCGGCGTTTTCCTGTAAAACATTTTGGCGGCGAGAAACAAGGGGTGGAAACTTTTCAAAAAATCACCCTGTATATTCACAATATATTACCCATCAAGGAAAAGTCAACGGTTTTGGAAAATATTGAGCGGTTCCTGAAATATTCAGGAGAAACTGAATTTTCTTCTGAATATTTTATTTTTCGGTGAATCAGTGAATTTTCAAGATATTGAAGTGCAACTTGGTAGTTCTATGGCCAGTATGGTCATGAATCAAAAACGATCAGGAGCTAAATGCAAGGCCTGCCATTTCCAGAAATAAGACAGTGAACTTTTTTTTCTTCGCGACCGTCATCTTGAATCTCCGTTCTACTCAACAGTTGAGAAAGTGACAACCAAATGTGAGATAGTTAACATACAGTCACCCCATTATAAAAAAGATACTTTTGAAGCAAGGTAATGCTCTCTTCATCAAGAAAACAGTGTTATCCAAGGTTTTCATGGTAATACGCATTTGCAGCGCCTGTGATGGCTAATCAGAGATTTGAAAGAGCAGAGTGAGCTCTTTGTCACAATCCTACATTCATTATGAGCTGAATCACCAAAACTCATGATGATCGGTCCTGAGTTAAATTTTTGGTGGCTTGCTGAACCAAATATGTGGCGCTTTTTGGTGAAAAATGCAAAAAAAATCGAGCAATCATCATCATGTCATCCCTCATTAAGAGAAGGCTATTGCAAAAACTGAAACTAATCAACGCTAAAATGTTTTAGGAGAGTCAACCCCTCGGTCAACCCTATAATCTTGAGCCATGAAATGTTGGACACATGCGTCCCTTTGTTAGAGAGAAGACATGAGAGACTTGCATGCAGAAAGTTTTTTATAAGTTCTGAGCCACGTACTATTTTCAGAAAGCTACTAAAATTTTGTATCTGGATCGATGATGATGAATTATAGTACTAAATCTCGAAATGGATGTGATATTGTTGATCATCAACTTTTGGTGGGTCTCTGAATGAAATATGTGAATAGGAATTTTGAATTTTTTTTCTGCATGCACGCCTTCCATGTCTTCTCTCTGGCAACCGGACGCATGTGTCCAACATTCACTGGCTCAAGAAATATAGACTTTAATCTCACAAAAAATTTTGCGTTGATTTGTTTCAGTTTTTGCAACAGCCTTCTCTTCGTGAGGGATAACATGATAATGATAGCCCGATTTTTCTTGCATTTCTCACCAAAAAACGCCACCTATTTTGTTCAGCAAGCTATCAAGAGTTTACCTTTGGACCGATCATCATGAATTTTGGTAATTCAGCTCAAAATGAAATTAGGATTGTGACAAAGAACTCACTCTGCTATTTCAAAACTCTTATTAGCCACCACAGGCGCTGCAAATGCGTATTACCATGAAAACCTTGGGTGACAATGTTTTCTCGATGAAGACACCCTTACCTTGCTTCAAGGCCATCTTTCTCGTGATAGGGTGACTGGATGCTAACATTCTCACATTCGACTGTCACTTTTCCAACTGTTGAGTGGAACGGAAATTCAAGATGGCGGTCACGAAGAAAAAAAAGTTGACTGTCTTACTTCTGGAAATAGCAGGTCCTGCATTTGACTCCTGATCGTTTTTTATTCATGACAATACTCGCCGTAAACCTACCAAGTTCGATATCTTCGAACTTCGATATCTTGAAAATTCACTGATTCATCGAGAAATAAAATATTTAGAAGAAAATTCAGAAAGTTCAAAACCAGTGAGTCCATCTGGTTCGGTTGATGATATACGAATTTTACACTTTTTTTCTATACGACACCCTGTATACGGCGCCTGCATCACCTACGACTTTGGCTCCTGATCTTAATCGGTCAAACATGGTCTTGGAAACAGGTATGCCAAGTGGCATTACTTTGTTATAAAAGTGAAGGGTGCCCCCTAAATTTTGACTTTAGCGTCCGGACTATATGTAGGTATATAGTCGAGTATATAGTATACGCTACTTCTATTTGGGTAGGTATTGGTATTTCAGGCCACGACGGCGATCTGATTACTGCTAGGTACAAAACATCCTTAGGATCTAAAAAGTCTGAAAATCAATTCACTCAATAGTCAATTTTGGAATTGAAAAAATCCATCCAATTTTTTAAAAATTTCAAAGTATATTTGAAAACAAAAAACGACAAGAAAGGCCCCTTGAGGCCCTATGGCTGAGGGCCTACCAGGAAATGCCAGGCTGCTCGGCGGGCCAGCACGCGCCTGCTTACCTTCTCAGATACTATATTTCTCTGGTACCTACATCAACAGAAGACATCATGCGATACTGTATTTGCAATCATTGTTGAACTATTTATTGTGTACCGACACTGTATTCACAATTATTATTGTTCTATTTATTGTATACCGACCCTCAGTTGACTGAACAAAATTAGTTGTGAATGTTCGTTCATTAGCTCTCTTAATGGATCTATATAAAGCTATTATTTGTTCTTATTCCAATATAAATTATAATTAGATATTACAATATCTTGTTATGAATTACTGCTAAATAAGCTATTTTGTCATCTAATACCTAGACCTGCATCTTAATACTGTTTTATTATGTTTGACTTGAGGTTTGACTTGATTATTATTACAAATTGTAACTAGCGTCCATTAGACTGATGCATTAATTTTTATACACCAAATGAACATTTTCTAGCTATGAAAATTTCCAAATTCATAAAACTTCAAATTGTAGACGAGTTGATGCATCAATTGAGGCATCAATTAAACTTCATTATTATTAAGTGTCCATCCACGCTGAGATATTTTCATGACATTTTTAACTTACGTGATACTTCAAGCCAGAATCTCACATTTTCTGAATAGACCGGAGAAGTGATGACGTCACAACATGGCAACATGGCCGGCGGTTGACATTTTCTGGAGGCCAACGTCACATGAACGCACGGATCATGAACGTGACGTTTCTATGTTTGGTTGTGTTTGGCATGACATTTTCTGGAGGTTCACAACAAAAGTCACAAAAGTCAGTGCAAAATGGCAGTGAGCATTGCTGAAATTGCCAGCCTAAGAGACAGCCAGCGTCATACAGGCCAGAGGGAGCATACAGGCGGACTTGGTTGCAAAAAGGCCAGACATAGCCCAACTCATTGACAGAGAGCTGCGCAAAGCTGCACTCAGAATCACCAGTGCCTACAAAACGGTTCCGCATGATGCAGCACGAGCGCTCTCGGGTACCTATCCCACCCTTCGCCCTGATGCTTGCGATTAGAGGAAACAAGCCTAGGAGTGCCCACCAGCAAACCAGAAAGCAGAAACAAGGCCAGAGAGCAGTTCGTCGAGCAGTGGCAACGGCAGTGGAACGCCTTGGCTCAATGTTGGATGAAAGAAATACTGGGGAGCTTCAAAAGCCTCAGCGCCAGGACAACGCGGAACACGCTCGTTTTCATTGTAACGGTCCATCAAGGCAGCGAGAAGACCTCGAAGAAAAACTGGGCAGGAGAATCGCCGTCGACAATCTCGTTCATGAGATGCTCAGAGGCAAAGAGCAATGGATCGCAGTTTATAGTTAGCAGTTTTTAGTTTATAGCAATATAGTTTGATTTCCTCCACCTGATATAGCCCAAAATATGAATCTTTTTTGTTATATCCATTTCCGTTATGTACCTTCGCAAAAATTTGACAAACACATGACAAACACAAACAGAGAAACGTCAAGTGCATGCCACGTGCCGTGCATCCCACGGTCATGTCACGTTTGACGTTGGCCTCCAGAAAATGTCAACCGCCGGCCATGTTGCCGTGTTGTGACGTCACACTTCTTCGGTCTATGGCTTTTTTACCTTAGGCCATTCAGAAATGCGAAATTTCGGACAGAAAGTATCAAGTAAGATAAAAATGTCATGAAAAATTCTCATTGTGAACGGGCACCTGGATAATGAGAGGATAGAATTTACCGGGTAAATGTCGGTAATGAAAAATTACAGGACTCTGCTGTTATAACAAGAGTCACTATGTGAAAGTCCGATAGGTGGCGCTGAAACTCGATTCCGTTTGAGAGCTAGAGAGTCGGCGTTCTCTACCTTGTTGTTTGCCCTCTCCCTCTGGTTCAAAGATCGATCCTTCAAACGAGGAAGGTGTAGGTCGCAAAATCATTTCTTGATTTGTTGTACCATATTTCCGAACTTATTTCTCTTCATCATCACAAAATGTAAGTTTGCTAATGAATACCTTGAATAAATTAACTACTTTTTTTATCAACTACTGTCATTTCTGACGGGCTATTTCAGGTTAGAACTGCCCGAGATTGTCGAAACGTCAAACTACTGTTCGCAATGTTCGCACCGGACGGAATTCCTCTTCCAACTCAACCACCACGTCCGGAAGAAACACAGAAATGTTTCTGCAGCAGAACTGTACCCTAACATCGTCGAACTGGAAGAGTTCTGTTGCACCTGCTGCGACTACAAGAGCTACTATCAGTGCGAATTGTACGAACATTGCAAACAAGTATATAATATGGGGACCGGGAACGATGAATATGGAACGTTTTGTGGAGAACTTGCAAGATATCCGTGTCATCACTGCAAATACGGATCAGATTCGAGTTTATCATTCGTGAAACATCAACATCTGTGTAGAAAGAAACCAACGGGAAAGCCACAAGAGACCACAGAAAAAGGCAAAAGCATGGAATCACTAGACTTCGATGAGGCTGTTGTAAGCAGAACTATCAGAAATGCTGGAGTAATGGGATCGATTATGTCGACGCATGATCGAAATCTAAACGCTAACTGGTTCCACTGCAAGCATTGTTCATACCAAGCTAAACGGAAGTCAGACTTGAGAGGGCACATGATGAATAAACATGCTGCGGATGAAGAAATCAACTGGTTCCACTGCAAACATTGTTCGTACCGGTCCAAAGTAAAATCAAATTTGAAAACGCACTATTTGTCGAAACACGCTACGAATGAAGAAATTGATTGGTGGCAGTGCGAGCATTGTTCGCACCGAGCTAAACATAAGTCCAGCTTGAAAAGACATCTGTTGAAACATGCTACGGACAATGATGTTGAGTGGTTTCAGTGCACCCATTGTTCGTACCGAACTAAACAAAAGGGAAACTTGGGAGTGCACGTGCTGAGCCATGCTACTAATGCGGAAATTGACTGGTTCCGGTGCACCTATTGTTCGTACCGAGCCAAACGTAAGGTATTATTAAAAAGCCACATGCTGTGGAAACATACCACAAACGAAGAAATTGACTGGTTTCCGTGCATGCTTTGTTCGTACCGAGCCAAACGAAAATCACATTTGAAAGAGCACATGAAGAATAAGCACGATTCGCATGAAGAAATCAACTGGTTCCAGTGCAGCCAGTGTTCGTTTCGAGCCAAACGAAACTCGAATTTGAGAAGGCACGTGTCCATCAGACACGCGGCTGCGATCGAAGAGAACGACTGGTTCCAGTGCAACCATTGTTCGTACCGAACGATAGTCAAGTCAAACTTGAAATCGCACAATATGTCGAGGCATGCTACGAACGAGGAAATCGTCTGGTTTCAGTGTAGCGATTGTTCGTACCGGTCCAAACTGAAATCAAATTTGAAAACGCACAGGTTGAAACATTGTAGGATGAAGGGAGCTAGTGGTTCCAGTGCAACTGTTGTTCGCACCGAGCCTGACGAAAATCGGATTTAAAAAGGCACATGTCCAGAGTGTCCAGACACGCTACGATCTCGGCTACGCAATTACGTAATTATAGTGAAGTTTCACTTTAAAAACTTTTTTATGATCAAATTTTACCTACCTACTTTAAACTTTATGAAGTTATTCAACATATTCTGGCCTCATTCAATCTACCCTACCTAGGTACTTGAAAAATAAAAAAACTAAATTTTCGTTATTATTTTGGTCTACCTACAGTTCCTACACTTGATTGCACTGTGTCCCATATTTCGACCAAATTTGGTATGCACGTAGAGTTAACGATAGTACGGACGTTAGGGGAACCGGCTCAATCTCCATGGGCCCCCCACTTATGGCTGTAATGTGCGCCACTGGCGCCGGTCATTTTGGCTAATATACCTACATACGTCAGCCGCCAGGGGGATGGTTCCCGCCATTCATTCGGGGCATGACAGTTAACCTATGCAGAGGTGTTCTTAATTTCCTTTCAAGTCTTTTGTTTAAAGTAGTCATCGGGGCCCCCATAGGTACATGACATTTTGGCGACGAGGCTGGTTAGGTCAACAGCCCAGAATCGCAGAATCCCTGACTGAAATTTCAGATAAAAATTCTATTTTCTTTTATAATTTTCTACAAGAAAGTAGTGAATCCTATATGATAGATATCATATACCTAAGCTATGAGGTAATCACATAGGAGGCTTCATATGTTTTTATGTGGAAACATAATACTTAGAATGTATCTGGAATTCACGAGGGAATTCATCATTGAATTTCTATAAGTCCCACTAAACAAAATAACGTCATACTATTGTTCAAATAACGTTCACTCTTGAACAAGAACGTTCGGATTTGACGTTCATTTGATGTCAAATTAACGTTTTATACGTTGGAATGGTTTTTAAACGTTGAAAAATGAACAAAGTTTGGACTTGATTGCATCACGTTCAGTGAACGTTTTGTACTCTTACTACTTTTTAATGTTATGGAATGAACGTTCTATTGATGTATGTTTCCTCATGTTAAATAGATGTTTTTAATTATTCAACAATGAAATGTTCGAATAATAGGTATCTAACTGGAATAATGTTGCAAAAATTGACAATTGACTCAATTTTTATTATAAGATAATACCATGAAATTGGTTGCCATCAATGAAGTAGCAACAAATCAGATGGATGCATCATAATGAAAATGAAAGTCTATTGTTGATTTCTGCTACCGAATTTCAGTCCTTAGTTCCTTACCTATTAATACCTGAGTGATTTTTTTTTTCGTAGCGTGAACCTAAACCTCAACGATTATTATTATCATTATCGTGAACCATGCAAGCCGGAGCTACATATCACTATGATAGAAATTAGAAATGTGTCTAAACTCTAAAGTAAAAGACTTGTTAATTTAATAATATTAGTCTATTTCAGAACCAGATACCTTCTGTTGAATGATAGTAACAATAATGCTACATATGTATACTGATTTTATTACAAAAGATACTAACTAAAAAATGCATAAAATGGAACATTTTTGGACAAAAAAACTTTTTAAATGAATAAAACTACATATAATTATTTTCTAAACAAAACTTAAGATAAGATAGATTCGGTATAGGTAACTTAAGTCACGTGTTACTGAAGGGTCATTCATAGAGTATTTCAGCGTTGGTTCCTGGTGCGGAACCATTGGTTGAAGATGTTTTCCAATTATTCATCTGTACTCTACCTCTGTCCAGCAAGTCAGAGGGAAAAGGAAATATCATTGGGTGATTTGGTGTAGAAGACGCAGGTGCAGTTTTTTCCTTCAAGTTTTGCACCGCTTCAATAATGGCTTTCTCCCTGAAGCTACCTGAAACACATTGAGAAATGACCTTCAGCCCTACTTTAGTCAGTCAGAGTGGACTCAAAATTAATTTCAACTATAGAAAATTGTAAATTTCATACTTACAGAATATGGCGACGACGGACGACATCGCACTTGCAGTGTTCGTTCTTCGTCACTCTTTACCGTCAGTCGGGGTTAGCTAATCGAAAATCGTAACTTCTTCGAAGCACAATAAACTTTTGCACGTACTTAGTGGACAACAACGATGGCGGTCGAGCAGCTGTGGTGGTGAGCTTTTCGCGAGAGGATTCATACTACGCTTGCTCAAAGACGCCGTTAAGCGTTGTTCATACTTTTCACGTTTTATAAACGTTTTTGGCAAATCGTTTTTTGAACGTTCTCGTTCAAACGTCATCAGGACATTTATAAATACATGATGGATTTTGTTGAATGCTGGTAATTTATGTAGGCAGGATTATTCAACCCAAAATTTTTAGTAGGCAGGTACATTCTTATTGTCTTCCATCAATGCACAACGCACAAACCACAAACGCACAAAATGTAGGAATAATAACTTGAATAATAAAGTATTCATTTGTACTTTATATGAATAGAAAGCGTTGTATACTTACACTTACACAATGCGAGATAGATAGGAAACAGTGTTTTCAACACAATTTTGAAAAAAGTTTCTCAAAAACAATTACTGAAACGTTCTCTTCGAAACGTCATGTTGATTTTAAACAATGAAAAACACATGTACGTTTTGCTGAAAACACTCATTCAAGTTATGAATTTTCAACGTGCAAGTTTTGAACATCAAAAAACCTTTGAAACAAAAACAATTTAAAAACGTTGACTTTCGAACGTTTGCTCAAACTCGTTATTCAACCGTTCAAAATATGACATCATATTAATTTATAAAAAGAAACGTTCAAATAACGTTTTCTAGCGAACGTTTGTTCAAACTCTTTATTTAACTGTTCAAAATATAACATCATATTTACTTATAAAAAGGAACGTTCAAATAACGTTTTCTTGCGAACGTTTGCCGAAAATCGTCCTGGAAACGTTACATTAAGAACTGAAGAATGCCGTCTCCTTATTAACGTTACATTTATGTTCATGAATAGAACGTTTGGCAAATCACGTCACATTAACGTGTCTTGAACGGTTTTCAAGAACGTTATTTTCTGAACAACAAATATAACGTTCACAAACGTTCATATGATGTTTCATGTTTAGTGGGATATTTATATGAAAAATCCCTATTATGAAAACCTCATAGATTATTTATTTGCAAATGCTGATAGAATTCGTCTCCTGCGTTTCTATCATGAAATACTGATAGCTTTTGAAGATTTTGAATTTCCCCATCTTATATGCTTGTACATATCAGAATTTCGCTGTTGATTTCAATCTAGTTTTCGTTCACAGTACTTTGCCGTTAAAAAAAGAATGGACCGTTTCGGCATAACTGATTTGAGTGATTTGTTGTCAATAGACGAAGAAATAGATAATTGTACCTCAAAGCCCGAATTTCTTCTTTCCAAGGGCTCGCATGGCTACAAAATTAATGTGACAAAACTGTCAAACATGGTAATGGGCAGTGGCGTGTCAATCATGATTCAGATAGGGTGGGCATTTACAAAACAGAAAAGATTCTTTGTGACGTCTGGAAATTGTTCAAGAGCTGTCGATTTGATGATATAGCAGGTGTTGATTTGGGAAATACTCTAATCATATACCCCGCGAGCTATGAATCTTACGAGGCAAACTACGACTAGCTACATTTTTGCAAAATTTTGCTTTGTAGCAAACGTCTTCGACTTGAATAATTCACCAAAAACGTATAACGTATGTTCACATATAACGTTATTAATATGTGAACTATCAAGTCTCAGACATTTTCTACGCAAAATTTTATAACCCATGAATACTATTTCCCGGCATCTCACTCAAAGGAACATTCGGTTTGTTCTCGCGAAACTAATAATTTTGTTGCAGCATTCACCTGAAGTTAATAAAAATAGCCTGATCGTGAAATTGAGAATCCATCAGAAGCTATTTGTATAATCACCTGGATACTTGACGACGCGTCGATCCAAGAAATTTGTGTGATGAATTGTTAGGGCTCAGTTAGTTGGTCTGGCGGTCTGCTATGTATTTATGGGGTGAAATAATTGTTCCGAAGCCTTTTCGCGTTGGTGCGTAGGCGAGCATCTTTGTAGGTTTTCATCGATGATGAGGTCATTATACACAAAACAGTATGAGGCGCAGTCAAAATGATCTTTACATGAAAGTCTTGTACCTTGACTTGAGTAACTGGTTCGGGTACATTATTGGCTCAGAAGTTCTTGGAAGGGTGGAAATAGGTTGAGCATCTCCGACTATAGACACTCGCGTTCGCGATATTATCCTTCCAAGATTCAAGAGCGATTCAAGGTAGATAATAGGTTCAGTTTTCCACATACAATCCTCTTCCAAAACGGGTAATGGAGAGCCACAGCCTGAATAGAGCAAAACAAAAAAAATTGTCCCGGTATAAGAGACGCAGCCTTTGAAAAGAGAGTCATGACGAGAGAAGCCCCGCACGCACCGGTCCACAAAGTTATGCTTTTACAGTGCCGTGAATTTTAGTTCCGCTGGGTTACTCACCATTTACTAGCTGTCACTATGAGAATTGGGAAATAAGTTCAATTTTGATTTGTTCAAACATTTATTTTGAATTGATTGTAACATTTCACATAGGTAATTATTTTGAGACAAAAAAGGATGTGGTGATGTGAGATATTTTTTATGCTAATAAAATTGTGCTTCTTTTATTTGAGTCAGCAATTTTTGCGTTAGTGAATACATTAGGTTGAAGTTGAAGCGTAAAGTATTTTCAAAAACTCAGCACAAAAGTTCCATAGGAGTAAACCAAACGATAGATCTGTGAAAAAGCTCAAGTTCAGCCTCAAATTTTCAGCTTGATTCGTGCTTACGCTGATTATTAATCTGTGGTTCACGTCGACCAATCCGCCGCTCGAGAGAGCCAATGGTTCTCGGGTTGCAATCAGAAACATCAAAACGGTTTTTTTATTATCGCTATCCCACAAATACCACGGCAAGCTGGCGACTAACGAGAATACCTTCTCTGACTGAAACCGAATCGATCAACAATCAGCCAACTGTGGCAACCCAAGGATTTTGATGCATCCCAACCTCATCTTGTAACACTTGGGCAATGGTATATATGGGCAGGGTAATCAAAACCGTTAACCCGGCAACAAACAGCGTTCCAGCGAGTAACTCGCCTATGTCTGTCGAATATTTCTGAAAAGATCGAATACATCATCGTGTTAATCTTATGAAAATTGAATTGTCACTATACCACATTGATGATAATGGCCATAATAAGGACCATGCCACAGAAAGAGATGGTGAAGAAGGGCAGAAAAAATATTTCATTAAGTCGGCTCAAAGTGCTGGAAAAATTCATGAATATATATATTTTAGAAACTCACATCAAAATTAATGAAACTATCCAATTCCCCTTCTAACTTTTTTGCCTAAATTCTGCTTTGGTTTTAAGAATAATATGTGGAACTTGAAAATCTGTCCCCGGGTGAACATTTTCTTTACTCCGCCTATAATAAGGCTATCCCCAGATCACAACAGTGGCTCCATTTTTGCTAGGCCCGTAGCAGTGATTTGTCATTCTTCAAAATCAAAATATGAAAATGTATAATATTGGTATGGAAGCTGGATCCATTTCGATCTGGTGGAACCCAGAGACTAGGTCCAATGTAATGGAATATTTGCATTCGCCCAATTTGTCAAGTAGATCAGTTATATATCAGCAGTGGATAATAGTTATCAAAAAAATATTTGCTTGGTTTAGTTGACGGAAGTCGGCGACAACATGCCATTTTGAACATGCTAGAAACAGTTTTTTTGATACGTTGTAGATTGGGCCTACTCATAGGAACAATAGTTATCATCAGGTGTAGTACTTGGCCAAGTTGAAAATGATCGTAATTTTGTTTTGTTGTAATGTTTATCAGTGTGAAATCAAGAAAAAACTAGAATTGGTTGAATCTGGGAACATGTTGTTTCAATTTGAACCGATAACTTCGATTTCATTGCGGTGGTTGTTTGAAAATTCATAATTTGCGCCGAAAGTTTCTAGAGTGGTATGTTTGTTATTGATCCAACTAATGTGAATAGTTTCGGGGAGAACGCAACCTCAATTGTGCAGTTTCTAATTTGATACATTCAGTTTTGACAAATTTCGTCCCTGTGATCCCTTTGTCGGTCTGACATCGATTTTCATCCAAGCATTTAGAGCGACAAAGTTTAGGGAATTGACTAGTTTTATCCAGTTGTATCTACCTACACTGAGAGAAAAGTTTCATTTATAGGTAATAAATACTTGTTTCGTACCAATTCAATAACAAATACTATAACAAAGTATATGTCACCATATGTCGTTTACATCAAATGAATATTTTAAAATCACTTATTCATTATATAATAACCAAGGGGCTTATTATGCCAGTTGTTCATAAGAGTTCATAAGATTCAATGAATATACAGGGTGTCACGAAAATACACCGACAACGTTCTAGGACAGCTTCCTCTCATCAAAATAAGAAGAAAAATTCCCATGAACATGGGTCCGGGAATGCTTCATAAGGGAGCTACAGGCCCCTAAAGGTGGGACCCTGAAGATGGTTGTTTATTCATTATTTCCGAAACCGTTCAAGGAAAATCAGTCAAACTTGAGACATTTAATAACCTATTTATGCTTAACAAAATTTGAATGCCTAACAAAAATGAAATTGCTTTGAAATAGTTTTTCTTTCGCCTTGAATATCGTAATTGAGAAATCTCCATTTCTGACCACGTCTTCATACATTCAAACTCAAATATCTCGTAAACGGTGCATCTATCGAGGTTGAACAGAGGGACCTTTTTTCGATAGAAAACTTCAATATTCCATAATTTTTTGTTAAATTTGAAAACAATTCACATTTAAAAAAGTTAGGGTTATTTTTACCCCCACACCTCAGTCTGACTCACCCCTAGTGAATTATTTTGAACTTGATCTCTTCTCATTTTGTTGGGCATAAAAAGGTTAGTGGATGTGTCAAGCTTGATTGATTTCCCTTGAACGGTTTCGGAGATATTGAATGGAAACCATCGTCAGGGTCCCACCTTTAGAGGCCTGTAGCTCCTTTAGGAAGCGTTTCCGGACCCATGTTCATATGAACTTTTTTTCTTGTTTTAATAAGAGGAAGCTGCCTTGGAACGTTGTCGGTATATTTTCGGGACACCCTGTATTATTCTGTATCAAATATTAGTCAAACTTTCACCTGTTCTTAACCAACAATATACCTGTGTTCACTTCACTTTGGCACCATTTATTCCCCAATAATAACTGTGCATTATTCATAAACAATCGCTAAGTCACCCTCAATGAATTTAATCACTAGAGTATCTTCGGATATTATTATTTATTATTGCCAATGTAATGCGTTGGTGGGGTGAGAGATTTCCACCCAGCGCCATTATTCGTCCATGGTGTCATTTGTGTCGTATCATCCCATGTCATTCATTGTCCAGTATCTCGTTGAAGAAAAGCAAATTTATTCATACAGGGTGACTCAAAAATGTCGGACCATCTTGAAAGTGCGTAATGTAGAGGTGTAGTAGAGTGCTGAAAAGTTGTTGGAAAGATTCTAATGTCTTCCAGTTTTAAAATTGTGGAACAAAAGTTGGTTCTTCGATCGCTTCTATTTTCGTTGTTTCAAAAGATTTTGGTGAACTGTTTATGGAAAAACAATGAGTGCCAGAAATCAACCTCTGAATCTGTGATGAATTTCTCTTTTGTATAAAGGGTGAGTCATGAATCTTGGAAATTATTTTTTTCCAAAAGTGCCTGCAAACAGTCCCATATCCTATGATCCTATGTAGAGCACAATAAAACACAATTCAATTTTATAAAATTCTTTGCTCCTGGTTTCTTAGGAAAACTGAATTTTTGTAGTTTATGACTCAACCTGTATAGAAAACAGAAATTCGATACAGATTCAGATGTTGATTTTTCGAATCCATTATTTCATTATATGTAATGGAGTCTTTGCTAAAATCTTTTGAAACAACGAAAATAGAAGAAATCGAAAAATCTAATTTTGTACCTCCATAACTTCAAAATTAAAAAGCCTAGAATTTGAAACAACTTCCCAGTACTGTACTATACCTGCATATCATGCACCTTCAACGTGGTCCGACACTTTGAATCACCCTATATTTATTAAACAAATTATTAGCTATTGATAATGGATTTATTATGTTTTATGATGATTTGGCAGAATCATCTATAGCCAGCAATAATGCATAAAATTACCTATAAAAACTAAATCAGATCATATTATTCATAGCTAATATTCTATCGTTACCACTCAATAATCGAATTGCTTATTATTATTATTCACGTTACTGATGTTTTGTAATTATAACCAAATATTAAATAACAGGAAACAAGGTATTTCAACGCTATCAAAACAATCCGCTTGGTGGATGCAAATAAATATTTATTAGGCCGTATTTAAATAAGGCATTTGTTAACAATAAACGAGTCTGTGTTTTCCATAATAAATATTCGAAATCTTTTCTCTCGGTGTACACACCGTTTCAATAAGCAATGGTGTTCGAAGCAGGCCAGCAGCTTCTTTCGGATCCCAGCTTGATAATCTTCATCTTGTGAGGAATACTTCTCATGTGAAAAATCTATTTTCCGCATTCGTTCTAGTTCATCAGTCACAAGATTCAATTGAAATTTCACTTGAAGGACTGTGTACATGAGAAGTGATATACAAGCTGTGAGGCCGTAAACGCCATGGAGAAGTGATAGATAAAATGGAGTCAAAACCAAATAACTCCACTGTCGACCGAAGCGGTCTACAACACATTTGTAAACAGCGAAGTGTTTATAGCCGTACTCTAAGGGAATGAAGCTCGCAGTTGTAAAAGCACCGAAAATTAATACGACCAAGAAATACAACTTCACCATGTTCCCTTCTTTTTTCGAAACCGCATAAGTCGATTGGTGTTTTATCACCGACCAAAAGTGGGGGAAAATCGAGGGGAAAATTGTATCGGCTATTGTTTCACGGTATTGCGGCATCGCGCTATGTTATGTGGCATGACTGAAGATCACCTGAAACGACGAAACGAAACAAAGATGCGACACAACAAATGTTCAGTTGAGTACTATTAACGGCGCAAAAACTGAAAAGAAGTGGTCCATCCAATAGTTGAAATCCATGTTGCGGATGAGTTGGAAAAATCCAAACATAGTTGCTTGACCGGCGAAAGTCACACATATGATGATGGAAAGTGCACGCTGCCCCTTTGTGTGCGTGAACAGTGTGGGCCATTCTATCAACTGTGGGATTACATCATCTGGAATAAAATTATTTTCACTTTTCATGGATTACCAAGCTGTCGTAAAGAAACCTCTGATTTGACTTCGGTATTTGGCAAATCTCATGCTGCCCGCTTCGTGTTACAGGAGCTATTGTCTGTCAAGGAAACAGTGGTTCAGATAAACAGTACCTACGGCTTCAATTCATTCAATAGATATCATATTTCATCTCGATTCTCGAGGAATCCTTCAGGATTGCCCACTACTTGATCACCTCCCGATAGTGACGTAGCCCTGGGGGTCCAGGGGTTCCAAACCCCCAACCAAAATCCCATAGACGTGCATTTTTTTGCAATTTTTCTGTCTCCGACACTATTTCACTCGCCTTGCTTGCGCTCCTCTGCAACACGTTGTGTCCCTCCCCCAAATGAAAATCCTGGCTACGTCACTGCCTCCCGATAATTCTCTATACATACTACTAATTCTGAAAGATCTGTTGAAAGACAATAAATAAAGATAATGAAACGGTGAGTTTCTTGAAAATCACTGACAGCAAAGTAGCAAAAAAAAGCAAAATTATCACTGGAATCATTGAAATAATGCTTCGAAGTGCAGTTGCTAATTTTGCAAGGCGTATAGCATTCAAGCCACACGAGCTTGCGCAGTAGGGTGGGCCGAAAAATCATATTTTCGATTGTTTTATTCTGATAGTGCGGAAAAGATGCATAATCAGATTACAAAAAGAAATCGTTACAGCGTTTTTGAAAAAAAATCATCACTTCAGGGTCCGCAATGACGTCGAAATTTCTATATTTGGAAAAAAAATCGCAAATTTCTATTAGGCCAGTAGTGCGTAGGCTTCCATTGCATCGTCTGTACGCCCGGCGCCCGTACTAGTCCAGTAAAACTACGGTTTAACCTCGAACTAATTGCAACAGAAATAATTTTTTGGCCATTAAGTTTCGTTTAGCTGTCTGAACAACATATTAAAAATTAAGAAAAATTTGAGTAGGGGAAAACGTCCAAAATGGTATATCCAATCCGGTCGAAGGACGTTAACCATACTTCTTGATAAAGAATCTATAATAAATTTAATGTTTGTTGTTTATCAGTTCAGTACACCTATACGAACAACACATAAGAAATATGAAACAATATAGGTAGGGGAACAAGTCCAAAATGTCAAAACTAATCCGGAAGTAGGCGCTACATGGACGATTTTCGTTTCTGTCAATATCGGATCAATTCTGGCAATTCTGACATCGTTTCCTACTAAATTTGACGTTGTGAATTCAATAAAGGTTATTTAATTGTGATTGAAACATGTTTAAGCAAGTTTTACTAAAAAAAAACAGGTTTTTTTTCGGACATTTTTTCCTTTTTTTCGATTTCATTTGTGTCATTGTTGAATTAATTTATTATCACAATTCCCACATACTTCATCTATTCCAAGTATCTTACATACAAAAATCATGCACTGAATGTATCTTTTGTTTTAACAAAGTGATATAATCGATTTGTTGCAAAAGCTGCCTAACGACCATTTTTGCTCAAAAGATGTACGCACTCTTGCGGTAAAAAAGATGCTGTAAGTGTAATATACATTTGTTTTAAAGTTTTTGAACTGCGGATTATAGATGAAGCATTCCTTTTTTCGCTCAGTAGAGGCAGTCGTACAAAAGTTGTATTTTGATGGACGCAGCATAATTTTTGCGTGAACCTGCGTAAATTTTCGAGTGAAAAATTAGCGTTGAACAGTTTCCGCAACAAATCAATTTTATCAATGTGTGAGAACAAAATGCCACATCCAATGCATAGTTTCTATGTGTGGAACGCTTGAAATAAGTGAACTATGTAGCAATTTCCACCAAAATATTTTTTGACAATGACCAAATCGAAATTAAAGAACGGCAAAAAAATAAACCTCAAAAACGTGTTTTTTCAAGTTCAACTGGTTTTAACGTGGTTTAATCACAATTTTATGTCTTGTTTGTTTTGATAAATAATAATGAAGAAGAAACATATAGTTTCGCCCAAATTTTTTTATATTTCCTTGAGAAAGTCAGCTAGCCAATATTTCGATTTTTGACTAGGTGTCTTTTATTTCATTTTCCTCCATATTAGAGCTACTGCGTCAAGATAGGTATTATTTCCGACTAACTTCTACATTCTGAATTCAATGATGACCTCAAAATTATAATAGAAACAAGTTTGGACAAGTTACCTGAAAAAAAATTTCCTTTGGCATTTTTCAGTTTTTTTTTTTCAATTGGTGGAGGCATTTGTATTCAGAACTATTTTATACGTCACTACTTTGGAGTGTATTTACCATTATCAAAAGCATGGACCCATTACCTGCGTATTTTGCTTTTGGAAGCCGAAAAAAAAAAGAAAAGTGGAAAATAGTTTTGGATGTCTCCAACAATAAATACCTACTGAAAAAAATCAAATTGAAGAATATACCTTAAAAAACACGGTTTTTCAAGCTAACTTATTCAAACTTGTTTTTATTCCAATTTTGGGATTATCATTGGATTTAGAATGTGGAAATAAGTCGAAAATGATACCTAACTTGACGGTATAGCACCAATATGGAAAATGAAAATTCCACAAACCTCTAGTTAACACCCCCACCGTGCCCCCCACGTTATGCAATTATACATTTTTTGTAAAAAATGGCACCTTCAGGCTTCGACACATAGAAAAATTCGGGAAAATTGTTTATTTGAGTCAGTATAAGTAATAGGTTCTAAGTTCTAACCCTGATGCATTTCAAATAGCAATTTTGACTCCCCCTCCCCTGAATAACACAAAACCTTCCAGTGCGATTTTTGTCGTTTTTGGATAAGTTATACGTCAGACAGTTCTGGACACATCCTGACATTTTCAGATTTCCATGATTCATTTTCAGGTAGAAACTGATATTTTATGTACTATAAGCAAAAACTATGCAAAGTGACACCGCCATTTTTGATTCGCCATCTTGAAGACTTTCCGCCATTTTAATTTTTCTTAATTTTTGATATGTTGCTTGTAGGACTTCAAGGTATTTCATAGCGAAAGAATTATTTCTGTTGCAATTAGTTTGAGGTTCACCCCTTTTTTTACGTAGGTTTACTGGACTATACGTATCCAATGTATTTATCCATTAATTTTTACCCTCACCTAACCGCGTCAAAAGCCTCAATCTGAATTTTGAAGAAATACAGCAATTGAAACCACCAATTTTCACGCCACCACAATTGATTGATGATCACTAGCGACTTCCAAAACTAGACAGAAGCTTCGATATTTTCCGACCAATCCTGCTTGAATATTATTCGGGCATCTCTGAGATTATTGTCAGCAAGAAAATTTTAATTTCCCATAAGTAAGCCAGTTGTTCAGTGACGATAACCAGTTGCTTTTGTATGGCATTTTTTATGTCACTTTACATCTTCGAAACCGATATAACTGCAAAATGTCAGGTCAACTCGGAATTTTCCTGAAAAATGATAGCTTCAGCACCCCGGCAAAATTCTGTAATTTTGTGAGGTGCATGGAAAGAGACTGTTTCGGTTAGCCCCAAAAAAGTGCAAGTTCACTAAAAAAAGTAAGCTCAGACGGCTCTTTGGATCCACGCCACTGACTGACTCATGTAGAAATTGAAATCCTCTATTCATGGACGATTACTTAAAAAAAGCGCTGTAGAAATTTCAGTGGGATTGGCAGCTAATTTTTCAAGTTATGCCTTGAACAAGCTCTTGTGAAACCAACTCAAAGTGGGAGCCTTTTCTTTGATTCTTCAGAAAACTTGTAGCGCTGCGTTGCAATCATGACAATTTAACACAAAGTTCACCTATATCAAAAGAATACCAGCGTAGCAGTTCACTACTGGAGCCTCGACTGGAACAGTTTATTATTATATAAGCTGCCTCCCTGTTGCAAATGTACTATAGAATCATATAGAAATTGTATATGTCATCTATATGGCCCTAACAGTCTCTACAGGAGTCTATAGGTTGTCATTCAGTTCGACTGGTTTTGTACATGCAATTCCTGGTGAAAAAATATATATACAATCCATATACATTCCTGTAGGAGTGTACATGGAAAACATTGTTGAATTTGATGTACATGGAAGAACATATGATATCTTCACATGGCTATATGTGACTTTTTTCATTCAAATATGCGTTACATGTATTTCCATGTCGCTATTGTCGCTACATGGATTTCCATGTAGAATCTAACCAATAAACAGCGAGAAAATTCGCCTATATGATTGGTCAATTTCGGGACTCGGAAAATGACAATGTCACTTCGAGTTTGCTCGACGGTCGTCATCTCAATCTGGCTTGGCTTAGTTTGACCAGCAAGCCGTGTCTCGCGTCATCTTGAATGAAATTATGAAGTTCGCGTATGTTTATTTCGTAGGTGACCAAACCCGTGAAGTGGTGCCGACAGAAAACATAAAATAATCAGTCTCGGCGGTAAGTTTAATTTAACCTCAGTGCTTCCAGGCGGATTTAAGATTATTTTTTTCTACCAGCAACAGAAGCCAAGCGATTCCGAATTCCGAACCTGCTAGAACAGGAATCATCTCAAGACTCACAATCATAAGATGATAATGGTATCGGTGATGATAAGGAAAATGCGTCTACATATTCACAACATAATGTAAGTATCTGTCTTGGCTCTTGGACTGGCAGGGCAGTCTGCACGAGCACGAGTATTTTGAAGCTAGGTATAAAACGAGGTATGTATAAAATTAAAAATATCAATGTTCCAGAAAATAAAGAATAAACGCCCAGAGTTGGAGAGTACGCTTCTCCAAAGCCAGTTTCAGTTCCAACAAGATGGAGGAACAACCTACGCCCTAAGGAAGAAAAGAAAACCCAACAGAAACAGAGTTTTAACCAATCAGGGATATTTTTGAGCTATATGTTTTTCCATGTAGAGGTATATGGATGTATATTAATCTACATGGAATTCCATGAAATTGACCTTCAATCGTATCTGGCTCTACATGGCTTTTATATGGTTTTTAAAGTATTTCTACATGGATGTCCATACGTAATTTTATATGCCGTCTATATGGAATGACTGTACCAAATTCCATATACCAGCCATACAGAAGCCATATGGCTTTTTTTTTATATGGTTCTATATGACATTTGCAACAGAACTATCATCAGACTGCTGATGTGCGTCGAACAAAGCATGAAACAACTATTGCACTTTCATTACCCAGGATCGAAATCCAGCTTAACGGGCTGCAATACCTATCTATGACAAACGCCACCGCAAATGATGGATTTATAAGAGTTTGCATCACTGTCGTGAATAATTGAATAGTTATTCACTTGAAATTACAGTCGAACAGGAGGAAATCAATATTCAACATTCTGACCAGGTTTGTTTAGGAAGCTTAAAGACGTTTTAATTCAGGATAAATTCGATTCACCTTCACCTCAGCAAATATACCTACCTACATAATCTGAGGTAGCACAAAGTAGTCCTATTGACGTACGCTGAGAATTCCTTTGTGAACCGAAAACCTAATATTGAAATTTGGTGAATCAAATTCTCATTCCAGGTGACGTTCCTCTGAACTCTGTAAGCAACTCAAGTTGGGAAAAAATAGCGAGAAAACGCAAGGTCGAAATTAAGACACAACTGGCAACTTAGATTAGATTACTGATGGCGAATATAGCCCACCAACAAGTTCATATTATTCGACCACTTCACATCGCGGTCCTATCGTCGGTAACGGTGGAGATTTGAACACGGATGACCTCGTACATTGAAACTGATATTATCGAACTCAACAATGTCAAAAAAAAAAAAATCAAACGTAAACACAGAATAATGATATGCACCAAACCGATTGCATGCGGTTGGTTGTGTAGCAAGTAGGTACGGACGGGAGCTCAAAATTTTGATATTGAAGTAGTGGTTCGTTTGTTGAATGTTTCACAAGGGTTGAAACATCCAGAATAATCTTCGTCCTTGGGGTCTTTTTGTTATTTCCGAGGTTATTACTCAACCGTGAGGTGAGAAGAAAATAGAATGGAATAGATTTTATTTGTATTTGAGCCAGGACTCGAGCCAGGATAATTTGGATGTACACATCAACGTAAATTATAATAAATAACAAATAAATAAATAAATGGAGCGGTGGTGGCCGAGTGGTACAGGTAATGGCAAGCCAAACCACTCGCGCTGCCCTGTGTGGGTTCGAATCCTACTTCATCCATGGATATTTTGTGCTGTCCCCGAGGTTGCATGGTAGAACAGCTCATAGCTGAATGCCGCCTCGTAAAATAAGACAATTAAATAAATAAAATGAATAAATGAATAAAATGAGTATTTGAAACATTTGGCACGACAATAATACAATATATACAATCACAAGTAACAAGCTACATAACATATATTCATTGACCGAATAAGTGCAGTGTGATAGTAAGAGTGTTTTGACATGTTTCGAGAATTGTTAAAAAGTCATTACTAGACTATTTTTTACTCTACTTTATAGTTTTTATTATACTTTACTACTTTTACATGTTCTATTCGCTGAGTTGGATGCAACTGTCGACTTGCAGCTTGACGTTTCCATCTATAAGGAACCTAAATACCAAGTTTTATTTCGCATATAATTCAATATTTTGACTTTTTACCGCATACAAATTGATAGTCCATATAATCGCATATAGTCGCATATTTAGTCTATATTTTTGCACATAACTGAATATTTGTCACTATTTTGGCCATTTGATCTATATGTGCTAGAAAATCACGATATTTTCATTTCAAAAAAAAAAAAAAAAAAATTGAAAATTTGCGTAGAAATTTTTTTTTACTTTGATGGTCAAACTTGGTGGGTTGGTTTTCATGTAAATGTTGGAATTTTTACTATTCTTGCAGCTTATATCACATATTTACTCGCATATATTGCACTATTTGAACATTTTACTGCATATTTTGATACTTTTTATGCGCATATAAACTGCATATTTTGGGCTTTTTTACCGCATATGAATCCGCTCCCTAGTCATTACTTCATATTCCTGTGGCAATCTCTTATTAAACAATATTCCTTTATTATTTGGACTTTTTCATAGTGACTGGAGGTATGACTATTTACTGTTAATGAATTACGGTGTCTTGTCTGATAATTATGGTGATGACAATTTTTTTCTAAAGTGTGTAAATTTTTTTTGACTAATAAATAATAAGCATTTATAAATATACAGGGTGATTCAAAAATGGCGCAATTCCTTTCGGGCACGTTATAGTGAACGTTAACGGAGCATGGGAAAAAAAATCGGCTTTGATTTGCGAGTTATTAACAAAAACAAATCTGTTCAATCTGGGAGCATCGCATTAGTACTTGGCACTTTCAGATCAAAGAGGTACATTACAATAGCATAAATGTATTGTTACCCTGGAAACTCCGTAGAACCTGCCATACCATACCAAGCATACTTGCCGAATGTATTTTCACGGCATCTTTGAGGTGGAAAACGGATTTTAAAATTTAAAAATACGACTCAAATTTCAATTGCAAGAGAAATTTTTATTTGGGAACTACTAAAGGCATGTGATTCTTCGCAACTAACAATGCCTTGCTTCAAAATCATGCAAACTGAAGAAGTTGAATTCTCAACTTCACCTCTTCATAACTCGAAAGAGAAACGAGCCAATTTTTTTTACTATTTTTTCCGTGCTCCGCCAACGTCTCCCATAACGTATACGAGAGGAAATGCGCCATTTTTCAATCACCCTGTATATAGGTACATGGCAGTGGTTGAATACCGCATTTTCTAAATATTGGTCTGCATGACTCTCTGTGAGATAGATTAAATATAAGTCTTATATTTCTTTTCTGACCTATAAAAGCTCTGTTGACAGTAGAAGCTCCTTCCCCAAAAACAACATGGTAACTCAAGTGACAATAAGCCAATGCATAGTATGTGTTCAAGAGACCGGGGGAATTTAACATGGTTTCAAGTTTCAAGACGGCATAAAAAGCCGAATTCAACTTCTTACAGACCGCATCAACATGCTGGGCCCAGCCAAGAGAACTGTCAACATGAAGCCCAAGAAATCGGGTAGCCCTCGGGGTAGCCGCAGCAGCATTCACATGGCAACCGTCAATCAAGAACCTCAAGTCATTATCGACCTTTCGGTTATGGAATTTTATGACAACGATTTCACCCAAGTTAACAACCAGCTTATTACTGTAACACCATTGGTGGAATCGATGGGACACGTCAGAAACCAAAGCCCTGAACCAGAGAGAGGTTCAGTAATTTTGGCAAAGCGCTTCATGAACTTGCGATAGTATCCAACTAACCCTAAAAACCCTCCTAGTTGTTTTTTTAAGGTTGTTGGGATCGGCAAATCTTCAATTGCCGAAATTTTGGGATCTTGGAAAAAACGCCCCCAGCAAAACACCTCCAAAAAAAAAACACCCCCGGGAAAAAAACTACCGGGAAAAAACGCCCCCAGGAAAAAAAGCCCCCGGAAAAAAACGTCTTTGGAACAAACGCCTCCAGAATATACGCTCCTAGGGAAATAGAAAATTTTCATGTTGAAAAAAAATCTACTAGAATTATTCTTATCAAGATAACTACTCGAAAAATTTTGAGTTCATTCTCTCTGGGGCCGTTTCTTCTTTGTCGCTTTTCAAGGGAGCGTTTTTCCCGGGGTTGTTCATGTCCGTGACCGTCAAGAAACAAAAATGGCATGAAATTCCACAAGTTCTCCGCGGATGAAGCCCTAAAGAAGCGATGGGCCGTTGTTTTCTCTCCCACTCGACATGCTTGACTTCCATTTCGATGGCGAAGAACAGCAACCTTCTATGTCACCATTTGCAGTAAATCAACAACCTTCTATGTCAATTCCAGCAAAATTGAAAATAGTGAATCAAACGATCGACACTCCAGCTTTTAATCGACTGACAAAACCTCCGATTCCAATTGGAACTAATTCGTATGTCAAGTGCCAAAAATCAACCTTCAGACAAAGAAGGTTTTTGCAGAAAATACGATGACAAGGCAGAAGATAATAATCTTCTATGTCAAAGATGGAAGGTTGTGGCACAAAATTTCAACGACAAGATGGAAAATAGCCTTCTATGTCAGACAAAAAAGCTGCTATAAAGCTTGTATTCTGCAAAATTATCAATATATTGCTGATAAAACCGTCTATGTCACATTTTATAGCCAAATCTAGTGAATAATATCAAATTTCATATCCCATTATGTCACCTTATTTATAGTGAATATTATTTCAACCTAAAATGGAAGAAAATATAGTACATCACGTTTAAAGTACAATTTTGTTCCTCCTGAAAAGTACTTCTTTTTAGGGATCTCGATATCAACTTGCAGAATGTACCCAGTTTTATCCTCCTCGTGATGTTCCATTATGTCGAAATTATCAACCTCTTCCTGTGATAACCAACGAAAACCCGCATATGGTAAGGATTTCCTCATCGCATGTTCATATAGGTTGTTTACGTCGAGATATAACAGGAATATTTCATCACGAGTAGGATCAAACTGCTCCTGATATTGGTTATTAGCAGAGCCTGAGCCAGTCCACCTCTCATCGACATTTCCAGAAACATAACCATATCGGGATCCGTCAACAATTCCAGCTCAATTCCGGTGATTGACAACATTGCTGGGAAACAAAAGGAAGGTATGGAGAAAAAGTGGCACACATCCATTTTGTAAATATTTTTGAGGAGACATCTAAACTGTATAAATATATCTGTCATGAGCAATACGTCGGTTTTAAGGTATAGATCAGCATATTCAGACAACTTTGTGATGTTGAAATGCTGTTATATCTTTTTGACGTGCTCGTACTCTTTCTTGGTTATTCCCGCATCGTTCAATCGGTTATAAAATTTACCTTGGGATGGGATGGTTTTCTCCTCCAACACATTACAATCTCTCACATAATCATAGCAGAAGATGCCTTTCCTGGAGACAAGCTCGAAGTCATCATCATTTGGGAATGCCGCTCTCGTGAATTTCATTTCATTTTTATAGAGGTTCTCTGCCAATTCCTCAAGACTTGCTTGTATAAATTTGACTGAATCGAGAAATCGAACAGAGACTTTTCCAAACTTCTTACTCAGTGAGAGATATCTCTCACTGTTTATGGGGATAACACGGATTTCACCATCACCCTCCGCCAAATACGGAACAATGAAATGAAAGTCGTAATTAGCCCCATTATGCAAGAAGACTGGGATAAATCCCTGATTTCTATAATTCAAGTTGCAGGCCTGAAATTAAAAAAATTATTCAGAAATAGATCAATATACATTTGAGAGTTAACTTACATTATGAGCAAATCTACGGAATTTTCCTGTTAGATGGCAGTGGTCTCGAACAATTTTATCTTTTGCGAGATCGAATGACTTGCCACAAATATGACACTTTTTGCAGTTGTCATATTCCGTGTTGGCAAAGATCATGGGTTTGTTTAACCCCAACACTTCTACAGTTTCGGTTAATTGCGCTAATTGATGCAAAAATTGTTGCACGCAATCTTCTCCTTAGAACATGTAGAAGCTGTTGTAGCCGCTGTCAAACTGACATACCACTTGCATGGCTACGGCATATGGAACATGTTTTTGGTAATTCACTGAATAGGATCCCGTTTGCCCCTCTGCCTGGCTGGGATGGATCCAATGGCACCACAAAACTTTCCATATCCGCAAAAACCATGAAGGGTACGTCTTCCTTTTTGTCGAAAGCCTTGAGTTTCAAAATGTTGTGTTCGTCATCAGGTAATTTTAGGTGTACGGTGTCAAAATTGCGGCACAGCTTTTCATGTTCTGCTAGAAGTCATTCTCCGTGAAAGTAGGCGAGACAACGATCGCAAATGTATTTTTTCTGGTGAGACTTATTGAGTTGAGAACAGCATATTCGGGACAAATTTTTGATAAAACAAGAGTGCGATGTCTAGTCAATCTTCAAAAGGAGAAGATTGACGTGCAACTCTTTTTTGCTTTGTGTGGAATACAATGGTCCTACAATTTTATTCCCTTCCACTCCGTAAACGTTGACAGAGATGTTGGGGTTTTGACGCTCAAATTTCCCCACGTCTGTTATGTCGAGAGGAAAATCTGAGCCTTCCAAGTTGAGGGTGGTGAAGGGATCCGGGTAGCTGGATACCCTCTGAGGATTACGGTCGACAGGATAAAGCCGGGCTAACACAGAATATGCAAAGCAAAAATCATCGTCATTTTAGACATTGACGACTGTCTTCTTGTTTTGGATCCATTTTGGAAAAGAAATATATGATCCCTCCTTTATGTGATCATTTTTTGCGATGTTGATCTCAAAACAGAAAATTAAATGATAAACTTTAAAGTCGCATTTAACTTACTTGCAACCGGGAGATCTCGTACAGGGCTTTTCCCGATTCCCTTAGTGACAATTCCTCTACTTTGGTGAGCAGCGTATCTCTTTGTTGTAGCAAATACTCATCCAAATTTGTTGCTGTGAATATCTTATATGAAACATGCGCTCGAAATATACAATGACAAACTTACCCGTTGTTATTAGGGTCATCTTTGAAATGAAGAGAAATTCATGGACCTCTTCTTCCATCCCCTTTTTTATTATAAACAGGCATTTCAACTCGCTGTTTGTCTTGAGTTGCCCATTGTCTTGAAGTTTTTCAGTCAGTTTCACTTTCACAGTTTCCTCACAAGCTAGGAGAAAGCTGCTGATGCTTTTAAACCCAGTGTTGGCGATTCTTCCAACACTGAGTCGGTTGCGCAATGCGCTGACAACATCATGCCAGCACACCACATCTTGTTTCACGACACTATGTTGTCTTTTCATCTTGAAACTCTTGTTAATGAAAGCCCTGGTGAAAATAGACTAATTCTGGAATTATCGCGCACCTCCTTTTATAGCAACGATTTCAAGGTCACATGATTATTTTTTTGTTCTAGACTTTTCGACGTAAACATATCTTGCTTTATATTTTTGAAACCAAATCTTCCTGAATCATGAGACATTAAAAACAATTTTCAAGAATTACCACATTTCGAGACATGATATCTAGTAAACAACTTTGAATTATCGTCGCAATGATTCATTCTCATTACTATTTTGGCAAACAAGATCGTTTTGAAAATTCTCATCGTAATGACTTTCTAGACTTCACGATATCTCTATTGCATCATATTTTTCTAAACAACGTTGGTTTACTTCTTTGGAACGTTCTAGACTGTTATTTCAAGTTCAAATTTTATAAACAACATAGTTGCTTCTGTTTACCACTTGAGAATGATCTAGAATGTCATTTAGAGGTCAAATTAACAAAACTACATATTTGCTCTTGTTTACTTCTTTAGAATGTTCTGGAATGTTATCTTGAGGTCACATCCTTAAAACTGTGTAGTTACTTCTGTTTACTTCTTCAGACTGGTCTAGAATGTTGTTTTGAGGTCAAGTCTCTGAAACTGCATAGTTACTTCATGTTTACTACTTTAGAATGTTCTGGAATGTCATATCAAGGTCAAATCTCTGAAACTGCCTGGTTGCTTCTTGTTTACTACTTTAGAATGTTCTAGGAGGTTATTTGGAGGTCAAATCCCTGAAACTGCGGAATTACTCTTGTTTACTACTTTAGAATGTCCTGGAATGTTATTTAGAGGTCACATCCCTAAAACTGCGTAGTTGCTTCTTGTTTACTACTTTAGAATGTTATAGAAGGTCATTTAGAGGTCAAATCCCCAAAACTGCGTAATTACTCTTTTTCACTACTTCAGAATGTTCTGAAATGTCATGTCATGTCATGTGAAGGTCAAATCTCTGAAACTGCGTAGTTGCTTCTTGTGACTACTTTAGAATGTTCTAAAAGGTCCTTTAGAGGTCAAATTTTCAAAAACTGCGTAATTACTTTTGTTTCCTACTTTAGAATGTCCTGGAATGTCATTTCAAAGTCAAATTTAACCTATGAAAAAAAGCAGCAAAATCCAAACTTTAGTCAGTTTGTCGTGAGCTGCTTGCACATGCAGGTCTTTCGCTGAGTGATCTTTCTTCTTTTAGATAACCTTTGATACTAATTATTTGCATTCCTTTTTTTTGAGAAGCTTTTGCAACAGAATGTATCCTCGCTCTGCTTCCACCACTTACTATGAAAAGGATGTTTCTTGAAATTGGCTTCAACCCTCGACTTTTTATCAATCACAACCTGAAAATGTAAACAAGCCTTCTCTATTGTATCGGAGCACCAGTTTGGTGTTGCAGTTTCTATTTTCTCTCACAAAATGCAAAGGAAAAATGCTGGTAACAGCCCTTAACTGCTCGAATTGGGAAATTGCAAGCTGAATCTACGGCAAATGTGGCAATACTCCCATCGGTTTGAAACTCAGTGATGATGTTTTGACGATGTCTAATGTCTAATGTAGATTCTGGCGACTAATAAACGTTGTATTGTTGTATTGTATTGTATTGAAACTCAGTGATGAGGGAATTGAAGAATTTTTGAAAAAGGAAACTGAGTTGTTGCAAGGCTTCACTACAAAAACCAATGTAACAATTTCCGATAATCTTACTATAACCCACAAGAGTGTCTATGGAACAACGGAGATGTCAATCCTTCAAGCAGAGGATGATTCTACAGCACTTATCTTCCAAGAAAAAACTGTGCGAGATTTGTTCTCCTACTTGTTTCTGACCAAGATGCGAAGAAATACTTCGAAGTTTGATGCTACAGCTATAAAAACTCTATTTTTCGATTTCTGTCATCATCAGTTCAATGGACCTCCAGATATATCCTAGACTTCCTGCGTACTCAGCTGCAGCTTGACGATTCCATTCCACTCCTTCTCCGAGGCCTTATTGGAGGCGTGCATCAAATGCGAAAAAGAATTGAAAAAACAGCTACTAGCGCTCCGCACTGTATTATATATAATTACTTATTATTTGATTATTTTTTCTTGCATGTATACCTATATACACCAATAAAGCAGTAATTGTTCACATTTGTTTTTTTTTCTCAACTATCCTGATTACATCCCTGATTCTGCTGAATTTCTTGCATTAGTGAAAGGAGGGGAGGCTTCCTTAGAGATCTTCTAGACTTGCATGATTCGATAAACATAAATGTCACTAGATTTTCCACCAACACATTCACCGATAACTATGCAACCAGATATACACCTTGTCCTAGATTTAATCCTCAAATTTAATGGTTATGCTGGTTCGTATCTGTGCTGACAGACGTTGGCATTGTAGGTTTGTATCCATGCTAAATGGAGCTTCGCAGTTGTACCGGAAGATTGCGCTACTGCCCTATCACTAGATTACTGGTAACGCCGATAATACAGATTCCTGTTAAAATCGGTAGATTCCTGTGAATGCCGATACTGCAGGTTCCTGTGACTGTCGATAGATTCCTATAAATGCCGGTAATACAGGTTTCTGTGAATGTCGGTAGATTTCTGTAAATGCCGGTAATGCAAGTTTCTGTGAGTGCCGGTTATGTTAGTTCCTCTGCGCGCCGCTAGGTGGCACTACTTTGTGCCGATAGATGACGCCACTGTCGATGTCGGTAATGCAGATTTCTGTATATGCCAGAGTTACGATAGCTCCACTACTCGCGTTATTTTTAGAATTCAAAATTCCGCGCCCGATGCGACAATGTTCGTTTCTTGAAAATGCAGTGCAATCCCAACACGAGTATGACATCATCCATGGGCAAAACGCGTAAGTAGCGTCAACAGGGGCGTTGGGCATCCCAGAAAATCAGTAGAATAGGTACATGACACGTGTAGTGTGCCTCCATCCTCGCTTCAAACTGGGCTGTAAAAACCGCGAAAACCCTTTTCCTCTTTTCTGTTCTGAATTCCCGGAAACAAATAAAATTGAAGCTCGACGCAGATCCAAATTTATAATTTGGCCCTACGTGCATGAGAATGAAAATTTAATCACCCAAAAACTAATGCAGTCACATCGGAAGCGTTTCAAAAATTATATTGGTGAATAGATGTAAATTCACACACCTCCGACAGCCAGTCTTGACGGACGTCGTCGGCGGGCACATTTAGCTTCGACAAAGTACTACACAAGAATCCTCCGTTTGACTCGCGAAAACCCGAATTCCTGTAACTGTGTTCACTGATAACTGAATGATCAGCTTCCGAATCCAGCAAAGCTGTTACAGACTGGTCATAAACTTTGATCGAGATGAACGGCCTATTTTTGTTTCCTTTTCCGACAAAACACGGCGAAACTTGGTAAAATGTATTCGGTTTACACTTCAAAAAATCACGGACCACATCTAACCATGTTCTCCAATCTACACCATCAAAGTTCTTATTGAGATGTTTCACTAGCTGTCACTATGACAGCTGGGAAATAAGTTCAATTTTGAATTGTTCAAACATTTATTTGGAATTAATTGCTAATTTATAGGTAATTATTTTGAGACAGAAAAGTATTTGGTGACGTAAGATTTTCCATGCTAGTAAAATTGTGCTTCTTTCAATATAGTCAGCATTTTTTGCGCTATTGAATACATTTGTGTTTTGTTATTAGCTATTAGCAGACCTGGTACAGAAAAATGCCAACTTGTGTGTGGGAATCCTTGCAGAAATGAAAAATTTGCTTAAGAATTGAAATAATGGCTATCGCGCCAGATTTGTAATAGCAATGGTTGTACGTGAGTAGTTCTCTGTAGGACCATCGAAATTGAGGTTGAAGTTGAAACGTAGAGTATTTTCAAAAGCTCAGCACAAAAGTTCCATAGGAGTAAACCAAACGGTAGATCTGAAGAAAAGCTTTAAAATTTTAAAATTGCTCAGCTTGATTCCTGCTTACGCTGATTATTAATCTATGATTAACGTCGACCAATCCGCCGCTTGAGAGAACTAATGGTTCTCGAGTTGCAATCAGAAACATTAAAACATTTTTTTTATTATCGGTATTCCACAAATACCACGGCAAGCTGGCGACTGACGAGAATACCTTCTCTGACTGGAACAGAATCGATCAGCAATCAGGAAATTGTGTCTCCAAGTATTTTGATGCATCCCAACCTCATCTTGTAACACTTGGGCGATGGTATATATGGGTAAAGTAATCAAAATCGTTAACCCGGCAACAAACAGCGTTCCCGAGAGTAGCTCCCCTATGTCCGTCGAATATTTCTGGAAAGATCGAATACATCATCGTGGTCATCTTATGGAACTTTGATTGTCACCATACCACATTGATGATAATGGCCATAATTAGAACCATGCCCCAGAAAAAGAAGGTGAAAAAGGACAGAAACAGTATTTCATTAACGCGGCTCAAAGTGCTGGAAAAATTCATATGAATATAATATTTGGCAAATTCGCTTGAAAACTAATGAACTATCCAATTCCCCTCATAACTTTTCTGCCTGAATTCTGCTTTGGTTTGAAGAAAATTGTGCAAAACTTGAAAATCTATCTCCTGATAAGCATTTTTTTTACTCCGCCTGTGATAAGGTTGTTCCCAGATCACAACAGTAGCTACATTTCTACTAGGTCCGCAGCAATGGCCGCATTCGTAAGTCACAACAGTTGTGGAGCACTTGTACGCCATTGGTCAAAATTAAAATTTCGACGAATCGCGTAGAAGTGCTCCACAACTGTTGTGACTTACGAATGCGGCCAATGACTCAACATTTTCCAAAATCAAAATATGGGAAAAAAATTATATTGGTCTTCAATTTCGATCTGGTAGAACCCAGAGACTAGATCCAATGTAATGAAATAATGACATTTGCCTAATTTGCCAAGTAGGTAGATTAGTTGCATCAGCAGCGGATAATATAAAAATCAAAAATTCATTATCTTGGTCTAGTTGACGGTAGTCGGCGACGACACGCAATTTTTAACATGCTAGAAACAGTTTTTTTGGCACGTAGTAGATTAGGCCTCCTCATAGGTATAATAGTTATTAAAAGGTGCTGTACTTGATTGGCTACGTTGAGATTAATTGTAATTTTGTTTTGTTGGAATGCTAATCAGTGAGCTCAAGAAAAAATTAAAATTGGTTGAATCTGGAAACATGTTGATTCGATTTCAACTGATAAGTTTGATTTTATCGTGGTGGTTGTTTGAAAATTTATAATTTGCGCCGAAAATTTCTAGAGTGGTATGTTTGTTCTTTATCTAACTATTGTGAGTAATTTCGGGAAGTGTAAACCCTGAATTGTGGAGTTTCTGATTTGATACATTCAGTTTTGACAAGTTTCGTCTCTGTGATCCCTTTGTCGGTCTGCCATCGATTTTCATTCAAGCATTAAAGCGACAAAGTTTAGGGAACTGACCAGTTATCCAATTGTGTCTTCCTACACACCGTTTCAATAAGCAGTAGTGTTCCAAGCAGGCCAGCAGCTTTTTCCGAATCCTAGCCTGATAATCTTTATCTTGTGAGAGACACTTTTCATTTGGAAAATCTATTTTCCGCATTCGTTCTAGTTTATCAGTCACGAGATTCAATTGAAATTTCACTTGAAGGACTGTGTACATGAGAAGTGATATACAAGCTGTGAGGCCGTAAACGCCATGGAGAAATGATAGATAAAATGGAGTCAAAACCAAATAACTCCATTGTCGACCGAAGCGGTCTACAACACATTTGTAAACAGCGAAGTGTTTATAGCCGTACTCTAAGGGAATGAAGCTCGCAGTTGTAAAAGCACCGAAAATTAATACGACCAAGAAATACAACTTCATCATGTTCCCTTCTTTTTTCAGAACGGCATAAGTCGATCCGTGTTTTATCAACGACCAAAATTGGGGAAAAATTGTATCAGCTATTCCACGGTATTGCTGCATCGCGCTATGTAATATGGCATGGCTGCTGATAACCTGAAATGACAAAACGGAACAAAGATGCCACACAACAAAAATGTTTAGTTGAGTACTATTAACAGCGCAAAAACTGAAAAGAAGTGGTCCATCCAGTAGTTGAAATCCATGTTGTGAATGAGTTGAAAAAATCCAAATAGAGTTGTGTGACCGGTGAAAGTCACACAGACAATAATGGAAAGTGCACGCTGCTTCTTTGTGTACGTGAACAGATTGGGCCATTCTATCATTTGTGAGATTACATCATCTAGAACGAAATCGTGTTCAACTTCCATGGATTACCAAGCTGTAAAAAAACCTTCGATTTGACTTCGGTATTTGGCAAATCTCATGCTGCTCGCTTCGTGTTACAGGAGCTATTGTCTGTCAAGGAAACAGTGGTTCAGATAAACAGTACGGCTTCAAATCATTCAATAGATGTCATATTACATGTTGGTTTTCGATGAATCCTTTAGGACCACCCACTACTTGATCACCTGCTACCTACGCCTTGTGGTAGCGAAACGACTGCTGATGTGTGACGAACAAAGCATGAAACATCTGTTGCACTTTTGTTACACAGGATCGAAATCCAGCTTATCGGGCTGCAGTACCTATCTATGACAAACGCCACTGCAAATGATGGATTTACAACAGTTTGCATCACTCTCGTGAATAATTTAATAGTTATTCACTTGAAAATACAGTCGAACAGGAGGAAATCAATATTCAACTTTCTGACCAGGTTTGTTTAGGGAGCTTAAAGACGTTTTAATTCAGGATAAATTCGATTCACCTTCACCTCAGCAAATATACCTACCTACATAATCTCAGGTAGCACAATGAAGTCCTATGGACGTACATTGAGAATCCCTTTGTGTAACGAAAACCTATAATTGAAATTTGGTGAATCAAATTTTCATTCCAGGTGACGTTCCTCTGAACTTTGTGATCTAACTTAAGTTGGAGAAAATAGTGAGAAAATGCAATGTAGAAATCAAGACACGACTAGCAACTTAGGTTTGATCAATGATGACAAATATAACCCATCAATAAGTCCACGTTCAACCGCTTTCACATCGCGGTCTAATTGTCGGTCGCGGTAGGGGTTTGAACACAGATGACCTCGTATATTGAAACTAATATTACCGAACTCGAAAATGTTGAAAAAAAGATTTTATCAAACGTAAACACATAATAATGATATGCACCGCACCGATTGCATGGTTGTTTGCGTAGCAAGTGAGTACGGACGGGAGTTCAAAATTCGGATATTGAAGTAGTGGTTTGTTCGTTGAATGTTCCACAAAGGTTGAAACATCTGAAATAATCTTTGTCCTTGAGACGTTTTCGTCATCTTCCAATCGTAAGGTGGGAGGTTCAGTGATTTTGGCAAAGCGCTCCATGAACTTGCGATAGTATCCAGCTAATCCTAAAAACCTCCCTAGTTGTTTTTTTGATTGTTGCGATCGGAGAATCTCCAATTGCCGGAATTTTATCTGGATTGGGCCTAAGCCTATGATATGTTTTTTTGTTGTTTAGGGTGTTGTTGTGCAGTTAACTTATGTCTAGTCCGGTTAAAATTTGAATTATAAAGGTATTGGGATAATTTGTCTCGTTAAAAATTCGTCTAAGTTTTTTAAAATTTTAAAAATGAAAGATGTTGTCACTCAACTTTAACATTTTACTAGTAAGACCTTCAATAATGGCAACTTTCATATGGAATGGATGGTATGATTCGAAATTTAATCGTCTATTGGAATTACATGGTTTTGTATACCAATTCGTTTTCATATTACCAGTTAAATCTCTTGAGATTTCAATATCTAAGAATGCAATCTCTCTGTTTGTCTCCAATTCTATTGTGAACTTGATTTTATTGTGTACGGAATTCAGTAAGTGTAAGACATTGTCAACTTCAGATTCAGGTAGTGATACTATTGTATCATCAACGTATAGTTTAAGTAAAGGTATATGAAAATTTAATTTGGAAGTGACTGTATCAAGTATATAATTCATCACTATGTTGGCCAAGACTGGACTTGCTGGGTTTCCCATAGCTGTACCATCTAATTGTTGATACAATTTTGTACCAAATGAAAAATAACTTGTCTCGAAACAATGAATGATTATTTCAGTTGAATCAGAGCGGGAAATTTCAGTGTAACATGATATTTTTCTCCATTCTTTATGAATGATATAAATGACTAGATCTTTAGGAATATTCGTGAATAGAGAAACAACATCAAATGATACCGAAATATAATTTGTAGGTAATGTCATGTTGCGAATAGATTCTACTAGTTCTATCGAGTTCTTAATATTGTATGTGTATGTAGTTGTGATGGGATGAAGTATGCTGTGAAGATATTTGGCTAGGTTATATGATGGAGAATTTATACAACATACTACAGGTCTAAAAGCAATTTTGTCTTATTTTGTGAATTTTTCTCAAACCATACAGTTTAGGAGGTAAACTGTTATTTCTCTTCAGTTTAAATCTTTCAGTGTTATCAAGGATGCCTTTTTCATGTAATCTGTCAATGAGTTTGTTAGAATCGTTTTGAAATCGAACCGTAGGGTCACGATCCAAGACTTGATAGGTGTTAGTGTCTTGTAACATAGTATCCATGGCATTGTCGTAGTCTGCTCTATACATAAGAGTGGAAACATTACCTTTATCAGATTCACTTGAAATCACATTTTAATTATGTTTAATGAATCTAATTGTTGAATTGAGGTTACCAGTTGTATATTAATCATGCTGGTCAAGTTGATAGAATATGTATTAGTTATTATATTCACCGACCTGGTTTTTATTTTGTTCTTTTGATATCCATCTACAGGTGATTGAGCAATTCCAAATTCTAAGTCTTTTATGATTGTAGGTATAGGTAACTCAGAATTTTGAATAGGAATGCCAAATTTTGGACCTAGACATATATTATCAAAGACATCAGTGGGAATTGGAATATTAGTGAAATTAATGATAAGATCCTGTCTATGTGCAGGAATAATTGAGGTTTCTTTATTGATTAACCGGTCGAACTTGGCAAGATTATTGAGCTACACTTTTGAGAACTGTTTTTCATAAAAAATATTCAAGTAAAATGTTGTCTTCAAAAATAATTCATTTTCCAATAATCTTCCAATTTCTTCTTTCGATTCTGATTGCTTCTTTTGTAGTATATTGATTTCGTAGTGAGTCACTTTAATTTCCAGGTTGAGGATCGATTTTTTCATATTGTAGATGATTTTACCGCACTGTTTTGTGTAAGGATGGTTCGTGCCAAGAACACCATTGATTGGTTTCATGCTTGCAGAAATGTGATGCGAGAAAATGTCGTTTCTTCTACACCTGCATAGGAAGTTCCGTCTGTTGAACTTGTATATTCTTATATTGACCAAAGTAAACAATATTTAAAACATCGAATTCGACAACATTGTTACGATTGTAATGATAAGAACTCTGACAAGATTGAGAAAACTGCTTTTGCAGATCATCATTTCATTGATAATCACACCTTCAATTTTGACGACACCATCATTTTAGATAAAGAGATCAATGGGAAAAGACGAAATTTGAGTGAAATGATTTTTATTAACATTAACAATACGGTCAACAAACGTTCAGACACCGAGGGACTTGGCAAAATTTACAGTTTCATCATTGACAAATTCAAAAATCAAAGACCATAAACAACAATCAAAAAACATGCTAATCAAAAAAAATTTGTCAAAAAAACCTCATACATGTCTACACGAGAAATTTTACAATCTCATTTCATTATTATTATATAAATTTTCAGATGGTAAGCTCCACAATTTTATATGTAATTGTTACTTAGATTAACATTTTTTATAGCCTTGAAAAAGTCTGAATTAGAGACGAAACGTTGGCATTTTTTAAAAAATAGTTTCTTTTGAACGAAGTCCAAAAAACCCAAGAAAACAACAACCTTCAAACTAATAGATCTAGATGGACAAGAACAGGAATGTTGATGGTACTGTTGCTTGGGAGATATCCTGATTGGAGTGGTCACGCTGGCACGATGGGATTTAGTTTTTGATTTATTTGAAGATCGTTTGTTATTATTCCTAGTACTTCTTGAAAAAAAGTAGGATTTCTCGTGGTTATATTATTTATAGTTATAGTTATATTACTATATACTATGGTTATATTATCCGTGGAGACGATTCCACGGAGTATCTTGACTTGACACTGAAACTTATGTTTGAATGCAGAAGCTGCTGATCGGTCTGAATAGAGCTCTAACATCACTTTGGAATCACTTGTAACATTTCATATAATTATTTTGAGAGAGAAAAGGATTTGGTGAATAAGATTTTTGATGCTAGAACAATTGTGTGTTTTTTTTTTCATCAACTATAACACCATTTTTTGCGCAAGTGATTAATGTGTGATTCGTTGATGAGTAACTGTTCACTTGTGCTACTAACAGAACCTGCACAAAGAAAATGCCAGATTGTGTGTGAGAATCAATGCAGAACTGATGAAGTTCCTTGTGAATGAAAATAATGTCGGGTGAGTCAAGTTTTGAACAGCCATGATGGTATGTAAGTACTTTCGTGGGACTGTCAAAATCGAAGTCGAAACGTAGTGTATCTTCAAATGTTCAAAATGAACGTTCCATAGGAGTAGACCAAACGGAAGATCTGCAGAAAAGCTCAAATTTAGCTTCAAAATTTATAGCGTGATCTGTGCTTACGCTGATCATCAATCTGTGATTCAGGTCCAATAATCCGGCGGCCGAAAAAACCAACGGTGTTCGAGTTGCAATCAGAAACATCATGACATTCTTCTTATTATCGCTGTTCCACAAGTACCACGGCAAGCTGGCGACTGATGAGAATACCTTCTCCGACTGAAACAGAATCGATCGGCGATTAGGAAATTGTGACTTCAAGGATTGTGATGCACCCCAACCTCATCTTGTATTATTTGGGGGAAGGTATACAGAGGTAGAGTGATGAAAACCGTTAGCCCGGCCACAAACAGCACTCCCGAGAATAACTCGCCCATGTCCGCCGAATATTTCTGGAAAGATTGAAGACATAATCGTGGTCATGTTCGGAAACTTGGATTGTCAGTACCACATTGATTATAATGGCCATTACGAAGATCATGCCACAGGAAAAGATGGAGAAAAAAGGCAAGAATATAATTCCATTAACTCGCCTCAAAGTACTGGAAAAAATCATATCAAGAAAAATTCACATCAAAATTAACAGAACTATTCATTTTGCCCATCACTTTTCTGACTGAACTCTGCTTTGATTCGAAGAATCATGTGTTCGTCTTGAAAATAGAGATATGAGATTGAGTTTTCTCCACATGTATAGAACGGTTCAATCTCGATCTGGTGGAACCCAGAGACTAAGTCCAATGTAATGAAATATTGACATTCGCCTAATTTGTCAAGTAGATCCGCCTGAGCAGCTTTTTATAGCATAACCCTACTCCTACTTCTGCTCCAACTTGGAACCAGATGAGTTGTTTTACATTTGCTGCTTCTGTTAATAAATGAGTTTTCACAAACTGATTCTGGTTTCGCTGTGATGGTTCGAAAACTCCTAAAGAAAAATTGCTAGAGTAGTATGTTTGTTCTTCATGAATGTTATTAATCGTTTAGCGAACAAATCCTGATTTGTGGAGTTTCTAATTTGATACATTCAATTTTGATAAGCTTCGTCTGTGATCCTTTAGTCAGTCTGCTCTTGATTTTCATTCATGCATCTCAAGCCACAAAGTTGAGCAAATCGAATAGATACCCAATAGTGTCTACACACCGTTCCAATAAGCAATAATGTTTGAAGCAGGCCAGCAGCTCTTTCCGAATCCTAGCTTGATAATCTTTATCTTGTGTGAAATACTTCTCATGTGAAAAATCTATTTTTCGCATTCGTTTTAGTTCATCAGTCACAAGATTCAATTGAAATTTCACTTGGAGGACTATGTACATTAGAAACGCATCGCAAGCCGTGATGATGTAAATGCCATGGAGAAGTGATAGATAAAATGGAGTCAGAAACAAATAACCCCAATGTCGACCGAAGCGGTCTACAACATATTTGTAAACGGCGCAGTGATCATAGCCGTAGTCTAATGGAATGAAGCTCGCAGTTGCAAAAACATTAAAAATCATTACGACCAAGAAATACAACTTCACCGTGTTCCCTTCTTTTTTCAGAACGGCATAAGTCGATCCGTGTTTTTTCAACGACCAAAATTGAGGGAAAATTGTATCGGCTATTTCGCAGTAATGCTGCATCATGCTATGTAATGTGGCATGAAAATTGACCACCTGAAATAACAAGACAAAACTGAGATGCCACACAGCAGGTGTATAGTTGAGTACTGTTAACGGCGCAAAAATTGAAAAAAAGTGGTCCATCCAATAGTTGAAATCCATGTTGTGGATGAGTTGAAGAAATCCAAATATAGTTGTGTGACCGATGAGAGTCACACAGCAAATGATGGAAAGTACACGCTGTCCCTTTGTGTGCATGAACAGACTGGGCCATTCTATCAACTGTGGGATTACGTCGTCTGTAACGAAACTGTTTTTAATTTTTATGGATAATCAAGCTGACGTAAAGAAACCTTTTATTTGACTTCGGTATTTAACAGCTCTCATGCTGTTTGCTTCTTGTTGCAGGAGTAATTGGCACCCACGGAAACTGTGATATACTTAGATGTCAGATGTACAGCTTCAAGTCATTTAATAGGTGATGTGAATTTGATGAAGATGAATATCAAGATGACTCAACTAAAAGTTAACTTGACACATTTTAGTATTGACCAATTCAGTAAGTTCGCGAATAGCACTGGAATGAAATAAGTGGTAATATACTTATATGGCGAATTATATTGATCACAACAAAAATATTGACTACATGTTATGCCCTGTTCGCTTGAAAAAAGCTGAGCCACTCCCCCTCTCTATATTTTTCAACTTCTTCCAATTTTTGGAATAATTGTGTCACGAAGGCCGCCGCGCCGGGGCAGTTCCTGTAATATTGATTGTCGCTAGATAGGAAGCTCAAAAGGCCTGTTAGGTCCTGATACCAGTTAAAATAAATTATGAGTACATCGGCTCCATTTCAAGAAATCCCCGTCTAGGTTTGGTCCTTCCTATGAACGGGCCAAAAAATGTTTGGAGTCTCTTGAAGAACGGTTCAATGTCATTAGGGAAGATAGCTCTGTCCTCTGAGCACTAAGCTAAAAGTGATGTTTAATGGCTCACTGCTACCAGCACGGGCTACAGTCTCAATGATTTGTAAATGGTTGGACCTGTTCTTCAGCGTGATCTCTTCTCCGTCCTGCTAGATTTTCGATTTCACACTCACATTTTTTCCGTCAACAATAAAAAAATGTACAGGCAAGTATCAATTTTGTCAACACAGCGAAACATTCTTTGAAGAGATGATCCCACGAAAGAAATCCAAATGTACGAGCCCAATACTGTAACTCACAACACCTCCTCTGCATCTTTTTCGGCCATTCGTTGCTTGCATCAGCTTGGTCTTGATTGCAAGAGTGGGAATCCTGTTGTGTAAAAATTCATCTTTGATAATTTTTATGCCGATGATGTGCTTGCTGGGTCGAACTCCCTTGGAGAGATTCAAGAAAGTTGCGCAGAGTTGTCTCAAGTGTTAAATGCAGGATGTTTTCCTCTGAGCGAATGGATATCAAATGATTTCAGTGTTTTAAAAAATGTTAGTCCTGAATACATTCATCCGCAAATGTTGAATATTGGATCTGACGTGTGTCCAAAGACTCTTGGAATGTTATGGATTTTTGAATTTGACAATTCAGTCTATTTCATTTCAAAGCTTGATTTTGGCAAAGTTACAAAAAGGAGTCTCAGGTCGCTCCTTTGAATCAATAACAGTTCCTCATCTTGAACTTTCTGGAGATCTGATTCTGAGCCGGTTGATTGACAGCGTAGTCAAGTTGTTGAACTGCAGAATCGATAGTGTGTGATTATGGACAGATTCCACAATTGTTTTGGGATGGGTTAAAACAAAACCCGTTCTTTTGGGAACGTTTGTAACTGTAGCACACCGCGTTGTGGGAGCCTCACAAGTCGGTGCACATTAGCTCACATCATAACAAAGCTGAACCCTGCAGATCTCCTTTCAAGAGGCGTTTTCCCTTCTCAAAAAATTGAGAGTTGTTTGCGGTGGAACGGTGCAAATTTCCTTCGCTTATCTGAAGCTCAATGGCCTAATTTTCACCAAAAGATTGAGATTCTTTCGGAACTTCCTCAAATGAAGAAAGATGTGAAGTCCTTTCCATCTTCCACAGTCCAAGCTTTTCCGTTTGAAAAGTATTCGAACCTGAGCAAACTCGAACGCGTCATCGCCTATTGTTCGCGGTTCAAGAACAATTCTCTGAGACCTCAGAACAAATCAAACAATCAACGAGGCATTGTTGTGCCTGGCCCTGATTTCTCAAATCGAATCGTTCACTTCCGAACGCAAATTTTTGCAAGACATTGAACCTTGAGCTTTGTCAAGCACCGTTTTAAGTTTGTCTCCATTTCTTGACGTGGCTGATTAGATTTGTGTTGGGGGCAGGACACAAAATTCTGATTTTACTTTCGATAAAAAACATCCTCTGCTGGTTTCAGGCAACCATCATTTCGCAAAATTATTACTCGAAAGTTAACATAAACCTCGACATAAACGTTTGTTGCATGCTGGACTTCAGCTATCACTTTTCAGCCTGAGAGAGTCTTTTTGATCGACAAGTGGCAAGAACTCAGCCAAAAAGGTGGTTTCTACCAGAGGGATTGATCCAAAAATGGTCAACTTACCAACTGACAGTCACCCAGAATTTCCCCTTCTAGTTGTTGGAACTGATAATGCGGGTCCGTTGACCATTAAGGGCAGGAAGAGCAGGGAGAGCAAAACTATCAGATGTTACGTTTGCATATTAATGAATGTTCCGTCACAAAGGCACAATATTCCAAGATTGATCTTCAGAAGTGCTACTGATGATAAATCAATCAGGTATTTCGAAGGATGTAACAAGTTTCAAAATTAGGAGGGGATGGCTTGGCTTTTTCTTTTGAGCATACATGGTATAGTATTATTGTACATTTTGGCATCCTGCTATAATAAACATCACCGCCGTGGAAAAGATCCTAGTGAGCAAATTCAGTGGAATTAGTTGAGAAAAATTGAAGTTATTATCCGTTTCACCCTTATTTGCCACACACGAGGCCACACAGCAAGCCATGATATTGTTTTGTTAGGTTTAGCATACTGACGAAAGCTCATGAGTTGATTTTCTTATAGCCTGCTGTGTGGCAAATAAAAGTGAAACGGATAATAAGTAGGTATGCCTTGAACAAGTTAACCTTGTAAACCTATTCTCAAATGGGAAACTTTTTTATGCGATTCTTCACTTTGTAGCTACGTCGAAAACATGACAACTCAACACAAAGTTTACCTAAATTATCCCAAGTATCAAATAAAATACCTGTGCAGCAATTCCCTATTGGAGCAGTTTATTATACCGGGTGATCATTTGAAAACTATCCACCTGCAATATCTCCCGATTCCTAGTGCAAATGTGTTTGAGCAAAAACAGGTCGATTTTTATATCGAGGAGGACATCTAAAACATACATTGGAGAATTTATATCTTAAGCCCCCTCGCTCCCACTTTCCCCAACTTTGAAATTTCGAATGACACTACCTACCTTGCGATGCATCAAATTGAAGATAATTAAATTCTCTTTCTAAAAAAATATTTTGAAATTTTTCAACCCCACCCTCCGTTCTTCCTAAAATTCTCTGAATGTCCAAGTTAATATTCTTGACCTCCATTCCCCTTCAATACAGTCAACGTCATCCTGCACAGCATCGAAAGAGAAAAATTTCTATGAAAAAAGTGCTACCCAAATTCACCCCTTCGCTCCCCCCACCTGACCTTAAAATTCTAAAATGTAATAATACTCACTTTGTAATACATCAAATTGAAGGAAATTGAATTTTCTTCCTAAAAAAGATTTTTTCACAATTTTTAAAGCCCCCCATTCCCCCCCTAGAATACTCCAAAGGGTCAATTTATTGGGGGAGGGGTAGAAAATTTGAAAAAAATTCTTTTCGGAAAGAGAATTCAATTCCCTTTAATTTGATGTATCACAAAGTAGGTGGTGCTTTGTTGAATTTGGGAGATGAGGTGGGGGGGAGCAAAGGAATTTGGGTAGCACTTTTTCCACCGAAAATTTTCTTCTTCGATGCTATCTAGGATGACGCCGACTAAATTGAGAAAAAAATGAGGGATCCAGGATATAAAACGGGACAGTCAGAGAATTTTTAGGGAAAAGGGGGTGGGGTTAAAAATTTTGGAAATATTTTTTTTAGAAACAAAATTTGATTCTCTTCAATTTGATGTATCGCAAGGTAGGTAGTGTTATTTGAAATTTTAAAGTTGGGGTAAGTGGGGGCGAGGGGGGTGGGTGTAGAAATTTGTCAATGTATGTTTTAGATGTCCCCTTCGATATAAAAATCGACCTGTTTTTGCTCGGAAAAATATTCACTAGGAATCGGGAGTTATTGCAGGTGGATAGTTTTCAAATGATCACCCGGTATAAGTAGCCTATTTTCAGCTACCCAGGCGTTATTGTAGCGGCTGCTGATGTGTGACGAACAAAGATCTGTTGCACTTTTATTACACAGAACCGAAATCAAACCTGACAGGCAGCAGTACTTACCTATGAGAAATGTCACTGCAAATGATAGATTAACAACAGTTTGCATCACTCTCGTGAATAATTAAATAGTTATTTACTAGAAATTACAATTGAACAATTGGAAATCAATATTCAACATCCTGACCAGGTTTGTTTAGGAAGCTTAAAGACGTTTTAATTCAGGATAAATTCGATTCGCCTTCACCTCAGCTAATATACCTATTTCCTTGTTGCGGATGGGATCTCAACATCCACTGTCTCCACCTGAAGTATAACAATCCGTTTATCATCAGACGTATCTATTAGATATCAGCCTTATCGGTTATCTCTTTCTGAAAAGGAAAAGATGCAAACCATTGTACAAGACCTACTCGAGAAGAGCATTATTGAACCATCTTGCTCACCCTATGCAAGTTCCGTGCTCCTTGTGAAAAAAAATGATGGTGAGGATTCAATTGGGGTAGATTTTTGCGCCTTCAACCGTACCACCATCAAGGACCGGCTATCCCCTGCCGTGCAGAGATGATCAAATCGAACAACTTTGTGGGAAACAATTCTTCACTTCGCTCGACATGGCCTTGGGGTTTCATCAAATCCAAATTCACTTTGACTTGGTCAAAAAAACGGCGTTGTAACGCCCGATGGGCAGTGGCAGTTTCTGAAAATGACATTCGGTCCAGTCTCGGGTCCAGCAAATGCCCATTTGGGTATCAACGGGCTATCAACACTGCTTCACTTACTCTCATTATGCGTTGAAAGGTCCTTGTGTATCTAGACGACATCCTTATTCCATCTGCCACAATTTCTGAAAATTTAGAAATCCTCAATGAGACACTCGAGCGCTTCTCCATGAAAATGGTTTTCAGGTTAATATGAAGAAAGTGCCGATTCCTCACACGAGTATTTGGGAAGACGGATTCCCAAAGACGGTGTTCGCCTTAGTGAGCATGAAATTTCCGCACTCGCCAATTCGTTGAGCTTTGTGGGATTCAGTTAGGCAGTCCTGAGCACCACCATCCAGAAACCACCAAGTGCACTCCATGGAAGCTCATATTGGGCTCTAACACTTCTGTGTCCGCTGTTGTAGCTCTGCTTAATGGCCTTGCTGCTTCGTTGTACCATTTCACAGGCTAAAACGTTCTAGAGAAGCTTCTGACTACCATGGAGTCCTATTCATTGATAAATTACCGAATCATTTAAAAACAGGATCTCCAAGACAGCTTGAAACATCAGACAAGAAAATTTTGCTGAATAATACTTCCTATTCCGCCGAAGAATTCTTTTCATATGAGTTTGTTATGTAAGTCACTATTCATCATAACTTAATCATCTATATTTCTGTTCTTACTTTTTCCATTTTTTTTCTGTTTTAAATCTATACTTCTACATAATATTAACACGAATAAACTATGTTATGTTGGAGAAATCCCACCAAGTCGTCGCTTGCTACGCGAGAAGGCCGCAACAGACTTGGTGACTTGGAAAAGAACGGCTTAAAACAAGCGAGTCGTTTTGAGAATGTGAGAAGACCGCCTGAATTTCATGAAGGGGAACCTGTGGTCCTGTATGGTCGAGGTGTTCCAGGTAAATTGGTTCGCCCTGGGAGAGTTCGTTACCGAATTTGTGGAAAATTACCCCTCAGACGTTACAAGATGAAGGCTCTGACCAGCCGCAATACCACCACGGCTGTTGGTGATGGTCTTCGTAGATGGTCATGAGAATGGTCCCCTGATTTTATTGAAGATCTGCTCGAGCTCAACTTTTCATTAGTAGATAAAATAGGGGGCTGCAAACAGGAGTGGGGGGTACGACCTTGACCTTGACAGGTCATTGACCTTTGACCTTGACCTTGACCTCGAATTTGACCTTGACCTTGAATTTGACCTTGACCTTGAATTTGACCTTGACCTTGAACTTGACCTTGAATTTGACCTTGACCTTGAAAGGTCATTGATTCCTGACCTTGACCTTGAAAGGTCATTGACCCCTGACCTTGACCTTGAAAGGTCATTGACCCCTGACCTTGACCTTGAAAGGTCATTGACCCCTGACCTTGACCTTGAAAGGTCATTGACCCCTGACCTTGACCTTGAAAGGTCATTGACCTCTGACCTTGACCTCGACTTCGACCTTGACCTTGGTCCGCGTCCTAACCTTGGTCTGTTCCTTAACCCCGCCAGTTATCAACCTTCAACATTAAAAACAAAATCGTTAAAAGAAAACACGTCTGGCGCGATGTAAATTCCTTTGTTCCTTTGTGGTGCGACAGTATATAAGAGCCCGCTCGGTTGGAGAAGACAACATTCATTCGCAACATACCCAAGTGTTAGTTGTTATTGTGCCGTGCATCCTTCGAACGAAAAATGTCTCTGTGTAATGAAACCGACGGACCAGGACAGAATAGGGTAAAAATATTAAGTCATTATATTTTTCCTTCACCCCTCAATAACCCCGAAACTTCACTTTTGCAACAGTTCCTTAATCAAAATTTAGTCGATCTAACGGCTGACAACATAACGGATGATGAGGTGATTGATTTGGTATCGCAATCAACTACTGACCAACCGACAAATACGAACTATGAGGATATTTCGCAAGAAAACGAACAACCATCACTAACTCATTCGTTTCAGCTGTTAGAACCAATCGCAATCGATTTTTATGAAATGTTGCTAAATGAGGTAGAGGATGTGCAATTACCATCATTATCGCAGTTTAGTACACTTTTTTCGGAAGTATCACAGACTGATGATGCACTTTTTTCGGAAGTATCACAGACTGATGATGCACTTCTTCAAGCTGCAGAGATGCATGAGAGAAAAGTGGAAAAAATTTGTGTTGTTTCAAAATCAAAAGCTCAAAATGTAAGAAAAGTGAAAGAGTTGAGAAAGCAAATCAAAATTTTAGAAAAAGAGATAATTTCGCAAAATTATGAAGTTATAAAATTGAGAAAAGACCTAAACAAGACATGACATTCCAGACCGACCTTACTGACAACACACCAAGACATCGGTGCATGCAATGTTTTAAAACATTCGCACAGAAAGCAAGCTTGAACCGTCATATGCAGCAAAGTTGCAAGAATTTGAAACGCCACATGGAGGAAAGCGACGGTAATTCTAATAAGCGAGCTCGCATGGCAGGTAAGAAAATAATTGCTCCACTGTGAGTATTATGAAGTAATGTAATTATTATTTTTTCAGAGGCACGTTATTGCGAATCATGCAAATGCGACGTTGCCGACTTCCACACACACCAAAATTCAACCACGCATAAAAACAATTGCTGCACGCCGTTGGGAGATAATGTGCAACTCATTAAAACTGCTTTCAAATGCCGTATTGTCACATATAGATTGACATCCCCTAATCAACACCTAATTTTACGAGAGTTTATGGATGATGTGTGGACCTCATTTAGGCAGTTGATTCAAGAACAGCTCGAGAAAGTGGCAGCTGTCAAGGTCAATACCGAGCTGTTCGGTGATTACATCTTACAATCAAAAGATGTCACCGACTTGAAATCCTTTCGAACAAAAAACATCGTAATAACCCGATCAACTGACCTGAAACAGTATTACAAGAGATTGATAGAATGCCTAGATGAAAAATTATCAGAATTTTTGGAGCGGGATAGTGGTAAGTTCACAAAAAAAACAAAACCAAACAATAGGTTACACCTTTTGATTTTGCAGGTTGGAGTTTGCAAAACATTGCATATCTGGAAGTGAACATAAACAAGTTCAGTCCGCTCCGAGGTTCCTCTTTCATCGATTTACCATCGGACATAAAAAAGAAGCAAGCTGTTGTGAATGTGAGAAATGCGGACCAGTATTGCTTCCTTTGGAGCATCATGTCCGCACTAGTCACCCCGAAAGGCAATCCAACAGGTACGAATGCATACCCGCATTTTTCTGCTTTTTTCAACTTGGAGGGATTTGAATTCCCCATGAAACTCCCCAACATTCCGAAATTTGAAACCAAACACAACCTCTCAATCAACGTCTATGGTTTAGAAAAAGTTTTTAGTGATGGTAAAACCAAGTATGAGATTGTGGGTCCTTTGCATTATACTGAATGTAAGCGACTTGTGCATGTGAATCTTTTGCTTATCAATGATGATTGGGGTAACCAGCATTATACATGGATTAAAAACTTTTCGGCTCTTGTGTCTAGGCAGATATCTAGTCATAAGGCCACTAAGCATTTCTGTGACGGGTGTATCCAATACTTTCGTAGCTCTGATAAATTGAGAGCACATGTGACGCATGATTGTGAGCATATTTGTGTACAGTTGCCAACGTCTGATCTAAAAACTAATAAATTTGGTGAAAATATTCCGGAGAATATTTTAAAGTATGAAAATTTTGAAAAACAGTTAGTTGTACCTTTTACAATTTATGCCGACTTTGAATCGTATCTCAAGCCAATCCATACTGTCCATCCAAGCACACAAAAGTCTTACTCTGTTGATGTTCAGGAACACGTTCCATATTCCTTCGCATATTATATCAAATGTTCATTTGATGACACATTGTCAAAATTTGAAATATATCGTGGTCCAAATTGTCCACGAGTATTTATAGAAAAATTGGAAGCGGATGTTACTAGAATTTATCATAATCATTTAAAACATGTCAAACCTATGGTTATTACACCAGTACAAGAGCAAGAATTTCAAAATTCAACAACATGCCACATATGCGGAAAAGTGTTTAGTCAAAACGAGGTTAAAACAAGAGATCACTGCCACCTTAGTGGTAGTTATCGAGGGGCAGCACATATGGTTTGCAATGTAAACTACAAAATTCCTAGGTTCATACCTGTATTCTTTCATAATCTCAGTGGGTATGACAGTCATTTATTCATCAAAACGCTATGTCTCGATGAAGAAAAAGTTGACGTGATCCCTACAAATACTGAAAAGTATATCAGTTTCTCGAAAAATATCTTAGTCGATCATATCGAAAACAAAGACGTTCATATAAAATTACGATTTTTGGATTCTTTTCGGTTCATGTCATCATCACTTGCTGAGCTATCTAAAAATTTAAATTCCGATCAATGTCCAACAGTGAGAAAATTTTTCCGTGACACTGACAAATTTGATTTAATCCGTCAAAAAGGTGTTTTTCCGTATTCATATGTTGATCATTTGGATAAATTGAGTGAAACAGCATTACCATGCAAAGATGAATTCACCAATCATCTTACTAAGGAAATAATAAAGGATAAAGATTATGCTAGAGCACTCACTGTTTGGAATTTGTTTGAATGCAACACCTTGGGTGAATATTCAGATTTATATCTAACATCAGATGTTTTACTGTTGACTGATATATTTGAAAATTTCAGGAAAGTTTGTTTAGAGGCATATAAACTAGATCCATGTCAATTTTTCACAAGCCCATCGCTTAGTTGGGCTGCTATGCTTAAACAAACCGGAATTGAACTAGAACTTTTAACAGACCTAGAAATGATTCATTTTTTTAAAAACTCAATCAGAGGAGGGGTTTCTCTTTGTTCTAAAAGAGAAGCCACCGCTAATAATAAATTCTTGAGTGATTATGATGCCTCTAAACCAGAATCACATATCATGTATTTGGACGCAACCAATTTGTATGGGAAAGCTCAATCAGAATTTTTACCTACGGGTGGTTTCAAATGGTTAAATGGGGAGGAAATTTCCAAATTGGACATTGCAAATATTCCTGATACGTCAGATACAGGGTATGTCCTTGAAATTGACATAGAGTACCCCAAAAAGCTCCATGATTTGCATAATTGCCTACCCTTCCTACCACAAACCATGAAACCTGAAAACTCGAATATACCTAAATTAATCCCGAATTTGTATGATAAAACTAAATATATCGTCCACTATAGAACTTTGAAACAGGCTCTGTTACACGGACTGGTTTTGAAAAAGGTTCATAGAGTTTTGATGTTTGATCAATCGTCATGGCTGAAAACATACGTGGATTTGAACACTAAACTTCGGAATGCAGCTTTGACTGCTTTCGAAAAGAATTTTTTCAAGCTCATGATAAATAGTATTTTTGGAAAATTTCTAGAAAATTTGGATAAAAGAGTTCTAATTCACCTTATTACTCATTGGGAAAACCAACGCAAACGATATGGGGCTGGTAGTTTGATAGCAAAACCTAGTTTTGAAAGTGCGACAATTTTCTCTGAAACGTTGTGCGCCATCAAGATGAAGAAAACGAAAGTTTTTTATAATCGTCCGCTTTATGTAGGATTCTGCATTTTAGAAATCGCAAAATCAATTATATACAGTTTTCTATATGATTTTATAAAACCTTTGTACAAAGACAATGTTGAGCTTTTATATACTGACACCGACAGCTTGATTTTGGAAATTTTCACTCCTGACGTATACCAGGATATCAAAAAATACTGTGATAAATTTGACACAAGCAATTTAAGTCCAGATAACCCTCACGGTATTCCAATTTCACCACCGACAATCGGCTTGATGAAAGACGAGTATGCTAATAAGTATATTAAACAGTTCTTAGGTCTTTGTGCAAAGACATATATGATAGTGGTAGATGGAGATTTAAAGTTGAAAGATAAATTCAAGAAGAAAGCAAAAGGGGTTCCTTATGCCGCTGTAAAAAAACAAATCACGCTGCAAGATTATCAAAATGCAGTGTTTGAAGAAATTCCAAAATTTTGTGAAGCTGTTACTTTCAAATCAAAATTACATACTGTGTATACTCAATTACAGTATAAGCTGGCTCTAAGTACTAGTGATAATAAACGTATAAAAAGGTACGATTCCATGAAAACATATGCACTGGGACATTGTGATAGTGTAGTAGATCGAAATTTAGATTTATTGCTACGCATGTGTGAAGAACTACGGTAATTATTTATAAGTCATCCACTGTTTATCAACTGTTTGTACAGTAAGCGAATAAAATGTGTATATTATAAGTGTATATAGTGAAAACTTATGTAAATAGGTTGTTTAATGTTACTGATAATTGTTGTCATTGCTAGGTAATAACCTGTTACATATGTTTGATTTACTTTGATATGTGTGAAGATATGATTTTGTAATAAATATTCTAGATCGAAATTATCTATTAATTACCCATCACAGTGGAGTATAAATTCAAACGGTCATAAGTATCACTCATTAGTTGTTGATACTGTGTTGAACGAGCATTATATCCATCGGAAATAAAAAAAAAATGTTAGTTCTGGATGTTCAATGCTTTAAAGGTGATAAAAATAATTTAATTGCCAAAGAGATGGCAGCGTATGATGGAACAAAAATTGCACACTTTGTCTTCAAAGCACCTTTTCCGATGGATCATCTACCATCAGCGCAACAGAAAGAAGCTCGCTGGGTAATGAGCAACCATCACACAATCGACTGGGTTGAAGGTCACACACCTATGCATCGCTTTGGAGAGATAGTGAAAAAACTCACACAGCTTGAAGAAGCAGTGTATGTGAAAGGGCAGGAGAAGGCTGGATATTTGCAAAAGTATACGTCAACCCCAATTGTACAACTACCTGAACAACCAAACATCACAGCTTGTGAACCTGCTTGTTTCTATCACACAAGTACACCGTCCGTTTGCGCCTTGGCAAATGTATTTTTTTTACATGATTATTTTAAAATGGAATAAAAGAAATAATATTCATACAGGTTTTTTATTTCTGGTATCAAGAATTATTATCAGGTAATACATTTTGTGGTAAATATTCTACCAAGTCAAGTATACGCATTTGTTCATATAAACAAATCAAACATATCTGATTATCAATAAATAATTCACACAATTTTGCTGCTCTTCCGAACGTGAGGGCTTGTTCATAATAATAGTGAGAATTCACTTCATCCATCCTATAAACGGCTTCATGCATATAATTTAGTTCCATATGTACCAATTCTGAATGTACACTTTCAATGAGTTTCAATAGTTCTTCGCAGGTTGATGAGGTTGTGGTTTCTTGCGGTTTAGGAGTCATCTTCTGCTCCTTCCTCTTCTTCTTCTTCTTCTTCTTCTTCTTCTTCTTCTTCTTCTTCTTCTTCTTCCTCGTCGTAGTCTTCAAGTATGAACGGTTCCACTTGCTTCAAAAATGATGATAACTTTATTCCAGACAGCAATCTGTGTAAACGCCGAATAGATATCTCATTTGCAAGATATTGGGTGCAGTACTCTTCTCCTTGTCGATGTCTTATGCATTCATCGAAATATAGTTGCTGGTCATCAACGTCGCAGTATCTAATAAGGGCATCCTCCAGAAATTGTAACCGCAGGTCATACAGCAGGGAACGTGCAGCTTTCACACACTCTCTCACAATCTTCCACTCTACCTCACACATGATGTCTTTTAAACAGCAGAGTACTTGTAGCTTTATATCATCCTATCCCCACTCTAATTCAAAAAATCCCTACTACCCACTCCAAGGCCAAGAGTGAAGGTAACCGGTTTAATAGAAACATGTGTGGAGCATGTATAAAAGTACAACAAAGTCATTTCCATAGAGGCATCACTTTATCTACCATGTGTCTTGAAGACCACACTACTGAGCTGTATTCATACCGCATTCGCCTGAAAACCTTCAACAACTGGCAAGGAGTGCTAACACCTGAATCGTTGGCGTTTGCGGGATTCTTCTACACAAAATGGGGAGATATGGTGGCTTGTCCTTTCTGTCGAATTGAAGTATTCAAGTGGAGGCATGATGACTCACCTCTGAAGGAGCATGAAAAATACTCTAAAGATTGTAAATTTGTTGTGGCTATGAAGAAAAAGTTGCAATGAAGACATGTGCATGGTTTATGTTGGTTTTACTTTCTCACAGGAGATGGTGTTACAGTCATCTCCCGCTCACACATACTACATAACTCTCACATTTAAAAAAGTATAAAAGGTATCGAACGCATCTTATTCACATAAATTGTTACGTTGCTGATTTGCCGAGATGGGAACTGTAAGGATTAGTAGCAGAGCTAAACCAAGACGGAGAAAACACCATGGGAAAAAACGTAGTGGTGGTGTTTTTAGCTTCAAGAAAGCTGTTGCTGCAATTCGGAAACGTCTCCGAGGAAAACCAAACCCTAATTTGCAAGGTTCAATTCAAGACGCACTGCGTTCTATAAAAAACAAACAAGTCTTACACCCAACGCAACGCATCATCCCTATACCAAAAGTTGGCGGCTTCCTCCCACTCATTCCAATTTTTGCTGCATTATCTGCCTTGGGAGCTTTAAGTGGTGGAGCTGCAGGAATTGCCAAGGCAGTCAACGATGCGAAAAGTGCTGCCGAGCAACTCAAAGAATCCCACAGACATAATCAAACCATGGAGTCTATAGCGCTGGGGAAAGGTTTCCGTTTGAAAGCACATCAGAAAGGATTAGGACTATACCTTGCGCCATATAAAAAAAACTACCAATAAAGCTACCAACACGTGCTCTAACAGATGTGGACTTGAAATATTATGCAAAAATACTAAAAATTCCCCATTTCCGTGGTGTCTACATGCGCAACAATCTTCCATCAAAACCATTTGAAAACGAGTGTGCGATCCTCAATTTGGATGATAAAAATAATCCTGGTACGCATTGGACAGCCTTTGTCATAAACGGGAAAAGCATAAAATATTTCGATAGTATGGGCAATTTGAAACCTCCCTTGGAGGTGATAAAATATTTTCGGAGTGTTGGTAGCCCTAACATAATTTATAACTATAACAGATACCAAAATTTCAACTCTTATGAATGTGGTCATTTGTGTCTAAAATTTTTATATTTGAATTCACATCAGTGAATTTTGTCAGTCGAGTGGTAGCTCTGGTGTGAACAAAATGTCATCATTTTTCACTCTGTCTGGGAAAAGTTCCATTTTGACTTCAAAGTTCACCCCGCCCATCGTATTACCGAAAAACGTGACATATGTAATAGGTTTAACTGATTTTGAGTCTTTTAATTCTATCGCTAACGTTACCGCAAACAATAATGTTATTAAAATTGGCAAGGAAAAAATTACCATACCCATTGGAGCATACGAAATAAGCGCTATATCAGATTTTGTGAATAGCAGTATGAAGGGGAAGAAATTTGTTAATCCTCATTTTGAATTAGTCGGTAACAACAATACGATGAAAACACATTTGCAATGCTCGGAAACCGTAGATTTTAACGTGGAAAACTCAATTGCACCTCTCTTGGGGTTTAATCGTGAAAAACTTGATCCATCCAACATTAGTCATCAATCACCGCATCAAAGCAATATTTTGAAGATTAATTCCTTATGTGTAGATTGCAACATTGCCACAGGCTCCTATCATAACGGTCAAGTTGTTCACTACATTCACCAATTTTTCCCTCGAGTTCCTCCGGGATATAAAATAATCGAAGTGCCAAAGAATATCATTTATTTACCAATCACAACCAACATAATTAATGAAATATCTATTAAAATATTAGATCAAGATGGTGATTTGGTCAGTTTTGGAAAGGAAGTCGTTAGTGTAGGACTACACCTAAAACGTGATGGGTATAATTTTTAAGACAATTTTACGCCGACCTAAACAGTGTTTTCAAACGCATACTTTAACACAAGTGAATCGTAGATTTTTAAGATCTTTAGGATATGTAGTATTAATATAGAATAAATCGTGAATGACGTTAGTTGGATACAGTCAGTCGAGCAAAATGGTTGATGTACTAGACATAACAGAAAAAGTGGCTTACGATGATTCCATTATTTCATGGGATTATCATGAGCATCAACCGTACACCCAAAAATTTAACAATAATGATGAAATACGAATTCCAATTCCCGAAGACTTATGCACTTTACCGTCTCAAAGCTTTATTTACGTAGAAGGTAGTGTCCAAGATAAAGATGGCAGTGTTAGTAAGACTACTAAATTGGTGGATAACTTTTTCGCGCACTGTTTAAGTGAAATTCGTTATGAGGTTAACGGTATACCAGTGGACTCCACTATAAAACCAGGACTAGCGTCGACTATTAAAGGATACTGCTCATTTTCGGGAAATGATATCAAGGGATTAGAAAATGCGGGGTGGGGTAAATCGTTTACTGATAAATTCCATGGAAAGTTCAATGTTTGCGTACCACTCAATACATTGCTGGGATTTGCAGAGGATTACAAGAAAATTATGTTAAATGTGAGGCAGGAACTCGTACTAATAAGGAGCAATACCGATCATGATGCAGTTTTAAATGTGACCAATAATGCTGAGCCTAGGATTGTATTCAATAAAATTTACTGGAATGTGCCCCACATCATACCTAATCTTGCTCGAGAATTAGCCCTGACAAAATACATCGGTAAAAATGTTGACACCTCAGTTGCTTTCCGTTCATGGGAATTACACTATTTACCATCAGTGCCCACAACCAGAAGTCATACATGGCCTATCAAAACAACCACTGCAAGCGAAGCTCCCAGATACGTTATCTTAATATTCCAAACAGACCGCGAAAAAAAGTTTGATAAGGATATGAGTAAATTTGATCATATAACTTTCCAAAATATACGAGTTTACTTGAATTCGCAACGCAAACCATACTCAAATCTGAATATTGATTTTGCAAACCAGTGTTATGCTGCATTGTATCAATTATATCTAAATTTCCAAAAGTCCTATTATTATCACGAATCATCACACCCTGCCCTGGATACCGATGAATTCAAGGATGCTCCCATGGTCGTCATTGATTTTTCGAATCAGAGAGAAAGTCTTTCCAATTCCGTAGTTCTTCGGATAGAATTCGAGACCAAAGACGCAGTTCCAGCAAATACAGCAGCTTATGCTCTAATTCTACATGATCGAAGATTTACCTACAACGCGTTTACGAAACAAATCAAGCAAATTTAAGTTTGCAGAAGAAAATACTGTGTAACCACTGAATAATGTTGAATAAATATACTTTTTTTGAAAAATTTTTGTTTTTTTATTTCAAATAATACACTTTATAGAAGTTTTATAATCTCTATTAATTCTGGCGCTCTATGCGTTATTTTAGAGGGTCTACTAGAATCTTCAGCGTCGTTTTTTCATCTCCCTCTTTTTCTTCCTCTTTTTCTTCTTTTTCTTCTCGCTTCGTCTCTTTTCCAACCCCATACCCAATTTGCGTTTAGCTTTCATGATGTTGGTGACGAACCATGCAGTTGTTTTCTCACCGAGTGACGCATCTTTCGCTTTTACTCTTTCCCAAGCCCGATTCTCTAGAATCTTATCCGCTATATGGCGAGAGCTTAGATTTTTTGATTTCGAGTAGGCTTCATCATGTTCCCTAGCAGCCTGATCCAATTTGTTTATACCGGAATCTCCACGTTGCAACCGTTCATGTAACTTGGTGCCAGGTCCAAGATATTGATATCCTGGGACGTGTAGTTCAAATGGTAAACGGTTTATTATACCGTTCACCAAACCAGCTCCTGCAACGCTCAACATTGCACTGTTCCTAGTTTACAATAATATAAGGATTTATTCACTCATTGCGGGAAACTTTGTGTAAATAAACAAATAAATATTCTTTTTCAATTCATTTATTTCAAGTATTGATACAACTTATAAAGTAAAATTAGATTACAAGATAGATATGGTTTCAACTTGTATAAATATTTCCTATAACTATCGCAGTTGAACTGCTCACAAAGATATTCTATTCCTATTCTAGATTTAAGATAAGCTAAACACAAGTTATAAGCTAGAGTATAAACTATTATTTCATTCTGTTTGTTGATGCTGTGAGATGCGTCGAATAACAGATATTCACATTCTTCGCTTATCTCGATAACAATTCTTTTTACATCATTCAAACTATTGAAATTTAAGGTTTTCATAATCCATACGTACTATAACTGGACAATGATGTAGCATGAACAACAAACAATTTGCGTTTTCAGAATGAGTCTGCAGCAATGGAGTCAACACGCAGTATACATTTGAAATTAAATCGCCACTTAGCTTTCGCATGCCTCTTAACAAGTCAAAGTAAAAATTTCTAAACTCCTGATGTTTGAGGATGTTCAGACGATTATCGATGATGTCACATAGGGCACGCCATTCTTCAGCAGTTTCTCTCCCCAAAAACACATGTTGATGGTCCTTGATAATTTGTATAACTCGAACTGTTTTGATTTCACTGAAGTGAATACTGCAGTTTTTCAGATGTAGAGGTATCGGTTTATTTGATGTGGTTTGTAGATAATCGATAAGTATATCGAAAATTTCCAAGAATTCAATCCAATCTTCCGGTTCAAAATCGATATGCTGACTGCTGCTGCACAATCTCACTAACGGCACAAATTCATGTTGGATGCTTAAACCAACGCAGATATACTTTTGTTTTGTTTTAGTCAAAAAATGTGTTGTTTCATTCAACAGAGGTAAATAACCCAGAGGTTTGTTATTACCGGACTGTGCCATGATGAGAACTAAACCTATCTAATCCCATTCGCCATTATATCGACTTTCCCCCACCATCCCTCCCTATTTGAGAACTTGTTATAGCTCAAGGTCAAGTTTGCTCCCCCCTCCCTCCCACATTTTCAAGGTAATCATACAAGTTTAGTGAACTCTCTTTCTTCATTTCAATTAAAACAGCTTTGTTAAAAAAAAAATATTTATTCAAACTATACAAGGTTTTTTTTATCAATCCAGCTGGGTTGTTTGATTCCTAACCACTTCACAAAAATATAAGGACCTTTGCGATGGAGGATGCGTTCAACTAAATATGCGTCTGGATGTTTCACTAATTGAAGTTCTGATGAGTAAAATCCTCCTAATATTTCTTCATCCTTCTCGTCTTTCAACATATAGTGTCGAGGGTTGGTCTCCTTAATCTTAACAACAGTGAATATTTCATTAGACCAGTTTGGACGATATCCTTTAGAAAAGGCTTCCCTATGCTTGCTTATTCGTACTTTATCTCCAACTCGAAACTTAGGTTTTCTAACATCCACAGTCTTTATGAAACTATATGAATCATTCAAAATTTTCTTCTCGTTGCTTTTATTGACATCCTTTGGTTTGAAGCCAGTTGTTCTATGTTTCGTTTCATTATATTTTTTAACAACTTTCGGTAATAGATCAAGCCACTTGTAATTGCCTTGTAAACTGAACTGTTTCCACATAAGGCTCTTGAGGGTCCTATTCACCCTTTCCACAACGGAAGCTTTCATTGTTGAATAGGTGTTGTAATGATTGATACCGTGTTTTTTTAATAACTCTTTTACACTTTGATTGTAGAATTCTTTCCCCATATCTGTATGTAAATTTTGTGGGATGAATCTCTTAAAAATTGTTTTCAACGCTTCAGAGATATCTTCACCTCTTTTCCGTTTAACAGGTATAGCCCACACATATTTAGAGAACACATTGATTGCAACGAGTATATATCTATAACCCTTGTTGACTCTTGCATACGGTATCATTTCCACGAGATCGCATTGTAGTAAATCACTTAATCCCTTCACTATCACTCGTCTGCGTTTAAAGTTTTTTCGAGCTGGTCTATGCAATTCATCAACAATGTCTTTTTTCACCGACATTATTTTTTACATTTAAATACAAGAGTTGCAACTAGCGTTGGTGGACTTTTAACACTATTAGAATAGAATGAAAATTTGAATCGTCTTTCGTACGGAACCTTTTTGATATCTTCGTAAAAAGTTATTGTGTTGGTTATTGGATTGAGCGTTGCAACTCCTACCTTTGCAGTTATGCTTGCGTCAACGAGCTCAACCACTTCAAAAGGAATTTCATAATGGTTGAAACCAGGAATATTGTATAATTTATATAAAAAGTATTTTTTGTTAGGATCTGTAAATCCTAGGGTATTACTGAAAAAATTCAGTGTTACATAAAAATATTGATCTGTAGTAGTTTGGTGATGTGATATCTTTTGTTCTAAGTTTTTCATTGCTTTTTCTGAGTCATCACTCTTTTTCTTATGCACCAGTGATCTGCCAAACTTGTCAATCATGTTAACTGTCTCTGATATAACTGCGTGTTGATTGAGCTTTCACTTCATTTTATAATGCGTGATTGTTTGAGTTCTTGCACTATATGTAATATTTCATTATCCACTGCTGTATTGCCAGCATGCTGTGCAGCAATCAGCAATCTCAATCTGTTGACCAATTTATTCGGGTTTTTCCATGGGATGAATTCTACTTCTTTATTATTCAAATGAAGAAATGCTCCTGCACCTGACTTGGTACGTGAGCGTTTGTTTAGAGATGTGGGTGTTGTGAAACGTCGTGGTGTCATGTCTGGTTGAGATAAAATTCGTTTTACTATGGAATACTTTCTTCCACCGTTTCCGGCTAGGCGATGTGTAGGATCATAGTGTTGTCTTGCCGCACTAGAGACTTCCATAATTGCTTTATAATTTCTTTCGTCTTCGAGTGTATAGTTTCCAGGTTCCTTCTTAAATAGGAACTCATACAGACCGGGTGTTCCTTTATATGTCACACCATCAATTTTAATATCATCACCAATAAACTGTACGATTTTGTTACCAATAGAGAATTTTTCTGTAGAGCGATCTAGTCGAATCCCATATTGATGATCAAATTGATTTTCAGTATCTCCAATCATATTCCTGATATATTCTTTAGCTAAACCACTATACTGCTCTAAATATTCATTCATTACTTCTTCATGTTTGGATATTTCATGCAATGACACATATTGATCATCTTCCTGAGTTTCCATATCGCTACCAACAGCATCATCATCATCATCATCGTTGGTAAAAACATCCTCCGAGAATGAAGGAGCACTTTTGCGACCGGGGAACTTTTCTTTGTAACTGATTTCACTTTTTATTTCATTTTTTATTTCATTTTTTATGGGAGTTGGAGGGGTTTTCACTTCTGATTTGATATTACTCAATAAATCCTTCAACGGTTTTGTGATAGGTGCCAAATTTTTTTCACGTTCAAAACTCAAACGGGTTATATCAGAGCGTAAACCTTCAAGTTTCTTTCTGACGGTCGCTCGGCTCTTAATCAACTGTCGTGCTATCCGTTCATTCATTGGTAACGATCTTGCTTCTCAGATGTCTGTTATAAAACAATCAAGTCCTCTGCGGTATCTTCCGTTATTTATAGGTGAATCTTTGTCTATCGTTAAAAAGCCGTGAGGTTCCCGCCAACACTGTGCACAAATATCTCTGAATTGTTCTCTGCTCATGTCCGGTGTGACATGATTGTTTAATATGTGCTCCAAATTTAATGTGTCTTGTTTGAAAAGAATTAGAAAATTTGCATTGTCTCTCACCAATTGCTTTGGTATTGAGGAATATGTTTGTGCTAAATAGAAACAATCAATATTTCTATGTCTGCCAAAACTAAAGTAGTCTCTGATAATATTTTGATTGCATGATATAACATCGTCAAAAATTATAACTGAATTCTCATTTGCTTGATTTGGTGGTATGACGTCTGCTCCATCTTGAAATTCAAAAAATCCGATTTCTTTGATTGGTTTTAGAATTTTTTTCAAGTGTAAATATTTTGGTTGGAGAAGGGTTTTGCAGTATAAATAAATATTTCGAAATCGCAAGCCATTCGGGTGCTCTAACAAACTCAACATCAAATTTGTTTTACCGCAACCGCTTCCGCCAACTATCAAACCCCGTTTGCAACCTCCCAATAACGCACCGTGCGTGTAGAAATTTTGCATATCTGAAACAACCTCATCATAGTTTGTAACAGGCAGTGCGTGCTTTTGCTTTTCCAGTTTCATATTCTCAACTAAGTGAAATTCTTGGTGTTTTTTATATTTATATGTGATTTTCAGGTTGAAATAAGGTGTATATAAAAAGACAGATTCCGAATAGTTATTTTATTTTTTCAACAATTCATTCCAATGCTTGACGTATTTTTACTGAAAGCAACTTATCGAGCTCCAGAAATAAACGGTGAAGAGCCATCTGCTCTTCTTGGAAGAGTTTCCTCAGCTTCTGCTTCTTTGCAATCCTGGGAGGAATTTTACGGATTATCCGCAAATTTGGTTGTGGGGTGTAGGTGTCAAAGCTGTCCTCGCCCCAGCATTCTTCATCACCAGATTGTTCTTGGAAAATACAACAATATCAAATTATGCTTCCTTCAAAATTACATTTCGCTTACCTTCCGCATCAGAATCAAAATTCAAATGATGATGAGTCATTTTTCGCGCAGTTAGCTTTTTTGGTGTTTCATCTATTGTTCCTCCAGAGTGTTGTGGGATAGGATCCGACACTGGAGTAGAAACTTTGTTCGTTTCGGTTGACATGTTGTTATTGAATCTATGCTGACGACTAAACCTAACCGGCGACAATCTGTAATATATGTACAATACCCCCACCAATTTCCATTGCTTTTGGTCGAGATTAATGATGATATTAGAAATCAAGCTTATACCGCTCCTCCCACTCCTACACCTGATCCGCTCAGACAAGTCTAGACATGTTTCTTCAAGGTTGCTCCCCCCACTCCATGCGATTGAGGTTAATGAACTTTCGAGGTCGAGGGTAAGGTCAAGGTCGGGGTTAAAGGTCAAGGTCAAGGTCAAATTCAAGGTCAGGGGTCAATGACCTGTCAAGGTCAAATTCAAGGTCAAGGTCAGGGGTCAATGATCTTTCAAGGTCAAGGTCAAATTCAAGGTCAAGGTCAAGGTCGTACCCCCCACTCCTGTTTGCAGCCCCCTATTTTATCTACTTTCATTGTTCGACTCTACTAATAATTTCATATTGTTATTTCAAACTTGTGTACAAAACGAATGATTAAAATGCTTATTCATTATAAAATTACAAGGTTTCTTCCGTTTTGCTGAATTTTTTCTTCCGTTACTCCGACGTTGTGGTCTGGCAGATCTCTTTTCAGAGATGTTATTCAGACGTGTTCAGTGTGGCAGATCTCGCTTATGAGATGCTTTTGATTTTGGACTGGAATCTGGCAGGCCATGAAAAAAATCAGTTGTGTCACCCTCAAAACTTTCTCGACTAGTATCCAGAATCCTATGGAAATTTTTGTCTGAAACGTCCCTTCGGTTGATGAGTTGCAATTAGAGAGAAAGATTGAAAATAATTTGAGGGAAATTGGGAATTTTTCAGAAAAATTACAAATGAAGATTGTTCTTGAGAGACTTTGCCGTTCTGTTCACAGCATTGCACCTAGCACACGTAAGGCGAAGCGCGGTAGGTGATAGATAGGCATCTTATTGATGAAATTAAAATGTTTTTCTTCTCATCAAAGCACAGAGTAGACATCGATTTTTTTTATTCAAAATGATCTAGCTAAGTGCAAAAGTACTTAATTCAGTTCTCGATTCAATTATTCACAAGGATGATGCATAATGTCGTAAACTGCCCGTTTGCTTTGCCCTTCGTTACGTCGAAGCACATCTAGTCGGGTTTTTTATCCACATAGTCTAGATAGGGGAGCAACAAAGTTTCTATTCTTCGAACACAATTTTTCTGTCCCAACAGGCGGGCAGGTAAGAGAACAAGTACCACTAAAATAGCAGAATTTGAAACCTCGAATCCTTCTGGTTCAAGCAGTTGAAATTGCGTTGCTTATCAACAATGCCGTCTTCTCCCCATAGTGTTTTTTGATAAAGCGTGATAAAAGAAATCAAAAACTTTTAGAAACTCAGCGCAAAGGCAATTGGAAATTAATTTTAATAAATAACCGCCATCCGCTGTTCTGGTGGATTCCTCAGGAATCTGAAGAATCAACAGGAAGGTGCCCCATCAACATCAATATTTGGTTTTCGTGCTCATGATTTTTCACATCTTTCACTCTTGTCGTCCAGTCCCGAGTCCAGTTCATTCCCCCACTACTCCCGTTCATTAGCTGTCCAATACTCTTTTTTCCCTTCAGCGGGTCCTAACACGTCCTTCTTGAGTGCTGCAGTTTTCGTTTTTTTACCATAGTTTCCGTGACCAATCAAGTGCGTCAACAGACAAAAAACGACCAACATGGCGATAAGTAAATTCACCAGTGAACTTAAAGGTAATTTTCCCAAAAATGTATGGCCCAGTCAACGAAGAAAAGTAAGAAAAATAGCGAAAATAAATCGTGGAGTTTTGAAAATTGATAGAGATGTTCTCGAAAGCTCGCTGATTATTGTGTGGAAATTTCTCATTGATAATATGAGGTGTGAAATCACCGCCATCTTGGATATTGGTTAATTTTCGGGTATTTTTTTTTGAATTATCTCGATGAATAGCATTTCCATAAGAAAACTGTTGGGTTCAAATGAGGCTATCAAATTGTTGAAAAAAAAACCATCGCTTTCACGTAACTGTCATAATTTCATAGAAATTGGCCTGCGAACGTCGGGTGTGATATAATGCATTCATCGTTTCGAAACTTACCAACCGAGGTAAAAATGGTTGTATCCAACTTTATTTGTTCTGATAAAATTAAGTCTGGCTCAAATATGGGCAAATTTAACGCAAGTAAGATCAGATTCGATTAGATACACTGAATTATTCAGCGAGAACAGTCAGTTATTAGTTATAGTCCGAGAACATAATTATCAGATCAGATCTGTTCGGGTATTTGGAAAAAACAGCCAGATATAGACATATATTATTCAGATCTGATGAAATTTGGTTGAATCTGTTCAACTAATTAGCAAAAAGAGCCAGATGTCAGCACGTCTGCAGTCACATACAGGGTGTTTCAGGGATGATAGCAAAAAATTTAACTGTGGGTAGATCTCATCAAAATATGACGAAAACCTATATATCATTTTGCAAAGTTCGGCCTAATAACGAAGATACAGTCCTCCAGAGTTCACTTTTTTCAAATTTCAAAAATTTGTAACTCAGGAACGCTTCGACAAATTTAGCTTCCATTCAGCATAAGCTGGTTTGTCATAATTATCTATCAACCTGCCAAATTTGGAGAGAAGTCAATCAGTGGCGTAGGAGTTATGAGGGGTCACCTAAAGTCAACTTTTCTTCGGATGCTTCTAAATTATTGACCCACATAACTCCTACACCACTGGTTGGATTCTTTTCAAATTTGGCAGGTTGATAGATAATAATGACAAATCAGTTTTTGCTGAATTGAAGCTAAATTTGTCGAAACGTTCCTGAGCTGCAAATTTTTGAAATCCGAAAAAAGTGAACTTTGGAGGGCTGTATCTTCGTCATTAGGCCGAACTTTGCAAAATGGTATATAGGTTTTCGTCATATTTTGACGAGATCTACCCACAGTTGAATTTTTTGCTATCATCCCTGAAACACCCTGTATATGACGATATTTGTTTAGATCTACCTATTTGCTCAGCGAGAAGAACCAGATACGGACATATCTGATGACATTCAATCAGGTCTGCTCAATTAATCGCTAAGAAAGCCTAATATCGACAAACCTGAATCCAGATATGACCTACTTCTTCAATATACTGTTACGAGCGGCGATTCCGTGCATTCTGGTAAACACGCGATCTTTCTAGATTCTTCCATCCATTCGATCGCGGGGTAGATACAAGTGCAGAGTTCTGGACGTTTCCAGCATATACGTGATGGCTTGGTGATTGGAATACATGGAACCTTAAACGCTCGATCAAGACATATCTGTCAATTTTGGCGGCGGCGCCGGCTCTAGAACACGGCAGAATTATACGCGAAAGGTGTGTGATTATTCGGAAGTCGTCTGGGTACCAAATGCTGAGCAAATATGGAAATTGCTGGATGACCCATGGAACATTCAAGATAATTAGTCGGGACCTATATGAGTAGTAGGGATCGCTCACAGCACCAGTTATGAATTGGAAAGCGAAGTGGTAGCGAGGGGATTAAGAGCGAGTAGTAATCACAGCGATATTTCCAAGTAAAAATTCAGCGTATTTATTGTAGTACGCAAGATCGAGCAGTGTGTGTTTCCAAACGATCGTCTCATTTATATTCGAGCCCGTACGGCGAAATACGTAACGATATTATTCACCAATCAATTCCGTACTTTTTTATTTTATTTGATAGGTAGGTATAACATATTTCTTATTGAGATTTCTCACAAATTCTTTCAAAAAGTTGATAGGGAGGAGAATGAAAGCGCAAATTATTTAATTTTGTTTTGATAGCCATTTCAAATTTGGCGCCATTCACCGACAGCTGTTGTGCCCACTTTGTTTTCCCGTGAGAGGTTGCGCAAGTGATTATCGTTGTAACAAGGAGGAAATCGTGTTCCTTTACAATAAAACACTTGAGAGCATCATTGCTGCAGATGTAAATGATAAATATTCTCAGAAAAATGCTTAGTGTGAAAAAGTGACGATTGGTTCACACAATGTGGATTTCAAGCTCGACTCAGGGGCACATTGTAATGTTTTGCCTTTGAAAATTGTTGTATTTATTGTTTATTTCATATTTGTTAACTTGTGGGACAAGGAAATAACACAACTGTACTTTGAGAGCGTTGCATAGTAAGTGCCTTTATTCATACACCTACTTCCGAGGGCTGCGTTCACTTGCGCGTGGAGACTGCGCGTACTGGTATAATATTTATGTGCAACTGCACGTACACTAGTGTAAGCCTGGTTGCCTACATGGCTATGTTATTTAATATTTACACAACAAAAATAGCTAAGAAACTGAGAATTAAAATATCAACTGAAAGCAGCTCGTCCATAGTTACTTATGAAAATAACAAGATTAAGGTTGTAGGAACTGTGATTTTAAAATGTATTGTGAAAAGTGTTCCCTACAAAGGTTAATTCGTAGTTGTTGATGTAGACAGCTACCCGATTCTTGGTTTGAATGTTTGTTGTGAGATGAATTTGATTAAGAAAGTTCAACTTGATCACATACAGGAAAATTGCGACCTCACAAAAGAATTTGTAAGAAAAAATGAAGATTTGTTTCAGGAGACGGGTAAAATTCCAAATTTCAAGTACAAAATAGTACAAAAAAAAAGGTGTTTCGGTCTGTAGAAACTGTAGAAGAGTTCCAGATGAAGTAAAAGAAAAGTTGAAAGATGAGTTGGAAGATTTAGAAAGAAGGGGCATCATAAAAAAGGTTGAAGAACCCACTGAAGGGGTGAATAATGTTGTCATTGTTGAAAAGCCGAATGGTAAAATTGGGATTTGTTTGGACGCGGTTCACCTGAATGAGAATATTTGTGATGATCAGCACCCAATTCCAACGGTTGAAGAGTTAGGACGAAAATTGCAAAATAAAAATGTATTCAGTGTGCTTGATATCAAAGAAGGTTTTTATCATATCGAATTGGAAGAAGAAAGTAGCAGGTTGTGCACTTTCATAACTCCTTTTAAGAATTTTGTTTTACTACCATTTGGTTTAAAGGTGAGCCCTGAAGTTTTTCGAAGAGTGAATGAGAAATTTTTCAGTGATTTGAATGTTGCGATTTATTTTGATGATTGCATAGTGGCTGGGATTGATGAAAAAGAGCATGATGAGGTAATATAAGAAGTGATGATAGGAGCAAGAGAAAATGGAATCAAGTTCAATAAAGATAAGCTTCAGTATAAAGTGAAAGAGATTAAGTATGTGGGACAAGTGTTTAATGGAAACGGTGTGAAACCTGATCCGCAGTACGTTGAGGCTGTTCTTGCTTTGGAAAATCCTAAAAATAAAAAAGAATTATTGACATTCATGGGGATGGTCAATTATCTCTGTGAATATATCCCAAACATGTCAGAACTGAGTGCTTCACTAAGAGGTTTGATAAAAAACAATGTTGAATACCTCCCTGCTTGTGAACTGAGACATGCCACCTTCACTCCACTGGTCACATCTGTGGATGGAGTTCTGGCACCACAATTTAACAATTTTTTGAAAATTATATCAGGACGTTTGTCAATTGAATATGACCAGCCCATGTCAAAGGTTACGTCATGGCTACGAGCAAGAGTAGCGATAGCGACCCTGCGAGCAAGCAGTATGTGTATAAGGGGAACAAGAGGGAAATGGCGAACCGATGGAGAATTTTTATGCGGAGATGGAGCAGCGTTCACATTGTGAAACTTTATAATGTTATTTATCTATTCTTGATTTTTACAAAGGTTTTAGATATACAAATATATCATTAAAAAAAAAAGTTGAATGAGTGTGGACTCAAAAGCAGGATGAAGCAGTCAAAAAGATCAAGTCTGTCATTGCCAGTATTCAGTCTTCGAGGATCTTCAATTCAAAGAAAAACATTGTAATACAGACTGATGCAAGTCAGTTTGATATTGGGGGTTGTTTGCTTCAGGAAGGTATGCCGGTGGCATTTTGTTCGAGGAGTTTAGATCCGACAGAAGTTGAATACGCCCAAATAGAGAAAGAATATTTGGCAATCGCATTTATAATGGTTTTTCAACTCATCATTGACTTTTAACTCGTGGGTCACACATTATCTTCACCTTTATCAGGTGCCTTGGCTTCGTTTTTTCCCCGGAAACTTCGTACCTCCCAATTTCGCATTCAGTTTTAATAAATTCCATCAGTTTATTTATGATTGTAAATTCAAAGTCAACTCAGATCACAAACCATTGGTCAGCATTCATTAAAAAGATGTTAGTAAAATTAGTCCGCGTTTGCAAAGGGTTAAGTTGAAATTGATGAATTACGATTTTGAAGTTGAATACTTGCCTGGAAAATTCATGTACATTGCCGATTTGCTTTCGAGGTCGTTTATAAAAACACCTAATGATGTTGGTCGTGTTGAGAATGGAGAAGTAGTACGAAGTAGTCCTGGACTTGGGAATACCGATCAGGGAAGAAAGGTAGATGGAAATCAAAGAGGAAAGCAGGAAGGACGAAAATTTGAAATTGGTCAAAAACTATTGTGAAAGTGGGTGGCCTCAAGTAAAAGATAAAAGTGCTGATTTTGGAATGAAGGTTTACTTCAAACTAAAAGATGATCTGGTAACCAAGGATGACCTTATCTTTTTGGGTGAGAAGATTGTTATACCAAAGTCGATAAAAAAAAAAGTTGTTGGGTAAAGTCCATTTAGGACATTTCGGAAAAGAGAAGACCAAAGCTCGTGCTAGAAAAATTTTGTATTGGCCAGGTATGTCTGCTGACATTGATAACTTTGTGTCGAATTTTCGAATTTGTGAAAAGTTTTCAAGAAGTAACATGAACGAACCGTTGATTCAGCATGAGAGACCAAGTTTGCCATTCAACAAGGTCGGCACAGACAGGGGCGGCGACTTATAGGGTGCATCGGGGCACATGCACCCATGTAAAGTGATTATACGGGTGCATTGCACCCATGCATGCAAGCTTAAGAAATTGAAATATACGTTCTTCAAGCCTAAATTTTTAGTGTTATACTATGAAATTTCCAGGCGGTTCATTCCATTTACCTACTTTGTTTATTTTGCACTGTACGGTACGCGGTACGCTCATATAATCAATTCAATAATTGCAATATGATAACGAATAAGTTTGTGACAGAAACTCCATGATGTCCTTCTATACCTCGGCTTCTACTGGCCTTGTTGGCATGAACAATGTTGTCAATAACTCGGGCAATAATCTCCTGGAAAAAAATCCCGCCGGCAAGCAGCTCGAATTCGTCTACAGGTTTGATTTTTATAAATACTAATTGACCAAATAAGGCCTAAATAATTAGTAATAAAACCCATAGTAGGTAATTACCTTGTCTTTGTTTAATTTCTTATAGTTTTATATCCGTAGAATTGTTGACCACGCCCCTTTTCTCGAAAAATTTCCGCCTGCGGCGCTGTTGCTCGCTTCGCTCGCCATATTCATTGTTTTCTCTGTAGGTTGGTTTCATCTTTTGCACCCATGCAAGATTACAAAACCCGCCGCCCCTGGGCACAGATATACTTGAGTTTGAGAGAGAATCATTTTTGGTTGTGGTAGATTACTTCAGCAATTGGATAGAACTGAAAAAGTTGGAGAATAAGACAGCTGAGACTTGTGTAAAAATTTTGAAAGAGGTTTTTGGGACATTTGGTATTCCTGCCATATTGATCTCCGACAACATGCCGTTTGGTAGTGCAGAATTTGTAAAATTTTCTAAGGATTGGCAGTTCAAAATGATAACAACAAGCCCTCACTATCCAAAGTCCAATGGATTTGCAGAAAAGGCTGTAGGAATATCTGAATCTATGTTGAAAAAAGCAGAAGAGTCAAAAACTGATCAATTTAGTATTGCTTGGATACAGAACTACCCCTGTAAAAGGGTTGAATATTTCACCGTCAGAACATTCAAATTCTCGACCTCTCCGAACAACATTGCATACAACTAAAGCTGCTTAGGCTCCTAAAGTTTTCGAGGGAGCTAGTAAATTGATAGAGAAGAAACAACAGAAACAAAGAGAGTGTTACAATAAGAGTGCTAGAAGGAAAGAAGTAAGTTTTGGAAAGGATGAAGTTGTATTGCTGAAAAATGATAAAAATCAGTGGGAATTTGCAAAGATTGTTGATAAAGGTTCTACGCCGAGGTCTTATTGAATGAGAAATGAGAAAGGGAAGGTTCACAGAAGGAACACAGCATTTTTGTAAAAGACAAGAAAAAAAACTCTTGAAACGAATACTTCAGTTTCTCGAACTGTCAGTCATAATCCTATCATTCCTGTCTGTGGTGGAGGTGCACTGATTGATAATCGAAATCAGGCTAGAGTCGAAAATGAGAATAACATTGTAATTCAGGATAGAGTTGAAAATCAGGATAGATTTGACGATCGGGATAGAGTTGAAGATCAGAATAGAATTGGAAATGGGGATAGAGCTGTCAGTAGGTTTGGAAGAAATATCAAGGCGCCAGCCAAATTTAGGGATTTTGAAATGTTTTGAAATTTTGGTTTATTTCAAGTAAAATATCTATTGTTTGTTACCTTTGTTATATTTTCAATTTTTCTGAAGTTATATAAAAAGGGGGATGTGATGATCGGCCTCAATCATAAATTGTGAAGACCCTTAATGTGAACCTGTTCTGATGCGCATGTACAGACATATGTCATTGGAGAATAAAACGCCAGATCTCTGCCAGCCAATAATTGGTTATTAATTATTATTAAAACCTACATTGATCCTGAAAGCCACACAATTAACAATTACAAATCCAAAATGCAGAATAGAGTCCAGGGGACGAGCGAATCGTTACATACTCACTTTCACAATAAAATATTGTAGATTGTCTGTAAAACCAAATTTGTCGTTTCCAGAGCCACAGCAGGAACAAATTTTGCGAGGTTTGATTAACGGGAGCATAATCCAGGGACAGGGCCGATTCTGGCGTGTCGGCCGCCCTTGTGTTGTGTGAACCACACCACTCAGAATCGGCCCTGTCCCGGGATTATTGGCAAATACTCATGTCAAATCAGATGACTTGTAGCATGACATTCTACAATACGAGAGCATTTTTGGTCATTCAGTACAACGATGAAACGAGTGTCAAGAATGTGGAAATTGAAGTGAAACACGTAACAATACCGAAATATAGAATTTCAAGTCTGGAGTGAGATGTTTAAAGTTTCATTTTGTAACAATTAGATTGAAGATTGTATCCAGCATAGTATTGTTTTGTCTTGTGAGGTCACTCGAAATGTCAGGAGTGGAAGACTCATAGTATTTTCAAAAAACTCTCAAGGGTCAACTCAATTAGATCTGTCCTAATTTGGTTAGATTAGATTTGTCCGAATTAGATCAAATTCGTCAGATTTGGATATCTTCGAATTTTGGTTTAATATTATCATATGGTTGAATTAAACCATTATATGAACATATTTGACCAAATATGATCATGTGTGATTCGTAGCAAACATATTTGGTCATATCCGACCTAATATGGTCATTTTATACACTGAGAGAAAAGATTTCGAATATTTATTATGGAAAACACAGACTCGTTTATTGTTAACAAATGCCTCATTCAAATACGGCTTAATAAATATTTATTTGCATCCACCAAGCGGATTGTTTTGATAGCGTTGAAATACCTTGTTTCCTGTTATTTAATATTTGGTTATAATTACAAAACATCAGTTTGATGATGTTTTATCAATAAGGAACGTGAATAATAATAATAAGCAATTCGATTATTGAGTGGTAACGATAGAATATTAGCTATGAATAATATGATCTAATTTAGTTTTTATAGGTAATTTTATGCATTATTGCTGGCTATAGATGATTCTGCCAAATCCTCGTGAAACATAATAAATCCATTATCAATAGTTAATAATTTGTTTAATAAATACAAGGTGATTCAAAGTGTCGGACCACCTCGAAGGTGCATGATATGCAGGTATAGTACAGTACTGGGAAGTTGTTTTAAAGATTCTAGGCTTTTTAATTTTGAAGTTATGGAGGTACAAAATTTGATTTTTCGATTTCTTCTATTTTCGTTGTTTCAAAAGATTTTAGCGAAGACTCCATCACATATAGTGAAATAATGGATTCGAGAAATCAACATCTGAATCTGTATTGAATTTCTGTTTTCTATACAGGTTGAGTCATAAACTATTCTGTTTTCTATACAGGTTGAGTCATAAACTACAAAAATTCAGTTTTCCTAAGAAACCAGGAGCAAAGAATTTTATAAAATTGAATTGTGTTTTATTGTGCTCTACATAGGATATGGGACTGTTTGCAGGCACTTTTGGAAAAAATAATTTCCAAGATTCATGACTCACCCTTTATACAAAAGAGAAATTCATCACAGATTTAAAGGTTGATTTCTGGCACTCATTGTTTTTCCATAAACAGTTCACCAAAATCTTTTGAAACAACGAAAATAGAAGCGATCGAAGAACCAACTTTTGCTCCTCCACAACTTTAAAACTGGAAGACATTAGAATCTCTTATCAACAACTTTTCAGCACTCTACTACACCTCTACATTACGCACTTTCAAGATGGTCCGACATTTTTGAGTCACCCTGTATGAATAAATTTGCTTTTCTTCAACGAGATACTGGACAATGAATGACATGGGATGATACGACACAAATGACACCATGCACGAATAATGGCGCCGGGTGGAAATCTCTCACCCCACCAACGCCTTACATTGGCAATAATAAATAATAATATCCGAAGATACTCTTGTGATTAAATTCATTGAGGGTGACTAAGCGATTGTTTGTGAATAATGAACAGTTATTATTGGGGAATAAATGGTGCCAAAGTGAAGTGAACACAGGTATATTGTTGGTTAAGAACAGGTGATTGTCCGCCAATATGTATTTGTTCATAGTGATTAAACCGGCTCAATCACAAACAAAATGTGCAATTTGGATGTAATAAATCATTTTGTGGGAGAGTTTGACTAATATTTGATACAGAATAATATATTCATTGAATCTTATGAACTCTTATGAACAACTGGCATAATAAGCCCCTTGGTTATAATGAATAAGTGATTTTGAAATAATTATTTGATGTAAACGACATATGGTGGCATATACTTTGTTATAGTATTTGTTATTAAATTGATACGAAACAAGTATTTATTACCTATAAATGAAACTTTTCTCTCAGTATATGGTTCGATTCAACCGAGGGGCGAACCGCTGAGGAAGTTTGGTGTACAAATGCTCAGAAGTTCGTGGAAGTCCGTGGAAGTCAATGGAAGTCTTTTGGAAGTGCGAGGAAGTTGGTGGAAGTTAGTGGAAGTCAGAGGAAGTTCGTGGAAGTCAGTGGAAGTCAATGGAAGTCTTTCGGAAGTGCGTGGAAGTTACTGGAAGTTAGTGGAAGTCTTTGGAGAACTGGGCATGCGCGGCTATGTTATTTTGCACACTGTTGACCTCGTTGTTGACAATAATCAACATTTGGTGTACAACAATAAGTACTTGAGTGTAACTGCAAATACAAGCACCAGCGGCTGGCGCATGTAAAGAAAAATATTGTAGATTATTGTACGCTGAAGAGTGCCGAGCTCGGTGCCAAGCCATGCAAGCTCCAGTGATTTTGTTTTCCGATTACGGCACATCTTTCTCGGTAAAAACAGCCTGAACACATAGGTAGGAAGATAGGTAGATAGTACATGAAAAATATTTAGGTGTCGTAAAAAAACCGAATGTTCACAACAAATGTTCAAAATGATTGCCGTTGTTCTCAAGGCAATAATAAAGTCTGTTCTCGAACTCTTGTCGAACATTTTCGAAGATTTCTCTTGAAAGCGCGCGACATTCTTCGGTAATTCTACGCCGCAGTTCTTCAATCGACTTCGGCTGAATTTTAAACTCATTTTAGAAAAAAAGTTACTCCTGCAAAATTTTGAGAGAGGCTTCATTTTCGATACATTTGGGTTTAATTGGAACTTAGGAAAACATCTCGAAATCACCACTTTTCAATGCCTAAAAATTAGAAATCAAGAAAACTCATGATTCTTCAACTGAAAAGTTGAATAGATTTTCTAAGTCGATAAACCACAATTTTTTTTGCTCAGAAACAAGGAGCTTTCGGAAAAAAAACAAATTGGTCTCTGGAAAGTGGCGATTTCGAGATGTTTTCAAAAGTTTCAAACCCAAATATCTCGACAATGAAGCCTTTGATCAAAATTTTGCTAGAGGAATTTTTTTTCTCTAAATTGAGAGTAGAATAAAAAATAAGAATAATTTAGAAAAATAACCAGTGGGGTAAAAAATAGAAACACCCCCCCATTATCCACGCCTGATCTTTTTTTTGCAACACGTTATATTGTTCGATAGAAACCTATTTCAATGAACTTTGGTTCAAATTTGAACAAAATCGGTCACACCATTCAAAAGTTATGTGAAAAAATCGATTTTAAAAATTCAACATGAACTTGAACCCTGTAGCTTTTCAACGGAGCATTTTAGGACATCGAAGTTTTTTTTTTCTAGTCCATTTTTGATGGGGAATCTCCCCTCAAAGTTTGTAACCGTAATTGCGAAACACTCTGTATACAGGTGTGCCGAAATTGATGCAACAAAATGCACAAGGAGATAAAAGATTGAGAAAATAACACAGGTCAACACCAATTTTGTGCTTGGGATAAGTATACCAAATTTCTGTAGCTTTAGTCAAATCAACCTTAAAAAAAATAATATCCGATGAAAAAGTTTGCTTTTGACATAATTAAAAATTTATAAAAATGTCGATTTTGATAAATTCACTTGTTGAAAAAAATTTAAAAAAATTTTTTTTTTGTTCTTTCTATTAAGTTCAACACAAAATTAATACAAAATAATAAAAATAAATCAGAAATGAAGTCACTGACTCTTCCTATTATAATCATGAGAACTTTAACATTTTTTAATTTTTTTCGGCATTTTTAATTTCCTACAAACGTCAAATAAAACACTTGACTATCGTTTTTGCGACTCCAGAGCACTCTAGACTCTAATGTAGATGGCATATGAACGTCTAAACTTCCCTCCGTCTCCCTATAAACTGATTTTCTTATTTTATTCATGATATAAAATCTGTTCCATTTTCACCTACCAATATTACAAAAGCAAACTTTAATGAGAATGTGGTTATTTTTCCATTATTTTGACTCATGACATTAAATAAAATCATAAAATAAACCCAGGCACAAAATTTTTTTTTCACTTTGTTGACCTGTGTAATGGGACTTTCTGAATAAACATACCCTCATAATAGCTATTTAAGATACAAGAAGCGAGTATGGAGCAACCCCGCTCACAAAATAAGATACTTTTAACGCGTGTATCGTACAAGATGTTATCTACACTGGTCTTTGAAATGTTTGGTAAATAATGTCAGAATTTATTGAAAATATGACAGGAACGCGCAGGATCGTCACTTTCCGCACGTCGCCCATGACGACGTGTTAAAAGTGACGGGTATTATTTACCGCTTGTAGATAATAGCTATTTACGATACGAGTGTTAAAAGTGACAGGTATTATTTTGTGAGCGGGGACGCTTGCGAAACGAGCATTAGCGAGTAGAGCAACCCCGCGAACAAAATAAGACACTTTTAACGCGTGTATCGTACAGGATTTTATCTACAATGGTCTTTGAAATGTTTGGTAAATGTCAGAATTTATTGAAAATATGACAGGAATGCGCAGAATCATCATTTTTTCACGTCGCCCATGACGACGTGCTAAAAGTTACGGGTATTATTTAACGCTTGTAGATAAACGTATATTACCCGAAACTGACAGGTAAAGTGTCCATTACAAGCGTCTTTTGACGCAGGAAAGTGAGATTTTCCTGCGTCAAAAACGTTTTGTTTGCTGGAAACCGGACCCAGCAACGTGATGTTTGCCAAATTGTGCCAGAATAATTTCTTTCTTTATGGTTTATTGAGGTAGTTTCGGGTAAAACGTTATACATAATACGCCAGGAAAGTGTCTTTACAGGGCACGTAGACTTCTAGGCCTCGCCGTCCTTGAATATGCCTACTATCCCTGTGAAGATTCACTTTCCTGCCTCATTATGTAAATAACTATCAACGGTTAACGGAGATACAGGCCTTCAAAGTTGTTTTTTTGAAATCAGATATTTATTTGAATAACTTTTGGACCGTTCAACCGATTTTATTCAAATTTAAACCAAACTTTACTGAAACAGGTCTCTATTGAAGAATTGCGACATATTTCATCAAACACTTTCAAGGGCGAAGATAATAGAAGGTATCCTACCCCTTTTCCCCTATTTTTTACTTCCTGAATATTTTCAGAAATGGTTCCAAGTTTTGAAATTTTGTTCATTGCTGAAAGTTGCACCATTTTTGAGATATTTGAGTTTGAAACTTCGGAAAACATCTCGGAATCGCCACTTTCAAAGGCCTTAAAAATTAAAATTCAAGAAAACTCATGATTCTTCAACTGAAATACATTTTTCTAGGTGTTTCAAGTTGATGTACCACCATTCTTTGACGAGAAACATGAAGTTTTTCAGAAAATAAAATTTGGGCCCTGGAAAAAGACATGGCGATTTTGAGATGTTTTCCAAAGTTTTCAAACCCAAATACCTCGAAAATGAAGCGCCGAATCGAAATTTTGCACAAGTAACTTTTTTCTCTAAATTAAACGTCCAATTTAAAAATTGGAACCATTTCCAAAAATATTGAAGAAGGTGAAAAAAAGGGAGGGAAAAGGGAGAGGGAAGCTCCTATTATCTTCGCCCCTAAAAATGTTTGATGAGATGCCTTACTACTGTTCAGCAAAGACTTGTTTTAGTAAACTTTGGTTCAAATTGGAATAAAATCGGTTCGACGGTTCAAAAGTTATGCAAAAAACTGTTCTAAAAAAAAAACTTTGAAGGCCTGTACCTATCTCCGTTATTAGACGCTTGCGAGGGTAAGTTTATCAAGAAAGTCCCCTTATTTTCCAATTTCCTATGCTTCTTTGAATTTTGTTGCAATAATTTCGGAACTTGAGTACTTCATTCTTATCGTACCTACCTACTACATACTCAAGTATCATTTCCACAGTCCAAGGAAGATGAAGTGTGAACAAGTATGAGCAAGTAAATTCCTCAAGTTGGCGTAGATTCCTTGGATTTTGCTTCTTCAAGTAGCTCATCGCACGACCTGACTCCACTTACTTATTAATAAGGAATGTTCTCATTGCTCACATTTCATAAGTCTTTGAAAATTGAGAAAATTTGTAAAAATGGAAGTTTGCGGAAGTGCGTAGAAGTTCATGGAAGTCTTGGAAGTTCGTGGAAGTCAGTGGAAGTCTTCTGGAAGTTAGTGGAAGTTGGTGGAAGTTAGCGGAAGTCAGTGGAAGTCTTTTGGAAGTTGGTGGAAGTCAGTGGAAGTTGATGGAAGTCAATGCAAATGGAAGTTTTGGTGTACAAAATTCTTCCTGCGGTTCGCCCCTCGGATTCAACCATATATGATCATATTAAACCTCGTATTAAACTAAAACTCGAATATGGTCAGATCTGATGAATTTGATCTGATCGAATTAGAGCAAATAACGCCATTTTCACCCAGAAATTTTTTAAACGACACGATTCATTTTCGCTATTCGCCTGAATCATGTTTTCACTGGGCTGGGCTGTTGGCTCCCGGTCATAACCAGAAGTCAAAAACTTATTTCCAGACGATGTACTGCGAGAGTTGGGAGAATTGCCATCTATCTACATGCACACCACATTGCTGACGACCACCACTTTGATTTCTATCGTGATTTCCGCTATGGTGTCAATGTATGGAATTTTCCAACTTTTCGCCAACATGACCATCGACTATTGGATGGCTAATTTCTTAGCATCTTTTGGGTCCATTATTGTGAGCCTGTCCACCAAACTAACGGTTGATATGAATTTTTCATTGTCCTGTTCTCCAGGGTGTCATTTCATGTGCCACGTTGCTGAGTACAAAGCGGAGTATGTACGACTTCAGTGAAACTTTTCTCCAGCACTTTTGGCCATTGATGGAATACAGTTCGAATTATGCAGTCTTCAAAAGACAAGCAACGATGGTGAAATTACAATTTTGTGGCACGTTACTGAGCTTAGTCTACATATGTGCGATTTTTCTACCTATAAATGATTACAACTACGAACACGTTGCTGCTTACAGATTACTCGTGGACCGTTTTGGTCGAAAATGGAGTACTCTGATCGTGTTTCCTGGTCAATTGTCATTGATCCATTCCTTGTTTGCCGTCATAGCCTGTGCTGCGCTAGAGATCTACATAATTTTTCACTTGAAGTTTCAGCTCTTTCTTGTGAACGATAAATTAGGAAGAATGCAAAAAGTGGAATTGTTACATGAAGCAAGCTTATTGGAAGATCGACACTATCAAGCCAAATTGAAGCGAGAGTTAGTGGACTGCTTGGAGCACTACTGCTTATTGGAACGGTTTGTGGAGCTCCATTTAGTGTTGTCCATTTCACTTGGTCCCTTGAAAGTTCTTTAGTGAAAACTGACAAGATCAATAAATGGATCGACTACCGCTGGAATACAACTAAATTCGTAGTTTTTCTCACACTCTTTGTTCTAGTTGTGCAAGCAGAGTCAACACAGTGATCTTTTACCCCACTTTGGCTTTCGTTTCTTTCGGCACAGTATCCATGCTAGGCGTTTGTATCACTATGGTACCTGATAATTCCATTTTCATAACATGGTCGTGCATTACGTAATCGGTATTTTTCTAGAAATATTCAATAGACATTGGCGAGTTTTCCCTGAAACCGTTGGTGATAGTATTTATGAGCGTTCCAACTGCAATGGCGATAATAAACGCTGGCCAGCTTCTAGTGGACGAGGTAAGGTTTCTCATATACACAACCGAGTTTTGTATGAATCTTCGTTTGAATTTTTCAAGTCCATTTTCCGCCAACAGATCGAATCACTGAACGATTTTATTTCAGTCGGAAATGGTGTTCTCGTCCGTCGCCAACTTGCCTTGGTACTTGTGGAATAGAGACAACAAACAAACGGTTCTCATGCTCCTGATTGCAACTGAAAAGCCAATCTATATCGTTGGCGCTGGACTCATCAACTTGACTCGCGAGTTGATTATTGTTGTACGTACTTGGACTGATATGCCAAGCCGGAATGTGTCGAATCTTAGTGTGAACTTTTTTTGCAGTGGTATCGTTTAATTTACTCAGCTACAACGTTTTTCTTCAGTTTCTGAAGAAGCTTGCGCCGCGAAAGTCTAAACGGTAAGTATCCTTGATAGTCCAGGAATTATAGAAAAAATAGCGAACAAAAATGAAAACTAGCTGGATTTTTGTATATAAGCTCAGTCAAGCATGTAGTTCAACATAGTAAAAGTCCTCAAGAATCCGGTGTGAGCTTCGGCCGTTTTGGCCTCGAGAAGAACTTGAGGATCAGTTTTTCGTGTTTATCTCGTAAACGATGGCACTTGGAGGAAAAGCACTTGAAGCTAAATGGTTGGAAATTGTCTTGTCTGCAAGAAAGATTCTTACATATTCCATCATCAGTCCACTCCTTCTTCGTCAAAACACAAGAAAAGCTAAATAGTCCAGATGCTCGATGCCGAAAACTGTACGGGCCTTGAGTTTTATGATGGCAGGGTGCCACTTGGTAGAGGTGTTGTTCGATCCATTCTCTTTTGATTGAGACTTATTGCAATCAATGCCAACTATGTCGGCGGCATATACAGGGTGACATAAAAATAAAAAGTTGAACAAATGTACCTCAAGAACCAAAATAGGTGAAGACATGTAAATCGCCAAAAATATTTCTAATTTCATGTCCATGAAGTCGTCGTAAACTTGAATAAAATATGTTGAGCCGTTTCTGAAATATCTTCAGGAGACTGAAGTCGTTACGAAAAAAAATTGTTTTCCGTATATCAGTAATTACGTCGATTAATTGACCTTGAAATCAGAATTATTTATGGCGATTTACATGTCTTCACCTATTTTGGTTCTCGAGGTACAAATGTTTAACTTTTTATTTTTATTTCACCCTGTATATGCCGCCGGCATAGTTCGTCTTGATGGCTTCAAGTTTCAACCAAAAGAGAGTGGATCAAACAACACCTCTACGAAGTGGCACTCCGCCATCATAAAACTCAAGGTCCATACCAGTCTTCAGCATCGAGCATCTCGACTATTTTTATTTTCTTGTGTTTTGACGAAGAAGGAGATGACTGACGATGAAATGTGTGAGGACCTTTCTTGTAGACAATAAAATTTCCAACAATTTCTTCTCAAGAACTTTTTCCCCAAGTGCTATTGTTCACGAGATATACGTGAAAAACTGACCTTCAAGTTCTTCTCGAGGCCACAACGGCCGAAGCTCACACCGGATTCTTGAGGACTTTCAGTATGTTGAACTACATGCTTAACTGAGCTTATATACAAAAATCTGGCTAGTTATCATTTTTGTTTGCTATTTGCGATTTAAACAGCTAAAATTCCTGGACTATGAAGAGACCACGATGGAAGGAAAAAAATCGTTGGCTTCTATTTCAAGGTTATTCTGAACATTTTGCCATGTGTTGGTTGTTGTTTCCTTTCTGGGAAGCATAGTATTCCAGTCGATGAATAATTATAGAGTGCATGGAAGAGGGTAGAATCTTTGACTTTGGTAATGAGTTTGGACGCCTATTTTCAAAAAATGCTGTTTCCGGTCACATTTTTCGTCATACCATGCTCACAACACCTTGAATCTTCTTTGTAATATAATCTGCAACCAAATAAGGTGAAGAGGGTTGAATTGTCTTCATAACGAGCTTCATAATCATAACTATATTCCGAGCTAATGATAATAATAATGCTAATGATGCTAATTAAAAAAAAACGAAAGCCGCTGACCAAATTGTCGATAGATTTCTTCAAACTCAAATTTTTTTGCTTGAAATCAGGAAAGATAATAGTATATTGCATACCAAGGCGGGAAGTACTTCATTACTGCTGAGAGCAAGATAGCTCGATAGCTGATGTAGATACAATTTTAACGTCTGAATCGTTCTCTGCTTGGACGGCATCGATGTTATTTTCCACCAGTTTTCCCATCAACAGCTTGATCAGATGAATCTTGTTGTTTGAACTCGAGAGGAAGATTTCCTGTTTGACAATCAATTCATTGTCCATGGTGCACTGTATATCTTCTTACATCTTGAGTCAATTCAAGTGTTGAGAGCATAATTTGACGAAAAATATGTCCGGAAACCGCATTTTCAGGAGATTAAAGACTCGATAGGAAATTTTCAGGAGCGAATAACTAGAGAACGGTTAGGGATGGAACGATTTCGTGGGAACCAGAATGTTGGAAATTTATTCGGCTTTCAAAATTACATGCGACATTTTTATAGTACCAACTGTTGTCCAAGTTATGAGCAGAGAACAAAGAAAAGTAAAAAAAATTGGGCTTTTTGGAGCCCCCCCTACGTCCGGCGCACCTCCTAGAGTCAGGAACTTTTAGTATGTTAACTTCAAAACTTCCCTAAAATCATCCCTGGAGTAAAAATTCTGCTTCCCTTCATGCACTCTGCACTCTACACCCCCTTTATGATCATTCATTGACTGGACCTTCATAACAATTTACAACTTATATTCCTTATTTAGATTGAATATAGGACGTTATTTGTCTACTAAAAATAACGTCGACATTTATTTCTTCCATATTTTCCAAAAAACTCCCTTAAATCAGCTTTAACAGAATCGTACAGCCACTGTTAAAAAGCACTTCGTATAGGTACTTACACTTAGTTTTAATTAATCATTGACACTCTTAACAGCACTTTGTGTACCTGCACTTAATTATAATTAATCAATGACATTTTTCATACTTATATAGAAACATATGTGATAATCATTGTTTTACTATGTCCAAAACTGTTAGGTAGATAGATAGATAGATAATGTTTATTCATATACCATTACTGGTGTCGAATACATAACAATTAGGTATATAGGTAACATACAAAAATAATAGAAAACAATAACAATTATACATTAATAAAATGTCATAAAAAGATAAAAGAAAATGTAATTGTATAAAAATTTACTTATTCCCACTTTAAAGTGTCATTAATATATTCCTCCATACTTTTGATTTTAACATTGTTTTTAAATTTTGATTGAAAAATTTTGACTTGAGATTTCTGATATCGATTGGAATTTTGTTATATAATACTATTGATTGATGTACAAAAGATCTTAGAAAAATGTCATTCTTTGGGATTTCCCCCCTAATTTCGTTATTTTTTCTAGTTTGATGATTATGGACAGAAGTTCCTACACTAAATTCCCCTTTATGTTTGTGCATGTAACTCAAGCAATTTAATATATTTATATAAAGAGATTACCGTCATGATGTTTAAATCTTTGAAATGTTCCCTACAAGATTCTCTTTGAACTAAGCCTAACATTGCTCGAATTGCCTTTTTTTGGAGTTTTAAAATAATTTTGATATGACAACTGTTTCCCCAAAATTGTATTCCATATTGAATTATTGATCCAAAATACGCATGATAAACCATCAATAAAGTTTTTAAATTTAAAGTGAATCTTAATTTTTTTAGCACAAAAATTGCCGAACCTAATCTAGATTTTAAATTTTCTATATGGTTTATCCACGAAAGTTTTCGATCCAGAAATATTCCTAAAAATTTACAATTCTCTGTTATTTCAAAATTTGTGTTTGTATAGGAAACGTTTTTAATGGGAAAAGCTACCCCGAATCCAATAATTTTAGTTTTGTTCGTGTTTATTATCATTTTATTTTTCCTAAACCAGTTGATTGTTTGTGTCATCGCTGTTCTAATTTTTAAAGTGAGTTCTTCAACGTTTGTTCCGCAAACACATAAATTTGTATCATCTGCATATATGATCGATTTACAATCTTTAATTTTGACGTGGTTAGGTAGGTCATTCATGAAAATGTTAAAAAAATTTGGTGACACTATTGCACCTTGTGGCAAACCTGTATTAATAATTTTACTTAGATCTGATACGTATAATTTCTGATGCCCATTCTCTACCCATTGTACCTATCTATGTTTCAAAAATATGTTAGAAATGCCCACAATATTCTCATAATTTCTCTCGTCTTGCAATAAACACTTTTGCCATTGTATGATGATGGACAATCATGTATTATAATAAGCATACTTTCATTTTCACCCTCTATATCATTCATGTTGCTGACATTGGCGAAGCCTAATACAGGCTGTTCCGACTTGAATCCTGCTGATAATTTTGAGAGTGGATAATTTATCAAAAATTAGCTGAGTTGACCATATTTTCTCGAAACTCGAATTTTCTCATGACCACTCTGCCCCCACTCAACTCAGAACCACCGGTTACTTCACTACTGAGTAGTGAACTACTTCCACTAATGAGTAGATAAGTACCCAATCATTTGAATCAAATCTTTGTCAAATTACCTCAACCCGCTCACGAATCAGCCATCAAAAAGCAATAAACAAGTCGAACTTTGAACTGTTTAATTGTTTATACCGGGTGTTTATGAACGATTGTTATCATATCGCCTTTGGAATCTCCTATCACTCTTTCAAATCGTGCCTTTCACTGCGACTTTTGGCCTGACCAAAGCCTGCCGCGATCACAGACGTTTATAAACACCCGGTACATGGTCACGATACAAGACGGAGAAATGAGTTGAGAGGTTGTTTTGCCAGACTGGCCGTTAGCCAGAAAAATCCGGGATATATGGGATCGAGACTCTCCAATCATCTTGTTCACATAAGTCCTCAGTTCGGTACGATTGAAAAAACAACAATTTTTAAAATCCATTTGAAGACTTTTCTTCGAAGTAGAAACTACTATTCTGTTGATGAGTTTCTTGTTGACGAAGCCGAAGTATTAAAGCGTCGTGCTCTGTACTTGGTGGCTATGTTATTTGTACACTGTGTTTTGTGAACATAATATTCTATACTTAGCACCTATTTTATACCCATACTTTGTTATTTCAATGTCTCTTTTTTATTCTGTTATTTGTTTGATGTCGATTATTTATTCATTCATTTATGTTACCTAAATTGAGTGGATTAAGTACTTGTAGTGACCGAGCCCAAACTTATTATTAAACTTATCATTATTTATTAGCTGTATCTTCATTATTGAGCTTTGCGAAGCATGTTCTTGCGGTGAGCTTTATTTTTGGTGATTTATTCACCCCAAAAATTGATAGAGTTGAAGTCGGGACATTCTACACAGGGTATTTGGTGAGGAGAAAATTTAATAATAATTTGAACAATAATTGAGTCAACACTCCAGATCATAAAATACCTATAATTTATAGGTCATCGTAGAGAGTATAATATTAGATATAATTATGATAATAAAAATAAATGGTAAATAAATGGTATTTATTATAATAATAATGATTGAATAGTTGATAAAAGAGAAAAAGTCTGTTGTACCAATCGAATACTTTGTCGATTAGTATCCAGGAACCTGTGGGAACTCCTGTTCACGGCCTCTTTTAGAGTAAAGAATTGGAATTGAAGAAAAAATTGAAACTTTGCAGGAAATTATAAAAAGTAAAACACACTTGTGAGCTTCATGTACCTTGATGTAATATCCTGCCTCCATGCCGTCTTTTATGTAATTTCGACTCTTGCTGAGCCCCTTGCATTTTCTGTGGATTTTGGAGTACCAAACAACTTTGTGCTGTCATAACATATTCGGAGCTCCATTGGACCCCCTTGTGTCTTCGAATGTGATTGCAGCCCTGATTAACCCTTCATATTTTTTCCTGGTTTTCACACTAACTACCAGTTAGTCCTACTTTTAAGTTGTTTTGTTATACAAAGCTCTACCAAGCCATCTTGTATCTCCAATATCGTTTGGAGCTCTGTCGAGTTCTTTGCATTTTTCCAAGGCTTTCGGAGCACTGATGAGCTCTTTGTGTCCTAGCTTAATATCCGGTCCCCTGAACTCTGCACTCTTATAGTAGGAATTCTAATTTGTCGTTTTGGCAGCTTTGAATTCCCCTTGAAAAAGTACCCTGACAATGTCTAGATTAGAAAAGGCCACCTTGTGGTATTCCTCCTTTGTTTTGTTTGTACGTTGGTACCTGAAGTAGGTACGGTGGTTGACGTTCGTAGCGCTTGCCGATGGGAGAGGGAGATGGCGCTGCGCTAGGCGGGGCCGGGCGAGCGGCAGCCGCGGGCGGACGGAGAGAAGGATCAGCTGTGGTGGTGAAGAACACGTGATTTTCAGTGCATCAAGAGTGCGTGGTTTTTACAACTCTAAGGTCGGTCTTTCTTTGATTATTGTACCGTAATTTTGGCTTCCACTCACTCACCAAATCATGCATTTCGATACCTATTTTGTCCGCGAAATTATTGTACATAACCCGAAACTCTTTGTTCTCTGTGTTCTCCACGGGATTGCATAACCCGCAGTTTTTCCCCTTTGAAATCAAGGTGCTTCGCACAGCTTTGAATTTTGTGTAATTTATCTACTCCCAAATGATCTCAATGTTGACGGCAACAGCCGTAAATCTAGTGGGTGTGCTTTTTGTGCACTCATGGCGTGACCTCAAGACCGCGCTATCGCGCGTACTTCGAGGTTTTATTAATTGTTTCTTTCCACAAGTTACGTCACAAACAGTAAGACGACAAAAAGAAACTCTACTACGCCAAAATCAGCCGCTAAGTAGAGAACATCACTTTTCATGATTCATTCACATTTCATTGTTCATTGTAGGGTTATACCTGAAAGTAAACGAAAAAAGGAAGGCTTGCACGCTTCTCCGTGTCCTGGGGGGAGGGTTCCACCTGCTCGTATGAATCTGCCTTGTTGAGTCTACTAACATTTTAGTAGTTAACGTGATCCTTTGTTGTTCCTACTTATGATGCAATTCTGTAAAGGATAGCATTCTGTAGATACTCTGTTATTCAAAAGAAATCCTGTCGGCTATTGGTTTGCCTTGTGTAACGGAGCGTTTGTGGAATGTTGCTTTTGGGGAATCGCTACATTAGTTTCCCATTCTTTCGCCGCTGCTTCAGACTTCGGGTTTGTTTCGTTTCACTGCCCTGTTTTGACGGGCATATTTATTTATAAACATATTCGGTAGTATCAGGGAACTTCCTCACCAAGAATGCGTACGTTGAATGTTGGAGTTCGAATGGAGTATGAAAGTGGTGTGAGTACTCAATGATTGTGGTTGCAATTATCGTTTCTCGATAATACCGACAATGTCCAATCACAAGCTAAACTGTAATTTGACTTCTTTTGTTTGTAAAGTGTAACATTAATTGCCGAGCGTAAAGTTTCCTTTTGTTGTTACGTGAATAACTTGTAAACGAAACAAACTTTCAAAGAGGTTCAAGCACCGATTCACGCTGACTTGATCAATGCAAACTGGAGTGACTTCTCTGTCATTTCATCATGACTCATTCACACTTGACTTTTGTTCAGATCATTTGGGAAGGGATTTTTCAGCAATCAACCAGGCTATACGCGGGGGTTTCTTTGACGTGTTCTTCCCATGTGTGCCTGTCAGCGAATACGTCACTTTTCCTATGCGATAAAATTGACAGTTGACATGTTTCCTGATTTCTTGTTTTGTTTTGCAATCTGATTTTGTGTTCATTTTATTGTTGTAAATTCCTGCATTGTCTAAGTATTTTGTGTTGATTTTTCTTGTTTCATTTGTCTTTGTATTTTGTTGTTCTTCATCAATGTTGTGTCATTTATCACTGTCAGTAGGTGTTTTGAGAAAAGAAACAAATTCATCAAAAACTTTGCAATTGATTTTCAATAAACATTCATTTTGCTTGCATTTCATTCGCGTTTCATTCAAGAATCAAACCTCATCCCCCACGACACATTCTCATCTCGAGTAAGAACCCGACTCAACACAACGTAGGTAAAATGTAAACGACGTGGGGAAGGGAAGAAACAACGACGATCTCAGCCGAACATCGAAAACGGGGTTACACTACAGAATGGTGCCGTGACCAGGATAAACTACGTTATCATTACAACCTTCAACCGTTTTTTGAATAAAAAATAAAAACAAAAATTCAAATTCCTGTTTTCTCACGATATCTCAAAAACCAAAATCGATACGTCAAAGTTCTTTTTGGATCATTGATCGTCATGAAAATGCGCAACTTTTTCCTAATTTAACCGACTTTGTATCTCTCAAGATGAGCGAGATACCCATGCTTAGCCTCGAAAAACGGACACCCTGTATAGGTCGAACGGTTCATTATGATACAGGGGAATTTTCAGCATAAATACAAGTTTGTCGTTGTAAATGTATGAGTTTACTTCGGTGAATAAAGTTATTTTGGGTACGATGTATTCCCTTATAAAGTCAATGATTTCGGTGTCGAAGTTATTTTTATCGATTTGGACAAGTAATCTCTGTTTGTTTGGGAACGGCTTTATAATTTTGGTTCGAGCTAGAGAGTGATTGACCAGTTCGATTCCAATTTGATTTTGACCTTTATTCAATATATCGTCAGATATCGGAATTTCAACAATAGGGTTTTCTTGGTCATCAGAATGTTGAGTACCGTCATCATTTTCAGGCTCTGGTAATGAGTCATCAGGTTCTGGTAATGTGTCATCAGGTTCAGGTACCTGCTGGATGTCGTTTTCGTGGTCGCGATCTATAACAACTGGTTCGGGGGTTTGATCATCGGCTTCGTCTATAGCTATTGTTGGTACGATTTCGGGCTCAGTTTCGTTAAGAATGTAAATACGTATATTGATGAGAGTGTTCCGTAAGGTGATTTCGATCATTTGAGATATTCTTTCCCATTTTAGGCCATCAAGCCCACAGGAAGTTTTTGGCATAGCAAGACCTTCAACATTATGTCGTAAACAGAGATCTTTTAAATAGGTGAGTGATTCTTGCAGATTTTCGTAGGTAGGCTTGGCATGGTAACTAGATTTCGTGATCATATAATAAACGTATCTAGAAGGGAGTTTCAAGCAGGCGACCTCTCCAACTTTTTTACGTTGTTTGGTTAGAGTCGATATATGATTAAATCTTGTTCGAAACTGAACTGCGATCCCTTTGTTCATTATAAGGGCTTGATAAATACAGTGAGCAAGGGAGAGATGTTCGGGGGCGTGAAAAAAGGTTTCCATTCAAAATTTTGATTCAATTTGAATTTTCTTTTTGTGACGTCGAAGGCATACCGATCTCTGATTGTTTGTCTATGTTGGCGAATAGAAATTTTTTTTCTAATTCGTCATTGAATTCTCTGATATAATCATGAATATTCTGAGGTATATTGGATTCATTGATATTGATTTCTATGCGAGATAGAGCCTCTGCATTGGAATTCAATTTTCCTTTTTTAAAGATGATTTTATGATCATATTCCTCGAGCTTGAGGCGCCACCTGACCAGTTTGGAGTTAGGTTCCTTGAGGGAGAATAACCATATCAAGGGTTTGTGATCAGTGATAATATTGAACTTACGCCCAAAGAGATAGGGCCTAAAGTACTTCACGGCGTACACAATTGTCAGAAGGTCCTTTTTGATCGTGGAGTAGTTTTGTTCCGTATCATTGAGAGTTCGTGATGCAAAGGCCAAGGGCAGGTCATTACCAATGGGCCCTTGAGACAAAACGGCTCCAACGGCTACGTTGCTCGTATCGGTGGTCAGGTTAAACGTTTTAAAAAAATCAGGATACTGAAGGATGGGCTCGTTCATCAATATCTTTTTGCATGTGTCGAAACAAGACAAGACATCATCATTATGGGTAATTGTGGCATCTTTTTTCGAACATTTAGTCAATGGCTTGGTGAGTTTCGAGAAGTCTTTGATGAACTTCCTATAGTAGCCCAAGAGCCCTAGAAATCCTTTTAGCTGCTTTGGCGTTTTTGGGATGGGAAAATTTTGAATGGCCCTAACCTTTTCTAGATTGGACTTGATGCCATTGGGTGCCATGCCAACATGACCCAAGTAATTTACTTCTTTTCTTAAGAACTCGGACTTGTCCAGTTGAATTTTGAAACTTGCTTGCTCTAATCGTTGGAAAACTTGTTTTAGGTTAACCAAATGGTCCTGAAGTGACGCACTGAAGATGATTATATCGTCTAGATAGACTAGACAAAGCTTATTCTGTATCCCGCATAATATATTCTCTACAACGCGCTGGAAGGTCGTCGGAGCGTTCTTTAACCCAAAGGGCATGCGTAGGTACTCATAGTGCCCATTTTAGACCGTAAATGCGGTCTTTTGAATGTCTCCCGGGCCATTTCAATTTGGTGGAAACCAGAAGCCAGGTCTAACAGGGTAAAGTACCGACAACGTCCCAGTTTGTTAAGAATGTCTGGAATGTTTGGCAATGGATACCTGTCGTCGATGGTTTTTTCATTTAGCTTCCTGTAATCGACAACAATACGCCATTTTTGTCTACCACTGGCGTCAGGTTTCTTTGCCACTATCCAGATCGGTGAACTCCATGGCGAACCGCTGGGTCTTATGATTTTTTGGTCTAACATCTTTTGAATTTGTGTTTTTACTTCATTTTTAAGGACGAAAGGGTATCTGTAAGTTTTTGAATATACTGGCATTTCGTCTGATGTTTTGATATGATGTTTGATCGCATTTGTAAAAGTTAAAGGGGTATCTTCATCGTAAAAAATATGAGAAAATTCTTTTACAAGGTTTTCAATGGCAAATTTTTCCTCAGCATTCATGTGTTCAATTCAAATTTTGGGTTGATTGCATTGTTTGTGTTTAAAGTGATGGAAATTAGAGCATTCCATTGAGTTTTTCTAAGAATCCTCAGCAGCAATCGGCTCGGATTCGAGAGGTTCTGAATAAAGTGGTTCAGAAAAGTCGAGGTTGATGGGTTGTTCAGTTTTATTCAAAATCGTTACGAAAGCTTCATGGTTTTTTGCAGTAGTCAAGCACTCTGGGATCTCACAGCCATGTGATGATACATGGGGAATGATGATGTCACCATTGGCGATGGTAGTTCTCACCTCGACAATTTGTTTGCAACGAGGGATTATTGAACAGGTATTAATTAGTTTTTGGGGAAGATTTTGAAAATGAATTTTCAGGTTTCCAAACGGAGTCACCAGTGTTTGACTATCGAAATCCAGAGTAGCATTCAAAAACTGCCAGTTGTCGAAGCCAATTAGTCCTTTGAAGATACTATTGAATTTGAATAATCGAAATTTCATAAATTCACCTGGGCGATTAAATATGTAGGGAACTTCCATCCATCCGCTATATTTATGCGCCGAGGTTGAAAACATGTTTGATACAATAAATGGATCGAATTGAATGGTGTCTGGGGAAATCTGCTAAGGATCAAGGATCAACAAAGGATTGGCTAGCATCTGTGTCTATCAAAAACTTCGAGTCTTTAAAATTTGAGAAGATAACATACGGTAATTGATTTGTATGCTCTTCGCTATGATTAAGGGTTACTTGTTAAATTCCGTCGCTGAGGCCGGAATTAAAAAATTTCCGTCCTCCTCTACATATTGATGATTAGGTCCGTTAGTTGGTCCGTTAGTTGGTCCGTCAATTTCTGGGATATCTTGAGTTTCGTTATGATGGAACTGAGATTTGTAATTATTATTAGGTCTGTATTCTGGGGAAAATTCGGTGGTCTCTGTTGGGTCTGCCTGGTACTTATACTCATGGGTATCGGCGGCGTAGATGGTCTGTAATTCGGGTTCGGTTTGAAAACATTCTGGTCCCTGTTTTGATAATTATTTTGGAAATTATTCGGTCTAAAATTTTGCGGTTTAGGGTTTCTGAAAGATTGTGCATTGTGATTGTGAAGAATTTGGGTCTCTGTATTTGCCGCGGCTGTACATTGATTGGCTGAGACGGGAAGTTTTGCTTAAATGTATTTGAGTTTGAGCTCTGTGGGGTTTGACCACCTGAATTTGGAGATTTCTGGTAATATTCCACATTGTTTTCTTCATTAATGTATTGAAGGGCGGTTTGCAAATCTGGAGGCCTCATGGCCCGAATTCCGCTTCCGAGGGGTTCTCTCAGACCGGCGAGGAACGTCTTCAGCGCTAACTTATTATACAATTCCTTTTCAATAACTTGACCTTCCGCAGTTGGTTCATGCATCGTAACATATGAGCAAAGCAAGTTCAACAATCCCACCACTTTATCATAAAAATGCAGGCTGGTTTCGCTGGATTGTTTACTGAGAACTAAATCCCTTATTAAGCATATCTCGTCCCGTTGGTCGCTGAAATTCCGCGATAAAGCATCGCGAAGGTCGTCCCATGTTTCCACGGGTGATCTATTTATGGCTATCTTTGCATTTCCCGTCACAACATTGCGGGTTGTTTTGGTCAATAAAGATATCTATTATGGATACCGCTGTAGTCAAGAAATTATTCAATTCGTTGGAGTTGCCGTCATAAAGGGGTACGCAGTTTAGGTATTCAGGTTTAAACTGCATCGCAACCCCAACTACTTGCTGCGGAGACTGTTGCACCACTCCTTGAGGAGAATTTTGCGCTGGAATATTATTACTGAAGTGTTGTTACTATTTTTAGTTGGAATCAAGTGATTATTGATTAAACTTGTATTTATATTGAAAATCTCGGGATCAGGGGAGTCGATATTCAGTTGTTGGATTCCTTCGATTAATCATTCGATTTCAGACATAAACTGTATATCAGAAAAATCGCTCACCCTGAAAATCTGGAGTTGCATCTGTGTGTAGTCGGTAGCTCTGGGATGTCTCAAAAGGGCCGGTGGTTATTCGATGCTTGGAATGCCACTGGAGTCCTTTTTTAACTGCGATTCGCGATGAATCGAGGGAGCACAGGTTTACTGGATTAATTGTTGGAACAAACAATTTTCGCGATGAAAAATGTCCAGTAATCCTACCTTGATAACTGCGCCAATTATATAAATTGGGACCGAACAAGCGTTTTTAAAAAATATTTTATTTACTAAAGAACGTACATTTAAGCTTCTATGCGGATATAATAATAATGAATGCTACTACAATGCGTTTCTATTATAATAAATCTGGAAGTGCTGATTCCGCAGTGCTGACATTGCACCAGTGCGGCAGTGGCGTTGATGTAACTTTGAGTAACACCAGTCGTTACTACGGCTTTTTCATTCAACATACCGGAATTCACCATAGCAATGAATACTATCTGATGTTAAAATCAACAAGTGTGTGGTCGGTGACGTCATGATTTTGATTATTGTGTTTTGCTGGACAGTGAAGCAGAATATCTGGCTTACTGGGCCAGATACAGACATCGGCGACACATCAATGGAAAGCCTAGAGAAAGAGGATCTTTTTTTCATCTGGAGTATTTTCTTGAGTCGATCATGAATTTTCGAATTCTTGTGACTCGCTCGACTAAAATTGCATTTTATTGGAAACTGGAGCACCTACAATACAAGCATTGGCGCCCCCTCAAAAGAAAGCTAAAAGGTCAGGCTTTCCCCCAATGGCAAAACAATTTTTGTTGTCTTGAAATTTCCTAAGAAAATCGCGCTGGATTGTTTCAGCTGGGACACCTGTATATGTGATGAATTAATAGTATATTATTCAACAAGCGGGTAATGATTGCTTCTAACTCATGAGGATGCAGTTTGCCGACACGAGCCTTGGCTAGTGTCGTGAAGCATCCGAATGGGTAATAGCCATTACCTGCAAGTAGAATACTATGCTTCATCAAGTCTTATTGAAAAATGCAGGCATGTATGCGCATGATAATGCATGCATTATTTAATAGGATTGGATAAAATATATTTTCCATAAGATAGATAAGAAGAGATTAGATGAGGTTCATTGATGCTGATTACAAATTCATTGCTCACACAGTTCAGGAAAATGTCACATAAAATCAAAAGGTCATGGGTATAAAATATTTATTAGAAAATGTTCCTCATCATCATCAGAGCACAGCATAGACATAGATTTCTTATTCAAAAGCATCTGGCTAGGTTGGTACACAAAAAGGTTGGTACTTAGTTCAATTATTCACAAAGGCGATACAAAGTATCGTGGATTGCCCATTTTTTTTGCTTTGTCATTTGCCGCGCCAAAGGCCATCCAGTCGACTTTTGATCTCTTGTCCCAACAACAACGCATGAAAATATTCATTCGGCAAACACGATTTTTTCATTCCAATCGCGCGTACCTACCTGTTTAATCAATGAGCATACGTATTTCACTAAGAATATTCTGTTCAAATGTAGGTTGAAGCTTCACCGATTCAGCGATTTTCATGAAATGGATAATGGGTATGTACTTGCAAATTATAGAGATAGTCCAGTGAAATGAGAACTCAACGTGGAACTAATTGGGGACTCGATGAAAAAATATAATAACAGCAAATCCACACCGTCAAAAGAAACATAAAAAAATATATAAAAACCGAAAAATTGAGACTTTTTTGCCATGTTTCTTAATCAATGGTTGAAATAAACGGTAACATTTTACAATTTTTACCATCCTCTCACTGCTCCAGAAGAAAGATTGCGGCGCAAGTTTTCTAATCTTCCTGATTTTTTCACCATAATTTCCTGGAATTCAAGTCCCTCACTGGCTCCAACTATGGCAAAAAACTTGGAGTTTGGAGTGAACTCGCTAATGAAGCTTTCGGTAAAACCCGCAGTTAGATGGGCATCATATTCACAGGGTGTTCACCTTTGTCCAAGATAATTTTTGATCTCATGGTATCTTATTATTGCAGAACATCCTGTTGTATTTATTGTTTATTTCTTATTTGTTAACTTGTGAGACAGGGAAATAACACAACTGTACTTTGAGAGCGTTGCATAGTAAGTGCCTTTATTCATACACCTACTTCCGAGGGCTGCGTCCACTTGCGCGTGGAGACTGCGCGTACTGGTATGATACTTATGTGCAACTGCACGTACACTAGTGTCAGCCTGGTTGCCTACATGGCTATGTTATTTAATATTTACACAACATCTACCTTTCTTAATTTTAAGTACATACATTTAAATCACTAACTTATCTAACTTACTAACTAACTTAAAATACTAAAGATCCATTCGAATTACTGGTTTCACAATTCGACCAGATCTGGATCTGCTACAATCGGTGTGGTGGTCTTTTTCCGGACTTTCATGAATAACAATATCTTCCGGAATGTCACGAATAACAATATCTTCCGGTGTATTTATTTTAGGGGTGGTATCATGATGGGTATCAGACAGACTATCAGGTAATTCATAGTTACGGACACTAGTGCTGCTTTTAACACGACTGTTGTGTCATTGTTGCCATTGTTAATTTTAATGAGATGCCATCTATTTCTAACAAATCTTCTACCTGTTTCGTCAACTTCCACCATGTAAGATCTATCATATCCCAGTCTGTTATCAATAACTACACCTTTAACCCATTTTTCTTTTCCTCTTCCAAAATTTTTTATCAAAATTCTATCTTCTTGATTTAGTTTACTCAACTTTTTTGCTGTTTTGTTGTAATGTTCAACAGTTTTTAATTGCTGGTTCCTTAATATGGCTTTGACTTTGTTGTAATTATTTATTTTTGGTCGTAACAGTTGTTGACTTATTGGTAGGGTCGTTCTCAGCCTTCTGTTGAACAAGAGTTGCGCTGGGCTTGGTAACCTTTCTGATATTGGCGTATTCATTAGCTCGAGAATAACTAAAAGGAGATCTGTACCATCTATTTCAGCTTTCTTTATGGTCTTTTTGACGGTTCCGATTGCTCTTTCTACTTGTCCGTTCGACCTTGGGTAATGTGGGCTGGATGTTCTGTGATTGAAACTCCAATATTTGCTGAATTCCGCAAAATTATAAGAATTGAAAGGAGGGCCGTTATCTGTCATAATGATGTTTGGAATGCCATGCCTACAAAATATTTCCTTCATAAATTTGAATACTTCCGTGAAGTTATTATTTGTTATTTGTTTTAGTTCTATAAATTTTGAAATGTAATCTATGGCTATGATGTATTTTGCTCTGTCTGTCTCAAATATGTCCACTCCTATTTTTTGCCAAATGCTGTCTGGTATTTTGTGTGGAATTAGGGGTTCTTTTTGGTTTTCATTTTTTAAAGCTTAAGCATACTTCACAGTTGTCGATCAAATTATTGACGTCGTTATTCATACCTGGCCAAAAGAAAATATCTCTGGCCCTGAGCTTGGTTTTTTCTCTCCCCAAATGTGTCTTGTGTAGTAGCTTCAGCATTTCTTTCTGTAAAGTTTCCGGAACTAGAACCCGTTCACTTTTGAAAATTAAACTTTCTTTTGTTGACAGTTAGTCACGAAATGGCCAATAAATTTTCAAGTTATTACATGCATGATTCTGATAAAAAATAAGATCTTTCAAGTGACGTGACGTGCTTCTAGAAAATATATACATAAGTATATACATGCATATGCCTATATGTGCACACCTCTACTTATGAGTTACCTACCTGTAGAGGATCACAGCATTCAAATCTTGTGTCATTCAGCACCTTATTACTTGGCATTCGGCGTGTCTTTGATTCAGCATTAAATATTTTTGATGCTGGAAAATAACGCAAGTTTCTCGATATTTTTACTAAAACATTATAATTACCAGCAATAATACCCATAGCTACGTATTATTGTGTATATGTATAACATAATAAGTGATAACCATGAGGATTAAGTTACCATTTGTTTATTTGTAATTAAGACAATCTCTTTTTGGACATAAATTAGTAGGTATAGGTAAATCTAGAAATGAATATTTCTGGAATAATGCCTCCGATCGTATCTAATAAACTAGGAGCAAGCTGGAGAATACTCATCATGGACTCAGATACAGTGATGGAGATATTCCATATGAAAAAGTCTACTCCATATTACATCACCTGGCTTCCAACGTAGATATTATTTTTGTAAAAGGACAACAGAAGAAGGCTTTCCTTGAGGAAATTATTGAGAGATATTGTGATGATGAATTATGTGTTGAAATTATGAATGTTGGAGAGGAGGATAGTGTGATGAAATTTGACAAGATATTACCACAGTGTAATCACCATTTTTTGGAACCCCGTATTTTTTCTTTGAATAATTGCATGCTACTTTATACTTGGTTAATCACTCAACTGCCCAAATAAACTCTGTCCTATTGATTCGCTTGTTTTATTTCCCGAGACTGCATAGTTCCTTTTGTTCACTTCTTTAGAATGTTCTAGAATGTCATCGATCAGTAACACTTGTTCCCAAATATTGCGCAATTTCACGCAATAACTTCCAGAGCTTGTTCATGTCAGCACTTTCAGTTGCTTTGGAACCTTGCTGGCTTTCTTCTAGATTTTTCGAGGTAGACCCTTATTTGCATCACATGTTGCAACGTTAACCTTGACATACAATGAATCATCATGTGACCTGGTAAACAATTCCCTGAACAGTTGTGTCATTTAGTAACAATATTCTAGATTTTTCCAAACCATTGCGCAATTTTACGCAATACCTAGCTCCTAACTCTTAATATGTAAGTTTGGCTACTACTACCACTACACATTAGGGCTCCGTCCCCTTTAGGACCCCTCCAGTTGAGAATCAAGATGGATAGAATTAAAACGACTGCCAGTAAAGCATAAAGAGCGAGTAGTGTTCTGTGTGTATTAAAATAAGTATGCATAAAACTGTTTACTCCAAACTCTAAACTAAATAAAGCTCTAACCGATAACAGCTAATGTGTATTTTTATTCGTATAAACCTCTCTCATACATTCTTAAAGTTGAGTAGATGCGCTGTCCTACTACTACGCATGCGCACTTGTTTGATTTTTGACCCAGAGATAGTTGTGCCTATGACTTGACCTTGAAAAATTAACCGAAACACGTCAGCTGAAAGCAACCCTACCCTCCTTTTTTACCTATATGAGAACAACGCTAAAATATCATGACTCATCGCAATAACTGGTAAACAAGTTCGTTTGCAATTTAGTAAACAATTGCATCATTTAGTGACAATATTCTAGACTTCTCCAAAGAATTGCGCAATCTTACGCAATAGCTTTCGGAACTTGTTTCTGACAACCCTCAAGTTGCTTTGGAACCTTGTTGGCTTGCTTCTAAATTTTTCGAGGTGAACACTTAGGTATTGCGTCACATGTTGCAATGTTAACCTTAAAAAACAATGAATGGTCATAATAACTGGTAAACAATTTTGTAAACAACTGTATCATTTAGTAACATTCTTCTAGACTTTAATTAACTATTGCGCAATTTCACGCAATAACTTCCGGACTTGTCCATGACAGCACTTTCGTTGTTTTGGAACCTTGTTGGCTTTCTCTAGAATTTTTTTCGATGCAAACACTTATTGCATCACATGTTGCAACACCAACCTTGAAATACAATGAATCATCCCGTGACCTGGTGAACAATTCCCTTAACAGTTGTGTGATTTAGTAACAATATTCTAGACTTTTCTCAACTATTGCGCAATTTTACGCAATAACTTCTGGACATGTTCATGTTAGCACTTTCGTTGTTTTGGAACCTTGTTGGCTTTCTCTAGAATTTTTTTCGAGGCAAACACTTATTGCATCACATGTTGCAACACCAAACTTAAAATACAATGAATCATCACGTGACCTGGTAAACAATTCCCTTAACAGTTGTGTCATTTAGTAACATTATTCTACACTTTTCTCAACTATTGCGCAATTTTACGCAATAACTTACTATTAACTCATACGTAAGTTTGCCTACTACTACACACTAGAGCTCCATCCCTTTAAGGGCCCCCAGTAATGAAAGAATTAGGATGAATCGGATCAAAACGACTGCTAGTAAACATAAAAAGCGTGTATTGTTCTGTGTGTATCAAAATAAGTATGCATAACAATGTTTAATCTAAACCAAATGAAACTTTAACCAATAACAGCTAATGTGTATTTCTCTTCATATCAACCATACATTCCTAAAGTTGAGTGGATGTGCTGCTCTATTCCCACGCATGCGTAATTTTTGACCCAGAGATAGTTGCACCTATGGCTTGACCTTGAGAAAGTAGTTGAAAGCAACCCTGGCCTCCTTTTTTCTATTATTAAATATTCCATTCTTATAATTTCATTGATTTTCTTACATGTATATAGCTATACACCAATTAAGCAGTAATTGTTTACATTTGTCTTTTTTCCCCCCACCATCCTGATTACACCCCTGATTATGCTGAATTTGAGAGGAGGAGGGGAACTATGCAACCAGATGTACACCTAGTAATAAATCCCCAGATTTAATGGTAATGTGGGTTCGCATCGGTACTAAGAGATGTTGGCATTATATAGGTTTGTATCCATGCTAAATGAAGCTTCGCAGTTGTACCGGTAGATTGCGCTACTGCATAGATTACTGTAAACGCCGGTAATGCGGATTTCTGTAAATATCGGTAGATTCCTGTAAATGCCGGTAATGCAGATTACATCGATAGATTCCTGTAAATGCTGGTAATACAGGTTCCTGTAAATATAGGTAGAGTCCTGTAAATGCCGGTAATGCAGGTTTCTGTAAATGTCGGTAATGTTAGTTCCTCTGCGCGCTGCTAGGTGGCGCTACTGTCGGTGACCTTGAAGTGCGCCAGAACCTGTATAGCTATACTACTCACCTGATTGCAGATTTGAGTGAAGTTCCCTAACCCAACGTGGAATAGAGCTGCTGGATAAGTCTTTGAGTTCCAAACTACAGCACCAGCCGGATAATAAATTCATGAAATGTAAACATCCAAATTTTGTATAAATTACTTGATCGATGAATCAACTAATGGCTATTAGTTCGATATACCAAGACAAAACTCAGTGAACAACTATCTCTCTCTCTAAGTAGGAACAATTAAATAATGAAGATTTCTTTTCGTACAAATGAAAAATGGGCGAGCAGGAAGAAAGGGTTGAAATTGAAACTGGACGAAGGAATCATCACTTATGCTAAGAACTAAACTCAAGTGCGTTAGGAAACGGGTTCACCAATAGGACTAAAATCAGAAAAAATGCGAAACTGAATCTAATTGAAAGGGTTGGGTAATTAGTCGCAGGGTTTTCGCACGTAGTTAGGGAGGACTTTTCTTCCAGAAACCGAATGTAAACTTGACTAATTTCTAACGGTAGCTGGTGTCAGCACGCTTAGAAGTTATGTAATGAATAATCAAGATGAACTGAATCAAATTGGCGATGTTTGAATATTTCGTGATAAAGCTCAGGTGTGGTGTTGAATGACTTTGTTTATTTCTCAACATTTATTCAATTCATCCTCTTTTAAAGAACTGAGGTTACTACTATAGTATGCGTAAGGTATTACCACGACGGGATATTGAGAAATTTATTTAGATGACTCAGGTGAAGGTAATTAAAAATCCACGGAGATGAAAGAAATAAAACACAACGTAGGGTCACTAAAAGTATCACAGCTAAATAATTTGATTTAGGAAGAGCAAGTTCACTCAGTATCTAGTTTTATTTATTTGACACCTGTAAAGGTCATGAATGAACATTATTATTATCATTATTTCCTATTCTCCTAGCCGGTTTTTTAATTCCCGTTCCTGTTCTTCTAGAAGATTCTCCAGTTCTTCTATGTCTTCTAGATGCTGTTCTTGTAGAAGATTCCTGTTGTTCATGAAGCAGATTTTTCAATCCTTTTCCCGGCTCATCTAGAAGATTCTTCGATTACTATTTCTCTTCCACGCGTTTATTCTCTTGTTCCATAAAGAGTTTTCAATTGTTCTTTTTTTTCCAAACGCCTCTTCTCCTGTTCTTCTGACTTTTTTGCTGCTGCGTCATCGCCATCATGCTCGCCAAAGTGTCTTCGACTCTTGCCTTTGACGTGCTTCTCGTCTCCGGCATTCACAAATCACAAATGCTCCGAACGTCCTCTAATCGCAGGCCGAATTACTCTCAATTATACCGCTTCTGACACCAAATGCTACGTATTTGGCGAGGGGTTCGATTATAATTGAGACGATTGTTTCAAAACTTACACTGTTTATTACTGCGTACTACAATTAATACACGTCAACAATTATCTACTTGAAATATCGCAGATTGCTACTTTGCTTTCTATCGTACTCGTTCGCTTCCAAATCCAAAACTGCCCGTGAGCCGACGATTGATGCTTTTTATAGGTCCGACTAATCCATCTGGAATGTTCCATGCATTCTCCAGCAGTTTCTCCAGTGAACTGGCATACGATTTTCAGACGACTCCCGAATAATCACACACTGTTTGCGTGCTTCCTGTGTGTTCTGGTATGTGGCACCTTCGCCAAAATGGAAAGATGTGGCTTGACACACTGCTGAAGTCTCCATACGGTTGTACGGGAAAAAGCCTACACGCGCAATCCGGAACACACCAGAACGTTCCGCACTTTTACACTACGACCTGACAGGAAGAGTCTAGAAAGATCGCGTGTTATCCAGAATCGTCGCTCGTAGCAACACGTTTAAACGACGCGACGTAGTGAGTTTCTGCTCACAAGAAATGCATTAGAGACGTCTTCGTTATTAAGTCGTTATAAATATCCCACAGACAAACGGATTTTCTCTACGTTTATCAGGATTGCCCTTGGCGCCTTGCGCTCTACCTTGGTGGAAATCGTCCGTGCGGAGGTTGTACCTTGCAAGCAAATTTTTACTAAAAATGCGATCTTTGGGAAGGGAAAATCTTGTTCGGAAAATATCGGTCTTGAACATTCCCAACTTTACTCCTCAATATTGGACTAACAAACCATCTTCCGCTTCAACACTTCAATTTATTCAGACGGTGGACTTCGAAGATCTGGTAGTAAAAACAAATGGTAAGCCCCAGTTCTCTTACCCGTATGAAATCCGCCACTTCCCTTTATCTATGAACATCCCAAATTACTCAGACTCTCCCTTCGCAAACAGAGCAATATTTAATGACATAATTGAAAAATACTCCAACTATAGCCTCATATACACCGATGCCTCGAAAACAACAAGGAGTGGGGTGTGCATTTCATGTCGTTTCGCCCGAAGACCAAAGAAACAAGTCTTACAAACAGTGTTCTCACTCTTCGACTTATAGTGCAGAAGCCTTGGCCATTGTGAAAGCTCTTGACTGGATTTCCAATGACACATACCAGACTCCAGGATATGTTATACTCTCAGACTCGCTGTCAGTATTAAGAGCATTGCTAGTACGTAGTTCATTGGAAACCCCCCATATTTGCTCAATCTTGGAGAGGTGTCTTGATTTCAAGAGTCAGGGTAAGAACATGAATTTTGTTTGGGTCAAAGCTCACACTGAGAAAGAGGAGAACAAAATGGTCGATCAGATGGCTAAGGAAGCACTATTGGATAACGTGGAGGATTTGAGAGATGGTGTTGTGTCTGGTGACCTAATTAGCGGTCTGGAAAGATAGATGTTTGATGGGTGGCAGGAACGTTGGGAACGGTTGGCTGATGGACAAAATTGCAGGTACTGAAATCGACCGGCTCTTCAGCCTATAAAGAGTAAACGTAAAACATCGTGAGCTTCGGTAATACACCTGAAAAGGGAGATGCCGTCGTCAAGTAACGAGGAGTTGAAAGGTAGAGAAAATGACGGCAGATGTCTAAGAGAAGAACACAAGAAAAACTGGGTATTTCCTGCTCCAGATCATAGAAAAGAGAAGATTCAAGTCTCTTCCGATGTTGGAAACTTCCCGAGTATAGCTGCTGTGCCTTCAGAACGCTCGAAGATAAGTGATTCAGTTGTTTTGTTTCCTGTCAGTTAGACATTATTAATTGTAACATTTAACGAGATAATCACATTCAGGGGAGTAAAGGGAATACACGTAGCTCTTGGGTCACTGTTATTGGGAGCTTGAGAGAGACGAAAAAGTAGAACGATGTCGCCACAAGATTTCCAGATGACCTGCGGCCGAACTACCCCGAGAGCCAGGGTCTGGCGAGACAACAAAGCGTTGACCTGTAGAACGGGTGACGTGGTTTTGAGAGCTACGAGGTATGCTGTCATACTTGATGGGCATGGTTGTGGTATTTTTATCAGTCGAGTTGAATCGCTTTAATGATTTCTTCATACTTTTGTTTACTATGATACATATTGCACTGATCGACTGTCTTCTATATTCATGCCTGAGTCCTGTGAGACAAAGATATCTGGCACAACGGATATTTTTACTTGCTGTCGTGTCTTGTAAGAGAAGGGTATCTTGTGGAAGAAGATATCTTTCCTTACTTTGTTATCTTATGTGATAATATACGTCTTCAACTGTTAAGACCTGGTATTTGATATTGTCGATTTACATCGAGTTATGTTGTGGTATTTATTGTGATAGATAATTGATGATGATTTTATTGACCATGTTGATCATGTTCATTCTTGATCTTTCATTGCCATTATTATTATGGTACCATTAACAGACATCCGGATATGCAACACTGTTCTCTTTTCTTCTTTCGGCAGCAGGGGCCTGTTCAAGAAAACCTGTGCTTAGCCAAACTCGTCGCTATTCCCTCTTTAGATCCCTCGTCAATTTGGGTCACCGCAGATTTTACTAATAAACGTTTGTCTCCCTCTTTTTTCCCTTCGCGCCAAGTGATGTATAGGCGATGCTCACACTTTGGTTCTGCCGTTTAGTTTCCGCTATACAGGTTCCTCAACAATCTAGGTTACTGGAACTAATATGATCTGTTCTAGCGAGAGCGATACTCTCTCTAGACTTTCTCTTGTTCTCTCTGCATCAGTGGCTTACACACTGCATTTCAAATAGTGAGAGGGTTGGGTAATTGAATTGATATTGCATGATTGCACATGAGTCGATATATTTGTCTTTGGAATAAAATTGTTCTTTGTTGATTTTGAAGTCTCTGTGTTTCATTTCCAAGCCTTCACTTACCTGTACTACCTTGGGTAACCACAACATAACGAAAGTTCGAACAAACACTACTAGATAAACACGATTGGCCAAACTAAGTTTTCAACTTGAAGGGGACTCTTCTTCTTCTTCTTTGGGGAATGTATATTTTTATAAGAGGGGTGGGTTGGGAGTTTATAGTACTTTTCCATTCGCCCTGAAATTAATGACTTTCTGCCTGTTTTTTAAAGGATGGCACTATCGCGAAGTTCTTACGTCAGTATCTTTAGAATAAGTGTCAACCATGGATGCTACAAGTCACACATGTTCAGAACTGGCTTGGCGGACAAGCCCATATTGCGAATGCGATGAATTGTCTTTGTGCGATATCAACCACATTTTTTTAAACTCCAATTTGTATAGAAACGCAACCCAATTCACTGAAGAACTTAGGGAAAGAAAAATGTGTCTCCCCCTGGAAATGACCAACATTTTGATCCGAACAATTGAGGATGATAAGGTATTGAGGGCTGTTTTGACCTTCATAAACCGGTGCTTTTTGAAGTTTTGAAAAACCCCAAATAAAATGTACCTACCCATTACCAAAATCAATCAAAAATGATTTTAAGCATGAATGGTATAGCCCAATTATTGACGTCTGTAAGACGATTGTCTCTTATTGGGTAATATCAACAAACTAAGAAAATCGCTATTGGTGGTTTCACTCCCACCTCTATTGCAGATTTTTTGCCAGAACCAGCTGGTAACAGGTGTTTTTGTATTCCGCGGGGCTCAAATAGCCGAGAACGCCTTTTTACCAAGAAAATATCATGGGATGTTTCTTCGACGTAAACTTTTGAAAAATTATTCTGCTCTATAATTAATGCTTCCACCTCGGCTTCCACTTTATCGCTGAATTAATCTATGAAATTACAAAGAAAGTCCGCATCTAAAGCTGCACACAATGGTACACAATAAGTGCGAGTTCACTCTTACTTTTTATCATTGACTCATGCATTTTTCATGAGAATCACGCGGAGCGTAGCCCAATAATTCACGGCGGGTAATAATATTTTGAATCGGCAGAGATATTCATCATCAATTATCTACTTAATTAATTGATTCATAACGCAGTGTTAATTGAGCGATCATTAATTTCGCGCTCGAAGCTTTCGTTTCGAATTTTGTTACCAATAAAATATGATCAAGAGGAAATGAAAATGTCAAATACTTACTACTATGTTTATTAATTAATTGATGTTCTTAGCCCGCGAGCACGCGAATTTTAGATTGTAATCTATAGAAATTTTCAGCCAAAAATGTGGGCAGTTTAATTTTAGCACTATTTGTACCGGAATGTGTGTCATGGTAGCTTTACCACAAATTTTTAATTCTTGAGATATGCCTACAAGAGCTTAAGCAACAATTCCAAATATGACTAAGAACAATTTTTGCTAAATCCTATTCGCTGTGATGCGACGTGATTCTAATCGGTTGCGGTTTTTCGCTTTAGAGTTTCCTATATCTACTCATGTAATAAAAATTCAAATTGTGTCTTACTACCTATTTATCGTAGTTTTCCAAATTGCACTGTACAAGTGTACAACGCGAAAATCTAGGAATTAATGGCGCTGAAAGAGTATAGAGCTGAGTAAATTTTAAATACTTACTTAATTGATTCAGTAAAAACTGTATAGAATGATGGGATGTGGTGTTCTGAGGATTTTCCCAAGTTATGTACCTACTACAATGTCTGCGCGTAGGACATGAAAAAATGCAACGTAACTGTGGTTGCATGGTCCATAATGGTTCATAATGTGTTTGTTTTTATTCCAAACACGATTGAGATGTTCCATAACATATTGTTCATCTTTTTTAAAAACTTTGCCTTTGAGCAGAATTGCGTCCTTGATGCCGGCTAATCCGATGAGAGCGAGCTATGCAATTACAGAAGCTCTCTGCATTGAATATTTAATCAGAATACCAACTATTGTTGTATCGGAACCGTTTATATTGTATTTTGAATTTAGGTACGTCGTTAGCTGGAATATTAAAACTAGGTACTTATTATCGTATTTAGGAAAAAGCGCTGGATTTATACAGGATAATTCCTCACTGTCGTTGCTTTTAAGGGTTTGCTCCTTGACTTATTCTATCAGACAAAAATCATCAAAAAATATGTTTATACAACACATTTTTACCAGCAAATTTTTTCTAGCATTATTAAAAAAAATCTCTGTCTAAATACGTATACGTATGAGGATTCGAACACTCAAAGTTTCAAAGAGGTAAAATTATTTTTCTGCATGCCTTTTATTGAAACAAAAATAATTTTTAACACCAACTTCAGCACCCTTTATCTTCTTGACATCGAAGTCAACGGGAAACGTTGATTTTTTTGGTGACATCTCTATTTTCTGCTCTTTTTTTTTACCAACCACCTTTTTCCCAATCAAACGTATCCTACAGATGACTTGGAATCATTGGAACATTGAATAATGTAGCCTGGGAACTTCGATAGCTGACAAACGACGAACCTCTCACACTAGCTCAAAAATGGTGGATGCGCCGATCAAAAATTAATGCCCTGCGCCAATTTTCACACCAAGACCAGCTGATAGTAATAAAGACTCGGGCCCATATTCATGGTGCTAAGACAATTCGTCCCGCGGACAATTCGTAGCGGACAATTCGTCCCGCGGACAATTCGTAGCGGACAATTCGTCCCGCGGACAATTCGTCCCGCGGACAATTCGTCTCACGGACAATTCGTCGCAAGTGAAGGCTTCGGAAGGTAAGGGGGTTATATTACACATGAAGACACAAGGGGGCTCAATAAATGGATCTAAAAATCATAAGCAAATACAAGGGGCTCCGACAGAGATCCGAACGCCACGAAAAAATGCAACGGGGCGCAGCAAGGCTTCAAACGATATTGAAAACACAAGGGGGCCTTATGGAGTTTCGAGAGGGCTCCGAATATCACATAGAGGCACAAAGTGCTTACTACTGCTTCGAAAGCCACGGAAATATGTAAGGGGCTCAGCATGCAGGGCTTCAAAAAACTTTGAAGAAACAAGGGGGCCCACGGCAGCTACGGATGACACAAAAAGGCAACAGGAGGCTCACTGGAATTCTGATAGTCGCATTGAAGAACATAAGGGGGCTCACTAGGGCTCCAAGCTACACTCATGGAAACGAGGGGGCTCACTAGGGTTCCAAGCTACACGTATGGACACAGGGGGGCTCACTAGGGCTCCAAACTACTCTTGCGGGCACAAGGGGGCCCGATAGAGCTCCGTATATCACATTAAGGCACAAGGGACTTACAGTAGGGCTTCCAACAATGTAAAAGCGCACAAGATGGCTTACTGGAATTCTGAAAGCCACGAGAACACATAATGGGGCTCATTGGGGCTCTTAACGACACATAGGGCACAAGGGGTCTAACAAGAATCTGAAAATCACGGGAAAATGCAAGGGGGCTCCGTAGAACTTCATATAATATTGGTTTTACAAGGGGGCCCGGGGGGCTCTTTACAACAAGAAAAGGCAAAATGGGGCTCACTGTATGGTACTCTAAAAGCCAACACAAGTGGACTGATTGGGGCTCCAAACTACACATAAGAGTACAAAGGGGACCCGATAGAGCTCCAAAAACCATGGAAATACAACAAGGGGGCCCAATGGAGCTCTGTATAATAAAAAAAGGCAACAGGGGGGTGACTGAGTTTTCGCAAGCCATTAAGAAACAAAAGGGACTCACTAGGACTCCAAACTACACTAACCGGCACAAGGGGGTCCGATAGGGCTCCGCATATCACATAAAGGCACAAGGGAGCCCAAGGAGCTTGTGCAGAAGGCAGAAGGCAAAAGGGGCCCACTGGAATCCCGGAAGCTACGAAAAAACACAAGGGGGCTCATTAGGGCTCCATACTACACTTTAAGACACAAGGGGGCTCGATAGGGCTCTGAATATCACATGAAGGCACAAGGTGCTTACTGCTGCTCCGAAAGCCACGGAAAGATGTGAGGGGGCTCAGCACGGCTTCAAAAAACGTTTGAAGAAACAAAGGGGCCCACTGACGCTCTGGATGACATTAGGTTACTTTCAATGGAAGTGGCTCTTCGGAAGGAGAAATGACGTGTGGAGTTCCCCAAGGATCGGTGCTTGGTCCTGTGTTGTTCCTCATATACGTAAATGATTTGTCATCGAACATAGATTGCTTGGGAGTGTGCCAATTCGCAGATGACACAACAGTTGTGAATCGGGGAACAGACGTACCTTCAACAACAGAAAAAACAGACTCATCCCTAGAGATGGCCACAAAATGGTTCAGCACAAACATGTTCCTGCTGAACCCAAACAAAACACAAACTATACACTTCACGCCAGATCCTAGAGCAGAAAAAACATCTATCGAGTTTCTGGGCGTAACCTTCCAAGGGAATCTAAAATGGAACAAACACATCGAGGCTCTCACCAGGAGGCTGTCATGGGCGGTGTTTACGGTGAGAAGAATGATGCAGTTCGGTAACGTGGAGACCGCATTGACGACTTACTACAGCAACGTTCACAGCAGAATTTCCTACGGCATCATCATCTGGGGAAACAGTCCACAAGTGGAAGCAGTGCTGAAACTACAAAAAAAATGCATCCGAATTATATGCAAGTGTGATACAAGAGAGAACGTGAGCTGTAGAGAGCTTTTCAAGAACCTAAATATTTTAACGGTAACATCTTTATACATTCTTACCTGTGTTCTCTACGTTTTTGACAACCCCAGCAAATTCAAGCGAAATAGTGACTTCCACAGCTATAATACGCGAAACCAGAACCGTCCTTGCAATCCCAGGAAATCGCATAAGTTCCAGCCAGCACGGCATAAACCACATTTGTATAAAGCTCTTCAACAAGCTGCCGGACTCTGTCAAAGGTGCAAGGGTGCAAGGGTGCCCAACAGAACTTCAAACGGTATTGAAGAGACAAGGGGGCCCCATGGAGCTCTGTATAACAAAATAACGCTAAATGGGGCTTACTGGTACCTACTCCGAAAGTCATGAAAAAACATAAGGAGGCTCAACGGGGCTCCAACTACACCTGAAAGCACAATGGGGTCCGATAGGGCTTCAACATGCCATGACGGCATAACGCTGCTTGCTGCTCCCGAATTCATGGAAAATTCGAGGGGGCTCAGCAGGGCTTCAAGTTACGTTGAATATAGAATAAGGGGGCCCAGTGAAGCTCTTGATAACACAAGACTGCAAAAGAGGCCTTATGGAAATCTGAAAGCAATGAAAAACATAAGAGGACTCATTAGAGCACACAATAATAATAATAATAATAATGATAATAATGATATTTTACTCCTTATCGACATATTTTTTGTCATAGGAGGGTACCCTTTTTATTGAGTGTTTCTTTGCATTTGGTCATATGTACACATTAATGGTCAGTTATCACTGTTATCAGTAATCAACAAATTTTTCATTTTTTTAAATACGTAACATAATACAATATCAATATTCACACAGTCATTAACACTTGGCTCAGGAGAAAAGTTCTTCAGGAACAGCCGGGTTTGGAACCGGGTACCTCTTGGTTGGTGGTTTTGCGTCGTAACTCCTGAGCTACCGGCCGCCCTTCAGTGATCGGACGAGAACTGGTATTTTTAACGTGGTACGGTCGTTGCCATAGAGCACACAAATTACATAAGGGGCTCGATAGGGGCCAAATATCTCATGAAAGTATGAGGGGGCTTACTGGTGCTCCCGTCAGTGGGTGCTCCCAAAGCTTGGTGTACTAGCAAAAATTCTCGGAATGATGCAAGGGGACTAAGCAGAGCTCCAAAGACATGAAGAAACCAGGGTGCGCAGTAGGGCTCCAAATACTACAAAAAAAAAGGAATAAGGGGGCTTACTACAGTTCGAAAAGCAACGAGGAAAGACAAAGGGACTTGTTAAAGTTAAGACAAAGGGCAAAACATTATTTTGCGACGAATTGTCCGTGACACGAATTGTCCGCGAGACGAATTGTCCGGTCACGATATTCATAACTGGTTCTCAGCCTTAAAGCGATGAAATGCATTCCACTCGATCTCAGATGCCACGCGATCCCACGCTATCATCCAATGCTCACTATAATACCTGTCATTATCTCACGCAATTTCTTGTTATAATCTAATAAGATTCCTTGCTGTCGCACTCCAAGCGATCTTACTTATTCGCACAAATTTCACGGGATCCTTCGGCATCCCGCTCCCATCTCCCACTTTATCCTGCGTGATCTCACGCCACGTTATCCCCCACTACCGTCTCCATGCATGCTCACTTCATTATCTCACGCAATCTCCGTCATCTCAAATGATCCTCTACTGTCTCACGTGTTATCATCCCACTTCACGCTATGCCGTGCCATCTCGCGAAAATGCACGTAATCACTCACTATTAGATCACACGTTTTCACATTTTTCACGCACTTCTTCTGTATCATCCCACGCGATCTCACGCCATTTCATGCACATCTGCTCCATCGCGTGAGCTTACGTTGACTCAAGCTATCCCACGAGCTAACCATCATCTCACGCGATCCCTTGTCATCGTCTTACGCATAATCACATCGATATCTTACACAATCTTACGTCATTCCAGATCAGATCAAATCAAATTCATTTACATACATAATTGCGTGATCCCTTGCTATTATTTCCCGTAATCTCACGCCATCTTGGGTCATCTCATGAGATCTCACGCCATCTTACTCAATTCTCAGTGATGCTGCACCGTCTCACGCATTCCAACGCAATCGCCTCACAAGGTCCCCGCTATCATTGCATGAGAGCTTACGTGGCACGCAATCTCTCGCTATCATCTCACGAATACCTATTTCACGATCTCATGCATCAAGTCGGTATAATCTCACAAAAACTCTAACAAAATCTCACGCGATCCCTAGTGATCGCTTGCCATCATCCTCTGCTATCTCACGTCGTTCTACGCATATTTGCTCACAATATCATTGATTCTTACGTCTCACGATACGCCTCTTACGTCACGTCACGCGATTTCCTTTCTTCCCAATCCTACTCGATCTCACACGCCGCGCTTTGTTTCTGTCTTCTCACGCATAAGAACTTCATTATCTAACAAAATCGTACGCAATCCCTGTTAGTTTTATACAGTCTTACGTAACAGCATGCCATTTAATGCAACTTAATGCAATCCCACTCCATACTCCAATATCATATCACGAAATTTTACACCCCTTTGTGCATACCTAACTCATAACCTCACGCAATTTCACGTCACTCACGTCATCGACAGTGATTCGCACTATCCATTGCATCTAATGCAATTTTCTCACGAGTTCCTCGCTATTATCGCATGCGGTCTCACGTGTCACGCAATCCCTCGCTGTCATCTTATGCATACTATACATATTTCATTATCTCATGCAAACTGTCAGTATGATTTCATGGGATCTCTTGCTATCACTCCAAGCGATCTTGCTTATTCGAACAAACGTCACCGGTTCGTTCGCCATACCGCACCCCATCTTCCACTATTGCCATGCGTAATCTCACGCTACGTCCTCATACATACTCACTTATAATCCCACGCCAATCTTGCGTCATCTCAGATGGTTCTATACCGTCTCACGTCATATCATAACACTTGGCGCCATGTCACGCGATCTCGCGCATCTCACGCCATTACCACGCCATTATCTCACGCCAAGTCATCCTTCTTTACCATCCCACGTGATCTCACGTCATTCTATGCATACCTGCTTACGACATTGTGCGAACTCACGTCGACCTGAACATTTCCCCGAGCTCACTATTATCCCACGCGATCCCTTGCTATCGTCCCACGCATAATCACTCCAATATATCACGCAATCTCACATCATCCCAGATCAAACTAAATGGATATATGCAGATGGTTACGCGATCCCTCGCTATTATTCCACGTGACCTCACGTTAACTTGTACCATCTCACAAGACCTTGTGCCATATCAGGCCTTTCCATGTTATCCCGCATCTTCTCACGCATTCTAACGCCATCGCCTGATATCCCAAGTGATTCCTTGCTATCAATTTCCGCGATCTCATGTCAATCTGTGCATATACCTTCTCTCTTGCTCACAATATCATAAAATCGTACATCTCACAATATTCCAGGCGTCTCTTGATGAAGAAAACTCACGCCATATCGGTCAATTCTTTATAGTCTCACGTAACAGCATGCCATTGCAGATATTGTTATGCAATTCCTCCTCAATATTATCTCGTAAGATTTTACATCGCTTCGTGCATGTCTAGCTTATAATCTGACGCAGTCTCACATCACTTCACGCAATATCAGATCATCTCACGCCATTGAAAGTGATTTGCACCAACCAATGCATCTCACGTGTCACGCAGTCGCTCACTATCATCATGTGCATGTCATACCTAGCTGTTTATCTCACGCAATCTGTTGGTATAATCCCGCAAGATCCCTTGCTATAAATTCAAGCGATCAAGCTTTATCACACTAATCTCACCGGATCTCTTGCCATCCCGCCCGTGATGTCGTACTATCGTCCCGCTTGTTATCCCTTATTACCATTTCCATGCATATTCACTTCATCACCTTATGCAATCTCTCGTCATCTCAGATTATCCTGTTCCTGTTGCATCCCACGTAATAGGTATCATATACCATTTCATGCTATCCCACGCGATCTTGCGCAAATCAATGTATCACTATTATATCACACGATTCCACATTTTCCATGAATACGCATCTTTATGATCTTACGTGATCTGGAATAATCTCACAACAGCCCAATTGATCTCTCGCTCGCTTTCATCTCACGCAATCTCACGTCATTCCATGCATACCTGCTTAGTGGACCTCGCGCAGACTGACGTCGACTCACGTTATCCCACGAGCTCACTATCATCCCACGCGTTCCCTTGTTATCGTTCACTCACATGGCTCACTCTCTCACGTAGTCCCAAATCAGAAAGCTATCTTTCCATGGGATCTAACGTCTTCTTAAGCCATCTCAGCATCTCACGCAATCTCAGCCCATCTCACTTCATCTCAGATAATCGTGCACCGTTTCACGAATAACCCCACCCCAACTCACAAGGTTCTCGCAAATATCCCGCGCTATTTGACGTCGTCTCATGACATCCCACGTTGATACTTTGTCTCACGCATACCCACAATGTCATCTCACGGCACCTCTCGGTACCCCATGCCGTGCTTCATGTACCTAACCTGGGTATTAGCAGCTCGCTCTGGCTTTTTCTATCAATCTGAATTATATCTTCGGGCTTCGTAGCTTGAACTTCATTTGTGTGGTAATCGTATCAAACCTCATCCCTCGGTGCTCGCACCTCTGCTGAGAGTCATAAATAGCTTGCCTATGCCACCGGATAATGATACAGACTATCACGATCTCAACCCTCTTGATTTCGAGAGTGGATAGATTATGGAAAGAAGCTGATAACGCAGATGCAGCCCTTCAAAGTTTAAAATCAACTGAGGACTGTTGTAACGTTTACATTTCACATTAGTTAAAAATTTGCAGTTTGTGTTTAATAAACAATAATCAAGTAGCCGCCTCACGGCAGAAATTCAAATATCTTCAAAGGAGTGGTAGAGGTAAGAGGTGCAGGAATCTGCCCATCGATAAATGCTTTCGATGCAGGGCTCTGCTCACTCTTCACGCAAAGTCGCGAAGAGTGCCAGAGGGCTCTGTTGCTTGAAGAGGGGATAGGCAGCAGGGCACCTCACCAGGTTGCAAAAATTATCTTTCTTTTCGCTGCAAGATTTGTCGCGGGTGACAGCGGCGCTAGATTCTTGTTGCTAAAGCGCCATTTTCAGGCGAGAGAAAACCTCTTCGTTCAAAGTGGCATGGCCGCCCTCTTGTGATACAATTTCCATCTGTAAGAGGTATGTTTTTGAACGACAAGTAATCCAGATTTGGAACGCGACAATCCGACTTTTAGGTTTTCCTTTTTTGTGCCGTCTTACCCGTTTTCCATGGCGGGTGTACCTGAGAAGTAACTGTCATCAGCGTTGACGCTTCCACGAATGCCGTCCCTGTAATCCTATTCTGCACCACAAGTTTTGGAAGCTGCGGCATTCTGCACGTCGGAGTCAGCTGGGACTCTGCGCACCTATAACGGCCAGCTGTTTCGCGATTTTTCCGGAATCCCGACGAAGATGCCCTAGCAGTCTGCCGTCTGAGGAGAGATTTTCTACCGTCGCCCTTCAGGAGGCGTTTCACATAGATTTCTACCGTCGCCCTCCAGGAGGCGTTTCAACAAATTCCCGGAGAAGTGCTACCTTCCAGCCAGTATGCCCGGTACCATCGATTTCTGAAGCACTGCGTGTCGCCTTGCCACATGGGGGAGAGATTTTCTGCTGCCATCCGGAGACGTTTTAACCGGTCTTCCTGACCCTGAAACATCTGCTGCTCCTGAGGAGCTTGTGGTGTGGTAGTTAGCGCGCTCGATTACCACTCCAAAGGTCGCGGGTTCGATCTCCGCCGGGGACGGATTTTCGGCCTCGAAAACAAGCTTCTTGGTTTAGTTGGAATGCTTGTTAAATGCAAGACGCGCCGTGTGTCGCATAGCACGTAAAATACGAACGATGGTGCCGACCCCCATACGAAGTTGGTGGTCGTTAAGAATCCCTACCCTGTGTTGGAACACACAGGGGTTCGGCAAAATTTCCGGTATAGTGGAGAAAAGCATTCACCGGCGTCGGTGTTAGGCCTTGTTGCGGAAATAGGCCGACGTTAAATAAACAATTAAAAAAATCTGCTGCTCCTGCAATAGTTCCTGTGTTCGGTGACGTATATCCTTGACGAAGTCGAGTATTTTTGAGGTGCCCCCTTTATTTTATTTTATCACGGAATTAAGTGAGGCCCCAGAGTTCTGCCAGGATGCGTTAGGATAGACAAGAAATATATCTGTGCACAGAAATAAGGTTCTCTCCTAGTCGTTTCACCACATAATCAATTTCAGGACGAAAGTACGTCCTTTAAATAGGGTTCGAAGAGACTAGCCACGGGTACTGATTTTTGTTACGGGTGTATAGTCGCACCATAAAGTTTTTGTTGCATTTCGTTTCACGAGTGTTTTTCTTTTATTGTGTGCAAAGTTCTCAATTAATAACACAAATTGTAAAATCAGTCACTTTTCCATTAGTAAACACATTTATTTCTCGCAAGAAGTATGTTGTTTTCTTTATTTGATAATTTTTACAATTTCAGCTCCTGTCAGTTGTCACGAGTTTCCATATAAAAACCACCTGTCGTTTTGGAGTTAGGCGCATATATCAGGTGTTTCGCTCGATGGACTTGACCGAGAAGTTTGTAGCCGTCTACCCACTCTCGGTTGGCGCCCCAAAAAAAAAATCAAAACTTAAGATCTCACCGCGGAACCCTCGACCAAAACTCTACACGAAAAACGACTAGCCGGCGTGCAATAAAACTCTCTCTGGACTTGGTAACCCTGGCTCCCAGTTTAGATAAAATTACACTGTATGGCTCTTTTTTCATCATTAATTCTGGCACACCCAGTGTAAATAGTGAACACATTGGGAATAACAGCTGCTTGTGACTTTTACCAATTTATCAAGTCGGTAAAAACCTTGCAAGTTTGATACTAGGTATAAAACGATACTGATTTTAGAAGGCTGTTACGCCCGAGGTGCTCACCATCAATAACGCAATACTTTGGAATATTGTGATCTTGCGGTCTTCACCGGCTAAACTGCTCGAGGTTTGTAACCGATATGCGAGACAAGAGGGTTTAAACCGAGGTATAAACCTGTTACGCCTGAGGTGTATGCAAATTTCAATTTTTAGTTAGACTACTTTGTCCATAAATAAAAGGCACAAACAAATTTTTTTACTGTTCGTATAGCACCGAGGTATTGCCATTCCACGCAGATGTTGGCCTGCGTGGCCTGCTTGAACTCCTGTTCTTCCTGGATCGTTTACTATGCTAATAATATTATTCATTCGCGATTGACGCCGTTGGGATGCACACTAGCTAGTATTCCTGTGTTGAAGGCATGAACGAGCAACTCGTGGTTCGTAAAGACGGGTCAAGATTTTGACGTAAAGATGGTGAAGATTCTGAAAGACTGTTACTTCCGAGATGGTTATTATGATTACCTACCTTTTATTCATTAAAATATTGTGCCTTTGTGATGCGTACAGTACCTACCTAAAGCTTATTGTATCAAAGACGCAAACGAACTGCTCGAACTAATACTGAACAATGGTTTGCAATCGAGAAACGAAGCACCGAGATGTAGAAGAATGTAGAAATAGAAACTTTGAATGCTGCTCGATTTTAGACCAGTTCAGATGCATTTCGACTAAACGCGAAGGAGTGTCGAACCTTCTACCTCTCATGACTCAATAATTTTGCCATTATGATGATACAAAACTCGCTGGAAATCACAACGCGCGAGTAAGACACACCTGCACAATGTGCATCGAGAGCTCAACGGAATATTCGCGAGATTAATAATAATTTTTTTCAGAGCTCTCGAGAACACAGGCGGGATGATATAACGGGATGGAGACGGCAAGAACCTTCCGGAGATAGTCCGGAAAATTTTGAAATGCAAAATCGCAAGTGCTTGAAGTACCCAACGCAAAATCGCAGGTGTCATAAGCGACATAATCAAGAGAAATTTGGCCTACGACTACAGGCTACAGTATGTTTGGAGAATTCACTAATTGATTTATGAACGCCGAAGATAACAAGCATGTCAAAACCAGGAAACGAAAATATTATATTATATCATAATACCTCACAAAAAATGAGCATTTCGAAGAGAAAGAAGAAGAAAGGGAGCCTCTATATATACGATCATGAGATCTTTCACAAGAACAGCTTGTATAAAAAAAGGAAAATTGAAAATCTTCTAGAAGGAAGCGAGCAGGAATAAAATACTGGACAAAAAACAGGAAACGAAACATCCTAGAGGAAAGGCATTTGGAGCTGCTGCCAAAATCAACGGTTAGAAAATCAAAGAGAAAGCTGCCGCTTCAGTTCTGGCATACAAAGCCCCAGCGTTATAGAGGTGCTCCGAACACTTGATGATGTGACGCTATCCACTGCCTGAGATTGACGACACTTTGAGCACGCTGTTTGAATCGAGATGATTTTCGACGCTTGACCTAAATACCTAGTGGTTATTGGCAAGTGGAACTTCACAACGACGACAAAGAGAACGATGGCCCCTAATAAGACTAGCGTAACTCGTGAGACACGGTTAGAACTAGCGTATCTCTGCGTTTACCAAATGAACTAGCGTATCTCTACGTTCACCAAATGAACTAGCGTATAGCCTGTGTAAATCAAATGGGAGGGACGCTAGTTCATTTGGTAAACGCAGAGATACGCTAGTTCATTTGGTAAGCGCAGAGATACGCTAGTTTTAACCGTGTCTCACGAGTTACGCTAGTCTTATTAGGGGCCATCGAGAAGACAGCGTTCTCTGCCGGAAATGGCCTCTATCAGTTTACTGTGTTGCCGTTTGGACTTTGTAACACACCGGTCACATTCAACGTCTAATGGAGTGCGCCTTGCAAGGTCTCACATGAGAAACTTGCCTTGTCCACCTCGATGACGTAATGGTCATCGATAGATCATTCGAAGAACATCTGGAGAACTTCCAGGAGGTTTCAACGTCTTCGATGTGCCCATTTCAAGCTTGATCCGAAGAAATGTCTGATTCTCCAGAAGCAAGTAAACTTTTTGGGGCACGTAATGTCGTCGAAAGGAATCGCAACCGACCAAGCGAAATTGGATGCTGTCCGAGAATGGCCACGGCCGAAATATCAGCAGGAAGTCAGAAGTTTCTTGGGCTTATTATGCACATACCAGAGACGATTTGTGGAGAAGTTCGCTGACATTGCTAAGCCCTTACACAAACTGACTGAAGACCGTGCGCTATTCCTGTGGAAAAAGGGATATGAAAACTGATTCAAGACTTTGGAGGTTGCATTGTGCTAAAGTCCAATGCTAAAGTCCCTGACATACCCTGACCAGAAGCGTGCGCACTCCCCAATCAAGAAGCTTCTACAGTAGCAAATAATAGACAACCTGATCAGCCGTTTAGGCTTGCCACTGGAATTACACTTTAGATCAAGGACGCGACTTCGAATTCAACGTGTCTCAAGGTTTATGTACCTTGCTTGGAATCCAGGAGACCAGGATGTCCCTTGTTCACCCACCGTCTGATGAAATGGTTAAACCGAGGGTTGAACGGTTCAACAGGACTATGGAGGAACGCAAATACGTAACAGTGGAACGCAAATTCGTAACAGTGGAACGCAAATTCGTAACAGTGAATAACAATAGTCAAAAACTGAGACAAAACAGCTGTTGTCTAGACTTCGATTTATGCAGTAACCAAATCTTCGGTCAAAAATCAGAATCCATGCTCATTCTGCGCAATCATTTTGCACACGGAATCAAATCAGGCGTAATGGCGATACAAATTTCGCAACAATTCCTTGCCTCGATCACCGGACACACAGGCGAAAAACAAAATTGTGATAATTCACCGATAATCTGCCACCCACCAAAAATATTTACCCAAACCACGGCAGGTTATTCAATTAGCTGTTTAGATCCATAAAAATTCCAGAATACAATGCGTGCCCGGTTAGCTCATTGTACAAGTTATAAGCACTCTATCCATTTGTATAAAAGATCAATTATTACCGACTTGTTTGACAATCGTTATTATTCCACTTAGCGCCGTATTTATGAAAAAATTACTGCTATTGATCCCCGGATTCTCGGAGCAAAGTGTGCAAATTGCATTAGCGCTGGCGCGATAATTCGGTGCTGGTCGAGGTGCGACTCTTCCTTGTTGTATGAGCTCAATATCGCGTAGAGAATTTTCGAACGCCCCGACGGTGACGTTCAAAAATGCATTTTTTATGCTCGGCGGTCCAATTAGAAATTTCGATCGGATGCGCAACAAATCCAACCTCGAACACGACTTATTGACAATAATAATTTCTAAAAACTTTCTATGGTTTTCTCCATCAAACGATATGATACGATTTGTGTGCTACAACCACCAGGTATGCCCATCTGTTGATGATTATAGAGAAAAATAAATGCAATTGTAATGACGGCAGAAGAAGAAATTTTTAATATGCACCAGTCGCAGAGTTTGGTATAATAAATCGCAGCAGGTATAATCTGTCGGCAGAAAGCGCTCATATGGGTACAAAATTAATTACTCGAGAGTACTCTACATAATGTGCTCTGATCTGATGTATTATATTTGCCAGATACAGGCACCACAATTGTGGAGGTATCCATTAGAAAAAAAAATCAAGGCTGTGGGTGCAAGTTTTAATTAAAATGGGTCAGATATGAAGAGCAATTATCGCTAATTACCGGGCGGTAATAACGCTTCTCTCCGAGGTGGCCACGCAAATTGTGTATTAGATTTTATAAATGGTCATTCAATTCGTTTTTATTGCGCAAACCTGATTTCAATGCCCGGTGCAGAGTAATCTTTGAATTATTGATACTTGTTTGATTGTTTATAGTATACCGACGTGGGCACCATACCAGTAAATAACCAAGGCGATCGATAATGTTCTAAACAATATTAGATACAAAATGTTACCAATTCGAATGGAATTAAAGATAAAAATTGTTGTGGAATTGTCAATAATTATTTATTATGTAGGTAGATATGCCTTTTTTTATTTTTTTTACGCATTTTTCATGTGGTATAGTACACGAACCGGTAATCGAGGAATCATCTAATTATGCTTGGATGTTTACGTTGCGAAATCACTGCATTTTGAAAAAGGACAATAGCAGCGATAAATCAAAGATGCAGGTATCCCATAAGAATTTAATTAGTCTTTCAGGTATTCCTCATTGTTGTCGTCTTCATACTTAGGTATTTATTCACCTTATTTATTCATTCCAGCGCATCAGTGTTTGTAAATAAAATTCCGGAATGGTTAATTATACATTTTTATTATAATAATTTGTGTAAACAGTTATGTGTCTAGGATGCGTGATTAGGTTGAAAACGTGCTGGTGTGTAGCTATGCTTGTACTTATTAGCAATTTCTTTTGTTATTTATTGTGCTTCTCTTGTGAATGAGTAACCGATTAGGTATACATTGTCATAAGTAAGTAGGTATACCTATATAAATTTGGCTCTTCAGGTGTATTATACATCAAAGCCCAAAATAAGTGATAATTAGAGGTGCCGTGAAACTTCTTGCATCTTCTGAAGATTTAGCATAAGAATACATGGACACATTCAGGAAACTTTCAGAAAAACACCCACCTCGTGCCAACATTACGTCAACACCTTCAACACCGAATGTCAGTGTCAACCCTTATCATGTCAATGAGGAACAAGTACTCATTAATTTTTTTTTTTTTAATTCAAACTGACAATTTTCCATCCTGACATAAAACTTTTTTCAAAAATCTAAAAACAAAAAAACCCTGAAGATGAGCGCCATCAGCTCGAAATATATATTGGTCAGAAAATAGACAACGATTTTATAAAGTAGTGTATGGACAGAAGAACATTGATATTTATTAAGAAACACACTACAGATAATTATGGAAGAATTCCTGTGGAAAATTGTTCGAAAAGTTTGGGTCGATATTACCGTCATCGAAAAATTAACGATATCATCAAACGTGCTCTGATTTCTGCCGAAATCACCGCTTGCTTAGAGCCAAACGGCCTTGTTCGTGATGACGGCAAACGGCCTGATGGTATGACACTGGTTCCCTGGCGTCATGGGAGAGTTCTGGTATGGGATTTCACCTGCAGTGATACAATGGCACAACCATACAGTGGGCTCTCCTCGAGAAAACCGGGCGTTGTTGCTGAATTCGCGGCGACAAGAAAGAAGAATAAATATTAAGATATAATCGCCCAAGATTATATTTTTCTGCCATTTGCTGTGGAGACCTTCGGTTGTTGATGCGAAGCAGCCTTTGATTTTATGGATGATTTAGGTACGAGACTTCATCGTGTGACAGGAGACTCTCGCTGTAAAAAATTCTTGACACAAAGAATAGGCATCGAGATTTAACGAGCCAATGCAGCGAGTGTGATGGGGACCTTCGTTCGTTCGGATGATCCCCTTTTTTAGTTTTTTACCAATTTATTATTATACACATATTTATATCGTAGTAAAATAATTACTATATAGCGAAAAAAAATCATATACATGAAATAAGTGGAATAATCGTATCTACTACTTATTGTTTAAAGAAAACACACTTTTTTAAAGTGTAGTGTGAATTGGTATTGTTTATGTCTAGTCGGATACCACTTACTTTTGTTTAGCGCCTAGTGTAGATACCAGATTAGTAAACAACTGACCAAACTTTTCACACCAGAATTCTTTTTCCACGAATGAATACAATCATTTTTCTGAATATTCCTCAATAATTTCACCGAATTCTTCACGAGTTCCTCCGAATACCTCTTGAACTCTTCTGAATTCATCATGGATTTCTTCACAAAAATTAATAAGTTCAATCTGATAACTTCTTGTTCAAATAGAACTAAAAATGAGTTAGCGTGTATGACGGGCTATAATAATTATTGAAGTGGAGATAACTCCCGCTAGGACGAGTGCCGCTCTTCTTCAAGCAACAAACAGGGAATCCAGAGTTCCAGAGTTGAAATCCCCACGGGACAGGTGGCTTTTCTCTATCCGTTCTCTATACCTAGTCCGGGAGCCCACTGCAAAAATCTGGGTCGATCGTCATTATGGAAAACTTCTGTTTCAATCGATAGCGGGCAATAAAATGGACTTTGTAATACCCGGCAGCCACCTACCATCCCCTGCTTTAAAGGTGGGTGTTGGTGTCAAAGATGGTGTCAAAAATGGTGTCAAAGAATATGTCACGTAGCTTATCATATGATGCAAAAACCCACGTTGCATTCGACGTCTGTAGCTTAGTATTAACGTGTTTGAATGCTGCTTGCGAAATCCGGGGTTCAAATCCCACAAACTGCTAGTTTTTTTTCTTCCGAAATTGATACCTACCTTCTCAAAAAATCATCCAAAATTGAAGTCTGTTTGATTCAAATAATATCTTGATGTTTTACAAGCGGAAAGAGAAACAAAAAAAAATCTTGTTGGGGGTTTGAACCTCCGACCCTTGAATCGCGATGCTTTTGTCCAGACCATTCGCTCCTATCAACCCTTTGCTTAGCGGTGCGTCATTTGTTCATAAAGTGATAGGTGTAGAAGAATCAATCAATAATGATAATATGGTCATCTTTGTGTGCTGGAACGCATTTTCAGCGACTTTTTACAAACTTACTTTAATATTTCGACGCGAGTAGAATATTTCTATATTAGGAACTGAATGTAAACGCGACGGGAATTTAGGTCAAAGACGAGACTTGATTTTGTGTGTTCTTGCTGACCAGACGTTCCGAAGACGACGTGTGCCGTAATTTACTACAGGTGAGTAGTTTTTACATCATTTCCTGAAATCATCTGAATCGCTTTTGGTTTAACGGCATTAGTTTCTTTGGGTGATTCAATTTTTGTTTCCCAAATCGTATCTTCCTGTTCGGGCGTCAATTTTATTTGTTTCCGGGAATTCAGAGCAAAGAAGAGGACCGAAAAGGGGTTTTCGCGGTTTTTACAGCCAAGTTTGAGGCGAGGATGGAAGCACCCTACGCGTCTCATGTATTTCACTGATTTTCTGGGATGCCCAACGGCCCTGTTGACGCTGAACGCGGTGATGGGTACTGGGTACCTATGCGTTTTTCCCATGGGTGATGTCACAGTGTACAAGATATACAGATCGGCTAAAAAGAACACGCGGACGCGTTGAGAACACGGGCATCGTGATTTACGGAAATTCAGAACGAAGGAACGGGCTGCCAAAGAGGGACTTTCGCGGGTTCCGGCCCTAGTTTGATATGGAATTTGTTCCATTGTCTCTGTGCTTGGACGGTAGTGATTGCAAACTACCGTGCCGGGGGGCTACAAGAAGGGTTTACAGGGTTTCACTGCAAGTTAGGTACCTACTTGGCGTAGGATCGCGGATGGTGACATCATTGACACGGTGCGCGAAGAATTGTAGATTCTAAAAATAACGCGTATGGGATTTCTCTGTTTTTTCAGGTTCGAGCTTGAGTGCGTATACGGGAACTGTTTTCATGTCCAGGTCAGGGCTCAGATTGATTTCCTGTATGAGTCTGTCTTACGTTCTGATTTTTGATGTAATTTTTGTTGTCTCACGAATTTTGTAAACTTACTGATTTTCATGTGAATATTTTTATGACCATTCAAATTGATTTTGATTGTAATTTGATCGCCATGTACTTACTTGACTGTAATTTTTGTATGTCCTATTTTTGTCTGTGTCATGATTTGATTTCATTTAAATGTCATTGTCCGCCGACTTTTGTAACTCTCATATTTTTATGTCATGTTTTTATGCTCGCTGCTATGTTTGTCAGATATTCAATGCAGGTATTTTACAGGTTCCTACTAACCACCCCTATTTTGTCTTGTTTTGGATTTTTATGCATTGTTGATGATTTTATCCGCATTGTTGATTTGTTGATTTATAATGCATTGTTTACTGATGTGTTTCACATTTGTTCACTGATGTTTCTGCGATTTTGTTGTTTTACTAATTGCACTTACACTGAATACCGGAATTTATCAGTGAGTTTTTGTTATTCATTTGTCACATATGTGAGAGTCTTCTTCTTTGGGCTCAACTCAGGGGTTTGTTTGACTGAGTTCTTCCCCCAAGTGCCCTTTTCCAATTCCGTTACTCTTTCTTTTTCTTTGACTGACAGTATAACATATTTTGTTGTTGTGTTTTCAATTGTGTTTTTGTTCATTTTGTCCATTATGTGTCATTTTATACTCCTGTCAGTCCCCTGTGTTAGGTGTTTTATGAAAAGAATCTGATTCATTAAAATTTTGCTGATGATTTCAATAAAAAAAGTTCATTTTGTTTGCTGTCAATTCGTGTTATGTTATATAGTTCTTCATAAAAGCTTATTGCTTTCACCATTTTTTTTTTTCAGTAAAATTTGAAAAATAGGTAGGGGAATAGTTGGTATTTTCCGGATGACTGGCTGTTTCGGACATGTATTACAACCCTGCCGCAGTTTTTCAATCTCGGCCAACTCGTAACTTGATTTTGTTGTCATGGACTTGAATATTGTTATAATAATTGTTTCTATATCAGCAAATCAAAACTTGAATGTCAACCCAGACTTCATGGCAAACTGTTGCCTTTATTGTGATATAAGTCCGAAACACCTTGTCGGACGAAGCATATACACCCCTCCTACAACAGGTACAACAGATATAGGTATGTGAAATAAAATATCTGAAATAATATGGAACAACTTTATTTATGCAAAATTCGAATCACATAATCGAGTACATAATATTCAAAACGCAAATTGAAAAATGGGCGCAAATTAAGTTTCTACAGTTTTACAGACATACATTTTGTTTGAAATAAGGTGCATCAGCCTTTGTCCTTGAGCTGGGCATTATCGGTACTTATAAATACTTTTCAAATAATAATGACTTTTTTTTATTTAAATACTCAGTATTTGAATATATGCTCGTATGAAATAGCCTGTAACTAACGTTACGAGAACTCATCGTTCACCTGCGGCTTTTGTAACCAACGTTACGGAAATTAGAACAAACAGAATTCTTTTATGCTGATTGTTATAGTTTCGGTAACGTTAGTTACAACCAATTTCATACGAGCGAGATGGATGATTTTGCCTTGATAACACGCAGTTGTATGTTCTAAACATGGGAAGATGTTCAGAATGAATGCTTCGCTCAAGGGCAACACTTATTATCAGTTCGTTCTCATCCCAAGCCAGATCCCGGGAACGATGAAAAGTTGGGTCACTCCTCGGGTCACTCTTAAAGGAACCATACATTTTTATTGTTTATATCCAGTCGATTCTGAATATGGAATCTTCTTACCTGAGGTTTCAGCTTCAATCTGAGCCCTGGATTTTGAAAATTGACCAAAAAAAAAAAAGATATCACCGAAGAACCAAAAAATTGTTTTTTTTTTATACCACCCTGTACATGAAGGGGCTAGGAGAATAAATCAAGTGAGGTGGCGAAGTATGAGGTTATCTTTCATGCCTTCAATGTTGAAATCCAGAAAAAAAATTCTTTATGGGAGCATGTTGAACGCCTGCCAGTTTTACACCGCTTCACATGTCACCCTGTATAAACTTCACTTAAGTTGCATTGAGGTTCTTATTCACAGTTATGGATTATCAGAAGATTTGGCTAAGCACCGGCACAAACAGATTCCAAATCGTCTAAGACAATCAGGAGTTATCCTGATTTGAAAAGGGAAAAAAATTTCGATGTGTCGTATTCAGTGTTGCGTAGTTTATCAATATGAATATAAGGCAATGTACCACTTATTCAGCAGATATTGAAAGAAATATTTTGTATAAATATTTGCCCTGCGTCAGTTCTTAAGAAAAAAACTAAGAATTATTAAAATTGAAGGCGTAGTTTAACAACCTCCTTGATGAATAGCATAATAGGCCAGTCAAATAAGGAAAGCTGGAGGGAAAAACTGTTGGAGTTGTGGAAATTTGACAGTAATGTCCGGTAAGGTGTACTGATAAACATACTGAAAGTCTCCAACTCTACCTATCGAGCTCGAGCCGCCATCTTGGAAAAATGGTCCTTCGATCCAGTTTTCTGCTTATATTGCGCTAATCATTAGAGATATTTAGTTAAGTTTAATTGAAAATCAAGGCTATAAAATTGTCTAGAAAAAACTGTTTCATACCGATTCTTTTCCCGTATCTGTTGATATTAATAAAATTGACTTAACAAAAAAAATAATCAAAAAACAAGCGATTTTTTGCCTATGGCTAGAGATGTTGTCTTCAAAATTTGTGAAGGTGTTGGCAGTCTCCATCAAAGCTCAACGTGACAGTTGAGATGAAAAAAAAATGCAAAAATATTTTTTCATTTTCTTTGACATTTAGCAAAAATTTGGTTTTCGAGTTTGACATTTCCAACAAGGCCGAGTGAAGGTTCCAATTTAACATCAATCAGTTCTCATACTTACATACTGTAAGACAAGATTTCATCAGTATTGTGCCTTCACGAGCTTCTGGAATGCTCGATATGAATTAAACTAAAAGAATAATAGCCAAGTCCAAAAAGTGTTGTCGATTGGTTCTGGAGAAAACATTTCGAAGCAAAAGACATCAACAAAGGATATACAAGAGGTCCAAAAGTTATTCAACTGTACCGGGTGGGCCATAAAAAACCGTGGTCTGAATTTTTCCTCCTAAAATTTTTATTCCTTCACCGATTTTATTGATCTTTTCAGCATTGAATAGCCAATTGAATAGGCTATCATTTCTGTATTTCAAAATGGCCGACATACCAAAATTCAAGATGGCAGAAACAATTGAAAAGAGGCCTTCTTTTGTTCTCGTTGCTTTTTATTGAAAGCTACCGGAAAGTCAAAACCAATAATGTATTATGAAGGATTAGACCTTCCTTGTCAATTCAAGACCACAATCAATAAAATCGGGTTATCTGCTGAGGAGCTATTGCGAGTTGAAGCAAGGCCTATTTTCCGTTTTTTTTTCGTTTCCGCATAATTGATCCAAATTTGAGTATCCTGCCCGCCAATCCGCCATATGCTTATTTCTCAACCAATTTTCTCAAATTTGGTATCAATGGCTAGCCAATTGGACAGGCTACCTTTTTCATATTACAAAATGACAGACCTGTCAATTGAAAATAGAATTTTTTTGTCGTCATTGCATTTTTTGATAAAAATGTGCGGAAAGTCAAGACTAATAATTATTATGAAAGAATAGACCTTTCTCGACAATTCAAGACAGCAACCAATTGAATCAGTTCATCTGATGAGGAGCTACGGCCAGTGGAAACGAAGCCTACTTTCTGTTTTTCTATTCCAACCAAAACGAATAAGGCCCATTTTCAATAGCTTCCGCCATCTTGAATTTTGACATTTTGACTAAATTTGGGTCATTTATGCGGGAATAAAGGAACCGGTAAGTAGGCTTCGCTTCAACTGGCCGTAGCTCCTCAGCAGATGACGCGATTTCATTGTTTGCTGTGTTGGATTGTCAAGGAGGGTCTATTCCTTCATAATAATTATTGGTTTTGGCTTTCTGCTGATTTTTATTAAAAAGCAGAAAGGAAAAAAGAAATTCTATTTCCAATTGCTTCCGCCATATTGAATTTTGACATGTACGTCATTTTCTCATATGAAAAAGATAGCCTGTCCAATTGGCTAGCCATTGATACCAAATTTGAGAAAATCGGTTAAGAAAAGAGCCAATGGCGGATTGGCGGACAGGATCCCTAAATTTGGATCAATTATGCGGAAATGGAAAAAACGGAAAGTAGGCTTTGCTTCAACTCGCGATAGCTCCTCAGCCGATGACCGGATTTTACTGGTTGTGGTCTTGAATTGACAAGAAATGTCTATTCCTTCATAATACATTATTGATTTTGATTTTCTGGTAATTTCCAATAAAAAGCAACGAGAACAAATGAAGGCCTATTTTCAATTGTTTCTGCCATCTTGAATTTTGATATGTCGGCCATTTTGAAAAACGAAAATCATAGCCTATTCAATTTGCTAGCCAATGCTGAAAAGTTCTATTAAATCGGTGGCAAAACAAAAATTTTAGAAGGAAAAATTCCGACCACGGTCTTTATGGCCCACCCGGTATATGAGCCCCATATTGATGTGCTGTATCCAAAATAGTACCAAAGAATCAATCAAAATGTTAAAATCCACCCTGTATAACAAAAAGTAACGATACAAAATGGAAGTAGTAAAGCATACCTGGTGCCAAAAATATAGCCTTTACATTGCTGAAAAGAAGAAGAAAATTAATTGATTATTTTAAAAGTTATCAGTCTTCAAACTTGACTTTACAAATTTCAGCCAGTCAAATAGAGACAAGTAGAGAGAAGTAACTGTCGGAGTTTCAGAAATTTGACAGGATTTTTCGCTAAGATATACTCATAAACATACTGAAAGTCTCCGCCTCTACCTGTTGCGCTTGAGCCGCCATCTTGGAAAAATCGTCCCTTGATCAAGTTTATTACAATTTTTCCAAGATGGCGGCTCAAGCGCAACAGGTAGAGGCGGAGACTTTCAGTATGTTTATGAGTATATCTTAGCGAAAAATCCTGTCAAATTTCTGAAACTCCGACAGTTACTTCTCTCTACTTGTCTCTATTTGACTGGCTGAAATTTGTAAAGTCAAGTTTGAAGACTGATAACTTTTAAAATAATCAATTAATTTTCTTCTTCTTTTCAGCAATGTAAAGGCTATATTTTTGGCACCAGGTATGCTCCACTGCTTCCATTTTGTATCGTTACTTTTTGTTATACAGGGTATATTTTAACATTTTGATTGATTCTTTGGTACTATTTTGGATGAGGCACATCAATATGGGGCTCATATACAGTTGAATAACCTTTGGATCTCCTGTATATCCTTTGCTGATGTCTTTTGCTTCGAAATGTTTTCTTCAGAACCAATCGACAACACTTTTTGGACTTGGCTATTATTCTTTTAGTTTAATTCATATCGAGCATTCCAGAAGCTCGTGAAGGCACAATACTAATGGAATCTTGTCTCACAATATGCGAATATCAAACCTGATTGATGTTCGATTGAAACCTTCACTCCGCCTTGTAGGAAATGTCAAAATCGAAAACCAAATTCTTGCTTAATTGAAAAAAAAATAAAAAAAATATTTTGGCATTTTTTTTAATCTCAACTGTCACGTCCAGCTTTGATGTAGACTGCCTACATCTTCACAAATTCTGAAGACAATATCTCTAGCATTAGGCAAACAATCGCTTATTTTTTGATATTTTTTTTTGTTAATCTAATTTAATTATTATCAACAGATACAAGAAAAAAATCGGTATAAAACAATTTTTGTAGACAATTTCATAGCCTCGACTTTTTAATCAACTTAATTGAATATCTCCTATGATTTAGCGGAATATAAGCAGAAAACTGGATCGAAAGGCCATTTTTCCAAGATGGCGGGTCGAGCTCAATAGGTAGAGCTGGGGCTTTTAGTATGTTCAACAGTTCACCTTACCGGACATTACCGTCTTTCCAAAACTCCAACAGTTTTTTCTCTCAAACGGAAAATTTGTTCTAATTTGACTGGCCTATAATGTAATAGCCTAACATGAACAAAAATTAGGCAATTGCTTCCGCTTGATTTTCTGTTTCTTGAAAAATTCTCAAAAAATCAGAAACTTCAAGTAATTTTTTGATTCCGGTTTTACCTCGGGTTTTACTGGTCATTTGAGTAACTGATTGAAATAATAACAATGGTTAAAAGTCTCATTTCCAAATGTTTCTCCTAATGCCTAATGTTCATTCATAAGGCCCATTGTGTCCGTACTGCAAGCCGAACCTATGAAATATGATTTAAGCTTGGCGTTGTTGAGTAATTTCTGCACAAAAATTGCAGATTTTTGGATTAAACGGACAACAAAAGCCTGGCTATTTTTTCTAACTACATAATATGTTGGTTTCAGTCGGTAGCTCAGAATGTTCAGCGGCAATGCTCCTAACATCAGCCTACTCGGGTGTCGGTCCAAATCTGGCCGGTGGAGAAACTTTTCTTTTGGGCAAAACTGTGACATAGGTACTTACTCACAATGTATGTAGAAAATGTATGTAAATATAAATGCTTAATGAGGTATGAAAACCTCCTATGACAATAAAAATGTCAAGAAGGTGTGAAAGAATTAAAAAAAGTGAGTTTCACAACTTCGAAAAAATCCGTGAATACTTAAAGCTTCGCTCAAAGCCATAAAACACACTCGTCTTAAGGACGGAGTCATATTGGTGAAATAAGGGTTGCGAAATCAATCCATGTGGGTTTATTCCCTGACGGATTCTCACCATTTTGGTCTTTTCCGAAAGCTACAAGGATGTACTTTGGTTTGAGCTCATTGGCATTTCCGAAATCCAAGAAAAAAAATTCGATTTTGACATTTGAAAAAATTATTTTTGGATTTAGGAAATGCTAATGGGCTCAAACCAAAGTACATTCTTGTAGTTTTCGAAAGAGGCCAAAATGGTAAAAATCCGTCAAGGAATAAACCCACATGGATTGATTTCGCAACGCTTATTTTACCAAGTCAACACCGTCCTTGAAAGATGTCTTACTGATTATTATGTCACGGCCCACTTGCTTCCATCGCGTCCTCAAAATGACAGTCAACGTATTTTTTTGTCAGTCGATCGTGGTTTCGTAAAAGATACCTACTGTCTACTGAGTACTTTCGAGATGTAGGTTGCTTTAGAAACTCAAAAAGAACATTGTAGCGGAGTAAATCAACCGATACCACTGCAAAATAGTTGACACTTAGATTCAACACATTCCGGTTTGGAATATTGGCAAGTACGTACAATAATAATCAATTCACGAGTCAAGTTGATGAGTCCACCGCCAACAAGATACAGTGGTTTTTGAGTTGCAATCAGAAGCATGGAAACCATTTGTTTGTTGTCTCCATTCCACAAGTACCAAGGCAAGTTGGCGACGGATGAGAACACCATTTCTGACTGGAATGAAATCGTTCAGTAATATTCCACGTGTTGGCAAAAAAACGATTTTTCGAAAAATCAAAGATTCAGACGAAACTCGGTCGTACGAGCAAATGAGAAATCCTACCTCGTCCGCTAAAAGCTGGCCGGCGTTTATCAATGCCATTGCAATTGGAACGCCAGCTAAAGCTGCCGTCAGCGGTTTCAGAGATAATTGACCCATGTCTGCTGAAAATTTCTAAAAAAATATCATGTACATACATGGTCATGTCTCGAGTCTCGAACTATCATTACCATAGTAATAATAATGCCCAGCATGGTCACTGCACCGAAAGAAACAAAAGCCAAACTGGGATAGAAAATTATTTTGTTGATTCTGTTTGCAACGCTGTAACTATTCATGTTAAAAAAACAGCATTCACCTATGTACCTGATTGGATGGTCGATTCATTCAAATTTGTCGCCTGCATTTCTTTTTGGTTGCAAAAGATTGGTTCGATGATCAGCTTCATACATTTTTAAATAATAATCATGATCTAGTTCTCCTATATATGAGCAAAAACACAAAGTAGATTCGCGACGGCTATCGAAACGACCATCAGATTCGTGTGTATGCCGGCATGCTCTGGAAACTCGGTACCTCCGCCAAATGTGCAGATCTGTCTTACTCGAGGTTTTACTCTATCATTAAGGTCTCCACCTTGTTCGAACTATCTATAATCATCGCGCTTGCTCTATAAAAATTGTTGTAATCGCACAAGATCCTCGCAACTCGTAACAGTATAATCACTGATAAAATAATAATCACTTTCCAGTTAACACTCAAGAACATCAAGAGGCAAAGTTGAATGAACAGCAATAAATAGTTCGGCTTCACAAACCTTTCTAATAGGCAGTAGTGTCTGAGGCAAGTCACTAACTCTCGCCTTATTTTAGCTTGATAATCTTGATTTTTCAATAAGCTCACCTCATGTAGTAATTCCACCTTTTGCATTTTCTCTAACCTATAATTCAGAAGAAACAGCTGAAACTTCAGGTGAGTAGCCACGTGCATCTCGACCGCAGTGCACGCCACAACGGCAAAGAAAGAATAGAACAGTGACACATGACCTGGCAACAGGATCAAAGTGCTCCATTTTTGGCCAAAACGGCCCACTAAAAACTTGTAAACAGCAATGTGTTCGTAGTTGTAATCATTTACGGGAACTGTGAGCATGAACGCAAAGGCCATGTAAATTAGTGCACAAAAAAATTGCAATTTCACCATCGTCCCTTGTTTTTTCAAGACTGCGTATTTCGAACGGTGTTGCATCAATGGCCAAAATTGTGGGTAAAATGTATCGGCTATGTCGTAAAACTCTTTCTCACAACTCAGTATTGTAGTGCATGATATGACAATCTGGAAAGCAAATTAGTGAAGAACTGTGGTATACGATCAGGTATTTAGACCGGTCTACAATAATAGTCCCAAAAGATGATAAGAAGTGACTCATCCAATAGTCGGTGGACATGTTGATGAAAAGTTGCACAACTCCAAATATTGTCATCTGAGCGAAAATTGCGCCAGAAATAAAGGTGACAAACCGCTGGAGTTTGGTGTGCGTATAAATAGATGGCCATTCTAACAACAGTAACAACTGTGGTAACACGTCATCTGCAATTTTTTTTTTCAATTTCCGAATATAATTAGATTCAAAATAAAGAACCTTCAATGTTACTCTTGTATTTACTAATCGCCATGTTGTCGCTTTTTATCATACAGTTGATTGCTCACGCTATGGCAAACAGACAACTGTATCCACGTTAGCCAATATCACTTTTTGATTTTTCAATCACCGCATTTTTAGGTCCTAATGATTGTCGATTCATGACAATGAAATGTACAAGATTCTGTACAATGAAAGTACAGGATGAGAAATTGTTTTCGGCGAATATTTGGTTGCGTTATTGATAAGGAAAGAAAATATGACTGGACTGGTTTTTGCCTGAGCAAACGGCAAAGTAAATCATCAACATACGACATTATACGTCTCCTTCGTTAATAATTGATTCAAATATTCCTCCAGGTACTTAGCTGGATCCTTTTGAATAAGAAATCTGTCTAGGCTGTGCTCTGATAATACTGAAGAACATTTTGTCATAAATATTTCATATATGAGAATAACATTTCAATTCCATCAAATATACCGTCCTTCGACTTATACTAAGTATACAGAATGATTCAAAATGTCGATTTATCATAAAGATATTGAGTTGAATAAAATTTTTGGTTCCTATGCAGGATGAGTCAATAACTAAATAATTAAGGTTCCTTCAAAAAACATATGCGGCGGAATTCTGTGAGAATGAATCGTATTAATTGTGCTCGACATTATGTTTGTGACTGTTTTCGAGCACTTTTAGCAAAAAAATAATTCACAAAATTTACAACTCACCTTGTACAGAAAACAGAAATTCAATACAAATTCAATGGTTAATTTTTTGTACTCGTTATTTTGTCATAAACAGTATACTGAAATCTTTTGGAATAACAAAAATTAAGGCGACCAAATAAGGACCAACCTTTGGCCCTCCATAGCTTCAACATTGGAAGACAGAATTCTCTCACAACCTCCAAGCCAAGCACTCCACTACATTTCTGTATGACAAAACCACCACAGATATAGGTAATCTCCGAGATAATAATTCTCCTACGTTAAAACTCTGGATCTAAATAAAAAGTACTCACCTAAACCTAATCCTTGCAAGACGAAATCACTAATCACACAAAAGATCAAATACACTTATCAACAAAATAAGTGGTAAAGTCGAATTTTTCATCGATTTTGAAAACTGGATATCTTGGACTCCGTTAGACGATTTTGGATCTGTTTGAAGTAGTCGATGGCCAGATTCTTTGGTTCTTAGATTTTTTTTTGCGAAATAACTCGAAACCAAATGGAGTTTCTACAAGGTGACAAAGAAGCACTGCAAACTTGCTGAAAATTGACCCATCCATTCGAGTTGTCGTCGACACCCTGAAAAATTGAGCTACGGCTGAGCTAAGGAATGAGTAGCGTGAGGACCCAGCCATCGGTTCACTTGCTGAAAGAAAAGAACTTAGCCAGGACAGACCAGCAAGGCTGTTTGGGCCCAGTGGAATTATTTGAGGATAGAGAACGGGCTGCTGAAGAGAGTTTGGGAGAGTCCTGATGGGAAGAAGGAGATGGTTCAATTGGTGCTTCCCATGAAGAGAGAGAGAGAGAGAGGTCCTGAAGAAGATGCACGATGGCGTCACTGGAGGGCACCTTGGGTTGAACAAGACGTTGGCCAAGGTGCTGTTACGGTTTCAAAAATCGACTTGGTGATACAGAATAATGAAACCAGGGGAAACGAAAAACAAAAGAGAGTCGGTTGTTATTTCCGGAGGCTCTGGCTGATTCTGCAAAGATCCAATGACCATCGGCCGAGTAGCGATTCAGTGTTCCTCTACTGTTCCTGTTGATGGCAAGCAGTACCACCAGTCATGTGATGTGCCTCGAGAACCAAAATCAAGGAAAGCGGCGCTGAACGCCACTCCTAGAACGCCGCACCGCCTTTGGTTGACAGCAACTGTCAGTAATCGCCAACTTCGTTGAAGTGACCATTTCTCTCGTCTGTCCAGATGCCAGAGCGTATGGTGAGCTTCTGGAGTACAAAATCAGTTCACTACCTTACCGTCCAATCGGCGGCTTCACCAACGTTGTCAGTCGGTCCAGATAATCAAGATCCTGCTAATCGTTGCGGTTGTCCAAAATCTCATGCGTTCGAGACTCGTTGATGAGCAAACCAAGTGTTGCCTATAATTTTTTATTTTACTGTTTCAGAATAAGTTACTTATTTGACATTCAGCGTGTTGTTGTTATATGTATTATCATTGTCTCTGCGTGAAGTGAGAGACATTATTAGGGGGTGGCTATACCGGTTCACCACACCAATTTTCCTTGGGGTATGACGGCAGTATGTTGTTTTTCGTGTAGGTACTCTGTTTCAGTGTCGTCGCTGGAGCTTCGTTGGGCCCTTCGAGTTCTCGCAGCGTCATCGAAAAGTTAGGTACTTACGTTATAGTTTGTGAGCCAACTCTCGCGGTATTGCTCACCCTTCCTATTGGCGTCCTCTGCGCAACGCCTCTTTATTTTTGTTAACACGCCAAGTCAGGTTGAACTGTAAATATTCTTGAACCTTTTCTTCTCGATCATAAATCTGATTTTTTGTAGTTTATTCTGTATTTTCGATTCTCCCAATCTCAACTATCTCCACCTCGGAATCAATCACTTTCAATTACGATTTCAACCCGTGATAGTGCGCGAGCGGTTCTACTGGGTGAACTGCCGGAACGACGTGGAATTGGAAACATGGTGTCACAAGTGCGAGGTATGTGCGGCCAGCAAAGGACCAAGAACTCGCAGCCGAGAGGAGCTAAAGACTTGCAATGTTGGAGTGCCTTTTGAACGCATCGCGATCGATGTGGCTGGCCCGTTCCCGACAACGGAAGATGACAACAAGAACATCCTGGTTGCCATGGACTACTTCAGCAAGTGACCGGAAGCGTACGCCCAACCCAACCAAGAGGCTTCTACAGTGGCAAGAGTGCTGGTGGACAATCTGATTACCCGCTTCGGAGTACCTCTGGAGTTACACTCAGATCAGGGACGAAACTTCGAGTCCAACGTGTTCCGAGGTATCTGTACTTTTCTCGGAACACAGAAGACCAGGACGACGCCCCTTCACCCACGGTCCGACGGAATGGTTAAACGGTTCAAACGATGGAGCAGCACCTGCCAAAGGTCGTCGACGAGCATCAGCGAGACTGGGATCGTCATCTGCCGATTTTCCTGATGGCGCTGCCATTCACGACACCACAGGGGAAACACCAGCACCACACAATTTGGCCCGCCGGAGAATGATCCTAAAGACATCCCCGAATACGTCGACGACTTGAGGCGAAGAATGTGTGACATCCACGAGTTGGTTCGGAACCGGATCCGAATCGCGACCGACCGAATGAAGACCCGTTACGACTTGGAGGCGAACTCCACGGGATTTCAAGCTGGTGATCTGGTCTGATTGTACAATCCTCAACGCAAGAAGGGAAGGTCCTCAAAGTTGCATCCGTCGTGGGAAGGACCGTACAGTCGTACACGGTAGTCAAGAGGATGAATGACGTCGTGTACAGATTTCAGCGAGCCCCGAGAGCCAAGATGGAAGTTGATCCTTGATCCACCTTGAAACGCGAAAGGTGTGTGATTATTCGGGAGTCACCTAGAAAACCATATGCCGGGCCACGATGGAAATTGCTGGAGGATGATGGAAAGTCCGGGAATGCTAATCGGAGGCATATAAAAGCACCGTTCTCAGTACGACAGGCAGTTATGAATTGGAATGTGTAGTGGTAGCGAGCGGATTTTGAGCGAGTAGTTATCACAGCGATAATTCCAAGTAGATGATTGTTGGCGTGTATTTATTCTAGTACGCAGTATGAGACTGCACTGACGGTATAGATAGCCTACTGCACCGAAATTATTATTTTAGAGTTTAAATCGCGCATCGTTCACACTTCATTTGCATGGCGTTGGAAGACGTTGCCTACCAGGGGGCTTAAGCTAAAGCAAGAGCCTTTGGACCGTGTGGGTATCGCCGAGTAACCGAGGTAAACCTGAGTGCGTTTGCCTTCGACGAGATTGTATAGTTTCATATCCATGGGGTTTAAACCCTTCACACAGAACGCTGCCTGTTGGAGGAGAAGCCTTCATCGAGCACTGGTAATCTGTCCCTGACAATAAAGCTCCTCCGTGGCGTGCCAGGGTCTCCTTTCGGGGTTGTGTCCGGGCCCTCTGCTGGGCGGGTCGGGGCTTCCTTCAGTACTGTGTCCTGGCCTTCACTGGCGATGCGTCAAAGCCTCGTTGGGGTTGGTTCCTGACAGTTCACTGGCTGCGTCTGGGCCTCCTTTCGGGGTTGTGTTCTGGCCTTCTACTGGACGCGTCGGAGCCTCTTCAAGCGTTGTGTCCTGGCCTCCGCGGGCGATGCGCCATGGCCTTTATTGGGGGTGGTTCCTGACGGTTCACTGGCTGTGCCTGGGCCTCCTCGCGGGGTGCGTTTTGTCCTGCTTCGGTTCAGCTAGGCTTCAGGAGTGGATGCTTGTGATTGACGAACGGTACCTCGTGGTGGAAAAGGAGCGATCTTGTGGGGTGGGGCAGACGACCTACGATTGAGATTTGCAATCATCCTTGAAACTAATGACTTTGTTTTAGCGTGCAGCTGCAGTTATTTAGATTTCCATTTTGGTTGGGTTATTGTGGGATTTCACCTTATTTTACCATATTGAAATGTATAATTATTATAAGCCACGCAAAGTTTTAAAAATTCCCTTTTTAACGAAACAGGCACAAAAATGCGAACTTGTGTTAACCCATGGTCGGGCAGTTTTGATGCGGGCACATTTGGGACTTTCGACCATAGTGTCGCCCGTCCTAAGACTGTAAATGGGTCGAGCGACGAAATTTTATTACTTTAAATGAGGGTGGCTTGTTCGTCTGCAGAGTCTAGGAAGAAATCGAGGAACGGAAGCTGAGGGAGACGCACACGGCCTCTTGAAGACATGTGTCGCGTTCGAGTGTTGTTCCTTTTGCGTGCTTTTGTAGGTAAATATTAATTATTGTAATATTTTTTAAATTGCTTGTGTATTCGTTTGTCGTTTTCTTTTTGAACACTACTTGGTTTCAATTGACTATTCACTGTCGAATTAAATTAAATGTACGCCCTTTTTATGGAAACATGCGCTCAGATCATTTTAAAGGCACGCATGCCGTTTTTGACTATAATAATTCAGCGTGAGGTGATTATTGCATCAAATTTGTCTGTTTGAATTTTATGTCATTAGTTCTATGGTCAGATCAGTAATTTTGTGTGTAATTTGTTTTTCATGTGTGCACTTGACTGTAATTTTTGTGTCAAATTTTAGCTGAACGTCATTATCTGCGATATTTTATGTTCTCATTTTTATGTACAGTTTTGTAGTCAACTCCTTTGTAATGTCAGTGCTGTACCTTTGATGTGTCATAATCTTTGTGTCAATATTCAAAGTCCTCCGTCTGTTCCGGTTCTCAAATATTTCTCCTTTTTGTTTGTTTATTTAGAATTACCCCCTGAGATTTTGCAAATGGCGCTTGCCAGTATGATCGGGCCTTGATGTACCTATTTTACTAATATTTTCTTGAATACCGTGAAAGTCGTTCCTGTACTATCAACCACTTCTACCCAACCTAAAAATTGACTTTTACAATGTTTACTTATGTCTATGTGTCAGAGGGCTTTTACCGTCCAAGCAGGTTGTACGGTACTTTTTGTTGGGGAGTCATGTTCATTTATTTTGCTTTGTTTGTGATGAGATGATTTGATGCTACCTGCCAGGGCGAGGGACAGGGACAGCCATGGTAGATACGAACGGTTGGTTGCAACTTAGTCGCTTGCGGCTCGTGTAACGAGGCAAATGTCAGTTTTATTGGGATAGGTTCTCTTACAGTGTCCTCGAGTACAGGTTCGCAACAGGATTTCCCCCATTGTGTAGTTGTTGTATTTTGTAGTTGTATTGTAGTGTTTTGTTTATTATGTCCTGTCTACTAACATGTCTTCAGTTGTTGTTTTTTGTGTGTTTGTGTGAGTGTGGCGACCTTTTGTTTTGCGTATTATGCGTTCCTTTGCGTTGCGTTGCGTTGCTTTGCGTTGCTTTGCGTTGCTTTGCGTTGCTTTGCGTTGCTTTGCGTTACTTTGCGTTGTGTTGCGTTACTTTTCGTTATTTGCTGCGTTGCGGTAGGGAAAATAAAGTCTCAGTGAGTTTTACATTTTGTCACAACATGTTTGAGAACCCTTTTCTTTGAGCTTAACTCGGTGGTTTCTTCGACTGGGTTCTTCCACATGAGTGCTCTTTTCCGAATCCGTCACTCTCCATTTTCTTTGACTTGACAGTTTGACATATTTTGTTGTGTTGTTTTATTGTTTTTGCCCATTTTATCCATTTTGTACATTTTGTTCATGCTGTCAGTCACATGTTAGGTGTTTTGAGAAAATAACCAAAAGACTCATTTTGCACTTCCTTTGTTTTGAGTAAATGTGATTTTTTTTCTGTGCAATGAGCGTGTTTCATTGAAGTCCACCTTGAACTCCACCTTCTTCCCCCTCGGGTCGTTCACCTCATGAACAAAAGCGGATCAAAGGGTTAAGACGCGAACAAAAACGGGTACAACGAAGGGTTCCGATGATCAGAGGCCAAACACGTGAAAATGTCACTGGGGGGAGGGAGGGCGTACCATTACATTATTAAGTACAAGAGAATAATTGTTTATGATGAATGTTATGGAGAGGAGTTTAATCTAGAGGGACGTCCAGTTTGGGGTCGTGTAACTACCTAATTTGTTGCAGGATTCACCTGAAGTTTGAGAGAGATCGTTTAGTCGTGAAAAGGAAAATCTATTAGAAGCTGTTCGTATAATTACCTGGATATTCGACAACGCGACGCTTCGATAAATTTGTACCTTGAATGAATTATTACAACTCAATAGTTGGTTAGCAACCTGATATTAATTCATAGGGAAAATCAGTTATTTTGAAGCCTTTTTGCGTTGGTTCGTCGGCAATCACCTTTGTAGGTTTTTAGCAACAATGGGATGGGGTTCACTTCACACAAAACAGAATGGGGTTCAATCAAAGGGTCTTCAAATGAGAGTTTGTACCTTGACTTGAGTATTTGTTCGCGTACACCATTGGTTCCGAAATTTTTGGAAGGCTGAAATTGGGTTTTACATTTCCGGTTATAGACACTCGCGGTCGCGATATCCTTCTAAGCTTCAAGAGCAATTCATGGTAAAAATAGGTCCAGTTCTCCACAAAGGCACCGGTCATATCCAATCCCTTCCAAAACGGGCAAAAGATTACCATAGCCTGAATAGAGGAATGCAAAAAGAATAGTCCAGAAAATAAGAGACGCAGCCTTTGAAAAAAGATTCGTAATAGGAGGAGCGCCGCACACACCGGCCCACGAACTTAGATTGTAGGAAACAGGGGAAACAACAGAAAAGAGAATGGAAAGTTCCCATCTCTCGCAAAAGTCACTTACCTCTTTTTCGGTGTCTAGGCGCTGGGCCTAACCCCTAACATAACCTATAAGTATAACACTAACTTAAATGTTGAATCTGATGAATCCACGATATGAATTTCGAACCACGCTCCCCAAACAAAGTTTAAATGTTGGTCAAGGTGTAAAATCAGGTGTCTTCGGAGCATTGATGTGTGACGGCTTTGGAATAATTATTAGGGGAACTCATCTTCCAGGTAACACTTAGAAAACTCAGCTATCCTAGTTACAAGCGTTGAGGTAGGGTCAGATATAGGAACGAGCCTTTATTTCAACACTTCGACATGTAAATAGAAGTCACTACAATGATTTTATGTTAAAACTAATTTTTGTGTCTTACTGCCTTCAAACTAGAGGTTAATTCGATCTCCACACGCCCAGGAGCTCTATCCTTGAACCACAAGAAGGAAGCACAACAGGATGGTGTCCTGATACTAGACGATCGCCATCTGGTTTCGTAGAGGCGTAGCCCGCTTCAGAAACTCAAAAAGAACATTGTAGCGGAGTAAACTGCACGAAACCACTGCGGAAAAGTTGACATTCAAATTCATCACATTCTCAATTGGAATATCAGCAGGTACGTACCGCGATGATCAATTTTCGAGTCAAGTGGATGAGTCCAGCGCCCGCGAGATAAATCGGTTTTTGAGTTGCAATCAGAAGCATCAGAACCATTTTTTTGTTGTCTCTATCCCACAAGTACCATGGCAAGCTGGCGGTGGATGAGAACACTTTTTCCGACTGAAATAAAAAACGTTTAGTTGATGGACGACTTATTGGCGGAAACCCAACTTGAAGGGTTCCAGAAGACATTTGGACGTAGGTCGGTGTAAGAAACACCTACCTCGTCTACTAAAAGCTGGCCAGCGTTTGATTGTGTAGTTGCAATTATAACGCCAATAAAAACCACCACCAACGGTTCAAGAGATAGTTGTTGGCCATTGTCTGCTGAATATTTCTAAAAAAGTATCATCATGTATAACATGGCGACAGTTTAAGAATGGAAATAATTGTAGGTTAGTACCATAGTGATAATGACGCCCAGCATGGATACTGTGCCGAAAATAGCGAAGGCCAAACTGGGATAGAAAAGTATTGTGTTAATTTTGCTTCCAAAACTAAAAAAAAGCGTATTAGCAAAACCACAAAGTTGAATGTATTTGAGTAGAACTGATTCATCGAAATTGGTCGTCTGCATTTCTCTGTGATTCAAAGATGTTCGACGATCAAACGAACCCTCCTGTAAAGCTCGATCGTGATTATATGAGCCGCCCAGTCCGAAGATATCACTAGAAAAACCATGTAGTACGCCCCTAGATACCCACTGCTGCACCGTGTGTAAAGAGAAAAAGTCAAATCTCCCTTCTAATTGTCCCAGGACCAAGCGTTTCCAGTTGAAATTCCTGCTAGTCCGGGGTGCTCCCCCTTCCTTTTTGAACGAGTCATTTGCAGGTGTCTGTGGGCTTATTGAGGAGGACGCAGATCGTTAGCAGCCTTCTCTAAGGATTTGGCGGTTCTGAGTTGCTCCCCCACATCAAGATTGAACAAGAGATTCCCTGGTGAAGATTTGTCTAAAGTTTTAGTCTCTAGTTTCTTCATCTGCTTTCCCAACAATGGCGATATCAAAGATCGTCGAGTTTGAGAAATATTGTAAATCAAATTGCACAAAACTCGAGCTGATCCAGTAATATTGAGAAGCACCGAGTCTTTGAATGGATTTTGGAGATTGTCTGCCTCCAGGAGAGTGTTGAATACGCGCCCAAGAGCGGCAAGACCAACGCCCGCTTCCAGTTGAAACGCAACCTGACCCGAATCGCGGGTTACGAATGTCTGAGGCATTATTGCTTTGATGGGTTTACTATGGGAGGGGATGAGGTTGAGCAATTTTCCGAAGTCAAAAATTGTTATGCAGCTCGGCCAGCTCGTCTTTGGACAGCCCCTGCTCTAGGACGTGAACCCATTTGGAGGCAATCGCCGCATGGTAGGTGAATGCTGGCATGGTTGCTTGTGAGGGATCTGCTTCTATAATTTAAGGAATTTTTAATTTTGAAGGGAGTATTGCTTTCTCTCTTCACACACGGTGCAGCAGTGAGTATCCAGGGGCGTACCACATGGTTTTTCCAGTGATATATAGAGGACTGGACGGCAAATTATAATTAGCAATTATGGAGGCCAGAGAATGCCGCCTGAATATTGTGTGATGTAGGAAAGAGTGCTGTACGATGTTTGTTTGTCTGTTTGTCGATATCATCTGTCTCAAAATCACTTTGTCTTTAATCCGAATATTTCAATTGAAAATCGAAATGATTCACTGCCTCCATTTATATTTGTTCAGTCAAAAAACTAATTTCAGAGATTTGATTGGCATACCTGTGGTAATTAAAATCACTTGTTAGCACTATGTTTTTTGAAATACTAGGCCTGTTCGGAGGTACAGCACTTTTCCCCACCAATTCATTGATCAATCACCACTATTCAATATACAGTCCAGAATTCCAACAGACAAACTAAAATAACAATTATAATTCAGCTTCACAGACCGTTTCAATAGGCAGTAGTGCTTGGAGCAAGCCACCAGCTCTCGCTTTATTCTGACTTGATAATCTTGATTTTCCAACGAGCTGACCTCATCCAGCAATTCCACTTTACCCATCTTTTCCAATTTATCATTCAGAAGAAAAAGCTGAAACTTCAAGTGAAGAATACCGTACATTTCTATCGCAGCACATGCCACGACGGCAAACAAGGAATGAAACATTAACAAATGACCTGGCAACAGGATCAAAGCACTCAATTTTCGACCAAAACGGTCCACAAAAAACTGGTAAGCAGCGATGTGTTCGCAGTTGTAATTGTTTACAGGAACAAAGAGCGCGGCTGCAAAGGCGACGCCGATCATAGCACCAGAAAACTGCAATTTCATCATCGTCGCTTGTCGTTTCAAGACTGCGTAATTCGAACGGTGTTCCATCAGTGGCCACATTTGTGGGAAAAAAGTGCCGGCCAAGTCGTAGAATCCGTGTTTCAAACTCAGTAACGTGGCACATGATAGGACAATCTGAAAAACAAAGCCATGAAATATTCTGGTAGGTGGTCAGTTGAGTGGACAAGTCCACAATAATAGTCCCAAAAGATGATAAGAAGTGGCTCATCCAGTAGTCGCCGGTCATGTTGACGAAAAGTTGAGAAATTCCAAACACTGTTATCAGAACGAAAATTGCACAAGAAATAGAGGTAGCAATTCGCTGGAGTTTAGTGTGCAGATAAATAGATGACCATTCGACCAACTGTGGGAGCACATCATCTGGAAAATCGTGGTTTTTCACTTCTGGATACAACTAGTTTTCTGGTAGACCTTCAATGTTGCTCGAGTATCGACTAATCGTCATGTTATTTGCCTTGATCATACAGATGATTGTTTGCACAAACTATGGCAGAAAAACGACCCCCACTACCGCTTGTTGATTATTGTTTTTTTGGTGGCCAAATATTTGCAGTTTCAGATGCAAGTATAAAGCTACCGATGTTGCCGGGGTGCTCGTCTAGTTGTTCCACTTCTAAGTGCAATGAACTGTTTTGTACAAGTTGTTGGCTATTAGTGAATTTTGTGATGGGTGTCTTGGTTTCACCTATTAGTGAGACATCCTGTAGGATGTGTTGTGTAAATATTAAATAACATAGCCATGTAGGCAACCAGGCTTACACTAGTGTACGTGCAGTTGCACATAGATATTATACCAGTACGCGCAGTCTCCACGCGCAAGTGGACGCAGCCCTCGGAAGTAGGTGTATGAATAAAGGCACTTAATATGCAACGCTCTCAAAGTAGAGTTGTGTTATTTCCCTGTCCCACAAGTTAACAAATAAGGAATAAACAATAAATACAACAAACGCAGTAGTAAGTCAAACTAATAAATAAGTGCGGATGACCGAAGAAAATCAAGAAATTACGGAAAATACAAGAGACGCTGAAGCACCCACCAACGTGAACAGCACCAAGATGGCCGCTAGACAAGCCATCAACGCACCAGGTCAACTGGAATTCAAAGGTAACATGGGAGAGAACTGGGTATTCTTTCGCCAAAAACTAGAAATTTATCTGAACGTCAGTAAACAAAACAGAGAATCTGATGAAGACAAATCATTCATTTTGCTAAACCTAATCGGAGACCGAGGTTTGAAAGTATACAACACATTCAAATTTGAAGAGGACGCAGACAAGAAGTTATTTAGTAAAGTCATGGCCAAGTTTGAAGAAAAGTACGTACCACAGAAAAATGAAACATACGAGAGACACATGTTCTGGACCCGAGAAATGCGACCAGGGGAAACTGTTGATGAATACGCAACGGAGCTAGCTAAATTAGCATCCACGTGTGAATTTGGTGCCATAACCTACAGCCTCATCAGAGACAAGCTGATCATAGGAATCAAAGACACACACATCAAGAATCGCCTACTGAGGGAGAATAAACTCACGCTTGCAAGAGCACTCGAGGTATGCAAAATAGCCGAAACAGCAGCCAAGCAGCTTAAAGCCATTGAAGGCAGACATGATGAAGAAATCAACCTAGTGAACCGGCCCCAAATGAGCAAGCATCAACAGTCAAGGCAGCGACCAGCAGAACAACTGCATCAAAAACCACATGTTTCTTCAAGAGTAAGTGTTCGTAACATGAATAACTTGATAAATAATTGCACACGATGTGGATATTCCCACGTGATAAATAAATGCCCTACATATCAATAACAATGCACGAAATGCAATAGGAAAAATCATTTTGCCAAAATGTGTAAAAGCAAAATTAACCTGATTGAATTTGAAAGAATAGACCCAGATTTGTTTGTAGGAAACGTTAATTTTTTAAGCAAAAACAAATGGACACAAAATTGTACGGGTCAAGACAGACTACAGATTAATTTTAGGTTAGACACTGGTGCTGGATGCAACATTCTACCATCGGACATTTTTCAAAAATTGAATAGAAATAATGACATTCCAATTGATAAATCACACGGACGAATAACCACCGTATCAAATCAAACAATTAACGCGGTTGGTACCTGCGACTTGAAAGTAAAAGTCACAAATAGAAATCAAACAGCCGTCCTGAAGTTCCAAATAATTGAAACAAATAAAGCCATCCTAGGTTTAGAAGCTTGTACCCAGTTAAATTTGATAAAGAGGGTAAGTGTAACGTAAATAATGTAACTGTTACTAATAATACAGCAACGGAAATAAATAAGCTGTTGAAGTCTTACGAGGATGTTTTCCAAGGTATTGGCTGTATCGAAACGGAACCATATGAAATAAAATTAATTGATGATGCAGTACCGAAAGTTCACCCACCGAGAAAAGTCCCATTAGCCCTATATACTAAATTACAAAATGAACTAATTGAGCTGAAAAAACAAGAAATAATAAAGAAAGTTGACAAACCAACAGAATGGGTGAACTCATCAGTGATAGTTCCAAAGAAGAATTTAGACATAAGGATTTGCATGGATCCTAAACAATTGAACAATGCAATTAAAAGAGAACACTTTTACATTCCAAGTTTGGAAGATATCACTTATAAATTGAAAAATTCATAAGTTTTCAGTGAGCTAGACTGTCCCAATGGGTTTTGGCAAATAAGGCTTAGCGAACAAAGCTCTAAATTATGTACATTTTACACACCGTTCGGACGGTATTGTTTTTTAAGGCTACCCTACGGTATAGCTTCAGCCCCAAAAGTTTTCCAAAAAAGAATAAAGGAAATTTTTGAAGGACAGGAAGGTATTAACACCTATATAGATGACATTTTAGTACACGGGAAAGATTTAAAAGAGCACAATGAACGACTTGAAAAAGTGTTAAAATTAGCCAAGGAATGGGGTTTGAGGTACAACAAAAGTAAATGTCACTTTGCAGTGAGTGAAGTGAAATATATGCGTCCTCTGATTAGTGAAAAAGGGCTAGCCGTAGATCCTAGCAAGGTAGCAAGCTGCCATAATACAAATGAAGAGACCTACTGACAAAAAAGGAATAGGAAGATTTATAGGCACTGTTAACTATCTAAACAAATATATTCCAAATTTCACCGAGATAACCGCCCCATTGCGCGAACTGTTGAAAAAAGAAGTCTGTTTCCATTGGAATGAAACCCAGGAACGTTTATTCAATGAATTAAGAGTTTTGCTGAGTAAAGCACCTGTTCTGCATTTTTTTTCAACAAAAGAACCAATAACCCTATCTTGTGACGCCTCAAGCGAAGGTTGTGGCGCGGTTCTCCTGCAAAATAACAAACCAGTGGCATTCGCGTCAAAAGCATTTACAGACTGTCAAAAGCGATATGCGCAGATCGAGAAAGAAATGTTGGCTATTCTGTTTGCGTGTACTAAGTTTCACCAATTCATTTACGGTCGAAAAAACGTAACGATTGAAAGTGACCACAAGCCTCTAATAAGCATCTATAAATACCCGTTTATTTCAGCTCCAGTTAGGTTACAAAAAATGCTGTTGCTCTTACAACCCTACACGTTCGAATTAAGATATAAAAAAGGGTCTGAACTGTTCATCGCAGACATGCTATCACGAGATTTTATAACTGACGTTGATGAACAATTTCAAGAAAAATGTGATCAAGTCGAAAGTCAAATGTGTATGATGATAGAAACATTACCATTCTCGGATGAAAAACCCCAGCAATTTCAAAATGAATCAAAGAAAGACACAAATTTGCAGAACTTGATCAAACTAATTCAAAACGGTTTTCCAGATGATAAAACACAAGTAGATAATAACAACCATTAAAAAAGAAATCCTGGAACAACTCACCATTTATACATTTTCTTCTAGATTTGATGCTCTTTGTGAAAAATCATGTGATTTTGTAGCATTTTTGCATTCTTTATGGGGTTTTAGAGTGACTTTTTGTCAAAATTGAGATGATTTCACACAAATTCAATAGTTTAGCAGGAAACAACTCACATCTTCCACGTTTTCTCCCAGATTTGGTGACCCTTTTTGAGAAATTATGTGCTCAATGTAGCATGTTTGTGCTGTTGGAAGTCATGCACGCGCATGCGCGCACATGCATACACATGCACGCAAACCAATTTCCAACTAATAGGGGAAAAAATCTGGCACTATCCTAGATTTAGTGACTCTTTTTGAGAAATCAGATCCTTTGTGTAGCATTTCTGCATTCTTTAGAGGGTTTTAGAGTGACTTTTTGTCACAGTTGAGATAATTTTCCCAAAAATCCAATATTTGTTTACAGGAAACAACTCACATTTTACACGTTTTCTTCTAAAATTGACGACTATTTTCAAGAAATCAAGTGCTTCATGTAGCATTTTTGCATTCTTCAGAGTTTTAGAGTGATTTTTTGTCAAAATTAAGATGATTTTCACAAAAATCTGATAGTGTGGCAGGAAACAACTCATCTTTTTCATGTTTTTTTCTAGATTTGGTGACTCTTTTTGAGAAATCATGTGATTTGTGTAGCATGTTTGCATTCTTTAGGGGTTTTAGAGTGACTTTTTTGTCTAAATTGAGACGATCTCTTACACAATTCCAATAGTTTGGTAGCAAACAACTAACCTTTCCCATGTTTTCTTCTAGATTCTAGACATTAGAAAATAGGATATCCTATTCCTGATATTCTATTTTCTAATGTATATTTTCGAATGTTGCATTGCCACTTTTCCATTTTTCTGTAAATTGGAAACGGAGGATGTATGCATGTGCGCGCATGCGCGTGCATGACTTCTAACAACGCAAACATGCCACATTAAGCATAATACCTAATTCCTCAAAAAGAGCACCAAATCTAGGAGAAAACGTGGAAAATGTGAGTTGTTTTCTGCTAAACTATTGGATTTGTGTGAAAATCATCTCAATTTTGACAAAAAGTCACTCGAAAAGCCTCTAAACAATGCAAAAATGCTACACAAATCACATGATTTCTCAAAAAGAGTCACCAAATCTAGAAAAAAACATGAAAAAGATGAGTTGTTTCCTGCCACACTATTAGATTTTTGTGAAAATCATCTTGATTTTGACAAAAAATCACTCTAAAACTCTGAAGAATGCAAAAATGTTACATGAAGCACTTGATTTCTTGAAAATAGTCGTCAATTTCAGAAGAAAACGTGTAAAATGTAAGTTGTTTCCTGTAAACAAATATTGGATTTTTGGGAAAATTATCTCAACTTTGACAAAAAGTCACTCTAAAACCATCATTAGTGACAATATTCTAGACTATTCCAAGGAATTGCGCAATCTTACGCAATAGCTTCCGGAACTTGTTGCTGACAACTCTCAAGTTGCTTTGGAACCTTGTTGGCTTGCTTCTGAATTTTTCGAGGTGAGCACTTAGGTATTGCGTCACATGTTGCAATGTCAACCTTAAAAAACAATGAATGGTCATAATAACTGGTAAACAATTTTGTAAACAACTGTGTCATTTAGTAACATCCTTCTAGACTTTAATTAACTATTGCGCAATTTCACGCAATAACTTCCGGACTTGTCCATGACAGCACTTTCGTTGTTTTGGAACCTTGTTGGCTTTCTCTAGAATTTTTTTCGATGCAAACACTTATTGCATCACATGTTGCAACACCAACCTTGAAATACAATGAATCATCCCGTGACCTGGTGAACAATTCCCTAAACAGTTGTGTGATTTAGTAACAATATTCTAGACTTTTCTCAACTGTTGCGAAATTTTACGCAATAACTTCTGGACTTGTTCATGTTAGCACTTTCGTTGTTTTGGAACCTTGTTGACTTTCTCTAGAATTTTTTTCGAGGCAAACACTTATTGCATCACATGTTGCAACACCAAACTTAAAATACAATGAATCATCACGTGACCTGGTAAACAATTCCCTAAACAGTTGTGTCATTTAGTAACATTATTCTTCACTTTTCTCAACTATTGCGCAATTTTACGCAATAACTTACTATTAACTCATACGTAAGTTTGCCTACTACTACACACTAGAGCTCCATCCCTTCAAAGGCCCCCAGTAATGAAAGAATTAGGATGAATCGGATCAAAACGACTGCTAGTAAACATAAAGAGCGTGTATTGTTCTGTGTGTATCAAAATAAGTATGCATAACAATGTTTAATCTAAACCAAATGAAACTTTAACCAATAACAGCTAATGTGTATTTCTCTTCATATCAACCATACATTTCTAAAGTTGAGTGGATGTGCTGCTCTATTCCCACGCATGCGTAATTTTTGACCCAGAGATAGTTGCACTTATGGCTTGACCTTGAGAAAGTAGTTGAAAGCAACCCTGGCCTCCTTTTTTCTATTATTAAATATTCCATTCTTATAATTTCATTGATTTTCTTACATGTATATAGCTATACACCAATAAAGCAGTAATTGTTTACATTTGTCTTTTTTCCCCCCACCATCCTGATTACACCCCTGATTATGCTGAATTTGAGAGGAGGAGGGGAACTATGCAACCAGATGTACACCTAGTAATAAATCCCCAGATTTAATGGTAATGTGGGTTCGCATCGGTACTAAGAGATGTTGGCATTATATAGGTTTGTATCTATGCTGAATGGAGCGTCGCAGTTGTACCGGGAGATTGCGCTACTGCATAGATTACTGTAAACGCCGGTAATGCGGATTTCTGTAAATATCGGTAGATTCCTGTAAATGCCGGTAATGCAGATTCCATCGATAGATTCCTGTAAATGCTGGTAATACAGGTTCCTGTAAATAAAGGTAGATTCCTGCAAATGCCGGTAATGCAGGTTTCTGTAAATATCGGTAATGTTAGTTCCTCTGCGCGCCGCTAGGTGGCGCTACTGTCGGTGACCTTGAAGTGCGCCAGAACCTGTATAGCTATACTACTCAGGTGTACAATTTATCGCGGTGAGCCTCTAATTAAGCAGCCTGCGAATATGGTGGTATGTTTCTTTCTGTCTTGAAGTGTTTTCGAAACGACACTGAATTTTTTTGGCACAGTTCAAGAGGTTCTTTTTTTTCTGGGAACTCAACCTTAATGCTTATAAACTCCTTGTAGTGCTAAAAAGGTTAAATATTTTATTTTATGAGGAAAGATCACGCGTGATCGAGATTTTCGCCCAGAATTGATCCAAATATGTATTATATCGAGAGCGCTGGATTTTCAGCAAAACTGACCTATGAAATCAACCTGCGGGAAACGAGAACTTTCTGAACGGTTACTGAAGCTTTTACTATTTTCCGGCGTCTTAAAGGTGGCTGAAACCAGGTATTAAAAAGCTCACAGCAAGTTCAGGGTATTACGTCGGGTTGCCGCTTACTATGACTGTTCGAAATATCAAGATCAAGACCTACTATCATTTTAGGAACAAAACAACTACTCCATTTAAACAATTAGCATTTGATTACAATGAAATTCAGACATGCCTTGATATTTTCTTTTCTCGTTGATTGATATTAATATCCTCCCCTCACACATCTGCCGTTGTCGAACACTCTCACGCTCATCCTCTCCACCCCTGAGTTCTTCTCTTGGGCCATTCCTTTCTTGCTCTCATCCCATCTGCTGAAATCTCCCCTGACCCACAAAACCGATGCACCGGCATGCGGTGTCACCCCGAGACCAGGTGGCAAAATCGATATTCTCGCATTCCTGAATCAATTTGAATTTCAATTTATTATACTCCTTACAATGACCTATACAGTTACGGGTATTTCATAATCCGGAGTGTTGATAAGACTAATTTGTCCCAAATTATAATTCACCCTTCATTTATAATTTCAAGCTACCTATCACAATACATAATAGTAGGTGATTATATTATTATAACTATGCTCATACCTCCCAAATTATGCCCAATTACCCATGTCTCCCATACCCGTGTCATTCATTCCCATGCATACTACCCATTCATATACCACCAATTTTTCTCCAATACTCATCCAACCCACTACCACCCATTTTTCCCATCCCTATTTACAACCTGGAAAAAAAAAACGCCTGGGAAGGAGGGAAGAAACATCAGCCGTTGTGGGACAACAAACGCGGTATTTCAACGGCAGTGTGAACAAGTTGGAAGAAAAAATAGCTGCGATGGAAGCCAACATGACGAAGCTGGAGCAAAAGGTTAAGAAAACCGCCGCCAGTGCTGCGATGATGGTCAGCTCAGCGGGTGTCCCTTGTGAAGCTGCCGAACTTCGATGAGAAAGCCCATGGACTTCCTAAAAGAGGCATTTCGATGCCGCTGCCAAAGCAAACTGATGGAGCGACGATGAGAGAGCTACAGCTTTAGTCCTGGCTCTCAGAGGCCCAGCCCAGCTGCTCCAGACGATTCCCGAGAGTGAGCAGAAGGACTTTGCCAAGCAGACCAGGGTCCTGGAGCTCCGATATGGGGACAATCATGTGCGGCAGATCCATCAAACCCAGTTGAAGGCCAGGACACAAAGGAGCGGGAAAAGACTCCAGGAATTAGAATCCGAAGTCCCGAGGCTGGTTCACATAGCATATCCAGCGCATCCAGCGGATGTTTTGGGAGACATTGCAAAAGAGACCTTCGTGGGCCGACAAAGAGATCCAGATCTGCGTCAAATGGTCATAATCAGCATTGCAGCCACCATCACCGACGCACTCATCCAAGCTATTCGCATTGAGGCAGCCAAAGATGCTTCACGCCCTCATCGTCTTGGATAAGTGAACTTTGACGAGTCCGGAGCATCACATACTTCCAAGAAATCTGTGAAGGAGATGTTTGAGGAACTCCCCAGCGCTATGTGTCGGAACAGACCCCAAGGCGAGTCAAGATCTGGAGGAAGACCGCGTTGCTTCGGATGTGGGAGACCAGGACATCTGCTTCGGGACTGCAGGCAAAGGTCGAGTTCAAGTGACCGTTCCACACCGGGACGGAGAACTCCCAGCCCAGCCCAGCGGCGATTCTGAATAACACGCGATCTTCCTAGACTCTTCCCGTCAGGTCGCAGTGTACAAGTGCGGAGCGTTCTGGTGTACCAGAGCGCGTGTGCACTTGTGCAGACCGTTTCGCGTGCAACTGTATGGAGACTTCAGCAGTGAGTTGAGCTACATTCGTCCATTTTGGCGTGGGTGCCACATACATGAATTAGTCGGACCAATGAAATGTCATTATAGTTTTCATCCGTTTATTAGTTTCGCTTTCAACAAGGCTATAATGGAATATTATTAGATTGAGAAAATATAGGATTATCAAGATAACAAGAATGGGAAATCGCAATAAAAATACAGGGTGTCTCAAAACTCGCGCCTCACAGCTCCAAAGTTGACCCCAAAAGAAGACCCCAAAAGTTGATGAAAAAAATTTTCGACTTTTATTTTTCAAGTTATGGAGGGTCAAAGGTTGGTCCATCGAACCCTTCTGTTTTCGTTATTTCAAAAGATTTTTCTGAACTGTTCATGGCATATTATTGAGTAAAAAATATCAAACACTGATTTTACGTGTTTGTTTTTGAAAAAGCCTTTTTAAAAAATATTAACTTTATTAAACTGTGAAATAATTTAATTCGTACAAGTTTTAGAACGTAATAACGGATCGACAATTTATGCGTGCGACGTGCACTCGGTCATGATACAGAAAATTGTGTTGTTCGCTAACTGCATGAAGTCGTATATATAAACAGCAGGGTGCTAAGTAAGCAAAACTAATATTATTCATGACGGGATCGTAACACCTCCCCCTTTTAGATAGAATTTTATAAAATTAACTGAAAATAAAAATAGAGGTAAATTTTTTAAAATTCTAAAAATATAAAATTATTGACATAAAAGGTAAGTAAGCTAAAAACTGAAATAACAAAATCGTTGAGTACTAAAGACTTAAAATTAAAAGATTACAAATTAAAAGAAAGTGTCTTTTAGGGTCACGAGCACTTTTCACTTCGTATAAGCTCTGCTTTTAAACACTTCGCGCACTGCAAAGTTTGTTCACAAGGCTTTTCTTTGCTGCCTCGTATTTCTTGAGACGGCTGCTGCTTCCAGAGGCGTCTCTTCAGTTTGTAGTTTGAGTGTCGGTTGCAACTCGATGTTCCACTGGTGAATAGATGTTCGACGGTGTGGTTTTGGATTGATATTGCAAAAGTTATAGATTTTTGCACAGCAACCCCTGTCGTCAGGTCTGGGGTTGTTAGAAGGTGAACCTTTCATGTAGCCAATGAAGTGGCGGCAACAGCCATATTTACAGCAGATGACTGTTACAATTATTATAACAAAGATGGTCAGGGTCCAGATGGTGGATGCGCTGAGGTACTTTGTTGCGAAGGGCTCTTGATTTAACGTTTTGAGTTCTTCTTCAAGCTCGCCAAGTTTGTGAGCGGCGACATTTAAGTCGTCCAAGTTGAACTGGTTGATTTTAAGTGGTTTTAAATGGAACTCTTCTTTTGATGTTTGTTCCTCGCAGCATTCGAATGGAATTTGAGGGATGAAGTTCTCTTCTGTATAGTTGGAAGTTTGTTCTTCTTTAGCATATAGTTGATAAATGCCAGTATATGCATTACACCGTTTTTGTAACGTGATGAGTTTGTTGCCCTCCAGAAGTTTGGTGGTTGTACCTTGATTAGGGCAGGTGTAGGTAATTGCCAACTTTGATGGTAGGACTAGTAACCATTGGTTCTTGCCGATGTACTGAATGTTATGGTTGATTACATTCATAATTAGTGGCTTGCATTTGTCGGAGTTTTGGAGTGTCGTGATGAGGATGACCTCACATGGTCCTTGGGTCGAGTCAAGAGGAATTAAATCTTGACACATGGCGGTTCTGTCGTCCATTTCTTGGGAAGTGTCGAGGTCATGGATCTTGATGTAAGTTCTCTTATCTTTTGATAATGCTATCATCTTTGATTCGGGGATGATAGTATGGAAAAGGTTTGTAGAAGGATCTTTGGTTGGTACAGAGTAGAGATGGTAAAGGTCGAAGGTATCCTGATTTATCAAAGGTATTATTATTACAAATATTAACCTGTTTTTTGTCTGAAATGCTTGAAGTTTAAAAAGATTTAATAACTGGGGAAGATTTTCCAAAGTGGGTTTGAATGGTAAGTTATTTCGCGTTAGATGTCTATTGATGTCTATCAATTCGCTGAGTAAATTTCTAGGTTTATTTATCGATGGGTGGATTACTTTTAATTTCGCAAAGGTTAAACTATTGACTATATCAGTAAGTTCTTCTGAAATTAACGTGAATGATTCTAGAAGTTGTTCACAATTATTCATCAATTTTAATTGATGCTCAAAATATTTTTGACTCCCAAAAAGGGTTTTAATTTCGTTTTCTATTACTTTCATATCTTCGTTGAATGTTTGTTCGTCAATTTGTAATTTTCTAATCGTTTCGTTAAAATTTCGAATGGTACTTGTTGTGACTTTAATTTGGTCTTTAATTAAGTTTTGAATTTCTGAATCGTCTCTTTCTAATTTGTCTATACATTTGCTAAAATATTCTCCGTCGGAGGCATCTAGATTTCCTGTTATAAATTTCCATATGGTTCCAACACCGTTTGCAAGTCCTCGTCTTACTCGGATTGTTTCGAATTTAATTTCTGTTAACATATTATCGATTTTATTTGAAATCGCTTTTAGAATATCAAGATGGGGTTTTATCGTAAAGGAAAAAGTTCGAAATCTTACATTTTCATCGTGTTCATCTTTCAAAAGTACAGTTGTTAGGGTATTTAAAATTTGCAAATTATGTTCGTACGTTTCTTGTAAGTGATTAATGTCTTTATACACTACTAGTTTCCAAATATCTGAAGTTATTTTTATTTCTCTCTCTTTTTCGTAAAATAGTCCTATGGTATTGTTTAGGTCAATAGGTTTATTGATTTGGGTATTGGAATAAGAAAAATTAATAAGGAATAGGAAAATAAAGATTTTAGATGGAGTCTTGTCCATGATTGATCTGTAACAATTATTTGTTCACAGATGACTAGACAAAACAATAAAGTTCTTAATTATGAAATTAGCTGATACGACAAACCAACCTAGGAATTATCGCTAACACTACTAAATTCGTACTATAATTGAATTTTCGGTAAAGCCGAAGGATTTTACAGTCTGAATCCTAAGATGTTATTCAGATGACAGGGACAATTTGGTGACTTCCAAAATTGTATATCAGGGCAAATCTGAATTTGACCGCAATAAAAAATTAAAATATTTTCCGTGAGGCGGGGGTTTGGCGGTTAATGAACCCAGCAGTTTTACAGGGAATAGAATTATGTGTATATAATCATAATTATGGGGAAAAAGGTGTTCTTTGAACATAATGGTTGACGTCTGCCAAACGTCGTCAGAGTTTTTCAAAAATTCTTGTATTAAGTCCTATTTAGTCGCCTTTTACGACACGCATTTGGATTTACGTCTGCTTTATTCTTAAAGGTCCCAAAACAGCAGGGATTATTTGTTAAATACCTAGTCTGAGGTATTTGGGTCTTGGTCTTCGTCTGATTCTATATTTGACGGTTTTATCCGGTCAAAGTTGACAGTCATATATTTATTATTGGAAGTTAGTAGCTCTACGCAATTTGGAGGTGAGAGTCTGGTTATTTTGTAGGGACCAAGATATGTGGGGGACAATTTGGATTGTCTTGATGGTTTTCTAAAAACACTGATTGACCAAGTTTGTACTGAGGTCTATTTTCTTTTACATGTTTGTCAAAACAGTCCTTTGATTTTTGTTTGGAACTATCGATATTGGAAATGACTTTTTTGTTAACATATTGTGCGTAATTTCTCATGAGTCTCTGGTAATCATCTTGAAGTTCTGCTTCATTGGTAAAAATATTATCTCTAGATGGATCAATATGTCCAAAAACAATTTCCTGAGGGGTGAATTTGGTTGAAGCTGACTTGCTAAGGTTATATGTTTTTATAGCGAAAGGTAGTGCGTCAACTACAGGTTTATGAGGATAATCGATGTGGAAACTTCTAATAGAATCCATCAATGTGGCGTGAAAACGTTCCACTTGCCCATTAGATTGGGGATGATCAGTGGGACTGACAGTTAGTCTAATGTCGTACAATTCGATTAGATTTTTGAACGATTGGTTCATAAATTCGCTTCCGGCATCTACATGAATTCGTTGTGGTACAGGGTAGTGTTGGAAGTACAATAATAATTTATCAGTAACGCTTCTTGCTTGTTTGTTAGGAATTGGATAAGCCTGTGCATATTTTGAAAAGTTATCAACAATTGTCAGAAGATGTAACTGGGGATGTACGTCTAGTGTGTCCATGTTTATGTGTTGAAATGGTCGTTCTGGTGTTTTTGTAATTACGAGGGGAAAATCTGTGTTTTGCCTATTAATCTTCGATTGATTACAAGTCTGACACCGTTTTACAAATTCTTCTATATCTGTTTTCATATTAGGCCATAAATGTTGTTCACGTATTCTTCGAAATGTTTCATTGATACCTTTATGTAAATTATTCTTTGAGGAATGCCATTTCGACATTATTTCGTTCTTTTCTTCAGGCGTTAGGTCTTTTTGCAATTTGATTATATCATGGCAAATATGGAATTTGAATGTATCAGCGTTGAATAAATGACTCAAAATTCTTTTCAATGGTAGGTGATTGACCTTGTTCAAATGATATTCTTTAGGTTCTAAATTTTCTTTGATCTCGTAGAGAAGTCTGAATAAATCTTTTTGAGAAAGTCTTGATAAATTGTCTACGGGCAATTTGATGAAATAGTATTTTCGATTAGTGACCTTTAAGCTGTTTTTGATAGTCAATGTTTCAGTTAGATTCAAATTTCTTTCTGTACTACATGTATCTGCGACATAGGTTGCAATATGGGGTGTATCCTCATTTTCATTATTGGGAATGAATGCTATTATATTTTTGTGGTAAGCAAGTGTCACATAGTCGTTTGTCTCTTTTATTTGTCATATATTTTTTTACCTTAGGGGTATATGCACAGCTGGGGGTGCGAGGAGTCAGGTTGTTCAGACCCTCTTAGAGCAACGACAAATTAAATTTTTCGACCACCACAACCCCTAATTGAAAATGAAGGTGGTGATCACCGGGCTAGCAATAGAGTTGGGGTGAATTCTTAGCTGGACTTCCAAGCAAAAAAAAAAAAAAAACTAATTTTGAAATAGTAAAATTAAAATATTTAAGTTTATTTAAAAAAAAAAATTAAATAAATTAATGAATAAATAAATTAAATGTGGTTATTGGCTTATAATCTCTTTCCTCTTTTAATTAAATATTTACGAATGAGTTAAATTACCTACTAAATTAAATTTCAGTGAATCATGAATGAATTCCCTTTTTCGTAGTACTACCAAACTGGGTTACAGCAGCAAATTCAATCACTGGGTTTGCAAATTGCTCTTGCGAACACTTATCTTGTTATAAGAGAAGAAAAAAACTTAATAATTAAATTTAATAATTAACTAATAAGAGTAGGTACTCAACAAAAACGGAAATGTGAAGTGAACACAAAACAAAAGGATAAAACAAAGTAATAAATAATCAAGGACTTTTCTTGCAACAAAATTATAGGTATCTAGTGCTGGTACTAAAATTCTCTCAGATAAACAAAATAACACAATTTAACAATGAAGGTAAGTGGGTTCCTTTATTTCACGGACTACACGAAATTTGCTCGTTCGTTTTCTTGGTGTGGAAGCAGTCTCAGGCAACAAATTAGTTTTGTGCAACTTACTTTTTTCGTCGGGAACAACAGAGCATAAACTAATTACCGGAAAATGGACCGGCTTCCTCCACCTTTTTCCTGGGTCGCAGGCCTTCAGAAGGGATAAGATTCAACTGATAGAAGCTCCAGAACGATCGAACCAACAGAGCAGGCAGTATACACCTTATCCCAAAGCGGCGGCAAAATGGCGGGCCCCAAGCAGAAGTGCGTTGAATTTCTACAGCCCAGACACGATGTCGTAATCAATTCGGTATAAAGACCCGAGCAAAGAACCCTAAAATTGCAAAGGTTAGCTTCTCCAGAAAAAAGAAAATGTCCAATCGAATTGTCACCTCGAATGAGGGTTTCTCTTTGTTTCTATATGGTCTTTCTGTTTCGCAGAAATTCTTCGACAACCCTCGGCGGGTGTGTGCGGAATGGAGAAAACAAAACAACAACAGAAGCCTACAAGAAACGAAAATGTGAAAAACAAAGTTAATTGCGACGAAACGTGAAGCTTACCCTCCGATCTTGTGAGGTATAGGTACGTTGGGGATGAAAAATAATCAACCAACTCTGATCTTTTGGTCTCGGTTCCTTCCTTTAAATCTCGTTGAAAATTCTAGGTTTGTTAATCCCCAATCGTGGGTGGCAAAAGGTGCTCAATAATACTAAACTTCAACCTTTTTTTTCAGCCAAAAGAGAATCCTGGTTTATCCCGAATCGTCGGTATCCAAACAACGAATTTTTACAAAATTCTCCTAACACCTTTTTCTTCAACGAGACGTGGAACTAAACTAAAACCGAGAGAAAAAAAACGTAGACCAAGAAAAAGAAGAAAAATAAAAACCAAAGAAAAAGTCTACTGCCACTTTTTCCCGTTTTCTTGCCGACCCGATAGAGTGAGGTGTTATCTACAATTCCGGCATTAAATACACGGCTCGATCGCAACAATAACAAAGCAGGTAGGTACCTACGTAGAATTAATCTGCTGTAATGTGTGCTCTGTTCTAGGTAAAAGAAAGAGAAAAGAACCAAAGCAAAGGTAATGCCTCGACGGAGATAAACATGCATAAGACTACCCACAACTAAAAGAATTTTTAAAGAAGAAGCCAGAATCAAAATAATAATGAATGCAGAGTGATAAAACAAAAATAAATTAAAACCTAACAAATAAACTCTCGTGGACCACCTAAATATAGTGTTTTTCTACCACAATTTTTCAGGTTGTCAAATTTAACCGTTACATATTAAATCAAAATTTATTGAAGGTTGTTCGTTAATAAATCTGTCATATTCGATTTCGAATTCGTAGTCTACATTTGCATCAAAATCAATTAAGTCTGGTGTCTTGTTACGATTGATTATTGACTCGTCTTCTTCATCTGAAGATGAAGATGGATTTGCTGTGATTGGATTTATTCTGATACGCGAAAGTGCATCAGCATTTTTATTTAATTTCCCAGCTTTGTGAATAATCTCATATGTATACTCTTCTAATTTCAGGCGCCATCTTGAAAGGCGTGAACCTGGGTCTTTGATGCTCTCTTTTTCTTCTAAATTAAGATGATCGAGCCTTAATTGGTTTAAAATATTTTGTTCTCGATCGATATTACTTGAGTGATTAGTAGTGACGTTGTAGTTATTCACGTTAAAGGTTTCGAAAGGTTCAAGAATTATTTCAGGAAGTTCAACTTCCTTGGTTTCATCGCTTGAGTTCAACATTGTAGTAATAATTTGGTTATCATTTATCTTTACGATGGAATTAGGAATCTTTACTCCATTGTAATCTCTAGTTCAGGACATATAAAGGTTGAATCAGCATTATTGTTTGATAATGAATTTATTTTTACTGGTAGTTGAACTACCTCGATCGTTCTAGGCGATATATGAAAAATTTTCTTCAAAGTAGTATTTGGTTCTTCGAACTCATAGATATAAATTTTAATCCGACTATTATTAAAAATTCCTTTTATCATAGAAAGAACGTGCTTCCAGTTTAAGTTATCAAGACCGCATCCGAGCTTTGGCAGTGCTAATTCAGCGATTTGATTTTCTTCGCATATAACCCGCAAGTTCATTAATGCTGTGTTGATAGAATCGTACGTGGGTTTATCTTGAAAGCGTTCCTTCGTGATAAGGTGAAAAATTTCTCGCGTTTCATTCACGCTCGAGAAAAAGGAATAAGCAACTTGTCCTACTATCTTTTGCTGAGCTAGCAACTCGTCGGTATTGTGTGGATATTTTATTGCAATTTTTCTTGCTAAACCTTGGCTCATTTTAAAATCTTGAGACACTGCGTGCCCAATTGGAATGTTATTGGGTGCATCTAAAATGTCACCTCTTATGAATTCGATTGAAAATTGATTAGAAAATCCATTTATTGGATTATTATTAGAGAGACTCACGGCGGATCTCGAAGAATTCCCGAAGGAAGTATTTAAATGATTCATATCTGAATCGACCCTAAGGCTATTATTTGCCTCGGAAATATTTATTCTTTGATTCTCTACTTTGAGAGAAGTATTTTTATTAGAAGATCCATTTATAGGATTATTATTAGAGAGACTCACGGCGGAGCTCGAATGGTTCCCGAAGGAAGTATTTGATTTTTTAAATGAATTAGTATCGACTTGGATTGAACACTTTGGTTCTATTGCTTTTTTAGCAATTCTAAGATCCACAGAGGGAGTATGAAATTGTCGGTTTTCTTCGTTGATTATACGCGGTTTATGTACCGGGTTTCTTGTATTATTTTTATTATTGGATTCACAATGATTTAAAGTAGTGAGAGAAGTATCACCGTTCCTTGCATAGGAAAATAATTGAATTTCAGGATAGTCTTGAATTGAACAAAATAGTTTTCTTTTAGGAAAATCGATAACACAATTGAAATTTAAAATAAAATCCATACCAAAAATTCCGTCGAATAATCCAAAGTCGATAGGTGCAACATGCATTGTGCGCGAATTGAATTTACCGACTTGGTATTCGTAAACATGATTGGAAAGTACGGGAATATTTTCAATTCCGGTTATATGAATATCTTTGCTATGGATTTTACTTTCGGGTGAAATAATATTTGAGTGAATCAAACTGATAGAGGCACCACTGTCTAAAAGAAGTTTAAAATTATTTTTTGTGTCTAGAATATAAAACATTTTGTGTTGGCTATCATTGGACTTTGCATTTAGAATTACATTTCGGACTCGCTCGCGTGCGTCTGGGTTACAGGAGACTGGACGTCCGAGGAATTCAGCTCCCCATCTTCGTTTTTCAAATAATTTACGCGAGGAGCAGGGTTGTTTGAGAAATTATTGTTTGGTCGATTTTGAAAATTACTTTGACCTGAAAAATTTCTATTTTGAGGATTTGCATTATTGTGACTCGAATTATTTATTCTTCTGAAGCAATTTACTATTAAATGACCAGGTTTTTTGCAGTAATTGCAGAATTTCGCGTCTGGTCGTGGATTTGGAATACGAGCATAATTGCTCGGTCCTGCTTGAGGTGAAACATGTTGGTTATGGTAATTCTGCCGTGGAAAGCTTTGAAATGTTTTCGTATTGTTTTGACTGCTGCGCGTTGATCTGAGGTATGCAATATTTTCTTCCTCAAGTATGAGTTGGGCGGCTTCGCTAATGGATAATGGTTTTTGTGCTCTTATTAATTGACCTAAGGGGTTATTTAATCCGGCTAATAAAGTTTTCAGTCCGATCTTTTCGTGTGACTCGATTAAAGTGTTTTTATGTAATGGGTCAATTTCGTCGTCGAGTCGAACACTCGACCTTGATTTTGTTAATAAATTTTCTATTTTTGTTACGAAGCTTCGCGCTGTTTCAGTCGTTTTTTGGAAAGAATTTGTGAGGTCTCTGACGAGAGCTTCGGTATCCCTACAATCGCCAAAGTGGCCTATTAAAAGGGGCCTTATTGTTTCCCAGGTTGTTAATTCCTCGAGGATATGAAAGTTTTAGCTTTTCCAGTTAGTTTGGATTTAATTAGGAAAACAAGGACATTTTCTTGTCCTTCTTCGATGTTTTCCGTTGCAAAATTACATGCTTCTATAAAATCATTCAGTAAGGCTTGTTCGCCATCGAATGAGGGAATTAAATCTTTAAGATCTCTCAAAGAGAGTTGAATTACGTTATCACCTTCAGCCATTTCGAATTATCACAGGTAAATAATATAATATCAATACACTAAACAAGATAAAAAGGATATAAAATGGAAAGGGGAATACCCCGAAACAAACAATGATGATTATAAAAATAAGTAGACTTACTACTTGATGGAAATCGTTGCCGTCGGAGAACTTCAGGACAGGTTCCGCTGGAGCTTCCTTGGTTTGATTACAGATGTAGGCTGCTAGGCTGAAGTGCTGGAGCACACCACTTAATACTTTTTTACGTATAAAATTTTTCAAAAATTATTTGTGCCAAATGGGCCTAACATCCTACCGACTGCGCCATTTTTACGTGTTTGTTTTTGAAAAAGCCTTTTTAAAAAATATTAACTTTATTAAACTGTGAAATAATTTAATTCGTACAAGTTTTAGAACGTAATAACGGATCGACAATTTATGCGTGCGACGTGCACTCGGTCATGATACAGAAAATTGTGTTGTTCGCTAACTGCATGAAGTCGTATATATAAACAGCAGGGTGCTAAGTAAGCAAAACTAATCTTATTCATGACGGGATCGTAACACTGAATGTGTACTAAATTTCCATTTACTACACAGGGTGGAGTCATACACTGAAAAATCCAATTCCGGTAAAAAACTCCTCCCAAAAAAATTATTTGGAACAAAACCGTGTTATTGTCTGCTCTACAGCAGACAGGGATCAGTTAAGGGATCAGAAGAAACGTTGGCAGGCGTTTTTGAAGACAAATAATTCTCGAGGTATATCACTCACCCTGTATAGTAAATGGAAATTTAGTACACATCCAGTGGTTGATATTTTTCACTTAATATTATGCCATAAACAGATTACAAAAACCTTTTGCAATAACGAAACTAGAAGGGTTCGAAGGACCAACCTTTGACTCTCCATAACTTGAAAAATAAAAGTCAACAAAATGTTTTATCAATTTTTGGGGGCTTTATAGAAGATTCCATATACCGAGTTGAGCTTTGGGGCGCAAGTTTTGAGACACCTGTATATTAGTGTTACTCTTCGACTTTTATTCAGAAGGTTCCTAAAAAAAAACATGCTGTCATAATAGGATGGTGTCCAAAAACGTTTGTGAAAATACCTACAACATAAAATACTAACTTGCTTATTTCTTGAGACTAAAATCGTTTGAAGGCAGAGTGATTATAGGTTAAACAATCATTCTCTCAAAATTTCACCAAGTAATCTCCAATTATTGTTATAATAACTTTTTTTTCATGTGATGACTTTTATTTTTGCAATAATAACAACGCTGGAAGATCGGCGTAAACTGAAACGAATTATCTTCCTTAACAAGACAGAGCGAAAAAAAACGCCGTTGCATGCCGCTCAAAAAGATCAATTTTAATCGCAAATTAATTAACAATTCGCAAAAGGTAATTGCTTCCATGGCCCGGCGTGCAAGCATAACAATTTCATAGATCGCAGGCACCGGACGTGGCGAAATCAGCTCTGCATCTTTCATACTAATTCCCAATTCGAACGCAAACACCGCAAAATAAATATCAAATTCGGTTGCGAAATTTCTAAATCGAAATTTTCTGCATGCTCTTGGGTACCCGTATACCAATCGCCAGCATAAATCACTCTGATGATATGTTTACAGGAGCATCGTCAGGGAATCACAATATAAAGCATTTTTTGGCGCTGTCAAACCACTTTTTTATTTATTGCTTATTAAAAATACATATAATCAGCAAAGAGCAAGCGCCATAACTCTGAACATTACACTATCGATTATGTTGTTTTTGAAAAAATTTCCAGTCGCGATGCGCAAATCTTTTTCAAGGCAATAAGACTAGTACCAAAATTCGATTTGAAAAACTTTCTGTGACACCGCAATACTTTTCTGACTAGTATCCAGGAGCCCATGGAAATTGTTCAACATGTCGTCATCGATTACCAACTAGAAATTATGGACCGGAAGTGAGATATTCACGATAATTGAAAATGACGTCCAATACGGCTGAAACGACAGGTTTTTTTTAGTAGGTATTTTTATAACCTCTTGGCCGAAATAACCCAAATGGGTAATTGTCCAATAAGCGGTGAAACGTTGAAAATTGATATTTTTGCTGGAGAAAAAGCATTACTTGATTTTGATTGATTTTACTGTATAACACACGATTCCGCTATGGGAGCGAAGTTATTTCTACTGGAAGTATTACGAGAAGTATTATTTCCTAACCTCAAGAGTTTCACCACATACCGTACAATTACCACGGAGTAACAGTATACAGTATCCGATGAAACGTCAAAAATTCATTATTTATCATAAACAAGGACAATAATCAATTAGGCATTTCCATTGACGTCACAGCAGTGTTGCCAACTGTCCAGAATTGCCCGCCAAATTTGAACCAAATAATGTTCGGGAACAACCGAACTACAGGGCGCTTATGGAGTTCCAGTTTCTGCATTTTTTTCCTCGGCTACCTTTTTGAGTTTGAGTTTGAAACTTTTGTATCAAGTTCAAAGCAATGTCCTTAATGCGCCTGCAAAATAAGTTCTCGTGGAAAAGTGTGGTTTTTTGTCAAAAAGCAAGCCAAACATGTTAGGTTGACTGCACAGGGTAGTGGTGAAAATTCACATTTTCCGACAAAATTGGGCATGAACTTTGCCACCAAACCTCACCTGAATGTTGGGGGTTTACGTTCCCGGCATTGCTGGAGTGATATGCCTTGTGTGGGGCTAGGTATGTACTTCTTCGGTTTGTGCTTCCCAATCACCCAAATACTTGAGGCCCAGCTTTTACTGCTGGATTAAAGAAACAAACAATAGTTTTTGTTTATATTTCAAATTTTCAAAGTGCAGGAATGTCTTCACTTCGGTTATAGAGTATGGACAGAGGCAAAACATGGAAGTTTAACTCAAACAGCTGTTCGGCCACCGAAGATGTATTCGGTCCCTGGAGCCCTTCTTGACAGAAATTTTACACCTGATTTAACGATATTGAATTTTCAACTACAACTTGATTGTGTCAAGACACATTTCTTAAAAATACGAATATTTATTGTTCTATTGAGGATTCTAGGCTCCAAATTGTGGTCGACGTTCCTCCGTCCGTAGATTTTCTCATTTTTAGATTGCCGAAGGCCACAATTTTTGACACAGGTACTTCCTGAAACTAGATAGGCTTAGCAACAGATAGTTTTGTGCAAACATCATAACTGTATTACAGCAATTTAGTTACCCATCCTGATTGTTATCGGTACAACCTCCGTATATTTTTTCAAGTGTATTCCTTTCTTCCTTCTTTCCATTTCTTGGCGCTTTGGGATACAATCTGTGATGCCTCGTACTTCCACGAGCCCCAGCGTTTCGAGAAAACCATGAATTTCTCATTAAAAAAAAAAGATTCAAACACTCCAAACTCCAACCCAAAGTTCACGTTCATTGAGCCCTCTACATCTCTATTCATGCTTTCTCCATTGCTCTCACAAGCCTAGATGTTTGAATTGACAATAGTTTCCATTTTCTACTTCACTGTAGTTGTAATATTTGCTGAGATATAAGCACATGTGAACCAGATGGGATCGGATCCAAGTATCTTCCGATAACCAAAATCGTACACCTGACTTGACAATCTTGAATTTTCAGTTGATGGCTTCATCGCGGCAAGACACATTGCCTCAAAAATCCTGAAATTTCTTCTTGTAAGCAGGATTTGAGGTAACATTGTGGTCAACTCAGAAATTCCTTGGTCGCTGAATTTTCCCCATTTCACGATCGCCACAGGTTACAGTTTTTGCCACAGCCATACTTTCTGAAATCAGAAAGGCGCTTAGTAATGGATAATTTGTAAAATCATCTCACATTTATTCTGTATTCTAACAATTTAGTCAGCTTTTCACCTTATCGGCAGGATAATAAACTGGCATATTTTCTCCTTCCTAGATGTCTTTCGAGTCGCATTTCTTGGCTTTTTGAGATACTTCCTGAGATGCTCTACTCTTCCAAGAATCTAGTTTTCCGAAAAAGCCACGGATTTCTTTTTTTTTTTCGACGAAAATTATTCAAGCACTCCACCAAACTTTCTCGTTTATTGAGCTATTTGGGGCAGAACATCTCCAACTATCAGTATTGATCAAAGCGCCAGAGTTTCGTGAACAATTATCACGCACAAACTTGCTTCCTACTGTATCCAAAATCTCAAAAAAGTACTTTTTTCACAATCATAACAACACGGGTTCTTCCCTAACACTTTTTTGACGTTATAAATTCAACTAGGTTGGCAACACTGACGAGCTTGTGACGTCATGTGGAAATGCCTAATAGATTCAACTTTGAAGAATAAAATTCCAATGTCGGAGCTAGCCATTTCTCACTTGTTTTTGAATAATCAAATTATTTATTATTTATTCTAAATTATACAAGTTTTCTGGAACGTCACTGTTCTACTTCAAAAATTTACGAATGTCAGTATATGAATGGTGCTCAATTGAAATCACCAATTGGGGATAGTTGCTTTGACCCCAGTTTCCTTCTTGAATCACCGTTCCTACAGTTTGAAGAAATGCTTTAAGCGAGGCTTCAACTCTGGACAATCCTTCGCTGGACAATTCTTCCGAGGACAATTCTTTGCCGGACATGATACAGTGTGGATAAAATACGGGGTGGATTCTGCTCCGAATAACACAAGGAGGCATGACGGGGCTCAGTGGGGCTCCAAATGACACCTGGAGACACAATGGAGCTCAGCAGGGCTCAAAACGCTACAAAGTAGATTGTAGGCACAAGGGGGATAGGGTTCTGTATATCACAAGAAAGCCTGATGGGGCTCAATGGGGCTCTAAACGACCCTCCAAGACAAAAGGGAGCTTACCAGGGCTCCAAGCGACACTTGAAGACACAAAGGGGGTGTTATCAACACGTCTTGAAACGCTTCAGTGTAGACACAACAGAGAATCAAGCTCTGATGGATTACACAAGAAGGTCTGACGGGGCTTACTAGGGCTCTAAACATTTTTCTGGGTCCAAGTTGGAGCCACAAAGGGACTTATCAGAGCTCAAAGTCACTTGAAGAAACAAAAGCGCTCAGCAGGTCTTCAAACTCCAAAATGTAGACACTTCGAATAACATAAGAAAACATAGTAGGGCCTAATGGGACTTGATAGGGCTCCAAACGACATTTGAAGACACAACAGAGCTCAGAAGGGCTGAAAAGACTACAATGTAGACACAAGGAGCGATACGGCTTCGAATAACACAAGAGGACAAGACGGGGCTTAATGGAGTTATAAGGGGGGTCCAAACGACGATGACACAAAGGGTCTCATCAGGGCTTGAACCGCTACAATGTGGACACATGTGAGGATAGGGGTCTGAATATTATTAAAATACCTGATGGGGCCCGTTATGGTTCCAAACAATACTTGAAAAACAGAAGGAGGTTCAGTAGATCTGCAAAAGATGCTTGAAGACAAAGGTGGGCTTGATGGGGCGCTGAGAAACCTAGGTAGCCACAAGGAAGATTAATCAAGTTCAGAAACAGTGAGAAAACATCGAGGCTCATCAGGGCTTCAAATGATACTTGAAGATACAAGGGGCCTTATCGGGGTTCCAAAAGGCACTTGAAGACACTGTGAAGCTCAGCAGGCCTAGACACGGTGGAGGATATGACTTTGAATATCATAAGGAGGCCTGACGAGGCTTACTAGGGCTCCAAGCGACACTTGAAGACACAAAGGGGTTCGACGGAGCTTGAAACGCTACAGTGTAGACACAACAGAGAATCAAGCTCTGATGGATTACACAAGAAGGCCTGACGGGGCTTACTAGGGCTCTAAACATTCTTTTGGGCCCAAGTTGGAGCCACAAAGGGACTTATCAGGGCTCAAAGTCACTTGAAGAGACAAAAGCGCTCAGCAGGTCTTTAAACTCTAAAATGTAGACACTTCGAATAACATGAGAAAACATAATAGGGCCTAATGGGACTTAATAGGGCTTCAAACGACATTTTAAGACACAACAGAGCTCAGAAGGGCTGAAAAGACTACAATGTTGACACAAGGAGGGATACGGCTTCGAATAATGCAAGAAAGGCATAACGGGACTTGATGGGGCTTTGAACGACATTTAAGGCATGAGGGGGCTGAGCAGGGCTTGTAACGCTATACTTAATGTAGACAGAAAAGGAAGATATAGGGCTCTGACTCTGAATATCATAAAAAGACCTGCCGGAGCTCACTAGGGCTCCAAAGGTATTTGCAAACACAAGGGGGCTCTGTAGGACTCCGTTCAACACATGGAGACACAAATCAAATCAGATCGAATCAAATTCTTGATTTTCTTTTTGGCTACATGGGGAGCCATGGGGGCATATTAGAGTGATTTACTAGAACAAAAGGGCTCAGCAGGGTTTGAAAAGCTACAAAGTAGATAATATAATTCAGGGTGGATACTGCTTCAAGTGATACTAGAAGGCCATACGGGGCTCAATGGGGCTCCAAATGACACTTGAAGACACAACGGGGCCAAAGCAGGACAGCTTGACGCCGGCCAACTTGACGCGGGACAACTTGCCGCGGGACATCTTGAAGCCAGGAAAACTTGACGCGAGACAACTTCACGCCAGGACAACTTGACGCCAGGACAACTTGACGCGGGACAACTTGACGCAGGACAACTTGATGCCAGAACAACTTGACGCTAGGAGCTATTATAATTCTGGGACTCTAGTTGGCCAGTTTGTGTCTTTTTGTCACCCAACTGGCCCCCTTGTGCTTTCCTGTGGTTTTTCGGAACTAGCATGCCTACTTGTGTCTTATGATTTTGAGTCCCAATGACCTCAGTTTGTATAACTCGAAGTCACAGCCCCCATGCGACTTTATGTGTCATTTCAAGCCCTGATGAGCCCCCTACTTGTGTCTTCGTGTTGTTTTCGGAACTTCACTGGAGCCACTTTGTTCTTCCATAGTGTTTTTAAGAACCCTGATAACCCCCTCGATGACCTTCTTGTGTTTCCATGTGAAGCTCTAAATTCTATCGAGCCTCCTTGTATCTTCTTGTGCTTTGGAACCCTGCCGGCCCCAATTCTTTCTTGCAAGGTCAATCTGGGCCATGTGTCTATGGTGACGCTTCCAGCCCCGCAATAAGCTCCATTTTGTCTTCTCATGTCGTGGAATCCTAGCGGCTCTCGTTGTGACTTGCTACGTTTATCGGAGATGCAACGGACCCCCTTCGTCTGTATTTGTCGTTTTGAAACCTGATAATCCCCCTCGTGTCTTCATGTGGTGTTGTGTGAGGCCCTGATAAACCCCCTTGTATCTTTTTATGTTCCTAGTCCTATATGACGCCCTCTCGGGCGCCCCCATTATGCCTTGCTTTGTCAATCGGAGCTTCAATAGGCCTTTTTGTGTCTTTATGTGTCATTTTGATGATGAGCCCCCTCAAGTTTTCTGCGGTTTTCGGAAAACTCGAGCCCCCTCATGCTCACTTTTCTCATGTTTTGTAGATCGAGCGACCCATTATGTCTTGCTGTGTAAATCGGAGCCCCCCTTCTGTCTTCAGGTACCGTATTGTGCCCCAATGACCTCTTTGTATTTTCTTGGCAGTTTCAGAACACTATCGAGCCCCTTTGTATCTTTTTTTACTTTACAGCCTCACTGGCCCCCATTGTGTCTTTTTGTGTCGTTTCGACCCCCCAATGAACCCTTTGATCTTTTCTTGAGATTTTCGAAAGTCTAAGCGAGCCCGCTCATGTCTTCTTGTGTTTTGGAAATCTAGAGGCCCTCATTGTGTTCTGCTGTGTAATTCGGAGCCCCAGTGAACCCCCTTGTGTCTTTATGTGTCGTTTCACATACCGATGAGTCCCGTTTTGTCATTTTCTTCGAATGTTTCCTTACTCTGTTTTCACAAAATCGCTGGCGCAAATCGTCCGGCGTCAAGTTGGTCGAAGCAGGACAGCTTGACGCCGGCCATTCTGACGCGGGACAACTTGACGCCAGGACAACCTAACGCGTGCACAATTTGATGTGTCGCTTCAAGCTGAGACTAGCCCCCTTATTGTGTCTTCATGTTGCTTTTGGAACTCTATCGAGCCACAATTTGTCTTCTCAGATTTAGTAGTTCTTGAGTTCTTCATTGTCAATCGGAGCCCCGATGAGTCCTCGTGTCTTTTTGTGTCGTTTCAAGCCCCGATGAACCCTCTTGTGTTTACTTGAGGTGTTCGGAGTTCTGAGGAGCCCCCTTATGTCTTCCTATGTTTTGGAGCTCAAGCAGCTCCCATTTTGTCTTGCTGTGTCAACTCCAAATTCCAGTGGATCTTTTTGTGTATTTATATGTCGTTTTGAGCCCTGACGAGCTCCCTTGAGTGTTTATGTTGCTTTCGGAATCGTAGTATCTACCCTTTATGTCTCCATACGGCGTTGTAAGCACCCTTATTCAGAGTCCAATTGGACACTCTTATTTCAAGCCCCTCATGATTTTTCGCCCCTCCAGAATTCCAGTAAGCCTCCTTGTGCCTTATTTGATTCTTAAAGCCCTACTGGCCCCCTTGTTTCTTCAATGTCGATCAAAGCCCTGCTGAGTCCCCTAACATTTTCCCGTCGCTTTCGAAGCTTTAGTAAACACCTTTGTGCCTTCGTGTAACATTTGGCGCCCCCGTGTGTGCTCAACCTCAAGTACCGTTTGGAGCCCTGGTGAGTCTCCCTATGTTTTTTTACGTGTTTAGAATTCCCGTGAGCCCCTTTTGCCTTCTTGTGTAATCCAAAGCACTATTGAGCCCCCTTGTGCCTTCAATGTCTTTTGAAGTCCTGATGAGCCCCCTTGCAATTTTCCGTGTCTCAGGAAGCTTTCCAGCAATTGAAGCACACTTTTGTTTTCGTCTGGTATTCAAAGCCCTACTTGGTCCGCTTGTGTCCTCATATGCCAAAAAATCTCTCTTCTGCTGTGTTGTCCATAGCCCCACTGGACCCCATTGTGTCTTCACTAATAATCAATGATGTTTGAACCCCTGCTGAGCTCCCTTGCATTTTTTCCATTTCCATTTAGTAAGCACTCTTGTGCCTTTGTTTGGTATTCGAAGGTTTATCGGGCCCCCTTGCGTTCTCCCCTTGCTTTCGTAACTTTAGTAAACACCTTTGTGCCTTCATGTAATACTCGGGGTCCTATAGCTCCAACTGGTGTTAAGTTGTCCCGACGTTGACTCGGCTATCGGCTATTTTAAAATTCCTGGCGTCAAGTTGTCCGGCGTCAAGTTGTCCCGGCGTCAAGTTGTCCCGCGTCAAGTTGTCCGGCGTCAAGTTGTCCCGGCGTCAAGTTGGCCCGCGTTAAGTTGTCATGTACGCCAACGGGGCTCAGCAGCGGTCAAAATGCTTGGTAGGTACATTATAGATACAAAGACGGATAGGGCCTCGAATAACACAAAATGACATTATGGGGTTTAATAGTTTACTCCGCGGTAATTGTTTGGTATGTGATGAAACATTTGAGGTCAGTGAAAGGAAACTTCTTGTTGGAAAAAACTTGGCTCAAACATCGGACTCGTGTTTCCCGAAGAGGAATTTATCCATTAGTGTCTTTTTTCATCAAAAATATCGACTTTTTGACGTTTTACCGGATAGGTACTGTACTGTTACCCCTAAATGTATAGGTAGATAGTTCATAGGTGTACTATCTAGGTTTATAGTCAAAGGTGTACAAGAGAACGCACTTAGTTGGCTTGTAACGAGGTTTTTAGCTATAAAAAATCGTCATTTTCATCAAAGAATGTGGATGGGCAAGATATCACCGTTTCAAAACTAGCTCTGGTTGTGATTTTCAAGCGACTAACTAAAAATTGTTTCACGGGATCACGATTGGTTACGAATCTTAGGAAATGAGGAATCTCACAAGAACAAAAAATCTGTGATGGATCCTTGAAGAGCAAGGACTTAAATTATTCATTGCAGATACAACACAATTTTTGATAATAAGATAAAGAGGTAACGAACGAGAAAAATCATGGCATTGCGACTCGGTGAAGCATCTGAAGTTTAATTGAATCCAATAGATATCAGTAGTTGTATAATTATCGTTAGTTAATATGGTTATATTACTAGGTGCTAGATTAGTTACAATTCAGTTGAAAAATAGGTACAGAAAACATTGAAGCAAAGCTACCTTGCTGAGTGATTCTTATTTGGTCAAATGTGGGCTCTGCGACTCCCAGCGTGGTAGACACAATCATATCAAAAGCTCAAAATTGACGTTGCAGCTGAATGAAGTAGACGATACCACTAGATGCAAAAAAGTTACAGGTCAGAATCAGAACAATAGGAACCACAAATACAGAGTGATTGATGAGTGAACTTACCTAGACCAAAGGCAGATAGAGGACTTTTTTCAAGGCAAGTTAGGATCCACAGAATAAATAAGTGTGTTTGTCCATTATGTATTTTGATAATCGATATTTTTGGAACGAGTTTTGATGCCAAACACATGCATCACTTTGTATCTTTGTGATCAATGGACAGAAACAATTTACCCTGTCGACCGACCTGTTGACTCGGGTTAAAGTCCTCCATCTACCATTGGTCCAAGTACAGTCACTGATGGATCAGCTGATATAATACGGCTCAAGACCATTCCATGGAAATTTTTCAGTCTTGTTCAGAAACGAACAAGACTGATTTCGCGACTAGGCTTCACGTTGCTGCAGTCACGCCATGTGGTCTTCTAGCATCAGGTACTCACAGTGATGATCAATCCGTGATTCATGGTGATGATCCCGGTGCTCGAAATCGACAACGGTTCTTGGGTTGCAATCAGAAGCATCAGAACAATTCTTTTGTTGTCTCTATCCCACAAGTACCAAGGCAAGCCGGCGGCCGACGAGAACAGCCTTTCTGACTGGAACAGAATTTGTTTGATCGAATTTCGGGCGCAAGGAAACTTCACCTCGTCCTCTAAAAGCTGACCAACGGTGCATGCGAAGATTGCCAGTGCAACCACGCTGCAAGCCAAAATGAAGGGTTTCACAGATAATTCGTCAATGTCCGCTGAATATTTCTGAAAGAGAAAATCACGCACATCCTCACGTTTAGAGATTGAAATTGTACGGTTACCACATTGACCATGATGCCTATCATGGTTACTATGTCGCAAGAGTAGAAGGTTAAGATGGGATAGAAAAGTATTTCGTTGATTTTGATTGTAGCACTGCAAAATTTCGTGTTTGAGAATATCAAATCGGTTGAGCTAAATTATGTACCTAGTCGATTCACTTGACTTTGTAGCCTGAGTTTTTAACTTATAGGTAGAATTGATTATCAATTACTAGTACCTTTTAGTGTTTTCCAACAAACTGAACAATGATTATCGTAAATCTCTGCCATCGATTCAGCGATTGCTGAGTCACATGGAGCTGCTGAATATCAGCTTGATGGATGAGGAGGCGCCTGATCTTTTTCATAGAACATGGAAATGTTCCAATGGGTGTTGATTGACAAGCTCTCAATCAGGGTCAGTGACCATTTGATTTACCGTGAGAACTCTTTGAAGACCGTGATGAGAACTTTTTAGAATCCGTGGGAATGTTTTGATGGGTCCTGATTGTGAGCTTCTTAATTAGGGTCAATGACCGTTTAATTGATCTCCTCAACATGCCGTCAGCCATTAGACCTGCATTGCCGGCATTTTGGCGGAAAGATTTGAAATCTTTTACCTGAGAAAGCTGTCATCCACTGGAGCTCGACAACTTGCAATTAGCAGACGAGACCTTCGCAACTCCTGGATAAATCGATTGAGTTATGGATGCCAACGTTTTCTCTCAAATTGTGGACAACGTCAAATTAATGGAGGCACCTCATAAACCGACGATGATTCAAACTTCTCTTGGGTACATTTTGTTGGGAAACGTTCATATACCTTATCACAAGGCGTACATGACAACTTGACACGGGCCAACTTGACGCCAGGAATTTTAAAGTGGCCGACTTAACGCCGGGACAACTTGACGCCGGGACAACTTGATGCCAGGACAACTTCACGCGGGACAACTTGACGCCGGGACAACTTGACGCCGGACAACTTGACGCCGGACAACTTGACGCCAGGAATTTTGAAAAAGCCGATAGCCGACTTAACGTCGGGACAACTTAACACCAGTTGGAGCTATAACACTCCGAGTATTACATGAAGGCACAAAGGTGCTTACTAAAGTTACGAAAGCAAGGGGAGAACGCAAGGGGGCCCGATAAACCTTCGAATACCAAACAAAGGCACAAGAGTGCTTACTAAATGGAAATGGAAAAAATGCAAGGGAACTCAGCAGGGGTTCAAACATCATTGATTATTAGTGAAGACACAATGGGGTCCAGTGGGGCTATGAACAACACAGCAGAAGAGAGATTTTTTGGCATATGAGGACACAAGCGGACCAAGTAGGGCTTTGAATACCAGACGAAAACAAAAGTGTGCTTTCAATTGCTTGAAAGCTTCCTGAGACACGGAAAATTGCAAGGGGGCTCATCAGGACTTCAAAAGACATTGAAGGCACAAGGGGGCTCAATAGTGCTTTGGATTACACAAGAAGGCAAAAGGGGCTCACGGGAATTCTAAACACGTGAAAGAACATAGGGAGACTCACCAGGGCTCCAAACGGTACTTGAGGTTGAGCACACACGGGGGCGCCAAATGTTACACGAAGGCACAAAGGTGTTTACTAAAGCTTCTAAAGCGACGAGCTTCGAAATGTTAGGGGACTCAGCAGGACTTTGATCGACATTGAAGAAACAAGGGGGCCAGTAGGTCTTTAAGAATCAAATAAGGCACAGGGAGGCTTACTGAAATTCTGGAGGGGCGAAAAATCATGAGGGGCTTGAAATAAGAGTGTCCAATTGGACTCTGAATAAGGATGCCTACAACGCCATATGGAGACATGAAGGGTAGATACTACGATTCCGAAAGCAACATAAACACTCAAGGGAGCTCGTCAGGGCTCAAAACGACATATAAATACACAAAAAGATCCACTGGAATTTGGAGTTGACACAGCAAGACAAAATGGGAGCATAGGGGGGCTCCTCAGAGCTCCGAACACCTCAAGTAAACACAAGAGGGTTCATCGGGGCCTAAAACGACACAAAAAGACACGAGGGCTCATCGGGGCTCCGATTGACAAAGAAGAACTCAAGAACTACAAAATCTGAGAAGACAGATTGTGGCTCGATAGAGTTCCAAATGCAACATGAAGACACAATAAGGGGGCTAGTCAAAGCTTGAAGCGACACATCAAATTGTCCACGCGTTAGGTTGTCCTGGCGTCAAGTTGTCCCGCGTCAGAATAGCCGGCGTCAAGCTGTCCTGTTTCGACCAACATGACGCCGGGACAACTTGACGCCGGACGATTTGCACCAGCGATTTTGTGAGAACAGAGTAAGGAAACATTCGAAGAAAATGACAAAACGGGACTCATCGGTAGTTGAAACGACACATAGAGACACAAGGGGGTTCACTGGGGCGCCGAATTACACAGCAGAACACAATGAGGGCCTCTAGATCTCCAAAACACAAGAAGACATGAGCGGGCTCGCTTAGACTTCCGAAAACTATAAGAAAAGATCAAAGGGTTCATTGGGGGCTCCAAACGACACAAAAAGACACAATGGGGGCCAGTAAAGCTGTTAAGTGAAAAAAGATACAAAGTGGCTCGATAGTGTTCTGGAACTGCCAAGAAAATACAAAGAGGTCATCGGAGCACAATACGGTACCCAAAGACAGAAGGGGGGCTCCAATTTACACAGCATAATGGGTCGCTGGATCTACAAAACATGAGAAAAGTGAGCATGAGGGGGCTCGAGTTTTCCAAAAACCGCAGAAAACATGAGGGGGCTCATCATCAAAATGACACATAAAGACACAAAAAGGCCTATTGAAGCTCCGATTGACAAAGCAAGGCATAATGGGGGCGCCCGAGAGGGCGTCATATAGGACTAGGAACATAAGAAGATACAAGGGGGTTCACCGGGGCCTCACACAATACCACATGAAGACACGAGGGGGATTATCAGGTTTCAAAACGACAAATACAGACGAAGGGGATCCGTTGCATCTCCGATAAACGTAGCAAGTCACAACGAGAGCCGCTAGGATTCCACGACATGAGAAGACAAAATGGAGCTTATTGCGGGGCTGGAAGCGTCACCATAGACACATGGCCCAGATTGACCTTGCAAGAAAGAATTGGGGCCGGCAGAGTTCCAAAACACAAGAAGATACAAGGGGCCTCGATAGAATTTAGAGCTTCACATGGAAACACAAGAAGGTCATCGAGGGGGTTATCAGGGTTCTTAAAAACACTATGGAAGAACAAAGTGGCTCCAGTGAAGTTCCGAAAACAACACGAAGACACAAGTAGGGGGCTCATCAGGGCTTGAAATGACACATAAAGTCGCATGGGGGCTGTGACTTCGAGTTATACAAACTGAGGTCATTGGGACTCAAAATCATAAGACACAAGTAGGCATGCTAGTTCCGAAAAACCACAGGAAAGCACAAGGGGGCCAGTTGGGGGACAAAACGACACAAGTTTTCCTGGCGTCAAGATGTCCCGCGGCAAGTTGTCCCGCGTCAAGTTGGCCGGCGTCAAGTTGTCCTGCTTCGAAACTCAAGAGGTTTCGCTTCGCAAACATTTTATACTACGGAAGCGTAGAAGGGCCAGGCTGTGAATCTTTTTACGGACAAAGTCGAGTTTCAAACTCGACTTCCTGCGTTAAGTCGAGTTTCAAAGTCGACCAAGTCAAGTTGAATTAAACTGCTTGTCATAAGTTGAGGATATGTCAAAATTTGCTCCAATTTCAAGTGCGGATATCACGGGAGAACGCAGATTTCCTGTGCACTTCAAAGAAGTTGAACTCCTACTAGGGGAATGAAGCTAGAGCTCCTAAACTTTATTTGATGGATAGCTTAGGTCCTCAAGGGTGACGAATGAGCAGATTGGATTCCATGGTTGCGGCGCCATCAGGTCCACCATATTGAAATTTCCTCGGAAATCTCTTCTTAGTGGAACGGTTGTCATGAAACTTGCAACTTACTTTTATCTCGTGTGAACATTCTTATTTTCAAGCTGATTTTCATGATTCCGCCGCTATCTTGGCCGCAATATTTAAATTTTTCATTAGTGGAACGATTTTTATGGAACTCGGCATTTACCCTTGTCTCGTAATGATGATCATTCTTTTTTCAGGCTAAATTTCATGACTCGGTTTCCACCTCGGCCGTCCGCCATATTGAAATTTATTCATTCAATTCACACAATTCATTCTTATTTTCAAGCTGACTTCCACGATTCCGCCTCCACCTTGTTTTGGTTCCAATCTGACACCTTACTGGTCATTCAAGCATGATGAGCAATTTTTTTCAAGTTGATCCGCTAAGAGAATCAGGGATCTTCTACCACAGCTCTGGATTGGGTTAGAAGGAGTTAGGTATGCTGAATAACCTGGTTGAGAGGTTGGTTATTGAGGCGTAACGTGTGCTCCCGATGGGCTTCAAGAAACAACCTCTCAACCAGGTCATTAGGCATTACTCCTTCTAACCCAATCCAGAGCTGTGGTAGAAGATCTCTGAGCGAACCAATTTGGAAAAATTGCACATCATGCTTGAATGACCAGTAAGGTGTCAGATTGAAACCAAAACAAGATGGTGGCGGAATCGTGGAGTTCAGCTTGAAAATAAGAATGTTAGTACAAAACAAGAGTAAGTTACAAGTTTGATGAAAATCGTTCTACTAATAACGAATTTTGATATGGCGGCCAAGATAGCGGCGGAATCATGAAACTCAGCTTGGAAATAAGAATGTTCATACGAGACCAAAATAAGTTGCAAGTTTCGTGACAATCGTTCCACTAATAAGAGATTTCCGAGAGGAATTCAATATGGTGGACCTGATGGCGCCGCAACCATGAAATCCAATCTGCTCATTGTTCACCCTTGAGGACCTAAGCTATCCATCGGAAAAAATTTGAGGGCTCCAGCTTCATTCCCCTAGTAGGAGTTCAACTTCATTGAAGTGCACAGGAAATCTGCGTTCTTCCGTGATATCCGCACTTGTAATTGGAGCAAATTTTGACATATCCTCAACTTGTGACGAGCAGTTTGATTCAACTTGACACGGTCGAGTTTGGAACTCGACCGGGTCGACATTGAAACTCGACTTTACGCAGAAAGTCGAGTTTGAAACTCGACAGGGTCGACTTCGGAACTCGACCGGGTCGACTTTGAAACTCGACTTTGTGTCCGTGAAAAGATTTGCAGCCTGGCCCTTCTCCGCTTCCGTACTATACCTTTGTTACTTCTCATACCTATACCTAGTGTGAGAAAATCGTCGCCACATGCCTAGAAGACTCTTACAATACTGCGCGCAACAGATTTTATGCCCTGGGAAATAAATTGATTCCCCAACTAAGTTCAAGAATTCCTACAGTGACGTCGTTTGGAATTATCTGGACAGGGTATACCTGTCTTTGGTTTCGGACAGCATGAGCTGGAAGCTCCTGGTTACATCATCCCGCATCATCGAATCTTCAAGGCTCAAGGCAAGAGCACACCGCTAAGGGTTGTCTTAGACTGTTCCGCAAAAACTACCAGTGAGGAATATCTCAAAACGATTGTCTCTATATCGGACCTAAGCTACAGGCTGAGGTTGTGACGATGCAATTGAATTTTTGACTCTTCAAGATTGCAATGAACGCAGTGCTAAAAACTGATTGGGATGAGTACGTGTCATCTTGTATAAAAACATTGTGGTTACAGAATCTTCGACGACAGGAGCTTGCCAGTATACGCTCTCGAAGGCATGTAGCGTACTGTCTCAAGTCTGTCCTGAACCGCCGAAATGTAGTGGAGAGAAAATGCGTCCTTCTCTGTCACCGCGTTTACCTTCCCATAGTCCATACGGAAGCGGTAGATAGCTGACAACTTCTTCACTGTGAGTATAAGAGGCATTATGGTGACTCCTACACTCTGGGCTCGAGTTTTAATCCATACAAATAGGGTACCGGTTTATCTACACCACAAGCAGGGAACAATGTTTAGGGTTCTGGACAACTACTTGCTGGGTGAACAAACACTCTGCAATTCCAACGATCAATCTTTCTTACACCTTTGTGGAATCCTGCTGGAGAGACACCAGACGACAATGCAGGTACGAGTGCAGAGTTGGTCGAAGGTTTTCGGTATTTGTCTGGAGCAAACGGGTTTCAGAAAAGACGATTCTTCATTGTCAAAACTCGGATGTACTCAAGTGATAGAGATAACAATCGCAAATAAAAATTGTTGTGACCCAAATATTTATGACGACTCTCTTCCCAGCATGCTGCGTCCTTGCTCTGACTTCTTGCCACAGTCGCTTTCCTAGTCAAACGGCTCAAAGGCGAATCGTGAATCCTCAAATGACTGATTCCTAGAGCAAAACGAGCTTCGTTTGGCTCTGGAGTAGTTCAAGGCTCAACCAGTCAACAGCTTGGGGGCGAATTCAAGGAAATTACCCTTGATTATTTCTGCTGAGAAGCTTAGGTATCTCGGCTCTCAACCAAAAGATCTTAGGAGAGATAAGTAGGAAATATTGGAAAAATAAGTCCTCGAAATCAGAAAGTACGTCATCAGCAGCTTGACAGTCAGGTTTCAAATCCTGAGATCCAGAGTTGGACGTGCTATACCAAGCTGGAATCGTTTCTCATCACGCGACAAACGTTAATTTCAGTACGTTCTTTCAACATAAATTTTTCAAGTCAAACATTCCAGCATTTTATTCAGCAAGTGGAGCGACTGGTCAAGTGAATCAATTATCCAGGCCCACAAACCGTTTCAATAAGCAAAAGTGATCCATGGAGGCCACCAGCTCTCGACGTACTCTGGCTTGATACTCTTGATCATGCAACAAATTTTCCTCGATCAGAAAATCCACTTCCTGCAATCTTTCTAATTCATGATTCAGAAGGAATAACTGAAACTTCAATTGGATAGTCAGGTAAATTAGTAACGCGGCGCACGCCCCGACGGCAAGTATGGAATGGAATAAAGACAAATAAACCGGAACCAGAGCCAAATAGCTCAATTTTCGGCCGAAATGGTCCACGTAAAATTGGTAAACAGCAACGTGTTCGTAGTTGTACTCATCCAAGACGACGAAACTCCCAGCTGCAATGGTGATGAAAATAATCGTGCACGAAAGGAACAGCTTCACCATCAGCGCTTGTTTTCTTAAAACGGCATAATTTGAACGGTTCCCGAACAGTGGCCAGAACTGCGGAAAGAAAGTATCGGCAAGATGGTACATCGGCTGCCTGTTGAGCAGTAGCGTGGCACACGATGTCGCATTCTGAAACAGCATGACATAGTTACAGGTTAATTTCGGAGTTAACGGTCAGTTCGATGGGCAGGCGCACAGTCAACGTCCCGAAAGTCGTTAAAAAATGATTCATCCAATAGTCGAAGTTCATGTTGGTGAAGAGCTTGAAAAATCCAAATAAATTGGCGTGAACGCTGAAATACACGGTGGAAAAGCAGGTGATGATGCACTGTAGTGTGGTGTGCATGTAGATAGTTGGCCATTCTAGCAACTGAGGAAGTACATCATCTGGAAAGAAACTGTTTCTGACATCTGGGTGTGCCTCATGCAGAAGTGAGTGAACCTTCAATGTTACTCGTGAGTTTACTTATCGCCATGTTTGCTCTCTGTCACATAGCTGACTGTCGCGGAAACTATAACAAAACAACCATTTCAACGTCTTTCGGTAACGCTTGTCGATTATTTGTTGATCGGTTGCGCTTTTTTCTAGACAGGATCGAAACTTGACTGAACGGGTCGCAGTATAACGAACGTCAGTGTTAATGATCGAGCCACAAGAGTCTGCCTGCATCACTTTCGTAAATAATTGAACAAATAATCACTTGGAAATGCATTCGAACAGGAAATCGATGGGCAACTTTGACAAAGTTTGTTAAAAAAAAGTATACGTTTCGAACCCGAGTGACTTATCTCACCTTTGACTCAGCAGATATTATGATCTTACATTTATATATGAGTCAACATATGCATTTGACGTAAAGTAGTGAGTTGAGGTTGCTGAAATGGGTGCCGATTTGGGCTCGTTCGCTAATGAATAGAATGTTGTCGGGTTTTGGGTACCTGATTTCCAGAATTATCAACTTTGTCTTGAGAAATGCGATTAAGTTACTGTTATCGCGAACTAGATGCTTTGGTACATGAGCATAAATTTGACATAAGTGAGGAAGCGTTGATGCTTCCTGTCGCCATGTAATAAACAGGTCAAAATCAGAGCGTACTTTTCAATGGGTCGCCATAAGAATGTGGATCTACTTCCACATTTCTGTGTGATGTGGACTACCGTCGGGCGAAAGAATAAAGTACGTGCAGTGGAACTGATTCCACTGACTAGTCATCCGCAAGTTGCACTTGCACAGGCAACCCATAACCGGTGTTGTTTTGAAGGATTTTTGTTTTTATTCCAATTATTAAAAACAAATCAAAGCTCAGCCAGATCAAGTTGAACTTCAAAAACCTAGAAATCCAAAAAATTTGTATCAAATAATATACACATACCTATGTAGGTTGTTTTTCCTCCTGGCGGCAGTATACTCGTGTACCAAAACATTTCATTCGCGGTAACAGCAAGTTTGCAGCATTATTCGAAACTACGACTACTTGATATTTGACACGTATTGACACGGAGGAGGAATGAGATGCCTTCTAATTGCAACTTCAAATTTCAATTTTTTGTCCAAATCGCTCAGAGAGCACATTCACGTTTTTTTAAGGTGATTATGACTACCGTAAGAAATATTTTTTTAGCAGTCCTCTTATTCATCTTTTCCAAGACATGTGGTCCATCACGTCATCAAGGTCATCACCCATACATACCACGGAGTGAAGCGTCATTATAGCCTACGGAATTCTATCTCACCTCGGCACGCCTCGATAATATATTGAATCCCTTCGCTGTAATGAGACGCTTTCCACCTCGGTATGTAATATACCATTGCCACTTACTTCGATAACTTTCTAGCAACGTGCGAACAGACGAAACAAAAACCATACTGGACGAGCTGGATGAGTAACAAACTTTAGTGGAGCTCGTTCGTCTATACACAAAGTAACACTCGAGGTAACACTGCACTTCCCTTGAATAATTGAGCATTTTAATTACATTCACCTACTCAAGCTCGAGCTCGGGCTCTTGGATAGATGTAATCGATACCCTGAACTGTTATAATGATAGCCGGTGAGGCGTTCGACTAGATAATATTCTCGAATCAATTCTTTTTTTTTTTCGCCCGTGGCTGTGCTGATGTCAAATGATTTGAATATTTGGAACGTACCTACAAATGGCCATGATCGCGACTATGCTATCGCTATACTCTACGGATTACAGCTCTTTATGCCACCGAGGGGCCTCCGTCAGGTCAACAGGATCTGGATCTGTGTGCACCTCCCCAGTGCTGAAGTAGAAGAATCCAGGTCCTTGTTTCTTGAAACTCGGACTCGGGTTGGAACACAGGTGGAATATATGCTTCGGCCCGGAGTGATCGCGCTACGTCAGAGCTCTTACTCTTCGCCTCCGGTCATCATCGAACGGCCAAGGAAGAAGCCGAGGTTTTGCACAGACTGTCTTTCCGGTAAGAACATCTTCAACACTTGCGCCTGGTGTTCCAGCGCCTAAGGATCCACGGTCTCTGGGTTTTGGCGGAGAAATTTCAGCTCTCCACCATCAAGCTGGGATACTTGGCTTCCGTCATCCAGGGCTCCATGCCAGCCGCAGCAAACGTTGAGCGCTACAATTGAGTCTGCTTGTTTTTGGAAAATCGTATTTGGTCCAGATGTTGTATTGTGAGTTCTCTTAGACGTGAACCTGGATTCTACTGTAGTCCGTCGTAGGATCCCGGTACAATCTTCTTTCACCCATATGGAACTTTCGTTCACGTGCATCTTTGCATGTCTCTTGCTAAGCTAATTTGATATACGCCCAACGTCAACATCCCCAATCATCCTTGTCAAGTCTCAGAAAATCCAAAATCCAGCACAACTCTTGTCGAAGCGTTCACCCACTGCTCAGTTCTTCCGTCAAGATTTCTTTCCTTGATCTCCTCTTCCATCAGATTCCCTTGTTCTGCGCGTACCAAGGCTTCAGATGCAGATCTTGCATTTCACTCGGTTTCTTGCACTAAAAGAGGGCAGTAGACGTTTATGAGGGCTATAGCAACTTTGAACAAATCACCCAATTTGAGTGGACATTCACCTGGAATGAGGTTAGCCATGATCTCAAGTTTCATTTCCCATTGTCCATAATGAAAAATAGTGCAGCTTCGCATTTTCCGTGAATGCTTCCGCAACGGTTCTTTCCTTGTCATGTGCTTTGATCCCAAGAATTTTTGCACGAAGTTTTTCATTAAGGCATCCAACACAGTTGCGATTGTGTCACTGACGGCGCTTTGATTCGGAATGCCAAACATTACATCAAGTACATTCTGCGAAACTATCAATCTCAACATTATTGGAAATATTGCTAATGCATTTTTGGGGTTGTTACCGCGAACCTCCCAAAAGCACCCACAAACTCATAGCCTACTCGCGCTAAATGTTCAGCAGAGAGGCTCCGGCCAACTTCGATGCGCCCGGCCGACTCGTTCAGTCGTCGGGCCGCATCGCCGCACGACCTCTCTGCTATCGCAGCCCATTGGCCCGTGTGCTCCGCACCGAAAGCTATAAAGGCGGGTACCCTCAGTATACCGCAGTTCCGATAATTCCACGGCTTTTACAGGACCGGTCTTGCTCCCCAGCCGTCCGTCGCCTCCAGCCATCATTCCCTCTCGTCGAACTTGTCCCTCATCAAGGGACTATCCCCATTTGACTCCTCTTGCCACTCCTGAGACCTGCGCACTTCTACACTACAAGTTTGGTTCCATTCCATTGCGTCACACTCGTATTTTTCAATCCGCCGACTCCATCTCAACGCAACGCGCCACATCAAGAAGCCTGGAGAAGCCGCCACAGACGTAGCAGTACCCGTATCCTTGGACGAGCTAGCTGGATCGAGGTTGCGCCCTCTTCGAGGAGTTTAGCCAATCACCTGCGCCAACTCCAGACCGAGGCGATAACATCTTGACTACCCAACACGTGAGGCCAAGCTTCTCCAAGACTGCACCTTGTTGATCAGCGTCTCCGAGAATTCTACTAGTTACCACAGAACTTCCAGATCTTCAGGATCACCGCATCGGTACGGAGTTCTAACACACTCTAAGCGCTTAGCGTATCTTGTGCGCTCCGTATTGACCAACGAACGTGTAGAAGCAGCGGTTTTTGCACGTCGTGATCTCGAGGACATCTACCCCGTTGCACAGTATCTATCCCTAAATCCAAAAGATTGATATTTCTGTACATGGCACTCGTGATTCACGTGGACTGGTAAGACTCTGCCCAAACCCTTTTCAATGCGATCCGCGCACGCAAGACCAAAGCCACCGTCATGCCGCGACACACCCGAACTTCTAGATCGACACGTTTCCGACTGGACGCGAGAACTGAAACAACACTTCTAGTGGCGCCCACCCATTCCAACCGTCCGTCGATCTTCACGTCGACGCCCGTCGTATCGACGCCACCTTCGGCAATCGCGCTGACGACGCCACTCATCACGAACGCTCTAGTATCCGTCGCGACGCCCACCGTGAACGGTCCCGATCGCCCCGTCGCACAGTGGAACGACCGTGGCCAAGTGGTCGGACATCGGCCTCCCATGTCAAACGTCCCGGTAGTCCGGATGCTAGTTGAAAGTACCTTGCATTTTTTGATGAGAAGATGCCACTTGGTGGAAATGTTCTTTGCATTGTACTCTTCCGATCCAGAAAGGTAGCCATCAGCGCCATCCCTGCTGGCGGCGTATACAGGGTGATACAGAAAAAAAAGTTGAAAAATCATATTTAATTAACCGAATCATGTGGAGACGTGTAACTCACCACATACATTACCTACTTTATGCTTATGAAGTCACAACAAACTGTTCTTGATTACCTTAAGCCGTCTTTGAAATGTAGGGGAAAACCAGAAAAAAAAACCAAGAACACTCTTTTTTCCATAAATAAGTTATTCTTGAAGATATTGACACAATACTTGGTATTTCTACAAAAAGTAATGTGAGAAATGATATGAGCTGGGTAGCCAATTTCTCAGCCAACTATTTCCAGAAATACGATTGTCAACTTTTTTTTTCTCTTGAGCACCATCTTGAATCTGCTCTATGAGGCATCGTTAAAAAAGTGATTGGTTATCATAATAATGGTGATACGGCATCATTGCATCGTAAAAACAACCTCCTCATCATAATTTAGTGACCTCTTCGGCGGGAAAGAATGGCCATACACGTATTTTTTTGCTCTCCAAAGCTTTAGTGCCCATGATGGCATTTGCAACATTTGGAATGGTGAAATATGTTACGCATTATAAACCTTGATGTACTTTGAAGTAGCCTATTAAGTTTCACCATCATCAATTGAGAAGTTTGTTCTTAAAAGCTGTTTCATCAAAATTTGTGTCGTTTTTTTATGAGAAATACAAAATATTGGGTCTCTCACCTTTACTTGATCCCTCACTGAGGATAGCCTGAAACCGAAAGACTCCGAATTTTCCATAATAATGGTTCAGTGGGAAGTACTCTTCAATGTTTAGTTGTCAAAAATTGCATAGTTGCGTTCAGATTCCAGACAGAGAGCGACAAAGAAGTTGATGCAGTGAAAAAAGACATACATTATAGTCTAGAAAAAACTAGTCCAGAGCTAGACTGAAAGCTGTCTGGAGACCTTGCTTTTTATAACATGAATGTGCAATTTGGTACACTGTTAGAGCCTCAAGTTAGTAATGTTTCAAGCCTTTCATCCACGCTTGAGAGTCTTACAGAACCTGTGTATTGCGGGAAGCCTATCTAAAAGGGACATTTCCGAGATTTCTCCATTGCATTAAAAGTTGTGTCTTTTTTCACTGCATGGACTTTTTTGTCGCTCTTTGTCTGGAATCTGAACGCAACTATGCAGATTTTGACAACTACACATTGAAGAACAGTTCTCAGTGAACCATTAGCACGAAAATTTTGGAGACTTACAGTTTCAGGCTTTCCTCAACGAGGGATCAAGTAGGGGTGAAAGATCCAATATTTTGCATTTTCCATAAAAAAATTTAACAAATTTTGTTCAAACAGCTTTTAAGAACAAACCTTTCAATTGATTATTGCAAAACTTGGTAGGCTACCTCAAAGTACATCAAGGTTCATAATGCGTAACATATTTTACCATTCCGGATGTTGCAAATGCCATGATGGGCACTAAAGCTTTGAAGAGCCAGAAAATACGTGTATGGCCATTCTTTCCCGCCGAAGAGGTCACTAAATTATGATGGGGAGGTTGTTTTTACGATGCAATGATTACATATTACCATCATTATGATAACCAATCACTCTTTCAACGATGCCTCACAGGGCAGATTCAAGATGGTGCTCAAGAGGAGAAAAAAGTTGGCAATCGTATTTCTGAAAATAGTTGGCCTAGGAACTGGCTACCCAGCTCATATCATTTCTCACTTTACTTTTTGTAGAAATACCAAGTAGTGTGTCAATATCTCCAAGAATCACTTATTTATGAGAAAAAAAGTGTTTTTGTTTTTTTTTCTGTTTTTCCTCTACATCTCAAAGATGCTTCAAGGTAATCAAGAACAGTTTGCTGTGACTTCATAAGCATAAAATAGTTGATGTATGTGGTAAATTACACGTCTCCACATGCTTCGGTTATTTGAATATAATTTTCCAACTTTTTTTTCTGTTTGACCCTGTATACGCTGCCGGCATGGATGGCGCTGATGGCTACCTTACTGGATCGGAAGAGTATGATGCAAAGAACATTTCCACCAAGTAGCATCTTCTCATCAAAAAATGCAAGGTTCATTCCATTTTATGCAACTAGCATCCGGACTACGGGTTCGAATCCAGCTTTCCGCAACTTTTTTTTTCCTATATTTTCTCGGTAATGCAGATATCAATTCCACATTTTCTTGCATTTTCTCAAACACTTTGCTTTGACCCATGCCCATGTCGAGTGGCTTGCGTTTGTCATCAAGTATAAAAAAGTTACAGCACGATTTATTGCCGATACAAGGTATCAAGAAAATAATCATAACTTCCAAATAGGCACGTATAGGCACGCGTTTTTTCATTTATTTTGAAGAGGGAGATCTCCTCTTCAAACTGATATAGATCACCGATTGGATCCCGTTGGAGACTTTACGCAATTGACTACCTAAGTGAAGTGAGTGTCACAAATCAAGATTTGCGGGATTTGCCTCCACTTTGGAATGAGATTACTTGAGATTTTCACGGACGATTTCAGTTCTGCTTGGATTGTTTGTTGGACCAATGTATCGGCCATCTGGTTTGGCTTCCATAAATCACAAGAAACTCTACATATACCTATTATATACATATTACATGACGGTGATGAATAAAACGGTGAAGAATTTCTGAGACTAGATCTTTTCGTAGACCTTTGTATGGATTTAAACGACCAAGCTATGTAGATTCACGTTCTATACATACGCAGATATATTGGTCCAACAAACAATTCAAGCAGAACTGAAATCGTCCGTGAAAATCTCAAGTAATCTTATTCCAAAGTGGAGGCAAATCCCGCAAATCTTGATTTGTGACACTCACTTCACTTAGGTAGTCAATTGCGGAAAGTCTCCAACGGGATCCAATCGGTGATCTATATCAGTTTTAAGAGGAGATCTTCTTCTTCAAAATAAATGAAAAAGCGCGTGCCTATACGTGCCTATTTGGAAGTTATGATTATTTTCCTGATACCTTGTATCGGCAATAAATCGTGCTGTAACTTTTTTATACTTGATGACAAACGCAAGCCACTCGACGTGGGCATGAGTCAAATCAAAGTGTTTGAGAAAATGCAAGAAAATGTGGAATGGATATCTGCATTACCGAGAAAATATAGGAAAAAAAAAGTTGACGAAAGCTGGATTCGACCCCGGGACGTTTGGCATGGGAGACCAATTTCCAATTCCAATTCAACAAGTTTTATTCATTATTTTAAGTGTGTACAATTTTCACAACCTAAACCTACTATAGATATAACTTAAACTGCTCACAAATTGAAGTGGATATTTTTAAAAAAAGGTTTTTATAAAATCGCCAGAAAATTCTTGAAAATCACTCGATTGTGAAACCGCTTGCACTGTTTTGAAGAAGAATGTCAATATTTTCAAGAACTACTGAAGTTCCCCACAAAAATCACATGGATATGTCTAATACAGGGTGATGAAAAAAGTCGTTCAGTTTCGTTCTTTTTTAATCTCATGCAGGAGATTGTTCATCCACCCTGTACACCTATATTTACTTAGATCTTATAGTCTGTAGCTTATGTAACTCGTTAGTTTTTATTTTTTTGCTTTCCGTTGCGTACTTACCGAAATATAGCCTTTTTACTTTCCGAAGTCATTTCGTCGATGAATAAATCCAGGGGGCTACTGGATTTTTTGGTACTTACAAAACAATGCCACTTGGTACTCTTAGAACGATTTTTAAACAGATTTCAAATAGAAAACTACATAAAAATATACAGGGTGTCGCATGAACAAAGAACTTTGTTTCTGACACCTTATTACAGGTTGTAGAAAATGCCACTTTTCAATTTTACAATTTTATGTCTAACAAGAAGAGATCTGCCATTACTGAAATTATTCTCGGGCGACCTTCTCCATGTGTGATTCGGGCACTGCCAGTGGCCTGGAGTCGTCTCTTTGTCCACCGATGACACTTTGTGATACGTTCACCAAATTGACAATTTCTCTTTGCCTTGTACCATTCCGCAAGATATTTGCCACGATACCGAACTTACCTGGAGTTTATCTTTGCAACGGCATTTTGCTACTGATTATTTCGAAATAAAATGAATCTCATCAATGATTTTTTTTGCGACACCTTGTATACATCAAATGGTTGAGACGCCATACCTCCGTTAATTTTGAAATCTGCGCAAAAAATCGTTCTAAAAGTATCAAGTGGCATTGCTTAGTACAAAAAAGAATCCAGTAGCGTCCGGATTTAGTAGATTCATCGATAAAACGACTTTGGAAAGTGAAAAGGTTATATTTCGGTAAATACGCAACGGAAAGCGAAAAACTAAAAACTGACAAGTTACATAAGCTACAGACTATAAGATCCAAGTAAATATAGGTGTACAGGGTGGATGAATAATCTTCTGCACAAGAGTAAAAAAGAACAAAACTGAACGACTTTTTTCATCACCCTGTATTAGACATATCCATGTGATTTTTGTGGAGGACTTCAGTAGTTCTTGAAAATATTGACATTTTTCTTCAAAACAGTGCAAGCGATTTCACAATCGAGTAATTTTCAAGAATTTTCTGGCGATTTCAAAAAAACCTTTTTTTGAAAATATCCACTTCAATTTGTGAGCAGTTTGTTAAAACATAAAAATGAACATGTTTACATCCAGTGGTTGTTGTTTACAATTTTCCTTTGTTTGCGACTCCCTGCAATCCTCTGCCTCATTCGCCTCTTCTAGTTAACTGGCCGGTAGTGGCTTGGTACGCGGATTCCTCCGCAATGCAACAATTTCAGCTTTGGTTGATCTATTTTGTGATTGTTTACTGGGAAAATGCAAAAAACCCAGTTTCTAATAATTTGTTTTTGATTATATGACATAATAGGACCTGTGTGATTGTCTGCCAATGGAATTCCCCTAGCTTTATTGTTTGGCCCGTTGCAGTCACAGCCCGGCCGCCCGCAGGTAATGGCTCTGTTGGCCGCCTTTGTTCAATTAGACTGCTCCCTGGTCGGGGTCTTCTATTTGAGTGTGTTTCTACTGGTTTTTAATTATTATTGAACATTAAACCGTGATATGTGTATTTTATGTTTGTCGGTGTCAAGCGTCGGTCGTATTAGGTTTCTGGTCAGTGGGTTGTGTTGTAATTGCGTCTCGTAAAATTTATTTGCTGTTTCTTGTACGTAATCTTCTATTGTTGAGATATCTGCCAGTTGATGTAATTTTTCTATTTTGGTGTCTCTGGGCTGATTTGTGATTATTCTAAGAATTTTGTTCTGGTATCTTTGTAATTTCAAAATTTCGCATTTTGACTGTCGGTGCCATATTGGCGCTCCGTATGTCAGCGTCGGTCTTATCATTGTTTTGTAGAGTGTCCGTTTCGTGTCTTTGTCGAGGGGACTTTTCTTATTTAGGATCGGGTAAATCTGTCTCATTGCTCCGTATGCTGATTGCATGCGCTTTTTTATGTGCGTTTTGAAATTCAATTTGCTGTCTAAATCGAAGCCGAGGTATTTTACTGTCTTGGTATCAGTTATGGTCGCGTCTTGGATTTTTAGTTTTTTGAACGTTTTCGAGTCATTGAATTTTTTACTGAAAATTATATTTTCGGTTTTGGTAGGGTTGAGTTGAATTTTCCATTTACTATAGTAGTCTTGGATCATGTCTAAATGAATTTGGAGTTGAGAGTTAGCCACTGTCGCGCTGAACGAGGACGAGTATATCGCCGTGTCATCTGCGTAAAGGGCCAGTTTGGTTTTTGAAAATTTTGGTATGTCATCAATGAAGGTATTGAAAAGTTTGGGACCCAGGACCGAGCCCTGGGGCACCCCTGCAGGTATGCTTCCATAGTCAGATACCGAGTTACCTACCCGCACCTGGAATTTCCTGTCTGTGAGATATGAATGCAACAGTTTTATTAGATAAGGGTGGAAGCCTTTATCATATAGTTTATGTATCAGGCCATGATGCCATACTTTGTCAAAGGCTTTTTGGAGATCCAGTAACGCCATGGCCGTTACCTTTTTTTTGTTAAACTGTTCAATGATGTCATTTGTAATTCGTGCTACCTGCTGGAGTGTCCCGTGTCTCCGTCTGAACCCGAACTGTTCGTCGATATTTTTGATATTCTGTTTTCTCATTCTCTCGAGGATAACTCTTTCTGTGATTTTTGACATGAGGTTGAGGAGGCTGATTGGTCTGTAATTGGTTGGGTTTGTGTGGTCTTTATTAGGTTTGGGTATCGGTATGATTGTTGCTATTTTCCACAGACCTGGAAAATATTGGGTTTTAAGCACAGCATTTATGATGTACGTCAGTTGTACTATTGTCTTCTTTGAAAGGTTCTTAATCAGTTTGTTTGTGATTTCGTCGGGTCCCAGTGCTTTGTTGTTGGGAAGGGCTTTTATGATTTTGGAGATTTCTTCAGGAGTTGCTAGGATCTTCGGTAGCTGATTACGGGGTATTTTGATAGGCTGTGCTAATATTTCGGCTGTTTGTCTTTCAATGGACTGTTGGTCGGCGGTAAAGGTTGCCGGCAAGGTGTGCGCCGCTTGAAATGCGGTAGCAAGTGCGTTAGCTTTGTCTATGTCCGTTATGTGCTGTTGGTTGTTTTGGTTGATTGTGGGAATTTGTGTGTGTGTTTTTTTAAGTATTTTAGTAAATTTCCAAAGCGAGTTATCCTTGAGAGAGAGCTTCTCAATTTTTTGGCGCCACGATGAAGTTTGGTGTCTTTGATTTTTGATTGTAGGTCCAGATATTGTCTCTTGTATGTTTCTAGTCCCGTCCGCTGGTGTAGTTTCCGAAGTCTGTTTTTCTCTGTAATATCCAGTTTTATGGTATTTGGTAATTGGAATCTGTCTTTCGGCTTGATGTTAGTCGAATTTTTGTTCCTGGCTTTGATGATTGCGGCAGTGAGTTTTTGAATTTCGTCATTTATGTGTTGTTCGGTTTTGATTCTACTGTTTATTTTGATACTATTGTCAAGGTCTTTTCTGAACTTAGTCCAGTCTGTTTGTTTATATGATATGAAAGTTTTGTTTGTATCTGATTTTTGGCCAGCAATTTGCATGTGGAAGATGATGGGGTTGTGGTCCGAGCTTAGTTCCGGAAGAGAGATTGGAGTCGTGATGGTAGGCACATTTTTGACAATTGCAAAATCTATTGTGGTTGGGTGGGAACCATTGGGTGGGTAGTGTGTGTGATGGTCCGGGAACAGAACCTGCAAGTTATTATTTTCGGTGTAGTCGAAGATTGTGTTTCCGTTTCTGTTGTTTCTATGGCAGTTCCAGTTTTGATGTCGTGCGTTAAAGTCGCCAATTGTGAGTGTGGAGTTTGAATGATTTGTCAGTAGGTCGAGGTCATAGTCTCGGATTAGATTTAAGGGTCTATTATAGACACCATGTATTGTGATGTTGGCTATTGAGAGCGTTATAGTTTCTATGGATGTCAGCTGTGGGATAATGATGCGGTTATACGGAATTCCCTGTTTTATGATTATTAAAATTCCGCCCCCTCTGTTGGCGTCGGTTCTGTCGCGTCTGATTATGTCGTAGTTTTTAAGTTTGAATTTGTCGCGGTCAGTAAGTTTCGTCTCGGTCACAATCATGAGGTCAATGTTTCTAGCTTTTATGAAGTCCAATAATTCTGTCTTTTTTCCGCTAATACTATTGGCGTTTCATTCGCATACTGTCAGTTTATATGTCATATTTGGGTAGTTCATTGTTGACAAAATTTTGGTATGTTATGAATTTTTCAGTTGGTGTTTTGCATTTTCTAAGTAGTTGGTTTAATTGTTGCACTGCGGCAAGAGTTTGCGTAATGTTAATCAACGTACCCAGTTCGGCGAAGGCATTATTGAGATTTGCATATTGGGATGAGTCATCAGTCGAGGCGCTGGGGATGTTTTTTTGTTGTTCCTGGTTGGATTGACTGTTGGCGGCCCAGGGGGCAATTGGTGTTTTCTTGGGTACTTCTGCGTGTCGTATCTCCGGAAAGTTTGATCGGGTGTATTGTGGGAATTGCTGTACACTTGGTCGTCGCGGTGGGTTTGAGCTTCTAGCCCGTATGTAATTTTCATACGATTTGCAAATTCGCGCGTTTGCAGGGTGGCTTCCGTCGCAGTTGATGCATTTGGCCGGGTCTTCTTTTGATTTTCGGCAGTCAAATGTGAGGTGCTCGCCCGCACATTTCATGCACTTCGGTGTTGCGTGGCAGTGGCTCCTGCTGTGCCCCCATACCTGGCATCTTCGGCACTGGGTGCCATTTTCTTTTGGCGGGTATTGCCACTCCCACCTGACCCGGATGTGGTTCAGGTTTTTTATTTTCTCTTGGATTTTACCAAGAGTAATGTACGCTGGCGTGATGACCAGGTACATTGGGTACTTGGTGTTTTTCATTTTGTATAGGTACCTCGTTCACTGGCGCCTTGGGATATTCGGATGTGATGATTTCCTTCACTTTTGAAGGGTTTTCTTCGGAATCCAAGCCTTTGAGCACAAAGGCGTGTGTTTTCTCGTCTTTGGCCGCAAAAGTGTGGAATTTATGTCCGTCTTCTTCCAGTAGGAGCGCCAGCTTCTTCTTATCTTCATGGGCTTCGAAAAATATTTTCGTATATTGCCCTGTATATTTTACCGACATTTTTTCATCCATTTTCAGAGACTTTATGTATTTCACAAGTTCAGCATGGTTGGTCGAGCTGCCGTGTAGTACAATGGGCGGCGGGTTTCCTTTGGGTGGTGGTGGTGTCCTGTCTACGGATAACGCGGTTGTCTTGGACTTGGAACCTGGAGAGGACTGTTGTGTGAATTGCTCTAGTAGGCTATACTCCACCTTACACTGTTGCGGGGTGGAGCGAACACGAAGAGTACCCTAGACTATTGCGGAGTCGGAACCTATCGTGTGAACGAGTAGCGCATTGCACTGAGATTGGATAATTGACGGTAGCCGTGTTGTTGTGGTAGATTCTCACAGGGTGGATAGGTGTGGTCACATTTCTCTCTAATAATATTGTAAATTGTAGATGTAATTATTGTTGTCTTTGATAATGTGGTACTAGCCACTGGATAGATATAGCTGGAAATATTTTCGATTGCTAAGTGGTAAAGGGACTGAGTATAGGGTTGGTCTGACTGTGTGATAATGGAATAATCAAGAATGTCAGGAGTGTCATTGTGACAGTGTCATTTTGAACATGCCCGCAAAATCGGTTTCCTATCGAATTCTCTTACCATGAGCATTTAGTCAATGAAGTCGAACAAGGTTTCGGGGAAACTGACTCCAGAAACCTCTCGTTATACTGTCTCAGTCGAAATTATTTATTTTCAAGAGGAAAATCTGGAAGTTTAGAAATAGCACATAAATAAGAGGTTGAAAATGAACAATGAGCTTTTATACAGGCTGGTCCATTCTAGCGTAATTATCCCATAGCGGTCTTACCGTTCAAGATAGAGAAAAAGATGTAAGAAAGAAGTTATATGGTTTGATGAGACCAATAACCTAAAATTATTTTCAGCTATACAGGGTGTCCCATTTTGACGGGATCAACAAAACGTCAATTTTTTTAAACGGAACACCCTATATTTTTTTGCATTTTCGGATTCAGCTTTTTCAACTGTCTTATGCCTGTATTTTTCTTTTCCAATTGTGTGGCAGTGCTACCAACTAAAAATTAAAAACTGAAAAAAATCGCATTTCCACAGTTATCTTGAAAAAATCGTAGCGGCCTTGCTTTTCAAAACTAAGAGATGAAGCTTGACATGGTGATAGTCAAGTCAAAGACCAATATCTCAATGTCAAAAAATTGCAATTTCTTGATACAGGGCGTTCAAAAAAAAAATCAAACTTTATAATTTTCAAAGTCTCATAACTCATTTTTTTTCAAATAGCATGCCCCTAATTTTATAACGTTATCTGATAGCTTTTTTTATCCTCTTTCATTTTTATTGAGGATACCCTACCCTTGAACTTCATTTTTTTCGAGATAATCGGAAATATTCACAAAATTTGTGATTTTTTAATTTTTTTTTCACAAATTGAGTTGGCCGTGATGAATGACAGACAAGCCAAATGGTACGCAACTCTCAGTTAGTCAGTCTGAATATTGTCGAACAAAGAAAAATGACTTTACGCGAGAGAAAATGATTGATATGATATTCTGGTAATGATCCCGATATCCAGGATCCCAATTTGTTTTTTTCTGCGTTGAAGCCATTTTCTTTTGTTCGACAATATTCAGACTGACTAATTGAGCGTTGCGTACTATTTGGCTTGTCTGTCATTCATCACGGCCAACTCAATTTGTGGAAAAAAATGAAAAAATCACAAATTTTGTGAAAATTTCCGATTATCTCGAAAAAAATGAAATTTAAGGGTAGGGTACCTCTAGTAAAAATGAAAGAGGATCAAAAAAGCTATCAGATAACGTTATAAAATTAGGGGCATGCTATTTGAAAAAAATGAGTTATGGGACTTTGAAAATTATAAAGTTTGATTTTTTTTTGTGAACGCCCTGTATCAAGGAATCGCAAATTTTTGACATTGGTATATTGGTCTGTGACTTGACTATCATCATGTCAAGTTTCATCTCTTAGTTTTGAAAAGCAAGGCCGCTACGATTTTTTCAAGATAACTGTAGAAATGCGATTTTTTTCAGTTTTTAATTTTTAGTTGGTAGCACTGCCACACAATTCAAAAACAAAAATGCAGGCATAAAACAATTGAAGAAGCTGAATCCGAAAATGCGAAAAAATATAGAGTGTTCTATTTAAAAAAATTGACGTTTTGTTGATCCCGTCAAAATAGGACACCCTGTATAGCTGAAAATAATTTTAGGTTATAGGTCTCATCAAACCATATAACTTCTTCCTTACATCTTTTTCTCTATCTTAAAGGGTAAGACCGCTATGGGATAATTACGCTAGGATGGACCACCCTGTACAGGGTGTTCGGTTCTGATTATTACAGACTTTGAGAGATGATTCCCCATCAAAAATAAAGCCGAAAGAACAAAGAACTCATGGTCCTAAAATGCTTCATTAAAAAGATACAGGGTGTTGAAGTTGACTTTTTTGAATGGTTTTTTCACCGTGACTTTTGAACCGTTAAACCGATTTTGATCAAATTTGAACCAAAGTTTAGTCAAGTAAGTCTCCATCGAACAGTAGCACCTTAATTCATCAAAAATTTCTAAGGGCGTAGATAATAGGGACTGTCCTCTTTTTTTGCCCCTATTTTTATCTCCCCTGATTATTTCTTGGAATCGTTGACATTTTAGAATTATACGTTCAATTTAAAAGAAAAAGTTGCTTCAGCAAAATTATGATTGGAGGCTTCGTTTTTGAGATATCTGGGATTGAAACATTGGAAAACATCTCGAAATTCCACTTTCGCGGGCCTAAAAATCAAAATTCAAGAAAACCCATGATTCGTCAACTGGAATGAGTTTTCTGGGTGTTTTGAGTTGATAAATCACCATTTTCGCTGGGAAACATGAAGTTTCTCAGAAAAAAGCAATTTGGGCCCTGGAAAGTGTTGTTTTCCAATTTTTCAAACCCAAATATCTTGAAAACCGAAGCCTCCAATCCAAATTCTGCAAGAGTGAGTTTTTCGTCTAAATTGAACGTAGAATCCGAAAATATTAACAATTTGAAAAAATAATCAGGAGAGATAAAAATAACAGTGAAAATAGGGGACAGTCTCCTATTATCTACGCCCCCGAAAATTTCTGATAAATTGTGGTATCATCAGTCGATGGAAACTCAGTTGACTAAACGTTGGTTCAAATTTGATTGAAATCGGTTCAACGGTTCAAAAGTTACGGTGAAAAAACGATTTAAAAAAGTTGACTTCAACACCCTGATGTATCTTTATAAGGAAGCATTTCAGGACTATGAGTTTTTTGTTCTTTCGGCTTTATTTTTGATGGGGAATCGTCTCTCAAAGCTTGTAATAACCAGACCTGTCTAAGTCAAAGATGGACTCTTGGGAATCTCGCCTGACTAAGTACAACTCAATCATCATAAATTCTGTTATACACTGCATTCCGGTTTGGGGGTTGCGGTATCCCGACATTTTTGAGAAAATTCAGTTGAGCTTTTACAAACGCCTTTTGTTATTGCCAAAAAATACTCCAAATTATTTAGTCCGTCTAGAAACAGGAAGTGTCAAGTTATCTTACTTGGTATTAAAACATTCTCTTAAATATTTACAAAAAGTTTTTCTCCTACCGCAATCTCGTTACACGAAAAAGTGCCTCCTGCGATTAATCAAACTAGACGAATCATTTCCGGGTAACAGAGCCGAGTTCAACTGGTTTACGCGAATCAAAAACATTCTTGCTGAGTTGAGGTTATCTGAGTTATGCCGTTTGGAGAATATTGATACTGTAAGCTCTCGCCTCAGTGAAATACTTCTCAAATATAGAGAAAAACTGTTTGGAAGTGACCTAAACAGGCTAAGTACTTCCGAATTTACGAAATTTTATGGATACTTCACAGTGACCACCACCCCTGCAGGTTATCTCCTCATGAAAGTTCCAATCGCAATGATCAGAGTAATCTCTCAACTTAAACTGTCTGGAACAAGCGCAACTCTTAGATTTTATCACAAAGGCTCTTCTCACGTAATTGATGCCGGAATTAACTGCACAATCTGCAACCTCCAATCTCCTGAAAACTTCTCTCACCTGCTTTTTCAGTGCCCCTTCTACCAGTGCATCAGATCGCGACTTTTTAGACAACTGGCGAACCTGGATAACTTTGCAGGACTCGTCAACAGGATAACTGAATCTGAGGTGGAAATCATATATTAATACATCACATCGACGTTGGCGCTGCGATCGTTTGCCTTGAACGAATAACGCATCGCCGGCGGTTAATCAATGTTTTCTTTCTGTCTCATTTTCTTTTCCAAAAAAAGGGTTATTCGGTTTTTTCTTTCTGCGTTCAGGGGCCTCATTGTGGGAATAGCACAGTAACGCCTGATAGTGCTGAATCTTGATTTAATTCAATCATTTTCTTATATTTTTCTATGTTATCTTGAAATATTACTTACGTTGTGTTCCTTCTCAACTCCCTTGTTATAAAAATGTATTTTCTTAAAGAACAATACATTGAATTGATATTGAATTCAAATTGAAATTGTAATAACCAGACCTGAACACCCTGTAGGTTCGCATCACTGGCATTCAATTCAGGATAGTTTATACTTTTAGAGAGCTACAAGAGACTCATGTGGGGAGGACGCGATGGTCGATGGATCTCCAAATAAAATGCGGGGAGCAGAAACACTGATGTGCGAAATGAAGCCAAAGGTCACGCCTGGGCCGCTATCCTTGAATCGTGTACGAAAAGTCCCTGGGAGTTTTATATATTCCGTACTACACTTCTGTAGCGAAAGTTGCCTAAAAACCACGATGTTAGGCAACGTTCGCTACATCAGTGTACTGCGGAATGTGTTTTACTCCCAGGGACTTTCCTCACACGATGCAAAAATAGCGGCCCAGGTCAGAGCACGGGTGACAAACATGCAGAAGGCTTTTTGGTGGACAGCTCTGAAGACTAAAGAAAGAAACTAATAAGGCTGACCAAAAAATGAAGGAAACGGGTAGGTATAGACAATACGAATAGAAAAGACATATATAAGATCATTTTTTACGTCTTTAATGGTTTGAAGAACTTAGTTGCTTCCCGAGGCGTATGGCCTCCTTTATTGCAACCTTTTGGAGACCAAAATTACCTTGAACCTTGACCAATTTCCGTGGCTCCGTGGTTTGATCCTGAATTGCTGGGGTACCTGTAACACACTGTAGGTTTCCCCTCCCTTGTTTCCCTTTTATTAACATGAATTTTACCGATTCACACTTTTAGTTGATGCACACTCGGCTTTTCCAGGACTAAGCAAAGAAAATTCAACTGTCTGACCCGTGTCATGAATTGAATGTCCCAAGATTTTCCCTAATAAAAGTCGTGGACTGCAGTTCCAGCGTGTGATCGAAATGTTATGGTCTAGACCGTTTTTTCCTGTTACCTTATGCATGCTCCTTTTGTTGCACCTTTATTGCAACAGTGCCACCATTGGCTAATACCTCTGCCTCCTCTATGCTCAACCGAATTTCGAGATGCATGTCGCTTGCAACCTTGGGTTCTATGGAAGCTTCCTCTGGGTCCCGCTGTTGCGTTCTCCTCGAAGTGTTGTGTCTTCCCCAACACCACCAAAAAATTCCATAGGCCAAAGTACTTGCAGCAACCGTCGCCGCCAATGTCACTGTGACATAAAACGACTGAGCAGACATCTCTACTTTGTGGTATTTGACAGTTTAAAAACCCTATACATGAGGTTACCTAAAACAATCGCCATTACAAAATTCCAACAACAACCTACTTTCCTGTGATGTCTCTGCTCTTTGCAGATTCTGTTGCAGCTCCTTCTTTTTCCTAGAAATCGTTAAGATTTCTTAGGTTCGTTCCTGGTCCTCTAGGATAAATTATTGAATCCGATCCTAAAATTAGACTAAAATATAAATGTTACCTAAGATTTCTTAACCTATAACATGTATAGTACGCTAATGCGCCTGCTTCCGTGGAGTTAGCAAGGCTCTACACCCTAATCTAATCTTCGGCCTCACTGTGGCCGTCTATACTACCATCTGGCTCAGGGGTCCAGGGGTCATAATAGGACAAAATGCGACTAATATGTATGACGTCTTTTGGTGAGTTTGCTCGATCACCTTTTTTGACCCGATAGGTGACGTCACTCATCTTCTTCTCTATGTAGTACGGCCCGAAGTATCTTAGAAGGAGTTTTTCGCTTCTGCCAACTTTCCGTATTGGCGTGAACACTTTAACCTTGTCTCCGACGTTAAACTCCGTGTGCCTGTGCTTCGAGTCGTACCTTTCCTTGTCATACCCTTGTCTTTTGATGATGTTCTCAACCGCCAATGCTCGAGTCGCGAGAGCTTTTTCTCTGATTTCTTTGACATCTTTTGACGGTGTGTCTTCCATCAGCTCTGCCTCACTTGGCAGGACAGGCTCTCTAGCATAAACTAGCATGAAAGGGGAAAAGCCTGTTGTGCTCTGCCTAGCCGTATTGTACGCTGAGGTCAGCATTGGTAAGAAAACATCCCAGTCGTCCTGAGCGGTTGAACAGAACATTGAAATCATGCTGGCCAATGTTTTGTTCAGTCTTTCCGTCAATCCGTTAGTCGCAGGATGGTATGATGACGTGAATTGCGAGCACCCGCCCATTGCCTTTACCAACTCTGTCACCAATTCCGATTGAAAGACTTTGCCCTTGTCTGACAGTAGGTATTTTGGGCAACCGTGTCTCGCTATGATGTCCTCCAGTACGAACCGTGCCACTGGGACGGCTTTGCTACTATCGAGAGCTCGTGTCTCTGCGTAGCGCGTCGCGTAGTCTGTCGCTACCACGATGTATTTTGCCCCTTGCTTTGTCTTCGGAAAAGGACCAAGAAGGTCGATCCCTACTTTATAAAATGGGGTAGCAACTTCTAAGGGTTGTAGTAGTCCCTGTGGCCGCTGGTTACTGCCGCGTATGGCTTGGCAGCCTTGGCATCCCTTCACAAATCTTGTCACGTCCTTTTGCAAAGTGGCCCAATAGAATCGATCTTTTATTCTACTGAGTGTTTTCGCGATGCCTAAGTGACCAGCCAAGGGTTCGCTGTAGTGTGCTAGTAAAATTTCGCCAACAAGTTTTTTGGGAATCACCAGCAGATCGTCGCTCCCAGCTGTTGTTGTGTTCTTTTTGTATAGGATTCCCTTCCTTAGTTTGAAATTTTTCGCCCTTTTAGCTATCCCAATTGGTGCTTCCTGGGGCTTCTCGATCGCATTCTTCAGCTTCATTATTTCGGCGTCCTCTTTCTGCAGGTTGATGAGATCTTGATCATCCATGATGTATGTGGGGATGTCCTGCGCTTCTTCTTCATCCCTTATCGTCCCTTTCAGTACAGGATTGCGTGACAGGCAATCTGCGTCTTTATGTGCAACTCCACTCTTGTGTTTAATAGTATAGTCATATTCTGACAACTTGATGGCCCATCTCATTAAACGTCCCGAACCTTCCTTGAGGGTTTTCAACCAACAAAGGGCGTGGTGGTCTGTTACGATATGGATCTTATTGCCATACAAGATCGAGTGGAGGTGCGAAAGGACCCATATAACCGTTAGAGCTTCCATCTCAGAAATTGTGTATCTGGTTTCTGCTTTCGTGAGACTTCTGCTTACAAAAGCTATGGGGTGTAGTTTACCATCCGTTGCTTTTTGTAAGACCGTAGCACCAAGTCCGTGTATTGATGCGTCGACTCTTAATTCGCACTCCTTGCTCGGATCGTAATGCTGCAATATCGGTGCTGTTACTAGTGTGTTTTTCAGTGTCTGGAAGGCTTCCTCCTGATTAGTGTCCCATTTGAAAGGTGTGTCTTTCTTCGTGAGATCATGAAGTGGGCGGGCGATCTCTGAGTAGCCCTTTATGAACTTCCGGTAGTAGTTACACATTCCAAGAAATTGTTGAACCTTTTTAACCGTGTTTGGTTTTGGGAACGCTGTGATTCCTGTGATTTTGTCTGGATCTGTTTCGATCCCCTGTGCGCTGATCACATAACCCAACAATTTAACCTTTTCTTGAACGAGTGTGCATTCACTTGGCTTTAAAGTAAGACCTGCTTCTCGTAGTCGTTCGAAGACTTTCCTCAGTTTCTCTTCGTGTCCCTCTAGGGTCTCGTTGAACACAAGTATATCGTCGAGATAAATGAGTACGTCCATTCCATTTCCAATACTCTGTCTGCAAGCTCTTGAAACGTGGCTGGCGCGTTGCACAAACCTAATGCAAGCTTGTTGAACTCGTACAAACCATGCCCTTGGGCCACAAATGCGGTGTATTCCTTTGACTGCTCGTCAACGTCTACTTGCCAGTAACCGGAATACATATCAAGTGTCGAGAAATATCTGGCCTTCCCTATGTACGTGAGAATATCGTCTGTCGTGGGAATCGGATAAACTGTCTTCTTTATCACTTCGTTCAACTTTCTGAAGTCCACGCAGAATCTTCTTGTACCGTCCTTCTTCTTTGCAAGTACTATCGGCGAAACCCAACTTGAGACGGATGGCCGGATGATGTTGTGCTCCAGCATCTCTTGGATCTGTTCGTCGATGATGTCTCGCTCCTTCTGTGATACCCTGTATGCCCTGCTTTTGATAGGTTTTGCTCCTTCCACATCGATGACGTGCGTAGTGAGATTCGTTTTTCCCATTTGAGCCGTCGTCTTGGCGAAGACATCTTTGTAATCCATCGCAAGGTCGATTATTCGATCCTTGTCTTCCTGGTTAAGGCCCGGATTTACATCAATATCCTCTTTGCAAAGGCGTTCCTCATGCTTCGCTTCGATGTGCAGTAACAAGCCTATGGTGCCATCATCGTCCGATTCCCGTAGGTGCATTATTGCTGTTCCAGCTAATATCTTGCATCCCTTCGGCTTTATGCAGCATAGCGTAATCCATATTTCATTCTTCCATGAAAATCTCTTGGATTGTACTAGCAGTCCTCTTGGCACAAAAAATTTTTCGTTGAGTACCACGTGAACTTTTTTAAAGTCTACGTGTTTCTTCCCTCTTATGTCAAGACGGCATTTGTATTGCTTGTTGGGTAATAGCCTTATATCTTTTGACATTACGGCTTTAAATTCCCTAACCTCCGTCACGTTGCAATCTTTCGTTGTGCTCACCTCGAAGGGAATTTCAACTTTCCTTTGCTTTGTACCGAATGATACTTTTTGTGTCCCGTAGTCGATGGTCGCCTTGTATTCATTCAGGAATGTGTTCCCGAAAATAATTGGTCGTGGTAAATTCTGAACCACTAGTACCTTAACTTTACAGGTTTCCTTTCCGAAGCGTAGGTTCAGCCATGCATATCCTGCTATTGGCACTAGATGGCCTCCCGCTGTCCTCAGGTTGAGGGGGCTGTCTGTGCTTGTAATGGACTTCCTGTCCACTATGTCTTCACATGCCACGTTGCATGCGCTTCCTGTGTCTATTACGACGTCCTGCCACTGGTCACCATTGATGAGACCTCTCACGATTAAAATTTCTGGCTTCCTGTCGCTTCTCCAGTTGTATAGGGTATCCAATGAGGGTGGGTGGTTGGGGGCAGGTGGTTGAGGGGGTGGTACCTCCTGTTTCCCTTTTGGGGTGGTTCCTGGTAAGGGTGCGTTGGCATCCGTACCATTGGGGGTTGGGGCCTGTAAGGGTGGCTTCTTGTCTTTTTCTTTTTGGGGTTGTACCCGGTAAGGGTGCGTTGGCATTCGCACATTTAGGGGTTGAGGGCTGTAAGGGTGGCTTCTTCCTTTTTCCTTTTGGGGTAGTACCTGGTAAGGGTGCGTTGGCCTCCGTACCTTTAGGAGTTGAGGACTGTGAGGATGGCTTCCTCTCTTTTCCTTTTGGGGTGGGTACCGGTGAGGGTGCATTGACATCTGTTCTTTTGGGGTGGTTTGGTACTTGGGGGTTGGACGCTTTTGTGTCCTGAGGGATGGTCCTACAATCCAGGTAAATTCTTTTGTTGCCGTCGTGCGCTATCACTTTATTTCCGTTCGGGCTCATTTTCAAGCCGCTCCGGTCCTGGAAATCCTTTCCTAGCATTATTGCATATGGTATGCCGTCTGCGATTTTTCCTTGAATATTCCAGGTTGCTCCCTTTAGCCCGATTGTGACTAGCGTCCTTCCAATGATTCAAATTTTCTGGTTCCTCCATTCCAGAGTCGGATAAAGTCCTTTTGGCGGTTTTACGTTTGATAAATCTACGTATGATTTATCTATTACCGTTTCCTCTAGACTCGTATCCACACAAATTTTCGACGTAGAATCCCCATTTATCGTACCTTTAATCAGCAACCCTTCCGGCATTTTGGGTGGCTGTTTATGTTGGGCAGCGGGCTGATGGGGGTTCAGTGCCGCCCGGGCCCGTTTGGGGACCTTTTGGAGGGTGTCGTTTTCGGCTGGTACCTCCCACGGTTTCGTCCGGTATTATTCTTGGAATCGCCTCGTTCCTCCTGGTTTTGTGGCTCCTCCTTTGGGGGTGCCCTACATACCGCTGCCTGATGACCTGGCTTCCCGCACCGGAAACACAAGGGTCTCGCATCCCGAGTCCTGGATTTCCATGGTTTTGGTAAGCGGTATTCCTGTTTGTTCCAATCTTCACCGCGCCAGTTTTCGCGATTGGCCCCTGTATACCGCACACCGCTTTGTGCCGCGGGTCGAGTTTCTTCATAACATGAAGCTTGCGGCGAGTACATCGGCGCTGATAATGCCAGGTTTTCGACCCGAGATAACGTGCGGTCTTTTTCGATTATGTCCGAAATTCGCAAAACCGTAGGCTGCAATTGGGTCCACGTTATGTTTGGCTGCATCACAACGCTGTATATCCGCCAAGTTTCCGGGTTAAGGCCATCCTCAAATTGTGACGTGGAGTCTTCCACAACCATTCCTGGATTATAGGCGTCCTTTAGTGCTAGAAGATCGTAATAATATGACTTTACGTCCTCCGCATGTCCTTGGCGACGCCGCTCGAATTTTGCCTTGGACGACCTGTTCCTTCCGTCAAAGTGGGCTTGCAGTTCCGCTTTCAGATCCTCCCATGTTTTCGTCTGATTTCCGGCCGCGTTGACGTAGGTTGTGTACCAGCTGTGTGCCACGCCCTGTAGGTACACCGGCAGGTATTGAATCTTCAATTTATCGTTCCAGGAGTTGATGGAGTGTAACGTTTTTTTAGACTCAAGAAACGTTGGGAAATCATTGTTTAAAAGTATAGGAACGTCCTTACCGAAATGCATAATAATTCCTGAATCGGTGGCCGCTTCATTAAAATCATTCAAGTTTGTCCTCTACAAGCAAGTGAAGGTCATCTTTGTTTATGTTTATCTTATGGTTTATTAAAGTCTGTGTAAGAGGGCACCATTACTGATTTATTGATTGACATGAAAGACAATTATGATAGGTGACAGGGCGGTGTCATTTTTTGCTTCCTCCTCTGATTCCGTGGGAGCAACAACGTTATCTCGTGCTCCAGGAATTTCGAACGAAACCTCGACCATCCGGGTAGTTAACCCCTACAAAATACAACGAAAACATACAGTTGTATAAACTATAACATTCTGTCGAGGTATGTTTTTCAAATTTTCACAATTTTAAGTCACATGGTTTTCACCTTGCATCAATCTCTATAGGTTTCAAGTTCATATCAGAGAACGTTGTTTAATTATGGTTCCAATCAATCATCCGGGACTTTCAACGGTCGCCGCCCGTCCTGGCATGTCGTCGTCTCCCAGGATGATGGCTTAAGCGAATAAGTCCCGGCTCCGATCCAAACATATGATCCAAACAAATGTCACTCCACATGATGTCACCGATGTACCTCTATCTTCACCGTTCCCTTCAGGACCTCGAATTGGACCCGTCTATTATGATGACCAGCTTGCCAGGTGTCCACCATCTCGTCACCGGCTATGAATAAATTCCACCACTTGACTCGATCCATGATGGGTATCTCTTGGAACGAGCAGCGATTTATCATCAAGGGCTAAGTCTTTTTATGGTCTCCTCTATCTTCTGTAAAAAACCAATAACCTTACATTTCTATTTTGTGTCATAATTCAAATATCGAATACCTTTGGGAAATAATATGTGTGCACACAGATCCATACCCTGATAGGTTTGTGTAATTCGTAATCATATGGCATCGGCCAACAAAAAAGGTAAGGTTTGGGTAATAGATAGTGAGCCAGGAGTTATTCACAATAGCCAACAGCCGCGTTTCAGTAAATGTCTTCCTCCCTTCATCATTTATGTTCGTTCTGGAGAGATTTAACCTACAAAATTAAAGTTTTATCATCAAGTTATGCTCGAGTCAAATCAAAGTCAAAATAATATATCAAATTGTAGTTTGTTACTCACATTCATATAACATCCAATTTATGAGTAAACTGTGTCCACAATTATGCCAAAATCATTTCGTTTTCAGTACTTTTTGTAAACAATCCATTTCAGCCACTTGCCGATGTAAACATCAGCTGTTTCAAACTGTCATAATACTTGACCTTGACAACTGTCATTCACGCGTCGCACCAACGGCGGGAAATTCAAACGGCATCATCCGAAACCCTTGGTTGGAAAAGGTCGGATTGTCCACATTTAAATTTCCAACTGGCGCCTTATAAATAAATATTGTAATTTACCATCTATTGCCGCAGCAAACCAACCTCGTTTGAAAAACGGGAGCAGCATAACAAAATAAAATATGTTATAGGATGCCGCTACCTCGTAAGCCCTTAAAAATGACTCCGCTTCCTGGCTGCGGGGGTCGTAAGATGGAGGGGGTTGAAATTTCGGCGTTAGCACTGTCCTAGTATCCGCTGTTGCGTCTGCAATCGTTACGTTTGCCATGTTTATTAAACATTAGCGATCATCGAAAATAAACGGAGTATAATAGATAATTAAATGACTAGAGTAACGTACTTACATTAAAAACAACATCACGTCGACCCCGTGCATCGCAACGAACCGCAGTTTTCGCACAACCACCACACGATCAGCCCCGACCAAAAAGAGGCCTTCCTCTTTGTCTCCAAAGGTTTTATCACCTCGGTTCATTCTTCACCCCGCCTTTGGATTTTTCCATGGAGGTCGGTGGACGGTGTAGATTGTGCCGGATGTGGTGAATCTGCTAGTCTTTGCAAAAATTGCAACTTTGCGTTCCCGGATCATTGCGATGCGAGAAGTACAACGTACTTATATTTACTATATCGGGTGCGCCGTAAATCGGTTACACCGAGACATACCGGGTGAATCCCAAGTTTAAATTGTCATTTCCGACAATATCGTTGCCAATCCAACAAGGAAAAAAAGCCCTTTTGTGTTCGATATCTAATATATTTGTGACGTCACAAATATATATCTGAAACACGCATTGCGGCCACAGTTTTGGGAATTTAGGAAAACGAAAAAATATGGGTACATGCTACCCATGCTATCGGTTAGGCCAAAAAAAAATTATTAGGCAAGTACCTTATTGTTTGAAATATTGTTGTGTCTGTTCAATATATATATACTCAAGTAAAACCCGAATCTTGTTTATTTCCTTGCGGTGGAGCAAGGTGGCGTCCGAGCGAACCCAATAGAGAGAATTGCATCGATTCATGTGGGGAGAGTTAGAACCCGCGAGTTGATCCGAGTAGAAAGTCAGAAGTACCCCCGTCGGAAAGAGAAAAGCGTTACAAAACTGGAGACCGAGCAGGGACCAGTTGAAAGATAAAAACGCACACTTTTTCCCCCGTTACAAATTCATATCTTGATGTTCGTTTTCTGTAATATACTATACGTAATTTATTCACTTATTGCTAGAACAGAATAGCCTTGTTATGAAGTGAAATTATCTCGGTCACCCCCGGAAGCAATGTCAATGTTGAGGTTCCAACAGAGTGGCGCTTCGAAACAGTGACGTTTTGCTCAGAGATTTACAGCACCGCAGGTCTTGTGCTTTAATTGCTCGAATTAATTTATTAGATCAGCAAACATCCATAAAATGCTACGCGTCCCGTATAGTAACTTCGATGATGCGGTTGATTTCCATCCTTCTTGCATCGAAAATCGAACTTCTGGTTCACACCTTTAATCTCCCGACAAATCAAATCGCAGACGTGACGTAACCACTCCACTTAGCACCCAACTACCTTCAAATTGTTCGTATAAATTTCAGAAACTCGGCAGTATAAAAGCCACAACGAGAAAAAAAGAGGTGCAAATATGCCTTTGATAATTTGAACAAACACTTGATTAAGAAAAGTTTTATTATCATTATTATATTTGCTCGTGAAATTAGATGCGTATTAATACCTTAAAGTATATTTTTAAATATTATACAACATATACCTGTAGAAAAATTGATCAAGAATATATTTCCAGACTCAAACGCAAATACAGGATGTTACCGAGGATTTTTTCTCAGTAATTTTCACGGTTTAATTGAAACAACCTTTGATTGTCTTTGGTGGAGATGTCGCGCGTTTGGTGCATATTTGCACGAAGAAATGGAACAATCGTTATAAGAACGCTATTATTGTCAAAGTGTTTATAATAAGCACTAATTACATCCTGAACGTATTAAGTACTTACCATATCATAATGCTGTTCGGTTGTATAACAATAAATCTTTTACGTTGCATAATTTGAAGGATCATTGTGGCGCGTCATGAGAATTCGAAAAAATTGACTTAATTCATCAGGTTTTTATCTACTTCTCAAATTGATTGGATAATTAATCCAATTACAGATTTGACAAGACAAAAAATAGTTTGGAAAATATAATTTTTCCGAAGAAAAATTTGCATACTACCTATGCTACTTTTCGTTATCAGCCTGTGTACACCCAGTAGTAAACGTAGGAGGGAAACAAATACTACTAAAACAATAAATACCCATTTCATGAACGGCGCCGTAATCAGTGCTAGTCAAGAGGTGTTAAGTTTAGGGTGCAACTACATTTGAGTGCGCAAAAAATGTGTAAGTGTTTTTTCTTCTCCTGTAGCAGTGATTTGTACGATTGTGTGATTGTGTATGGTGTGACGCAATTTTTATGACATAACACTTCGATAATCGATTTCTTTACAACCCATCAAACAATCTACCGCGATTATTGAAATTACCTGACCACCCATTAAATTCGCGCGTATACACAAGAAGAATTATAAAAATATACCTAAGGCTGAAATAGTCTGAGGCGATTCCCATTCTCGCGTTGTACTAATGAAAATAGCAAGAGATTTTTAGAACTTGATCTACTGATTTCTATCGGCTTCAGGGAATCTACTGCTGCTACCGGCCAGAATTTAATTGTTGCTTTGATCATCTGCTCTGTTCGGTGGGTAATTGCAAATCGTTGAATGGAAAATGGCAAGTCGTACATTAAAGGAAATGTTAACGAAAACCTCGACGAAAGCCTTATTTAATAATGCTAATGGGGATTAAAAATAGCTTTGGACATCCTCCTGTTGGTTACTGTCTAAGGTAGGCTAAGAAATTAATTTGAAGTGGTCAACAAGATGAGTTTTCGGTTTTCAAAATAAGCTTTGGATTCCTTCAGTCGATTTCTCATTTCTCAATTCTTCAACCATCGGATTCTGGTACTGCAAAGTGCAAATAATGAGGAAAATCGAATTAAATTTTAACAGGGTGTCAAATAATACTGTGCACAACTCTTGAAAGTTTAGTCTGCCTCGAGGTCTGCCTCTACTACCTATGTGAAGAAGTTTTTTTCATATAGGTACTTTCAGGTACCGACATCAAAAATATGAAAAGTGACGTCTTCCCTCGAAACGACCTTTGATTTACACCCTTATTTTTATTTCCAAAAAAGTAACGCAATTTTTTCTTATTTACACGTTTTGAAAATTTGCTTTTCAATATGTGGTAACTTTAATCAAAGCTTCAGCGACGATAGATAGTTTCACTTCAAGAACACTGTACCCTGAAACGGCTCCCACTTTTCCCTACTCATTCCTACAAAGATTACCTCCGGTGCATACCTGAAGCCGAGCCTGAAGCTTGAAATCTGCATGACAACGGAACAACATCGTATCACATCAGATTTACCTTGATTTCAACTTGGTTCAGAGAAGAATCCCGAGTTTCTCAAAATTCCGTTAAATTTCATAAGGCACCTCTAGTAGTTGTCAACGACGACTATGCAAGTTTTGAGCTATTTCCTGCCCTTCAACCTTCAACATCAATTTTTCATCTATCACACAAACTTCCAACCCAGCAGATTCCCTAAAAACGTCTCAAATTGCGTTGAGGTTATCTCTGTTCTCTAGCAAACCTTCCAGATAGCGGTGAGGTCACTCCGGCAAATTCATTGATTATTTCACAATATTTGTTGACATTATTGATTGAATGACTTTCTTGACATGGTTTTTGAATTTCCCTTATACATTCTGAACATGACAAATTTTCTTCAATATTCCAGAGAGATTGTAGGTAAGTATGTAGTTCTCAACGAGGATAAAACAAATTTCAAACTGTTCAAAGTCTCTCAAACTAACGTCCAATCTAGCAATTTACTCGAGAACCTCTCAAATTACTTCAAGGTCATCTTGGTACACTGGCAAACCTTTCAGATTTCGGTTAGATCACTTTAGCAGCTTTGCTCATATCTCAAACATATTTCAGGTTATTTAAGCCTGAAATAAGGTAGGAAATTTTTTACACCAGTAACTGAACCTCTCAAACTCCTTCTAAACCTCTCAAAACTGTATCTTTCTATCTGAATCTCTTCTTCAGATTCAGGTTATTTAGGTCAATCACAGCTTTATGAATGTCTCTGACTGCTCTCCAAGGTCTACGCCAAAGCAGCAGGAAGGAATTGTTATCACAGTTCAACCTTTTCTTCTTGGGTTTGAACATCTCGAACTTCTTCTGAACCTCCCAAAATTCTATTCAACCTTAAACGTGCCTTTGGTAGGTTTCAACGAAGATATTGCAAGCTACTTAATATTTTCTGGCCTTTCAAGCTAACATTCAACCTCACAAACTACCTTTCAATCTCAGATTGCTATGTGCTCAATAACAGTTACTTTGTAAATGTCGCTCATTGCTTTGAGGTCACCTCGCCAGCTGCGAAAAAGCATTTTCATTGCAGTGAAAAATTTTCAACTCAGATTTTAACACCTTGATCGTTATCCGTACGTCTCCGACCTCCAAAAATGCCTTTAAAAGCTCCTAATCAAGAGCAAAACTTCAAAACGATATTTCTGACCTCTCCAACTGATGTTTGAATCAGACACTTTTTTAAAGCTTTCAAAATTGCTGTGAGGTCTTTCCGGTTCTCTAACCAATCTCTCAGATTGAGGTGAGGTCAGTAAATATGCTGGACTGCTTTGAGATCAGCTTAGCCGCTGTAGATATCTCCTTCATTGCAAGAGAATTTTTTCAACTAGATCTTGAGCCCTTCAACCTTCAACTTTCTTCTGGACCATCAAAACATAGTTAAAACTTAAAACTATTCACAAGGCTTCAGTGGTCTTCAACAAAGATCATACAATTTTGAACTAAAAAATGCTGGCCTCTTAAATTATCTTTCATACTTCCAAACCCAACTGCAACCATGCAGATCTTACTAGAAAACCGCTAAAACTGCCTTGAGGCTGGCTTAATATCCAAACCTCCCAGATTGCTATAGGATTACCACAGCATGTTTCAATATGCTTTGGAATTATCGTAATTACTGTAAAAAGATGATGATACAGTTTGAACTTAAATTTGAACCTCTAAATTTCCGTTTCGAGCTGTCACATTTTTGAGCAATCCTCAAAAATGCTAATCTGCTGTGCAAAACTTTCTCTCTTGCTATGGAACCTCTGCTACTTTAGTTAAAACTTTTCAATTTTCTTCTAAAATCCTCTTTTAGAAGGATTTTAGAAGATAGAAGGTTAATTTTTACTCACATCTTTGAGATACCTATAGTAGGTTTTTTAAACTGATTTTGAAGCTCCTAAACCAATTTTCAAGCTATAAGTTCACTTAGGAACATCTTTAAGTGCCTTGAACTTATCTGAATCTCCTAGCAAATCTCTCAGACTACTTGAGGTAATCCAAAAAATTTGGAGACTGCCTTGAGGTTCTCTCAGAAGCTGTGGAAAAGTACTTTCATTGCAATAAAATATAACTTCAAGTCGGGTTTGAACTATTTGAACCTCTCAATTTTCGTTTGGAAATCTCGAATTTCAATTTGATCTTTGAAAATGCTTTCAGAAGCTTCCGGTGGAAATTAAGCAAATTTGAAACGATTTTATGACCTTTAAAACTTGCTCTAAAATTAGCTTTTCACAACAACAACAACAACAACAACAACAACTCCTTCAAAAGTTTCTCAAATTGCATTCAAGTCAGCTAAGTTCTCTAACAAGTCACTCACGTTGAGGTGAGGTCAGACAATATATTCAACTGTTCCGAAGTCATCTCAGCTGCTGTGGAAAGTCTTCTTCATTGCAACTGATTGTTTTCAACAGAGATTATGCAATTTTAAAACCATCTTCTTGATATAGTGATCTTCATCTTCTCAAATTGGCTCTCAAATCAGAGCAGCTTTCTTAAAAATCTCTCTAATTGCTATCATGTCATCTCAGCTGCTGTTTAGGGCTATTTTATTGCAATGGAACTTTTCCAACTCTGTTTGGAGTCTCTCGACCTCCTTTTTCCCTCTTAGGCTAGCTTTCACAACAGCAGCTGCCTCAAAAGCCCCTCAAAATGCTTTCAGGTCATCTCAATTCCCTAGCAAAGCTCTCATGTAGAGGTGAGGTCAGTAAATATCTTGAATTGTATTGCGGTCATCTGGGCTGCTGTGTGAGTCTCCTCCATTGCAAATGGTATTTTAAAACTATTTTTGGGACAATAAAAATAGCTTACAACCTCCTAAGCTAAATCTGAATCTTGTAGCTTCATTGGAAACCTCTCAAACTGACTTGATTTCACTTCAATTTTCTTGAAGACCTGTTTATTTCTGTTCAGGAAATCGCATTGCTGCGAGGTCATCCCAGCAACATTGTACAATGTACACGTCTGAATTTGCTTTGAGGTTGTATCAGCTGCGCTGTGAGAAAGCTTTTTGTTATAATTATCCACTTCTTCTTCCGCAAAATATTTGCAACTGCCTCTCATACTTTTATTAATCCTTCTGATGTGCCTCTAGTACTCCTCAAAAAATATTATACAAGTTTTTATGGCTTTTCAGACCAACTTTTAACCTCCCAGACTCACTTTTGACCAACTAGTTTTCTCAAAAACTTCTTCAATTGCCTTGACAACATCTGAAGCCCATGGCAAACCTCTCAGATTGCCGAGGTCATTCCACAAGCGTTGTGACGTCTATTGCAATCAAACGTTTTCAACTAGGGCTTAAACTTTTCAATTTCCGCTTGAACACCTCAAATTTCTTAATCATACTTAAAAAATACTTTTGAAAGATTCCAATTCAGATTGAGCAAGTTTGAAATTATCTTCTGATCTTTCAAAACTAACTTTCGAATCTGCTTGAAGATCTCTCAAATTATTTTGAGGTCATCTCAGTTCCTTGTAAATGTTCAAGTTTACCGTCAAGTCACCCCAGCAGCTCTTCAAAATAATCTTGAACTGCTTTGAGTTCGTTCAAGTTTCTGTGTGCGATCAAATCTTTGAACTAGGTTGAAACTTTCAAATACTCAACTTGTATCCAATCTATCAAGTGTCAAACTTTTTTAGGCAACTTGAAGTAACTTTCGACTTCCCAAAGTAAGTTCCAACGTAGCAGTTCCCTCGACAACTCCACAAATTAGCTTATCGTTCCTTGCAAACCTCTCAGACTGCAGTGAGGTCACTTGAGCTGCTGTATAAAGCTCTTTTAGTGCAACCAGATCTTTTTGAATTCGGATTTGAACCTCACAATTTCCTTCGGAAACTCTTAAACTTCCAATAAATAGTCCAAAGTAATCATAATAGTTTTTAAACGGAAAATAGGGGAATTCGAACTTTTTTTGGTCCTACAAACTAGATCTTTCTAAATTCGGATTTGAACCTCACAATTTCCTTCGGAAACTCTCAAACTTTCAATAATAAGTCCAAAGTATTCATAATAGTTTTTAAGCGGAAAATAGGGGAATTCAAACTTTTCTTGGTTCTACAAGCTAGCTTTCAACCAACCAGCTCCTTTAAAAACATCTAACTTTAGTAACCTCACCTTGGGGTCATTGATTTCCCTTGCTGAACCTCTCTAATTGCGGCTAAGTGACCTCAGCAGCTTTGTGAATATCTAAAATGGTTTGAAATCATCTCAACTGCTGTGTAAGTCTTCTCTATAGCTATTGAACTTCTTGACTCGGTGTTCGACGTGTCAACATTGCCTAGCAAGTCGTCAGCAGCCTTAGACGAAAATTATAATGATGACGAGATACGAGATAATGCAATTTTCAAACGATTCTGTGACCTCCTAGAACAACCTTCAGCTTCTCAAACTAGCTCTTAAATCAGCAGCATTCTTGAAAACCTCTCTAATTGACGTCATGTCATATCAGCTGCTGTTAAGGGATATTTGATTGCAGTGGAACGTTTTCAACTTGGTTTGAAATCTCTCTATTATCTTTTGGAACTCACAAAGGTTCCTTTAATCTTCTAAAGTGCCTTCAGTGGTTCCAGTTCCAAATCGAATATTTACCGACCTCCCAAACGAACGTTTGACTTCCCAAACAAAGTCTCAAGCTAGAAATTCCCTTAAACTAAACCAAATTGCTTCCAGATCATTTTAATCGACTTTGAATCGACTCAGGTTGCTGAAAAAATGCTTTTGGACACAGTGACTTCCAGTGAAGATAAGGAAAATTTTGAACCATTTTCTTACCTCTAAAACTAACATTTAGTCGCCAAAACTATTATTCAAAACAGCTCAACAGCCCCTTACAATGCTTTCAGGTCGTCTCAATTTCGTAGCAAATCTGTCACGAGGTTTCTGTGTGCAATCAAATCTTTACTGGGACTAAGAAGTAGGAACTAGATTGAAACCTTTAAACCTCTTGAATTCCTTCTCAATCTCTTGAACTTGTATCCAATATTTCAAGTTTCTCTTTTTTTTTTGGCAACATGAACTAATTTTCGACGTTTCAAACCAACTTCCAACAAAGCAGCTGCCTCGAAGACTGCTCAAAATTTCCCAAGGTCTTGTCAGTTATTCCGTATGAACCCCTCAGACTGCAGCGAGGACTCCAATCGGGTCACCTTAGTTGCGTACAATTTTTTTTTCAGCGATTAAACCTTCTCAATTCGGTTTTGAACTTCACAATTTCTTTCTGGAACTCTCAAACTTAAAGCACTTTCCTCGGCACTTTCATTGCAAATAACTCTTTTCAACTCGAGTTTGGGCCTTAATTCCTTCTGACCCGTCTCAAATTTTTACTTAATCGTTTTAAGTGCTTTCACTAGTTTGAAAAAAAACTATTATGTAAGTTTCAAACTAATTTTTGGCCTAAACTATCTCTAACGTTTCAAAATACGTATCAAACCTCTTTCAATTTCAGCCCCACAATGTAACTTTAAACTCGGTAGGTTTCTTGAAGTTCTCCAAAATTGAGGTCATCTAAGTCCCATTTAGTACTAGCGGTAAGCAGCTAACTAGTGGAGAATACTGCATTTTATGATACAAGCAACAGATTTGGTTGACGTAACCTCAGAAAAATATTTGACCCGTAGCTCTTGAAAATCCCTTCGGGGAAAGCCGAGATATGGGGGGGGGGAGAGGGGTTTATTTCTCTTATTCAGAAAAAGTCTATATGCGCCAAACTGGCATGGAAAATGTCAAATTCAAGTAAATTGAACATGCTGAATACACTGGAAAATCCTTATTTCAAAACAAAAAAGCAAATAGTACCTTTTTTTTGCAGAATGGCCGCCAATGAATGACAAAAAATCATGCATGAATAAGTTATTCAAGTAAGATATCAATTTATATGTTTTCGAGGCCGCTGGACTCATTTCTCTTATCAAAATCACCATACCGAACAAAATTATCCATTTTGGGTCAGGGTAGATGAACCACCCCCAACACTTGAAGTGACGCTTTCAAGATTTGTAGTGAAGATCGAAAGGACAATATGGAGCTACATCTGAATAATCTCTTTTTTGATGATAAATGAAAATTACCCATGTAACTACACCTTGACCACAATAACCATTTCTGGAATCCCCAACCACCCTTAATGGGAGGGTGTTGCATAACCTGGCTTTCCTTGTATCGTAGGAAACCGTTTTGAAAAGGTTTTTAATGGTATAAAATAGTATAATAATATTTACTTTATAAATTTATGTAGGTACTGTAGAAATCATTCTAGCCGATCGATTTTGAACCCACTACCTCCTGAAGGCTATATTGAGGGTACTCAAGAAACTTCCTCAAAAGCAGGTTTCGTTGGGAAAAAAGTTCTATCTCCCCTCAAAATTGGGGTAACAATTTAAAATAAAAAAAAAATGACGTTCAGGAAAGATGGGTTCATAGTTGGTCATAAACGAGGTCATGAACTCATTATGACTATAAACGAGGTCAATAGGTATAACTTTCTGCTGCTGCCGGTGCTTTCCACAGGGAAGCTCCACGATACGGTGAAAAACAGCACATCAATGTCACACCTGGTATCTAGACAAAATTTATATTTTTTTCGAAAGTCTGTCAACAGTCAGATTCTCTGAAAAATCACCCCACACAATTCAGAGGAAAAAAAATCATTCAAATCGAATAAATCGGTTATTTGACTTCAAACTTGGTTAGGTATTGGTAGTGCGTTAATTTTGTCTGTCAGTGTACCTATAATCAAGAAGGCAGAGAAAGATAATAATGCTAAAATGGGCAGAACTGGTGTCAAATCTAGACTTCCAAGAGAAAGGAATGGAACTTTTGTGAGAATCATAACTTGCTTGAAATCTAAAATGAAAATGGAGTCAGAAACGGAACTGTTGATGAGTTAGTTTGGTTCCATTAATTAAGGCAACAGGATAAAAACACAAATCGCATGCATGGTAGGACTGACTTACTGTCAGAGCTTTGTATCAAAGTCCCAGTTGCTTACTTCGATGAGTTTAATTTTAAACCCCATGAAGAATGAACATGGTTACAAGTAGTGAGGAATCTGAACTAAAAACTCCAACAATACATGAAATATTATCAAGTAGGTATTATTAGTTATTTATGTATCAAGGGCATAAAGAAGCTTTTATGGCCCAAGGCGCGATTTAGTAGCCCGAGAGTAGCGATGTATGAAACAGGTAGCCCTGATTTTGGGGATTGCTGGTGCGTGTCGTCGGCAAGAATTGACTCAGCTTGAGGTGAATGATATCCAAGATTTTGGTTCAACATTGCTGGTAACCTTAGGGAATTAGTGTTGCCGTCTAGACAAGACAAGACAAGAGTTGCCCTATTCTTGTCTTGTCTTGAAATATCAAGATTTTTTTCAAAATTTCAAGACAAGACTCCAACTCTTGATGGGAATTTTTCAAGAGTCTAGATAGACTCTTGAAATTAGAATTGTATTAAACCCCCTCCTCTTTCTATAAAAATACGTGACAGGAATATGAACATCTTTAGGCAAGAAAAGCAAAGAAACTGGGAGGAGCAAGGAGCACCCTTTGAATAGAGACTGCGCTCCAATAAAATATTCTACTTGGGTATGATTACGTTCAAATTTCAAATCAAAGACCCACTTTCATTCACACTGATATTCGTCATTGCATTGATGTGAGTCCTGGAAGAAAAGGTTGCCACTGCCACCCCTGATCTGTCAGTAGACGTATTTCTGCAATGGGGTCTTATATAAAATGACAAGATACGATTTCATTGGCGTAGGTTTCATGCCTAAATAAATATAGTCAACTACTGTTCAGTTGAAAAAGTATTCAACAAATCTGGCACCGCGAAAGGAAATAGAAATTCAGCTCACCGCAGTCCATCTGCTCAAATCTAGTGAGTAAGCAAACCAAAAACAGTATCAGGTTGTCACATAAACGTCGAGAAACAGTCAACGAAAAAGAGTCACAGTCGAAAAAAGAGTCAATCAATCAACTTCAATATTTGCTGGTGTTTGAAACATTGCTGCTTCACGGAGAGATGTAAATAATCGGATTTAAGCAGGACTCGGAGCTCCCAGATGTCGTGCTGTGGACGTGGTCCAATATTTTTGTCGAAAATATACCGATTGTTTGAAGACCTGTGTCAGGTTCCCGCTTGTGTCAACCTGACGCGGGCAAGAAGACTCACTTTGCTCAAGTTGTTAAAAGAACCCCAGCCTTATAGATATTTTGCCTTGGTACCGTTGCGGCCTTTTTAAAGTGGACAACAGTTGACAGATTTCTCAGGATTCTGGCCTGAACGTCGCATGACAGCAAGCCAACTCGTTGACATTGTCGTCTACTTTATTTTGGCCGCAACCGTACCTACATTGAAATGATATCTGGCTGCAGAACGTTGTCTGAATCATTTTCCTTTTATTAGCGAGAAACACTTTGTTTCGCAGCTATTGACCAAAACCCTTCTTGAGAGCCTTATTGAGCGACCTTATTTCTTAGGAGTTGCAATCTCAGAAGGCACAGCTATTTTTTGGAGGAGCTGAAATGTAGATGTTGGAGCAGCCCTTGAGAAAAATCACTTGGAGGAAAATTTCGCATGAGAACCGAGAAAAACAGTAGAGACATACAGAGTCTGAAGGAGGTGTCATGTGAATATACAGGGTGTTTGCAAACTTGAGATAGAAAATTGAGCCGCAGTTGAAGAAATGCCCCAAAAGTGCCGGGAAAATGTTGAAAAAAAAACTATGATCTTTATTTTTGGGAATATGGAAGGTCAAAATGTGAATGTGGTCCTTCTACCCCTCCTACTTTCGTTTTTTTCAAGATTTTGGGAAACTCTTACCATCAGCCCAAAAAGCAAATTTTTTAAACCTTTGAATGTGTCTTGTAGTTTTAGTTAGTGTACAGGGTGAGTCATGATCATGAATCGCAAAAATCTATTTTTTCCTCGAAAATGGCCGTGAAAGGTTCTGGAGATTATGAACAAATAGTTCTCATACGAAATTTTCTGCATGCATTTTCAAAGAAAACTGGATTTTCAGGATTTACGACTCACCCTGTATAGTAAATAGAATTACAAAACACATTCAAAAGTTCAAAAACATTGCTTCTTGGTCTGTTGAGAACAGTTCACTAAAATCTTTCAAAATAACGAAAATAGAGGGGGTCGAAAGATCACATTTTGACCCTCCATATTTTCAAAAATAAGAACCTCGAGTTTTTCCAGCATTTTTCTGATACTTTTGAAGCATTTCCGTAACTGCGGTTCGATTTTTTACCCAAAAGTTTGCAAACACTCTGTATAATATACCTTTTACCCTTATTGATGTTATTTTATGTTTTCAATATATTCTGTTAGGAATCGCTAAGCAAATCACACAATCAGTAGACAATAAAAACCGTCAACAGAGACAGAGAGGAGTATATCTGATTTTTTTTTCAAGAGTCTAATCAAGACTTTTGATCTTGACAGCCCTACTCTTGTCTTGTCTAGAAATTTCAAGACAACAGTTTCTAGAGGTCTTGTCTAAGTCTTGACGTCTTTTCAAGACAAGACTCTAGAAAGTCTAACTCTAGACGGCAACACTATAGGGAATACCAAAACGGAGATTCAAAGAGTATTCAGTGTAGTTGACAACACGGAGAAATCACCAACTCTTTTGGAGATGTACAAAAAATATGCTGCCTCACGTCCGCCAAACACCGAGCACAACCGGTTTTTTGTTTTCTACAGAAATGGCAAATGCACAAGACAAGTGGTTGGAAAGAACATGTTTGGTGACCTGCCAAGCAAAATAGCAAATTTTCTCAAGTTACCGAATTCTGAACTCTATACCGGACATTCCTTGCGACGTTCTTCGGCTGCATTATTGGCAGATGCTGGAGAAGATCTTATAGCTATAAAAAGACTAGGGGGTTGGAAATCGGGATCCGTGGCGGAGCAGTATAATATCGAAGATTTAGTGGCAAACAAGATTAAACGAGCCAGTAAAGTCTTCGGATTGAATCGAGAGATGACGTCCACATCTACATCTACTACTTTTACCAGTACTGCTTGCGCCAACGAGTCTTTTGGCAATTTTTCCCACGTGAAACTCGGTGGTTAAGATGTCAACGGCGGTCGACATCTTCATCAACTTCAGATCACGACTGTCGATCATCCAAACAAACACGCCCGTATTCACATGGATATTTCAAATTGTATTATCAATAATAATAATCGTTAATATGTGCTATGTGCGTGGCCTGGGAGCCTACGTGTCCTGTCAAGACACTATCTTTCCTGGCATATTATGTATAACATTTTACCCTAAACTACCTCAATCAACCACAAAGAAAGAAATATTTGGTACCAAAATTCTGAAATGTCATTCTGGCACAATTTGGCGAATAGCACGTTGCTGGATCCGGTTCCCAACAGTTTTCAGCAAATTTTCAGCAAACAGAACGTCTCTTGACGCAAAAAAGTGAGATTTCCCTGTCTAGGCAGGTTAAGTCTTCACCTGCCTAGGCAGAAAAATCTCATTTTTTGCGCTGAAAGACGCTTGTAATGGACACTTTATCTGTCACTTTAGGGTAAAAACATTTTCAAAGCACTTTCCTGTGACACAATAAGGAAATTCAGGTTATACAAGACCCTCCCATGAAGGGCGGTTCGGGCTTCCAGGGATGGTTGTGTGTTTAGAGGTGTAGTTACATCGGTAATTTTCATTTATCAATCTGAAAGATTTTATTTAGATGTAGCTCCATATTGTCCTTTCGATTGTTCACTTCAAATCTTGAAAGTGTCACTTCAGGTGGGGGAGTGGTTCATTTACCCTGACCCAAAATGGATAATCATGTTCGATATGGTGATTTTATTTCGAAAAATGGGTCCAGTGGCATCGGAAACATAAATTATACCTAACTCGATCAATTTATCCGCACATGTTTTTTGTCATTTAATAAATTCCACGGAATAACAGGGTACTGATACCCTGATATACTGATTTTTCAATTTTTTAATTATATTATCATACACATGTCTCAACTTTACTATATAATATATATCACAATCACAGGGTAGTTCATTTACCGTGGTCTAAAATTGACGGCCCCGTGGCGCAGGCGGTCGAGCAGCCGCCTGTGGTGCGAAAGGCTCCAGGTTCGATTCCTGGTCTTGTCTGGGTGTTTTGTACGTCCATGATTTGGGCTTGTTATGGATTTTTCAGCCGTTTGTATATTGATAATAAAGCGCAAAAACTCTTGTGGCGTGAGAAGCCGATAAAGAGAGAAACATTTATTTATTTTATTTAATCATTTACCGTGGCCCAAAATGGATAATTTTGTTCTATATGATAATTTCGATAAGAGAAATGAGTCCAGCGACCTCGAAAACATATAGTTGATACCTCACTCGAACACCTAACTCGTACTCATGTTTTTTGTCAATTATCGGCGGCCATTTTGGAAAAAAAACTATTTGCATTTTTTCATAAAATTAGGATTTACCAGTGTATTCAGCATCTTCGATTTACTTGAATTCGACATTTCCCATGCCAGTTTGGCGCATATAGATTTTTCTTAATAAAAGAAATCACCCCTCTCCCCCCCACACCATATCTCGGCTCCCCCCGAAGGGATTTCCAAGAGCTACGGGTCAAATCGCTTAGAAATCTTCAAAGATCTGGTCTACTAAATCTGTTGCTTGTATCATAAAATGCAGTTCAATTTTGCTTACCGCTAGTACTAATTATTAGAGCTTTGGTTGATTCCACAAACTTACAGCAAAAATTTCTCAGAATCCATCAATTCCACTGAATTTATCAACTTTACAGATGGAGTTTCGGTAAATTCATCAACTTGATAACAAAGATTCCGCTTAATCCATGAATTTTATTGAGAAAATTTCGATAGGCTCCTTCTCTTTACAGTGACGATTTCCCTGAATTCACCAACTTGGGAAATGTCACTGTTGACTTGGGTCTGAATTTACGAAAATAAAAGGAAACATTATGCAATTTCAATGTTAGCAAATTGGGTTACAAGTGCTTAAATAAAGCACTAGAAAACTAATATAGTTGCCAACCTTATAGCGAGAATTACACTAAAGTGATTGACTTGGAAGGAGAACTTTCTCAAATTCATCAACTTTCAAAACGAAATACCTTGACCATAACCATATCAAGTGTGACTTTCAAAGGTTGAGAAAATCGACGAAGTCGACAACTTCACAGCAAAAAAAGAGAGCTAAAGCAAGTTTAGAGAATTTCCCGGGACCCGTCGATTTTTGTTTTAAGGGGGACATCTAAAGCATATATTGGCAAATTTCTATCTTCGACCTCCTCACCTCCACCCACCCCAACTTCGAAATTTCAAATGACACCACCTAGGTACCTTGCGATACATCAAATTAAAGAGAATTGAATTCTCTTTCTGAGAAAATATTTTCAAAATTTTCAACTCCACCCTTCTTTTTCCTAAAATTCTCTTGTGTGTCCAATTTGATATCCTCGACCTCTGGATTCTTCCCAATTTGGTCAGTTTTATCCTGAACAGCATCTAATGAGAGCATTTCCGGTGGAAATTCACCTCTTTGCTCTCCGCCACCCCAACTTCAAAATTGACCAAGACACCGGTCACCTGCCTTGTGATACATCGGATTAAAGGAGATTCAATTTTTCTCTGAAAACAATGTTTTGGAATTTTTAACCCCTCCCCCTTTAAATTGGACATTCGGAGTACTTTAGGAGGGAAAGGACGTTTTTGAAAATATTCTTTATGGCAAGAGGATTCCGTTCGCTTCGATTTGATGTACCACAAAGTGGGTAGTGTCATTTTAGATTTTGGAGTCGAGGGGGGGGGGAGCGAAGGGGTAAATAGTGAAACTTTTTCCACAGAAAGTCTTCTGCCTAGATGCTATGCAGGATGACGTTGACTGCATTAGAGAGAATTGAGAGGTCAAGAATATCGAACTGAACATTCAGAGAATTTAAGAAAGAAAAGGGGTGGGGTCAAAAAAAAAGAAAATATATTTCCAGAAAGAGATTTGAATTCTCTTCAATTTGATGTATCGCAAAGTAGATAGTGTCATTTGAAATTTTGAATTGGGGGTGGGTGGGGGTAAGGTTGAAGATGGAAATTCGACAATGTATGCCTCAGATGTCCCCCTTGAAAATCGACGGGTCTCGTGAAATTTCACGAATTTCACCTGGCAAAAACTTATTCAGAGTGGCTCGTTTCCAATGAAACACCTCGTATAAAAGCGCTAAATTTTCTTACTACATGGCAGAAATTTGGCTGAATTCGTTAGCCTGAAAAATGCCACTGCGAAAAATGGAAGCGTTCTCGAGTCTCTCGACTCGAGAAAAATTCATGGAACTGCAAACTGCCTAATCATCGTCATAGCTAGAATTTCGGTTAACCTTCATTTTTATAGAGGGAATTTCGATGAATTCGATGGTGGATTCATCAACTCGATAGCAAGGATTTCAGAAAATTCTTCATCTTGAAGGAATGCTCCATTGTTTGCAAACTGAGTTACAAGTACTATAAGCGTGAAAACTTCATAGGAATCGCGAAGTTTGTTCAACGGATTTCTCTCTGTAAAGTACGCAATTCGGACTGAATTTCTCATGTTCTAAAAGCATTCGCAGTCTGATCTGCTAGCAGCAAAAACTGTTCTCCTGAAAGTGGGTGAGTTCAGAGAAATTCTCGCTATCAAGTCGATGAAATAAAAAAAAATCAACTCAGTGTAATTTTCGCTATACATATTGGGTTGATGAATTCACCGACATTGTCGCTATGAAGTCGAATTAAGCAGAGTTTTCTCTGTACAACTGGCAATTTCATCGACTTTCTCACCCTTTGAAAGTGACACTCAATATATGGTGGAGGTCTCGGTGAAGGTATTTCGTCTTGAATGTCGATGAATTTGAGGAAGTTCTCCATTAGAGTTGATCAATTTAACGAATTTAGTGTAATTCTCGCAGTAAAATTCATGGATTTAGCGGAATCTTTGTTATAGAGTTGACGAATTCATCGAAACTCGCGCTGTAGAGTGTTGACGAGTTCAGCGAAATGTTTGACTATAAGGTTATTGAATTTCCACCGAAATTTCGAATTTTTTGCAAACGAAATTATAGCAATTTTCGCTATAAAATTGATGGATTTTGTGGAATTTCCCCCCTAAATTTAATAAATTCACAACGAATGTTTTAATAAAAAGTTGATGAATTTAGCTTGATTTACGCTATAAAGTTGACAATTTTATTTATTTTCTTGCGCTCTAAGCAACTGTTACTCAATTTGCAAGCAATTCATTTCAATAGATCATAATTGCAACCCTCTTGGATCCGGGTACAATATTTGATGAGCTCTTCAGTTCTCTTGTCATAAAACATGATTGTTTTACAAGGAATCTCCCCAAAGTTTTTATTCAAAACCACACTAGAAAACATAATGTGTGGTTTGGGACAAAGTTTGGCGAGTTTGAAGATTTTTCTCAATTATGATCCTTTTGTTTTTGTCAAAATCTCGTCAGATATGTAGGGAATGGTAATTATCGATTCTAGAGAATTTTCGATGATTTCGTGCCGGCGAAAACCAGACATAACAGCAAAATTTGAGGAGTCACCCGATTGAAATTTCTCCGGCATACAAAATGCACATCGCCGCGTCGCAGAGAGGTCAAGAATCCGTTGTGGTGTTTCTTCGCCGTCACTCTACCATTAGAAAATCCTTTGGCACGCTCTTTCACACAGATTAACGTCATTATGTACGCCGTCGTCTCGTACCTGGCAAGTGCATTGGAAACCTCCAGGTACTCACACTTTTGACCAATAAAAATCCCCGCACAGTCGCGGCTCTTCGGCAAAGCCAATTGTTACAATTTAATAAGCGTTTTATGTGCCCCGTCCGATGGTCGTTTTGGAAGGAAGGCATACGCTCCGCGAGAGTTCTCCTTCTTTTATATAACTGTTCTGGCGGACCTCCGTGCGGTTCATTCAGTTCTTACCTTGCTGACCGACATTCAAATCTCGCATATACACACACAAACGTACCAGCGCGCTGATTTTGTATCGTGTACCTGGCGTTTCGATTGACATAATACCGTTGACATACCACGCGAGTCTTTGTGCGGGTGATTTTCGTGCCGCGCTGTGAATTTACCATCACCAAAAAAATTGAAAAGGATACCTTATGAAAGTTTTTTTTGAACAAAAAGAAGACGTCAAGATGACCAAAGATACGCTGAAAGGTAGGCGCTTTGATTTTATTTGGGTAGGGAGACACTCAAAAAAATCAGAGGTACTTATCTTGTAGGTTCAACTAATCAGAAAAAATCTCGAGATTATCGCATAGTGTAGGCATAAGGCATAGATTTGCGTGATTGACACTTCAATGCATTTGGCATGGAAGCACGGATACCTGGTAGAGAAAAGCGCACCTCAGTAGATTTGTGACTGTGATTCGATACACTTCGTGTCTCAAGTTTTAAGGAATAAAAATGACGGTTGACATTGAAAATTCAGCGGCAGCAACGCTGCCCCAAAAAGAACCACCCTTGGACAAAAAGAAAGGTACTTTTTTAATTCAGTTATTTTGCAAACGAGACGTTCAGCTACGAGTACCACCTGCTGAATGTGTTGAAATTCTCGTGATTTATTAAATCTGACATTGAACTTCCCGAAGAACATTACGCTTTGTATATAATAGAGTGTGTGAGAAAAACAGAAATTAGATAATTATAAAGAAATTATAATAGCCTGGTTGTTTTTACAAAACGTTATTGTGCTTCCTGGAGTTTGTCTCCATCACGAATTTCATCATTCTGAATATTTGCGAGCAGTAAGTAGGAAGCATTAGGATTCATTACAATTCTTCATTACTACAATATAATGAATCCATCAGGATTCGTCACAAATGTTATAATAGCGGAGTGAATACGTTTTCTTAGAGGATGAGTTTTGGAAATTATGGATAGAAAGTTTGATTTAGAAGAACTGATGACATGAAAATCTTCAGATATCAACCAGTTCTTTGTGAATTGTGTAACTATATTTGCAAGAGGAATTTCCCCGGAAATTTCCTTAGAAATTATGAATTAAAAGCCCCGAGAGTTATAGAGAATCGTTACGTTGTTCTTCAGGAACTGATCGCAATTCTCGGAGACCATGCGACAAAGTTTCGAAGAACGTCGCAGAAATCTGAAATCTGCACCATGAAATCACATGAGAAAGAAAATTAATGGGAAATGAAGAAAAGATTTTTTCGGAAACAGAAAAAATTGAAATTAATTCAAAGTGAAAAAAATTTTTCGATATAAAGAGGGAATGAAATTTGCAATTGTGAAATGAAATGAAGCTGAATATACGGAGCATCAGCCAGAAGCTTCTATGCAATTTCCTTTTGCCAAATTATGATTTCAAGGTCATCCTGAAGAATCACGTGAAATTTCTGAATAAATCAACAAAGGTGCTTTTATTAGTTTATTCAAGCTAGATGCATGTTCTGATTTGCAAAAGATATGAATATGAACAATTATCATTACTCTACTTGATTTAATCACAATGAATATTACTCCTTTGAGGCTCCTATTCAAGGGTATGTAGCTAGTACTTAAGCAGGTACCTACTAAGATTTTTCAAAATATTTTTCTGCTGCTTCCTCTCAAAAAAATTCTTCGTTCAACAATCCACAATAGGAGTTTTCAAAATTTCTAAAATTCTGATTATGAGAAGACTTTGTCTACAATTCATATACAAGGTGTTTACGCGAGATGGGACCGCCCCCCAACTGAACGCTCTCTCTTCGAGATATTTTGAAGAGTAAAAAATTATTCCTTGATAATTGATCCCGCAGTTTTGGAATATGTTCATCACAATTTTCTATATATCATGATATAGAGAGTGTTCAAGTGACCTTGCATGATACTTTAGGAGGTGATTTCTTTCAGAAAAATAAGTCGAAAAGTGGAAGTAAATTTTTTTTCTCAAGTGCTCCCTGACGGAGTTACAGTCCCTCAAAGGGGCGAAGTGCAACAAAGTTTTCAATCATTTGCTCAAGAACTGTCAAAGGTACGAGCTTCAAATTTGATGTTTTCGATAGAGCCGTTTAATCCAAATGTTTTATTCTTCCAGCTTTTTTTTCCGTAAGATGCATCGTTCTGAAGTAAAAGTGAAAAAACACGAACGTGTCTAGAATAATTTTCAACATAATCCCAATCCCCTCTAATTCCGCTGCCACTGGTACGATTTGTCTACAACTTTGCACGTACATTTGCACTGTTAAGGAACTTTTCTGCACTAAATTTGAAATTCCTACTTTCGACGGTTTTCCAGCAAATGATTGAAAACTTTGTTTCACAGCGTCCTTTTGAGGGGCTGTGACTCCCTTAGGAAGCACGAAGTAAAAGGCAAAGTCACTGACAGACCCTGTATAGGATCCATGTCCCATCTTCACTACAAAAATCATTGGAAAAGCAGTTGCCAAGATATTGAGGTTTAAAAGTTGAAAAAACCACTCGAAGAAAAAAAATCAAAAATTTCAAAAAACTGTTCACTGAAATAAGTTTTTTATTTGTTGGAACATACGAAAACAATATTTTTGTGGATACAAGGTGATTCAACGCGTCGCGCCAAAACAATACGCGGCATAATGGAATCTTTTATAAAGCCCCAAGATGTTGAAGAAATTCTTCAACCTTTACTTTTGAAGTTACGACGGGTCAAAAAGTGGTCCTTCGAACCCTTCTATTTTGGTTATTTTGATTATTAATTGTTGATGGAAGAATCACGAAGAACCAATCAACTACTGTATGTGTACTGTTTTAATCAACTATACTGGGTGATTCATAGGATAAAAAATATAATTTCTCGTAAAAAGTTCTCCCAAAAAAATTCCTTGGTACAAAACTGTGTCATCGCTGCTCCACATTAATTTAGGAACCAACTAAATAGTTCGGAGACGCTTTTGAAGGAAATTACTTTCCGGAATTTCTCACTCACCCTATACAATACAGGGTGTCTCAAACGCATTCCGAATCCAAAGCGGTATGTAAAGACTACTCAGGAACACGAGAAAAATGGCGAAAAAGATTCATGACGTTTATTTTTGACGATATGAGGGATAACAGTATGGGACTTCGCCCCCGTCTATTTTCATGATTCGAACTGACTTTGACGAGCTGTTAGTGATACAAGGTGTCCCAGCTGAAACAATCCAGCGAAATTTTCTCAGGGAATATCGATGCAACAAAAAAAAAATCCAAGTTGGGAAAAGCCTGACCTTTTAGCTTTCTTTTGAGGGGGCGCCGATGCTTGTAGGTGCTCCAGTTTCCAATTTCAATTTAGTCACAAAAATTCGAAAATTCATGATTGACAAAACGAAATACCTTAGATGAAAAAAATCCTCTTTCTCTAGGCTTTTCATCGATGTGTCGGCGATGTCTGTACCTGGCCCAGTAAGCCAGATACTTTGCCTCACAGTCCAGCAAACACAATAATCAGAATCATGACGTCACCGACCACACACTTGTTGACTTTAACACTTGTCGTTACTAAGGACTTCTTCACTCACCACACCTGGATTCACCATAGAATGAATAGGTACTGGCTGATGTTAAATTCAACAAGTGCGTGTGATCGGTGACGTCGTCATGAATTCCGATTATTGTGTTTGCTGGGCTGTAAGGCACAATGAGCCTTATGAATAAAGATTAAGCAATTGCTTTTGCTTGATTCTCTGTTTTTAAAAAATTCTAAAGTAATCAGAAACTTCAAGTAATTCCTTCATTCAGGTTTTATGAAACATTTGAGTAACTGATTGAAATAATAACAATGGTTCAAAGTCTCATTTCCAAATGTTTCTCCGTTTTTTGCTGCTGGATTTCAAGCAAAAGCAATTGCTTAATTTTTATTCATAAGGCCCAATATTTGGCTTACTGGGCCAGGTACAGGTACAGGGTGTTTACGATAAAATTCACCCACCTCCAGTAGATTCCCCTTTGAGTTATTTCGAAGAACTTGACACTTTTTCTTCACGATTTTTCCCAGGGACCTCAAATCGATCCTCCAAAAGTTTCTAATTGGTACCTACCGTATACAGGGTGTGATATGTAACTTTTTCATTTTAAATGTAACACTAGGTGTAACACCCTAAATTTTATTCCGTTATTTGGTGAAGCCTTTTTTTCTGATAACAAATATATATGACACTCATGATTTATTTTGACAAGTAAGTTGTCGAAGAAATAATAAAATAGGGAGTCAATTTATTTTGTTTCGCGGCAAGATGGCTTTGGTTCCTACAGTTCACTCGAAAAAAAGTTATTTTCGCAGCATTTTGTCTCCAGAATTCAACTCTGCATGGATAAATGGTCTAATTTGTTCCTAATACAGGGTGTCGCGTAATTTTTAATTTTTAATTTATTTGACTACCTATTTTATTATTTTTTCGACAGCTTCCTTGTCAAAATGAATCATAAATGTTATATATCTTTGTAATCAGAAAGAAAGGCTCCATGAAATGACGTAATAAAATATAGGGAGTTGCATTTGAAATAAAAGAGTTACATGTCACGTACACTCTGTATACGGTACCAATTGAAAACTTTTAGACGATCGGTTCAAGATCACTGGGAAAAATCGTTGAGAAAAAGTTTTAAGTTTCTCAAAATATCTCAAAGAGGAATTTCCTATAGGAGGGGGGTGAATTTTATCGTGAACACCTTGTACAGGTACATTTTAAATATTTTTCTCGTGTTCTTGAGTGGATTTCATATATCGCTGTGGACTCGGAATGCGACACTTCAGAGACAACCTGTATATAAAACAAAAATTTAATACATATCCACTGGTTGATTTGTCTCACTTATAATTTTGCAACCATCAGTTTATTAAACTTCTTTGCAATAACGGAACTGGAAGGGTTCGAAGGACTACCCTTTGATCCTGTATGACTTCAAAAATGAAAGTCCAGGAATTTTTTCGATACTTTTTCTGGGCTCCATAAAGGATTTTGTGTACTGTATATTGTTTTTGTCCGAACTTTTGAATCACCCAATTGATTAACATGTACCCTCACATTTCAATGATTTCCAATCCATTGAAATCGGCGTTTTTCGAGTGTTTTTGAACCTTGAAACTCAAATATCTCGAAAACGACTTCTCTTGTCAATTTTCCTTTTCGTTTACTTTCCAAAATTGAAAGTAAACCAGCTGTCAGTTGAAGCGTGACGGCGAAACAAATCACCTTGTAGGCTTGTAGCTTGTAATCTTTGACCAGAATGATAGATTCTGTAGATTTTTCAACTGTTGGATTACCTTTATTCGTTGACAATGCACTCGTCTCGTATAGACTTTTGTCCGCAAGTTCTACTTCTGTAGCTACCCTGTAATTATGCTCCATATCTCTTCTATATGGAAGACATATTGCATCTACAGACTCCTTGAATTTTTGCTCTACCTCTTTCCCAGTCTTTAGATATGATTTCATAATATAATAATGTAGAGAGGTGTACGTATCGTAATTTCTTAACCTTGCGTTACTTAAATATAGGATATGATCCTGCGATTCAGAATGAGGGCTAATTCCATCATTAGCCTAACAGATTCAGGTAGCAACTGTCATTCATGGATAATAATGCTCGAAAAGCAACAAGCCGAACGGTGAACGAGTTTTTTGGGAGGAAAAATATCAGGCGCATCATATGGTAGGCTGTATCGCCTGACATGAATCCCATTGAACCCGTATAGAACCTCTCCTGCAATGGCGGTTGTCAATAGCCACCAGCGAGTACTATAAAGGGATTGAATTTGAGTTGGCTTTTCACACGGAGAATAAACGGGGAAGATAAGAGGAAATGGAAATAGCACTGGGAGCATACCACCAGGATACCACGTAAATGAGTTGACCTGAAGAGTTTACAATAGTTATTGAATGTTAACGATAAAGAACCTTCCTTACCTTTGTTTCTAATTGCATTTTTTTCTTCTTCAGTTACATTTCTCTCAAAACTGACGATTAGTTCAGAATTCAAATTTCAATAATTTTGCAAACTATCCAGTGGCGAAGAAAAATGTGGGGTGGGAATAAGGGGTCACTCAAAAATGAATACATATGTATCTGACAACTATCTGAGCAGAATTTCTACTAAATGAGTCGAACGGTGTGAAAGTTATAATGGAATATTGATTTTTTGAAATAATGTCTCTGGAATATGTTGGTTTTTGGAAATAATCCTGTTATTTTCGACGCCCTATCGATTGCGAAATATTTTCCATGAATTCTGAGCCACTTTGTAACCACACAGAAGGGTGAAGTATCATTTCTTAGTGGAATTAACAACAAAATGTGGTAGAATGTAGAAATATGTCAATCATTTCCAGTACAAAACAGCCTTCTACTGTACTAAATAAGAAAAAAGAACTAGTCGGACAAGAGGATGAAACTCGATGCAAGGGAGTTGAAAAACTATGAAAAACTATCAAGCAGACGTAGGATGTGACACAAGTACAACTAATTCAATAATTGTCTATATTTTGGATTCAGAAATGGCATTGTTTGTCTACAAAACAAAAAAGCGACACTTTTTGCTTCAGGTATCTACTGTAGCTATTAAGTGCACTCGGCCTAACATTTCTCAAAAAAATACAAAAAAAAATTGCTGCAATTTCCCAAAAGATCACAAAGGTATCATCGTCTACTGATAGGTAGTTGACGATTTGGATTAGAAATCAGCTTTGCTTCTGCACCTAATTAGAAAAGCGACACTTGTGGCACTATAAAGGAAATGAGCTTATTGCATTTGGCCTGGAACTAATCGGAAAAAATCACAGAAACAGTTTGTTGGAACAGTCAAATAAATTGTCGATAGATTCAGTTCGAGAATGGCATTGTCCCTGCAATGAACAGAAAATCGGTACATTCCGCACTAGCGACTGCACCTAGTCAGCTGGGTCTGGTTCTTTTCAATAAAATTGCTGAACAGATTACTCGTAATAAAATGACACTGGCAAAACTGACGATAGTTCTGTTTAAGAAACAGCTTTGTATCATACTTTCCCAAAAAACTGCACGAGAAACTGAAGAATCTCTCTTCAAAACTAGTCTCATCCAATTGAGAAAAATTCCATTCTTATTTCGATTATTATGAATTACCGAACGACCAATGTATTGATCTTGGACGAAAGAATTTTTCTTCAAGCTTGAATTTACAATTATATAAATGTCCCTGATATCCTCGCTAATATCCAATGGCATCTGTGTGGAAGATTTTTCTTATTTTGTTCAAGCTCGACCAAAATGGAGAAGGTCACTTTTTGCAACTGCGACAGAAATGGCACAAGCGAGGGCACAAGTAACGCTCTGTCAATCATAGTTGTCGATAATTGTGGTTGAGGAATGGTCTTGTTTTTGTAGTGAATGGAAAAAGCGGCACTTTTCCAACCAGGAAACCAAACTTACTGCACTTAGCTGTGGTGTGTATGCAAATTCTCAGCCTTTTGCCAAAACCAGGTGAAATTTTTGAACACGACGTTTTGGTTGTTGAGCAGTTCAAATTCTCTGGGATCTCAGCTCGATTGAAGATTGGAATCCAAAGCATTGTATACACGCTATAACCAACACTTTCATGCTGTATAGCAATAGGAACAAATGATACATATGCAGCCATTTACGATATCCCGGCTTTGGACTCCTTAAATCACAAGTTTTATGATAATGATTATTAATGCTCACCTATACCTAAGCCATTTACAAAACGATTGTTGGTACAGGTAATCAAGATTTGTGCATACCTGTACCCGCATTCACAAATTCGCAATTCTAGCAATAATTATGATGAATCTCTCATACAATTTTAGCGAAATTTTAGCAAAAGTTGCCAAACATCGTATTCCATTTCGGTCATTCCGTTTCTTCTTTTTCTCCTTTTATGGACCTTGCGTGCGCGGTAAAGCGCCATTTATTCGCGAGATTACAATAATACCGACGATTTATGATTGATTAATCTTTGAACGTTCGGTCCGAGTATCAATTACCATTCACTCTCTGATTGAAATAAAAAAAAAAAACGAAAGAAATTACACATCGTAACTATACACACTTGAGAAAATTTCAACATCACACGCATTGTTTCACTTATTACATATTTGCTCTGGAACTACTACTGGATAAAAAATAAATATGGGTTTACAGATTCGGAAAAAAAATTGTACGTAGGTAAATGTGAGGTAAACATTGCCTAGTTGTGTGCAGCAGGTATCCCACTGTTCAAACACTCTAGACTACTTGCGGTATGTGTTCAAGAAGGCTAGTGTTTAACGAAAGTTGCCTCGTTTTATGCTCTCATTATTATCATCGCAGTTTCTCTTCTTCTCCTTTTTTTATAGATCCATTTTTCTGCACTCTTCAAACATCGTAATGATACAAATAATATAAAATTGCCGCATCATTGTCGAGTGGTTGGCGCGCGGTTTTACGTTTTTATTATATTTTCATTATCTGAAGATTATCTGGTAAATTTTCTTGAAATAACAGGAACGTAATCGTTAGCTATAATATCCGCAGTTTGTGTATGCTTTCGTTATCGTGAAAACCCTCGAAAAATCAGTTCAAGTAATTTTTTCGGCGAAATCACAGTCGAGAGGAGCAAGGTTGCGGGATTTGCATAGAATGAAGAAGCGTGACGTTTCCTTGACGCTTGATTCGTATCAGAGTCGCAGCAATGTGACAGTTATTTATTCCACATAGACTTCCACCAGGCCTAGATGATTACGCAACTGAACCTTCCGCATTTTTCGAATTAGCATTCCAATGTTCATATTATTTACCTTCCGTATAAAACAAGATACAGTATTTAACATTCAATTGTTGTTCTGGTAGACCAGAAATTGTAGCTGGGATATTCTTTGGGAAGGATATGACTTTTTTGGGAATTTGAACAAATAGCCTACTTTGAGCATCACTGAACTGCTGTGGCATTTTTTTTTTGCCAAGAAAGGAATTAGTCCTTCTATTATATCAGATAAACTCTTCCCAAAATCTAACAAAGAATATTATGAGTCTGAAGGTTGGCCTACCTGCTTCTCGCAAGAAATGCTGATTAACATACCAAAACTTTGAAGTCTTCAGTAGTCAGCGTAATAATTTTCCATTTGAACAAAAGAATGCGAGCACAAAGTTATCTATCTCACTCTGCTAAAAGCCTACACAGCCTTCATTATCAACCGATCTTCGACCCAAAAATTCGGTACTTCTTCACCTAGGTTAATAATTTTCCATTGATATCCTAGCAAGATTGATAATGAAAATCCAAAGCTGGCTGGATATTCAGATGATACGAGCTCGATCGAAATGTGCTTTTCGTAAATTCAATCCTCAAAAATCCCCATATACAGTGTGGGGCAAAAGTATGAAACAAATTCACTAAAAATTCGCATTTTTTTCAAGAAATTCGTTGAACAGGTCGATTTTGTTTTCCAATTCAGCATGTTTCGATAAACATTTTTCATTTTTGGCGCCATTTTTGTAACAGCTGTGAAGTCATCGGCATTTTTTTTATTGAATTTCCCTCCTTTTTTGCAGATTCGAATAGATTATAAAATTCTGATTTCAGTACCTAATACCCATATGTAGGTACATCTTTTGAACTGATAGTTTTCGAGATAATAATGTTGTCAAAGGTGGTAAATTTCTAGTTTTTCATTGATGATGTTTTGACAAAACAAAAACGTTTTTATCGCAGCAATGTTCATGAAATCTCAGAAAATATTTCACTCCAAGGTCAAATTTTTCCAGTCGCCCTTTAGACTTGTTCTTACTCTTTTGGACACCTGTTTTCCTGGAAGGTGGATTGGCAAACAAGGACCAATATAGTGGCCCGCGAGATCTGCGGATCTCACCCCTCGCGATTATTTCTCACGGGAATACTCAAATCAGAAGTCTACATAAACCGACCACAAAATCTGAAAGACTTGGAAGATCAAATTCGTGAGGAATGTCCCTTGATCAGTGTAGAAGTTATCCAACATGTTATTCGAGAATTCTCGGACAGGCTTGCGTCCTGCCAAGAGATCAACGGGTGGCAGTTTGAGCATTTGATCCAATGAAATAAGTCCTAAAAATTTTTTTTATGAAAATAAAGAGTCAATTTTCCAGGAATTAAATTTTGAAATCAAGAAATTTGACATTGATAACACCCGAAGCTATCAGCTCCAAAAGCATATTGTGCATATTGCTGAAATCAGAATTGCAAAATCTACTCGAATCTGGAAAAAAAGGAAAGGGGTTCAATTTGAGAAAATTGCTGATGACGTCACAGCTTTTACAAAAATGGCGGCAAACAAGAAAATTCAACATCAAAATGTGCCGAATTGAAAAACAAAATCGACCTGTTCAAGAAGTTTTTTCAGAAAAAAAAACGTTTTTATTTATACAACCAAGACATCTTGGTTGCCTGTTTTGGCCTCGGTTTTGGCTAACATAGCTTGTCCCACTTCACGGAATCATGTTGTTTTGGCTATGTCGTAAATATAAAGGTGAATGCTCAGAGCTATTATGCAGTTTTATTCTTCGAGATTGACTCATGAATAACAGGCCAAACATTTTGACTTTATTTTACTAGTGCAAAAACAACCGTTTTACTGCTAGTGTAGAAACAAGACCATTCCGAGTCAGAACGATCGTCAAGCAATTTACAATTATTCCCCACTCGTGTAATTTTTTTATTCAGTGATTCTCCTTGCATTTTTTAGAAAAGTTCACTGAGTAGTTTAATTCACTAGTGCGAAAAATGCTGCTTTCCTACTTAGTGCAGGAACAAGACCATTTCCGAATCAGAACGAATGACAAGCAGTGGACAATGGGGTAGTTGGGATTTTTTTATCGGCTCAATCGACAGTATCGTTAAAAATAATGTGCCCGTATTATTTTTCTAAATTCTCAAAATAACGGCCGTAATGCGTGTTACAAAAAACAATTTGTGACGTCACAACTATACTAAAAACTAAACAAAGAGCACTTGGATTGAAAACTAAAAACCTGTTAGAATGGCATCACTATTCGAAAAATACAGACAAAAAAAACCCAGTGAAATTTCCCTACTGTTACCAACCCTTTGAAAAAAAAATCTTCCTAACCAATGGATATATTTCCCGAAAATTTTCAGGAAATACTCCTCATTACTTGTTGATGATTGAAAGTACTTTCAGTCAAATCTATTTCATTGGCAACTGCCCTATTCCACTTGTATAATTTTCTCATTTAGTGATTCGCCTTGCATTTTTTTAGCTTCAATAATTAGTTTTATTCGCTAGTGCAAAAAGTGCTGCTTTTCTACTTGGTGCAGGAGTAAGACCATTACCGAATGACAACGACTGACATGCAATGGACAATTCCACTCGTGTAATCTTCTTATTTAGTGATTCTCCTCGCATTTTTTCAGACAAGCTCCAATAACTAGTTTTATTCACTAGTGCAAAAAGTGCTGCTTTCCTACTTTGTGCAGAAACAAGACATTTCTGAATTAGAACGATTCACAAAGAGTGTATAATCCACCCGTGTATTGCTTTTTAGGAAAAGCTGCACCAGCTAGTTTCATTGACTAGTGCGAGAAGCGTTGTTTTCCTATACTTAGTGCAGGAACGAACTTCTAACTTTCTCTATCAAGTACAAAATACTGGCAATTTTCCAATCAACATTTTTGACGACCAGTATAAATAAATATTCAACTAATATTCATTATTCACGTGATTTTCTATCTAGAATTAGGCAAACTATTCTTCTTGCAATTTTTAAAGTTTGTATCTACAATGCGAAAAGGGACGTTTTTCTATTCAGTAGGTACAAGAACAAGGCCATTCTCTAGTTTTTTTTTCCATCACAAAAGGAAGTTTTCACCTATGCGATTTCTTAGGATTTCTTTATCAATTTATCTTGAATTTTTCGAAAAGTTTAAACACGGAACAAATCTAATTCTGTCATAACCTAGAATCTGATTAGCAATTTTTCTGGCGCACCAAGTTTTATTGTACCTAGTGCGAAAAGTGCGGCTTTTTCGTTTGGTTCAAGCAGAAGGCCAAACTCGGGACAATACAACTTGAACATGCGATTTCCCAGAATCAGGAATGATAACGAGTAATCTGCTCAGCCATTTGATTGGAAAGTTCCAGACTTAGCTGACTAGTTCCGTTCACTAGTGCGGAAAGTACCGATTTTCTATTCATTGCAGGAACAATGCCATTCCGTAACAAAACTATTGACAGTTAGTACACAATTTTACTTGTGCCCCTAGAAACTGTTCCAACCAATTGTTTATGTGATTTTTTCCGAGTAAACTACGAAACATTCAATACGACATACCGAAAATTTTGCCCCTTTTCAAATTGGGATAACTCCTGATTGTTTTGGACCATTTGAAATCTGTTCTGTTGCTTAGCCCAATCTTCTGACAATATCTAACTGTGAATAAGAAACTCAATGAAAGATGAGTGAAGTTTATACAGGGTGACATGTATAGCGGTGCAAAACGGCCAAGGGTTTAACGAGCTCCCATTTGAAAAAAATTCTTTTCTCTGGATTTCAACATTGGAGGCATAAAAGATAACTTCATACCTCGCCACATTATTTGATTTATTCCCCTAGCCTCTTTATTCACAGGGTGGTATCAAAGAAACAGTTTCTTGGTTTTTCGGTGATATAATTTTTTATTCTTGACCGATTTTCAAAATCCAGGGCTCAAATTGAAGCCGAAACCTCAAGTAAGAAAATCCCATATCCAGAATTGACTGGAAATAAACATTGGAAATGTATGGTTCCTTCAAGAGTGACCCGACGTTTCATTGGTCTTGGAATCTGGGTTGGGATAAGAATGAACTAAAAATCGACCTTGCCCTTGAGCGGAGCATTCATTCTCAACATCTCCCGATGTTTAGAGCTTGGATGAGACAAAAACTGTTGATAAAGGGACAAAATTACAAGTGCATGTTATCAAGGCAGAATAATCTTTCTTGCTCGTATGAAATCGCTTGTAACTAAAGTTACGGAGATTGAACAATCAGCAACAAAAAAGTCTGTTTGTTGTAATTTCCGTAACGTTGGTTACAAAAGCTTCAGGTGAGCGATGCATCTCGTAACGTTAGTTACAGGCTATTCCATATGAGCAAGAAAGATGATTTTGCCTTGATAACATGCATTTATTAGCTCAGGTTTGAAAATTATACAGTTTTGCCTGTATACTGGGTGTTACAATTAAGGAGTGTTTTTTTTTTCAAAAGTTGGGAACACCTTGTAAACACCACCAGCGTGAACAGCAAGTTATGCTGGGTGCCAAATTGAAGCTTCAGCTTTTCTTAACAAAACTGCGTTCGTTTCACATTGTTATCTTGACATTATATTGACATTGAGTTTAGATAGGGGCCGAGAAGGGACCACTGCTCGAATTTTGTACACCTTCAAAGCCAGTTTCTTCTTAAACAAACGTCCGATTTGGATGGTCTATTTTTACATATAGGAAAATAAGTAGCGAATCTTACCGGTTTATTCATCTTCAATAGCTCCTCAGTTCAACTTCTACACTGGGTGTTACAACGAAAGTTGTTCATCTTATCTTATTAACCTTTGTTGTAACACCCAGTGTGGAAGTTGAACGGAATGACTATTAAAGATGAATAAACCGGTTTGATTTGCTACAAATTTTCTTATGCCATGAGAAAAAAGAACCATTTAAATCGGGCGTATGGTTTAAGAAGAAACTGGCTTTGAAGGTGTAAAAAATTCGAACAGTGGCCACTTTTCGGCCCCCGCCTAACCCAAAGCCGATAACAACATGGTGTGCAAATACTGTATCTCCCAGAAAAAAAAAGTGAAGATATTGATTGATTGATTGATATTGATTATGAAGATATTCAAGTGAAACAAACGCAGTTTTGTTAAAAAAGCTGAAGCTTCAATTTGGCATCCAGCATAATTTGCTGCTCACGCTGGTGGTCTTTCAGTCCAGTCACTATGTCTTTCCACTTCGGAAAAAATAGTAGAGGGTTGAAATTTTGTACACACGTTCCTCTGATGGTCATAAATAAGCTATGAAAAGTCCCGTAAAATCCGAGCTTAGGAACCCATGATAATGGCCATCAAGTGTTAAAAACTCGTTTCTTCAGCGAAGAAGTCTCTGCCTTGACTAAAAATTTTTCTTTTTGCAATTGGATGATTTCATATGACAATCTTAACAATAGCCATATACGATTTCATTATTTGCACATGAGACGGATCCAAGATGGCGGCCAAAAAGAAAAACAGCTGACAACCTTTTTTCTGAAAATAATAGACCCAGACGGTGAATGATGATCATAATTTATTTCTTGCTCGATTGAAAACTCAAGTTATACTTCAGAATTTTGAAAAATCACAAACTTATTGAGAAAAAAAGAGTTTGATGAATTTTTCAGTCTTTTCAGGAAATTTCAAAAACGGTTCAGGATATTTCAGAATGGTTTACGGCACCTTAAACAGCATTAAATCAGGAATATATTCGGAGACTTCCACATCTACAGCTTATTTGGTGCCTGAGATAGGAGTCTTCATTTGTTCATTTTTTTCACCTGCAGGCTATGAATTCGACTGTTTTCCCCCTTGAAACATAATAAAAAGCAACATTTTATTTTTTTATCTCAGAAGCAAAAAGAGCTGGATATATGAAAATTACCATAAGATTCGCAATTTTATGCTCTTGATGGTGCTGAAGCCATTCAAGAAAAGCTTGAACCGTTTTGAAATATTTGTGAAAAAAACAAAAAATCAACAATTTTCCTTTTTTTCTTTATGAATCAGTGGTTTTCTCAGGTAGTGGAATGTAACTTGGTTTTTCTATTGAAAATTATGAATACGATGAAATGTCACCATCAACCAATGTCCACAATTGCTATTCTCAAAAATAATATAGTCAACTGTTTTTCCTTCTTGGCCGCCATCTTGAATCCGCTTACTGGGCAACTGTCAAAATGTTGTATGAAAATGCTTGAAATGGTAACATGGAATCATCCAATTGCAAAAAGAAAAAAATCTTGAGCTGAAACAATGACTTCTTCGCTCAAAAAAACGGGTTTTCAACACTTGATGGCCTTTATCATGGGTTCCTAAGCTCGGATTTCAGGGGACTTTCTTTAATTTCTTACTATTTGTAGAACATGTGTACAAAATTTCAACCCTCTACTATTTTTTCCGGAGTTGCTAAGGTTTTTGAACATAGTGACTGGACTATTTACAGGGTGTTCCAAATTTTTGGAAGAAAAAACACCCTTTAATGGTAACATCCAGAGCATACAGGTAAAACTGTATAATTTTCAAACACGAGCAAGTCAATAACATTATTTGAGAAGAACCAATAACTTACAACCAGCGAAAAATACCATCAAAATCCAAGAGGTATTCCCGGTCCTACCGATCAAAAAGGCAACAAAGACATGGTGTGCAGTAGAATGGTTCATCCCCCCTAAAAATTGCGTTATTGAAACAAAACAAACGTAGATTTGTTAGGAAAAGTTGGGACTTGGATCTGGTCTTCAGTATGACTTTCTGTTGCTGCTAGCAATTTAGTCCATTTACACAAGGTGCCCCGAGTTTGCGATACGGAAAACACCTCCATTGTAACACCCAGTATACTGTCAATACTAAATGTTAACCAAAGATGAGCCACACAGTGACATCCTTAAAGAACGAAGCTACAATCTGGCGAAATAATCGAAATCTGGTGGGTAGTTCGAGAAAAATTTTACTGCAAACTCGGGTTCAAATTGTAATGGTGCGTTGATTTTGGACAGGGAGCTGGTGCCTCGAAACTTACGTCATAAGGTACATGATTTCAACCCTGTTGGCCTAATGTGCGTTGATAAGGTTGTTAAAAATTGTTTTGTCTTACATGTCAGACCGGGGGCTTTAGGCTAGTGGGAGCCTGTCAATTTCCGAAAAAATGGCCAACAATTTACTTCATAAGGTACATGAATTAAACCAACTGGATTTTGTGTGGGAACATCCCCTTGATCAAAAATCTGGTCGTAGGACAAAATTTTTGGGGGCTTTCGGTCCATAAGACAAGTTTGAAATTTTCAAAAAAAGACCGAAATTTTCAAAAAAGGACCAAAATTTATCAATTTTCTCACAGGCGTTTTGTTTACTTACCCACCAAATGTAATATATTTGTAATCAGGATGAAAAACGGAATCGATTTCCATGTTAAAATACACGCTGTACGATTTGAGAAAAAGTTTTCGATGTTGCACCCTGTAAGCGATGTACCATTAAAAAATGTTGTGGACAGATTCGAAACCTGCGTAGAAAACCATGTGAGAATCGGTTTTATTCCTTAAATTATGCCAAAGGAGAACTCTCTAGGAGGAGGTGAATTTTGGCCTTTTTCGAAAATTTCAAACTTGTCTTATGGACCGAGAGCCCCCAAAAATTTTGTATTATGACCCGATTTTTGATTGAGGGGATGTTCCCACACAAAAGCCCGTTGGTTTAATTCATGTACCTTCTGACATACATTTTTGACATTTTTCGAAAATTGACAAGCCTATACCAGCCTAAAGCCTCCGGTCTGACATGTAAGACAAAGAAATTTTCAACAACCTTATCAACGCACATTAGACCTACATGGTTGAAATCATGCACCTTATGACGTAAGTTTTGAGGCACCAGCTCCCTGTCCATTTTGTCCGTCAGTGTATTTGCCTTTGAATACAGTAGGTACATGGAAAATTTGTTTAAAATATAAAAACAGACATGCAGATTTGAATGTGCGTCAAATAATTATTTAATATTTGCAAAAGCATGTATGTATTGAGTGATTGAGTATAGTTGAATATGTATTAATCAGATACCGATGTAAATGTAAAGTACCTACTTGTATGTAGGACGTAGGTACCTAATTTTTTGTTGTATCAGATATATTTTTTCAATTATCTTGGTCATTTTTGCAAATCAATTCGTTATCAATATTAGCTATACTATAAGTATGTAGGTACTCATGAACATTTTTTCTATCAGATGTGAATCAATAATTTTTGTCGTCGTTGATATTTATAATTGACTGCAAAAATTCATGAATTTTTGTATTAAATATTACTTACATAAAAAAATATGTCGGTTTTAATATTTCACATATATTATTCTTGGATATTTTCTACACATTTCTTTGCTGCTGGGGCTAGCTAAGAACCGTTTCATGCAATTTAGATGATTGGATTTTTTTCTTGCAGGTGCCAACAGTATTTTGGGCTTATCCGACATAACCGAGAACAAATCGATATGGCGAATGCTCGTCGCGGAATTTCTAGGAACGTTTTTGCTCGTCGTGGTCGGTTGCGGCTCCATCATCACACTACAGACGGACCTCAGTCCGCAGAAAATAGTCCAAATCGCACTGACTTTTGGACTAGCAGTCGGCACGCTCGTACAGGTGAGTTTTTTTTTTCTGGTTTCCCCCCTACAATTCCGAGGATCATCTCCAGCATACAAAAACGCACTTGACCGCAATTTCGACCTTTAAAACTGCGACTCATCAATCATCCTTGCAGTAGGTAACACAATAAATTATATACCTACTGACTTATTCCAAACAAACAAACCTGAAGCTTGAGAATCGGAGTCGAAAAAAAAGTGATTTGCATTCAATTGTCGTGTACCCATGTCAAATTTGTTGTTGATGCGGAATAGACGGAGGAGAGAAAAAATGAGCTAAAAACGGCGCCGAAAATAATGGATTCGGTGCAAAAAATCGGATGACGGTGATGAGATCAGTGATGGTTCGATATGGAAAGCGAGCACAAAAAACTGCAAATCAGCCGTCGACATCCTGGATTGTTGAACTTGAGATTGTCGGGTGAAATTTTTATAATAATAATGGATTTGTGAAATAATAGGCAGCGATAATCTTGGACAGGTACCCTCCTCTCTGGAAGGTGTATAAATTATTGATAATTTGCGGCGAAACGCAACGGAGCATGACTAAGTAATTGAGCGTTTAACTAATGCCTAATTAAATTTAATATGGCGCGCGCGTAATTTATGGTTCGGCTTTTACTATTATTATAGAGCTGTTTGTGCAATAAGGAAGTACGTAGGTACCTGGGGAGTTGAAGAAATTTTGTTTGTCAAAATATCGGCTTTTGATCTATCGTCGTTGCCCAAGGCTTCGTTGCCTTCGTACGGACCACCAATTTTGCTGGATAAATTCGAATCGTTTCTCATGTTTAGGGCACTCGGAATTGTTCCGGAACAAAGGAGAGATGCTTTCTCAAAGTCTTCAGAAGGCAGATAAGAAGGTTCTTGGAGAATTCCAGCTTTAGTAGGAAAGCCCTTGAAGCTCGATGCTTTGGAGCGTGAGTCATCAAAATTCGCTTGTTTCATAGCTAGAATTCTACTGAATTTATTGACTCCGATACCTTCGCTAAAGTCGTCGACTCTACAGGGTGATTCACCACCAAATGGACATAGCTCAAGGGCAGGTCCAGTTTTTCCAGGCGAACCTGGATCTGGCTTTGAAATTTTTCTAACGCTGTTCGTTTCGAAGCTACAGGATGATTCATGTATTTCGTAGAATTTTTTGACAGGCCATAACTTTTGAACAACCCAACAGATTGGTTTGAAATTTTGTGGGTTTATTCTTCTATTGATGTCTGACACATCGCTCTGTCAAAGAGTTCAAAATTTTCAGGGCCGGCCTTGAAAAAAAAATTTGAAAGCTTTTTTCAAAGAAGACACTCTGTATGCATATTATTCAAAATTCATTTTCATATTCAGAAACAACATGAAGTATGCTATCAATATCGCGAAAAAAATTGCTTGGCACCATTAAGCTGTCAAAAGAAAATTGATAATCCTGATGATTTTTGAGGTTAGGATTTTTTGTAAATTAATATTTCAAAATATTTACAAATGATTTATTATGGCCCCAAATTTCAGCCATTTCGTCATAAAAAAAATGACATTTTTCTCGTTTTCTCAGTAGTAACAAAAAGTTTCAGCCGAATTTAAAAAAAATTATTGTAACGTCCCTCAGCTTCACTTCTTCCTCCAAATTGAGCTAAAATTGAGCAACGTATCAAAAAATTTTTGAAAATTTTGATGAAATTTTTTGTTACTTCTGAGAAAACGAGAAAAATGTCATTTTCATGTGTCTGACAAAACGGCTAAAATTCAGGGTCATAATAGATCATTTGCAAGTATTTGAAAATATTAATTTAGAAAAAATCCAAACCTCAAAAATCTTGCGATTGTCACAATTTTCTTGACAGCTCAATAGTGCCAAGCAATTTTTTTTGCGATATCATCAGCATGTTTGATGTAGTCTTCGATTTTGAAAATGAAATTTGAAAAATATGCTTACATAATGTCTTTAAAAAAAAAAGCTTTGGAGTTTTTTTTACAAGGCCGGCCCTGGAAACTTCAAACTGTTTGATAAGGCGTTGTGTCAGATATCAATAGAAGAATCAACCCACAAAATTTTGATCCAATCCATTCGGTCGTTCTGAAGATACGGCTTGTCAAAAAATTCGACAACATACATGAATCACCCTGTAACTTCGAAACAAACAGTGTTAGAAAAATTTCAAAGCCAGATCCTGGTTCGCCTGGTAAAACTAGACCTACCCTTAGGCTATGTCCATTTGGTGGTGAATCACCCTGTATAAAAATGAAAACGCTAGCTTAATTTTTTCTTAAAAGAGACTACTAGACTACTACTGGACAGGGAACTGGTGCCTCAAAAATTACGTCATAAGGTAGATACATGATTTTAACTCTTTAGGTCTAATGTGCGTTGAAAAGGTTGTTGAAAATTGCTCTGTCTTACATGTCAGACCGGGGGCTTCAGGCTGGTATGAGCTTGTCAATTTTCGAAAAAACGGGCGAAAGTTCAAGTCATAAGGTACATGAATGCAACTAACTGGATTCTGTGTGGGAACATCCCCTAATTGGAAATCTGGTCGTGAGACAAAATTTTTGGGGGCTTTCGGTCCATAAGACAAGTTTGAAATTTTCAAAAAAACACCAAAATTCATCAATTTTTTCACAGGCGTTTTGTTGACTAACGGCTCGATAACAAGGCCTAACTTTTGCGCCTGCAACTTGGTATCGAGCCCTAACTCACTAAGTGTGATATACAGGGTGTGTCACGAAGTAACCGACATGGTTCAAGGGTAGATGTACTTTCTCGAGGCAAATCAGAATCTGCCTTCGAAATTTTTCTGACGTCCCCCGTTTCCAATATACAGGGTGATTTATGTGTTCAACCAAAAAGTTTGATTGGCCATATCTCAGGAGAACATGGATAGAATCTATTTGAATTTTGCAGGTATATTCTAGAACCAAGAACTTCTGTAGCGCCCTATTTACTTATAAAATTAATACAGAACTGTACCCAAAATTTTGTTTTCCGAGTTTCTGTTGAAAAAGTCATCATGTATACATTTTTTTTCAAATCTGATGTCATATTCGGAAACTACATGAAAAATGCTACAAAATGCGATTCCTAAATTGTTTGGCACTAATTTAGCTGATCCGGGAAAAAATTAATACCATAAATTTTTCAGGAATATTTTTTTAAATTTCAATTCAAATAAGTGAAACGCTATTCCAGATGGTCAAACAAAGTCACTATTTCAATTGTGGTGCTCTAACCAACCGAAAATAATTTCAGGAGAATTTTCTGGAGACATGAATTTGGTACCTCAGATTTCTACCCAAATTCAGGTTTTCAGAAAATCTCCTGAAATTATCCTCAGTTTGGTAGAATATCAAAATTGAAATTGTGACTTTGTTTGACCACCTGGAATATGGTCAAGAGTGATATGGTCTTGAGTGATTTGAATCAAATTTTCAAAAATATTCATGAAAAATCATTGTTAATACATTTTTTTCGAATCAGCTAAATTAGTGCCAAACAATTTAGGAATCGCATTTTGTAGCATTTTTAATGTAGTCTTCGCATATGACATCAGATTTTCAAAAAATCTATACAGGATGACTTTTTCAAGAGAAACTTGAGAAACAAAATTATGGGTACGGTCCTGTATTTATTTTATAAGTGAATAGAGCCCTACAAAGGCTTTTGGTTCTAGAATATACCTGCAAAATTTCATTAGATTCGATTAATGCATTCCTGAGATATGGCCAATCAGACGTTTTGGTTAAACACATAAATCACCCTGTATATCGGAAACGGGGGACGTCAGGAAAATTTCGAAGGCAGATTCTGATTTGCTTCGAGAAAGTACATCTACCCTTGAACTATGTCGGTTACTTTGTGGGACAGCTGTATATTTGTAATCAGGATGAAAGACGGATTCGATTTCCATGTTGAAATACAGGGTGTACGATTTGAGAGAATTTTTTCGATGTTGCACCCTGTAAGCGATGTACTTTTGAAAAAATTTGTGGACAGATTGAAACCTGCGTGAAAAATCAGGTGAGAATTGTTTTGCATTTCTAAAATTTTGTCAAAGGGGAAGTCTCCAGGAGAAGGTAAATTTTTGCCGTTATTGAAAATTTCAAACTTGTCCAATGGACCGAGAGCCCCCAAAATTTTTGTCTTATGGCTTGATTTTTGATCGAGGGGATGTTCCCACACATAAGCCCGTTGGTTTCATCCATGTACCTTATGACGTGAATTTTTGACATTTTTTGAAAATTGACAAGCCTATACCAGCTATAGCGTAAATCCAACTGAATTCATCAACTCCGAGACCTTCGCTAAATTCATCGATTCAAAATAACGTAAGCCAACTAGACTACTACTAAAAAAATTCACTGGATCCATCAACTTTGATTGCAAGAATTTGGCTGAATTCATCAACTTTTGAGCAAGATTTTCATTAAATCATAAACTCCTAGGATAAAATCCCACGAGTTTTGGGTGTGACTCTAGGGAGAGACATGGAAACATTGGCAACTTCAATGCTTGAGAATCGAGTTACAAATGCGAGAACTTCAGTTATTTTATCAACTTTGAAAAATGAATTCCACTAACGGATCGGTTGTGACTCAAGGGAAGAAATGGAAATCCATCGCAACTTATGTGCTTCCAAATCGCGTAACAGGTACGTTAGGGTGCGAGAAAATTACGCCCAATTCATTATCGCCATAGGTTCAATTCATTCTGTAAATTCATCAACTTTCTAGTGAAAATGTCGGTAATATTGTCAGCTTTATAGCAAAAGTGTCAGTAATGTCACTAAATTTATCAACTCCATGGCGGGAGCTTGGATGAATTCATCAACTCCTAAAAAGATATGCTACAAGCTTCTGTTGTGACTTCGGAAAGACAAAGTGCTTCAAAACGTGGCAGACATTGAAATTCTACCATATTGATCAACTTCATAGCGAGACTTTTTGTGAACTCATCAACTTTATAGCGAGAATTCCGCTCTATTCATTAGCATTTGAATAGAAATTCCATCACTGATTTGATTATGAGAATACGGGAGAGAAATGAAAACAGACGCAACTTTAGAGCTTACAAATCGGGTACAATATGCCTCGAAACGTGAGAAAAAGTGTGGAAAATTTATAAATGATCTATTGAAATGAATTGCTTGCAAATTGAGTAACAGTTGCTTAGAGCGCAAGAGAATAAATAAAATTGTCAACTTTATAGCGTAAATCAAGCTAAATTCATCAACTTTTTATTAAAACATTCGTTGTGAATTTATTAAATTTAGGGGGGAAATTCCACAAAATCCATCAATTTTATAGCGAAAATTGCTATAATTTCGTTTGCAAAAAATTCGAAATTTCGGTGGAAATTCAATAACCTTATAGTCAAACATTTCGCTGAACTCGTCAACACTCTCCGGCGCGAGTTTCGATGAATTCGTCAACTCTATAACAAAGATTCCGCTAAATCCATAAATTTTACTGCGAGAATTACACTAAATTCGTTAAATTGATCAACTCTAATGGAGAACTTCCTCAAATTCATCGACATTCAAGACGAAATACCTTCACCGAGACCTCCACCATATATTGAGTGTCACGTTCAAAGGGTGAGAAAGTCGATGAAATTGCCAGTTGTACAGAGAAAACTCTGCTTAATTCGACTTCATAGCGACAATGTCGGTGAATTCATCAACCCAATATGTATAGCGAAAATTACACTGAGTTGATTTTTTTTTATTTCATCGACTTGATAGCGAGAATTTCTCTGAACTCACCCACTTTCAGGAGAACAGTTTTTGTTGCTAGCAGATCAGACTGCGAATGGTTTTAGAACATGAGAAATTCAGTCCGAATTGCGTACTTTACAGAGAGAAATCCGTTGAACAAACTTCGCGATTCCTATGAAGTTTTCACGCTTATAGTACTTGTAACTCAGTTTGCAAACAATGGAGCATTCCTTCAAGATGAAGAATTTTCTGAAATCCTTGCTATCGAGTTGATGAATCCACCATCGAATTCATCGAAATTCCCTCTATAAAAATGAAGGTTAACCGAAATTCTAGCTATGACGATGATTAGGCAGTTTGCAGTTCCATGAATTTTTCTCGAGTCGAGAGACTCGAGAACGCTTCCATTTTTCGCAGTGGCATTTTTCAGGCTAACGAATTCAGCCAAATTTCTGCCATGTAGTAAGAAAATTTAGCGCTTTTATACGAGGTGTTTCATTGGAAACGAGCCACTCTGAATAAGTTTTTGCCAGGTGAAACTCGTGAAATTTCACGAGACCCGTCGATTTTCAAGGGGGACATCTGAGGCATACATTGTCGAATTTCCATCTTCAACCTTACCCCCACCCACCCCAAATTCAAAATTTCAAATGACACTATCTACTTTGCGATACATCAAATCGAAGCGAACGGAATCCTCTTGCCATGAAGAATATTTTCAAAAACGTCCTTTCCCTCCTAAAGTACTCCGAATGTCCAATTTAATGGGGGAGGGGTTAAAAATTCCAAAACATTGTTTTCAGAGAAAAATTGAATCTCCTTTAATCCGATGTATCACAAGGCAGGTGACCGGTGTCTTGGTCAATTTTGAAGTTGGGGTGGCGGAGAGCAAAGAGGTGAATTTCCACCGGAACCGGAACTCCTACACCACTGGTTGGATTCTTTCCAAATTTGGCAGGTTGATAGATAATTATGACAAACCAGCTCTTGCTGAATTGAAGCTTAATTTGTCAGAACGTTCTTGAGTTACAAGTTTTTGAAATCCGAAAAAAGTGAACTTTGGAGGGCTGTATCTTCGTCATTAGGCCGAACTTTTGCAAAATGGTATACCTATAGGTTTCCGTCATATTTTGACAAGATCTACCCTCAGCCTCGCCCACTGTTGAATTTTTTGCTATCATCCCCGAAACACCCTGTATAGCGATTTGACAAAATTAGGTTAATTACCTGATTTATTTATTAGTCTCTTGCTTGCCATTTTTATCTATTTTCATTTGATTTCTCATTCATTTACTTTTTTTTGTTATGAAGAGCCCCTTGGACCCCCTTGTGTCACCAGTATTGTTTGAAGCCCTTCTTTTGGAGCTCTAATGAGCTCCCTCAAGTTCTTTTGTGGCTTTCAGAATTCCAGTAAACCAGCTTGTGCCTTTACTATCAGGATTTCAGTAAGCCTCCAGCTGCCTTCTTGTAAGCACCTCATAATTTAATATGATATTATCCGGGGCCCCAATTAGCCCACTTATGTTTTTATTAGCTTCAAGAGTAGGTACCAATAAGCCCCTTTCCACCTTCATTTGTCTATAAAGCTCGATCCATTGAGTCCCTTTGTGTCTTCAAGATCGTTTGAAGCCTTACTGAGCCCCCTTGCATTGTTCCGTGTCACTTGTATCTCTGTCGTTTCTGATGTTTTTCCGTGGCTTTCAGAGTTCCAATAAGCCCTTTTGTGCCTTCTCGAGTTGTGGGAAGCCCTAGTGTAAGTCTCTTGTGCCTAAATGCGATATACAAAGCTCTGTCGGGCTCCCTTCATGTCCGCAAGTGTAGTTTGGAGTCCTGATTAGTCCCCTTGGGTTTTTCCATAGCTATCAGATATTCAGTAAACCCCCTTTCGCCTTCATTTATTACATAAAGCTCCCTTGGGCCTCCTTGTCTCTTTAAATCGCTTGAAGCCCTGCCGATCTCCCCTCACATCTTTTCGTGGCTTTCGGAGCATTAGTGAACACCTCAAGCCTTCGTGTGATATTCGGAGCCTTATCGGGCATCTGAGGCATACATTGTCGAATTTCCATCTTCAACCTTACCCCCACCCACCCCAAATTCAAAATTTTAAATGACACTATCTACTTTGCGATACATCAAATTGAAGAGAATTCAAATCTCTTTCTGGAAATATATTTTCTTTTTTTTTTGACCCCACCCCTTTTCTTTCTTAAATTCTCTGAATGTTCAGTTCGATATTTTTGACCTCTCAATTCTCTCTAATGCAGTCAACGTCATCCTGCATAGCATCTAGGCAGAAGACTTTCTGTGGAAAAAGTTTCACAATTTACCCCTTCGCTCCCCCCCCCCTCGACTCCAAAATCTAAAATGACACTACCCACTTTGTGGTACATCAAATCGAAGCGAACGGAATCCTCTTGCCATAAAGAATATTTTCAAAAACGTCCTTTCCCTCCTAAAGTATTCCGAATGTCCAATTTAATGAGGGAGGGGTTAAAAATTCCAAAACATTGTTTTCAGAGAAAAATTGAATCTCCTTTAATCCGATGTATCACAAGGCAGGTGACCGGTGTCTTGGTCAATTTTGAAGTTGGGGTGGCGGAGAGCAAAGAGGTGAATTTCCACCGGAAATGCTCTCATTAGATGCTGTTCAGGATAAAACTGACCAAATTGGAAAGAATCCAGAGGTCGAGGATATCAAATTGGACACACAAGAGAATTTCAGGAAAAAGAAGGGTGGAGTTGAAAATTTTGAAAATATTTTCTCAGAAAGAGAATTCAATTCTCTTTAATTTGATGTATCGCAAGGTATCTAGGTGGTGTCATTTGAAATTTCGAAGTTGGGGTGGGTGGAGGTGAGGAGGTTGAAGATAGAAATTTGCCAATATATGCTTTAGATGTCCCCCTTAAAACAAAAATCGACGGGTCCCGGGAAATTCTCTAAATTTGCTTTTGCTCTCTTTTTTTGCTCTGAAGTTGTCGATTTCGTCGATTTTCTCAACCTTTGAAAGTCACACTTGATATGGTTATGGTCGAGGTATTTCGTTTTGAAAGTTGATGAATTTGAGAAAGTTCTCCTTCCAAGTCAATCACTTTAGTGTAATTCTCGCTATAAGGTTGACAACTATATTAGTTTTCTAGTGCTTTATTTAAGCACTTGTAACCCAATTTGCTAACATTGAAATTGCATAATGTTTCCATTATTTTTCGTAAATTCAGACCCAAGTCAACAGTGACATTTCCCAAGTTGGTAAATTCAGGGAAATCGTCACTGTAAAGAGAAGGAGCCTATCGAAATTTTCTCAATAAAATTCATGGATTAAGCGGAATCTTTGTTATCAAGTTGATGAATTTACCGAAACTCCATCTGTAAAGTTGATGAATTCAGTGGAATTGATGGATTCTGAGAAATTTTTGCTGTAAGTTTGTGGAATCAACCAAAGCTCTAATTATCAGGTTAATTTTACAACAGTTTTGATAAAAGTTGATAAATGCAGTTGGAGATTAGGTTTTTCAAAGTTTTTAGAGATTCTGAAGATTGGGGCTTGTAGTCCTAGCGGTATAAGTAAAATTTCATAAAAATGGCTCTAATTGTGACAAAAGTGTGAAATTTGGTGTGTGGACTCCTTAAAGCATTTAAAAGGTTTTTAGAAGGGGAGCCAAGAAAAATTTTGATTTTGATTTTTTAATTTTTTGTGACGTCATTTTTTTTTTATTTCTTTTTTCATTTTTGCAACTATTCAAGATTTTTTACTTTTGCTTTTGTATTATGGTGAGTAACTGCTTAATCCAAGAAACGGAAGAAAAAATTTGCAAAACAAATCAACTGAACTGAAATGATAGCGTTTTTTGTAAAAATCAATTTTTTCCATTTTTTTCAAAAAATACTGTGAATATGTGAAAAATTAAAAAATTAAAAAATTTTTCAATTTTTTGTGACGTCATTTTTTTTCTTTTTTTTTTCTTTTTGAAACTATCTGAGATTTTTGACTTTTGTCTTTGTACTATGGTGAGTAATTGCTTATTCCAAGAAACGGAAGAGAAAATTTGTGAAAAAAACCAATTGAACTGAAATGATGACGTTTTTTGTAAAAATCAAACTTTTTAATTTTGTGTGAAATGTGGATATGTGAAAAATAGAAAGATGCAACTATTCCTCAAAAAAAGCCCTATCAGAAGTTCTTGAAGTGTGTCTCCAAATTCCAAGCCGTTCTCAAGATATTTGGAAAAATGTTATTTCTTGCAATTGTTCCTTCGTATTAGCTCCTATTACATCAAACACATCACAGGGTTCTTTTTTCTTAGAAATATACTTAGGAATTATCAGACCGGAGATTTCTAAGTAGTTTATTGTAAATTGTAATTTTTCCAGTGGCGTAGATCGTGGAAATTCGAACCATTTCTACCCTCCCACCGTACTTTCTACACCACTCGATTATTTAGAAAATATATGACATTTTGGCGTCATGATCATCTAAGTTCACCTAGTATGACACTTCTTTTGAAAACAAGATGAGATCGACGATCTTGAGCACACAATTTTTCCACTGATCAGATCGACTGCTAAATATTACTTTTTTTCAAGCATATTAAGTAACATTTATTAAAAGGTAAATTTCACAAAGATAATATAGTAATAAAAACGGACATTACATTTTGTATCACCTCCTCGATCATCTCCATCATGACTGTTTTAGATACATAATAGTTTATTGTTCCCCCAAACTGAAAATTCTGCACTTTATCAACAGTAAAGTTGGTTGAGTGGCTATCACTGGCGTCGAAGGCATACATGTCATCGCATCTATTTTGTATTATTGCGGTTTGGAACATAGGAACATACCTACCTATTTGTTTGTAAATATTTGTATTTTATACAAATATTGACAAGATGATCATCAAAAGCCACCTGTTATGACATCCTATTCAAAAAGTCTGGGGGGGGGGACAATCAACTATAATTTATCTAAAACGGTCATGATGGAGATGATCGAGGAGATGATACAAGATGCATTGTTTCGCAGTCGATCTGATCAGCGGAAAAATTGTGTTTTTCAAATGAAGTGTCATGCTAAGTGGTGATCTTGGATAATCATCATAATGCCAAAATGTCATGTATTTTTCAAATAATCGAGTGGTGTAGAAAGTATGGTGAGAGGGTAGAAACGATTTGAATTTTTATGATCTACGCCACTGGAAAAATTACAATTTACAATGAACTTCTGAGAAATCTTCGGTCTGATCATTCTGAAGTATATTTTCAAGAAAATAGAACCCTGTTATATGTTTGATGAAATAGGAGCTAATACGAAGAAACAGTCGCAAGAAATAACATATTTCCAAATATCTCGAAAACGGCTTGGAATTTTGTGAAACACTTCCATAACTTCTGATAGGGCTTGTTTTGAGGGATAATTGCCTTTTTCAATTTTTCACATATTCACAGTATTTTTTGAATAAAAATGGAAAAAATTGATTCTTACAAAAAACGCTATCATTTCAGTTCAGTTAATTTTTTTCGCAAATTTTCTTTTCTGTCTCTTGGATTAAGCAGTTACTTACCATAATACAAAAGAAAAAGTGAAAAATCTTAAATAGTTGCAAAAATGAAAAAAAAAAATAAAAAAAATGACGTCACAAAAAATTGAAAAATCAAAATCAAAATTTTTCTTGGCTCCCCTTCTAAAAACCTTTTAAATGCTTTAAGGAGTCCACACACCAAATTTCACACTTTTGTCACAATTAGAGCCATTTTTACGTGTACCGCTAGGACTATTGAGATATTTGTCCCCGAGGCTCTCATGAGCTTTAGTCTCCACATACTCAACAGTGTATTGAGATAATAAAAACTCATCATCGCAAAATCAATCTAGAACAAACAAAGGTTATTGCGAAATCAAACCGGGTGATTGTATGAGTCGCGGACCGCTTTTCTCGGCCGGCCTCATGCAACGAAAGAAAAATCATCTCTGCGACTATACATGGTAACTGATCCGAAAAAGTTAGACGCGCCGTGGCATAATTATCATACTAAATTAAATAATACAAAATACATACTACAAATGCGACATTTTCTGAATTTATTAGCACGAAATGTTGCCGTTATTCAACGAAAACTTTTTTCTGGTAATCCTCGATTAAATACTGCACTATTTATTGTGTCAGTCAGACGAGGCTTAAGCTTTTGTAAAAATTGTTCGTATTTGCACCTTTCAAATATTTGGCACCCTGTCACAGCGAATACAATGCGAAAAATAATGTGTCACCTTTGAAACTTGTGTTGTAATTGCCAAATATTTTTTTCGTTTGGAATTTTATTTAATCAACGCCGTTGTATAGCAAACGAACTCAGCAGTTCTTATCACAGAGTGTTTGATTTTTGCAGTCTCTGGAAAAATATGCGCGAGCCAAACGGCATGCTTGGTACGGGTACACCTGCTCGGACTTGCCGTACGGGTGATTTGTCTAAAACTTTATACACTGAACGACAAACGATATGAATCATTCGTTGTTGCAAACCAAACAAAACGCACGTATACGCAGAGGAGAGAAAGAGAGAGCACGCCAGCGCCGTATGAATGCAATTTTCGCGATGCAAATCTATAATCGTAATTAAAAGTCCTCATGTTCCACTTTGTAACAGTGCCCCAGAGCGACCTGGAAACCGGTCTTTGTATGTTCGTATCGTGTGCGTACCTTATACCAATATTTTTACGTCAAAAAGATTTTATTCACTCTGCCAAGTTCGTTTACCTTTTTTCTTTCAAGTACAAGTTCTAGATTGATGCTTTCTTTTCTTTGTGCTCGGCACCAAACGAGCGGTGTGTTCTCCGATCGATCGCCAACGACGATGACAAATCTTTTGAGCGCACGTTATTTCGTAACGATAATAATAACGCTAATAATGGTTCAATTGTGGTACGCTCCGCCCATGAAATGTGAGATATATATGTCATCAGGTTGTTTGCGGGTATTATGGTAGATTGATATCCCATTTGTATATAAAATCGTGCTTGACACCGACCTCATTAAATTGTTAAATGTCAGGAATATATGGGTTTTTTCGCAGTTTTTTCAATTTCGCATTGAATTGCGATAATTTATTGTATGAGTTGTCTGGCTCAGGTACAGGTACACATGTACAAGCCAGCGAGATTGGCATATCTAATTTTAATGCGTTGTTCGAATTGATTGATGCAATTTCTCATTTTTCAGCGAAGAAGGGCGAAGAGCTCTGGCGACTCTAGCAGAAACGCTTTTCCAATAGTGCATTATGGTTTGAGCAGCAAAATGTTCAATCAGCGATTGAGGACGTCATGTCAGTTGGAAAACAGGTCAAATTTGAACATGATATGCACAATTGCACATGTTCTTGAGTCATCCTTTATATGCGAATCAATCAGTGACCACGTGACCAAGTCATAATGATGAATGCCTGTACTGTTGAAGTCCAAGAGGGAACCCAAGAGTGAAACATTTGCTCACAGCCTGACGAATTTTTGTATCCCGGTAAGAAAGTTGTTTCTGTTGATCTGACAATTTACTCCATAACTACGAGACCAATTACCAAAGAATACAATCGAAGTTGTCGAAGTTTTGGCCCCGCGGCCGCGGGGCCCTCGTGACTGTTTCACAATTTTTTGGTCATATATTGGAAAGGTGCCAATCTTCAAATAGGCAAAGTTACAAAGAACAGTCATGTAGGGATCGTCATCAAAATTTTTCTTTTCTTCTCCACTATCCCAGGTTATTATGATCCTATGAATCGTAATGAATCGTAATGATGTTATCGCTTGGAATGGCCTGAGAGTTGCTACTTGTGGTATCGCGATGCCATCCGGCAAGAGTGTCATATGGACCAATGCCTCAATTCCGGAATGTGTCTCTACGATTGTAACCCCTTTGCAGATGGCTACAGGGTGATCAAAAATCGAGAAACTCTGTTTTATGAACCAAAATAGGTCGGAACATGAAAATTATCACACATACCCTTATCTGATGCTTATCGATGTGAAACAAACCATTTTGATTTGAGATATCTCAAACTTTTTCTCAAATGTACTTAAAATACAAGTGTTTCATTTTCCTCGCCCAATATCTGTTATTTCTCCGATTCAAGCAAACTGAGTATCACTGAATAGCCAAATGAATATGTTATAAAAGTCAAATAACGAAATGGACGAATCGTCAAGATTCAAAATGGCGGGGGCAAGTGAAAATATACCATTTTTTGAGCTCGTTCTTTTCTTATAAACGCTTTTGCGATCCTTGCGATGGTGACTATCGGGTGGGCCATAGAAAACCGTGCTCTGAATTTTACCTTTAACTTTTTTTTTTCGCCACCGATTTTATCGAACTTTTCAGCATTGGCTAGCCAATTGAATAGGCTATCATTTCCGTATTTAAAAATTGCCGAAATTTCAAAATTCAAGATGGCAGAAAAAATTGAAAATAAGCCTTCATTTGTTCCCGTTGATTTTTATCGAAAGTTACCAGAAAGTCTAAACGAATAATTCATTATGAAGGAATAGACCTTTCTTGTCAATTCAAGACCACAACCAGTGAAATCGGGTCATCGGCTGAGGAGCTATTGCAAGTGAAGCGAAGCCTACTCTACGTTTTTCTCATTTCCGCATAATTGATCCAAATTTAGGTATCCTGTCCGCCAGTCCGCCATTTGCTTGTTTCTTGACCGATTTTCTCAAATTTGGTATCAATAGCTAGCCAATTGAACAGGCTATCCTTTTCATATGAGAAAATGACGTACATGTCAAAATCCAAGATGGCGGAAGCAATTGAAAATCTTTTGTCCTTATTGCTTTTTGATAAAAATCAGCAGAAAGTCAAAACCAATAATCATTATGAAGGGATAGACCTTCCTTGACAATCCAAGACTGCAAAAAATCAAATCGGGTCACCTGCCGAGGAGCTACGGCGAGTTGAAGCGAAGCCTACCTTCCGGTTCCTTTATTCCCGCATAAATGACCCAAATTTAGGAATCCTGCCCGCCATATCCTTATTTTCCAGCCGATTTCTTCAAATTTGGTATCAATGGCAAGCCAATTGGACAGGCTGCCATTTTCATATAAGAAAATGGCCAACATATCAAAGTTCAAGATGGCAGAAACTATTGAAAATGAGCCATATTCGTCCTTGTTGGAATAGAAAAACGGAAAGTAGGCTTCGCTTCAACTGGCCGTAGCTCCTCATCAGATAAACTGATTTGATTGGTTCTGTCTTGAATTGTCGAGGAAGGTCTATTCCTTCATAATGAATATTGGTTTTGACTTTTCGCTCATTTTCATTGAAAAGCAGTGAGGACAAAAGAAATTAAATTTTCAATTGCTTTCGCCATTTTGGATTTTGACAGGTCTGTCATTTTGTCACATGAAAAAGGTAGTTTGTCCAATTGAGGTATCCAATTTTCCGTTGTCTCTCTTTACTGTGACGTCATGCGTATAAGATACGGTTAATCGAGGTCATTGGGCGCTTCCCAATAAGGCGTATAAGGACACAATTCGACACAATTTGACACAGCTAGCGTTCCAATAGCAGTAATAGCACCACATGTCGACACAATCGAAACATTGGCGAGGCTGAGTTTAGAATTGAGCTGGCAAGTGCACTTTGACATTGTGTATGCGTCTTGTCGCAGTTATTGGAAAGCGTCCTATGTTTCTTGAGATATGACATTTCGTTTCTGACAATGGGAAATTTTTCGAATCTGACAAGCGCTCTGTCGTGTATTTATTTGATTTCAGCATGGATTTCATGATTTCACTTGTTCTTACCCTCGTTCTTGCCAATAAGTGTGTTATATGTAGTGGAAAACTGAGAAGATACTGAAGATACTTACAGAAATGGTTCAAGGGTGTTGTGTCGCTCTATGCGAGTGCGAGAATAAGACGAATACACCCGGCATCACCATGCACCGGTTCAGGAAAGACCCAAACTTGATGGAAGTGTGGCTGCACCAGCACCACCAGGGATCACGCTGCACCAGACACGTGCATCTTACTACGAAAAAACTCTTTTACTTCGTCCATTAAAAACTTCCTTATGGGCTCTAGTGACTTTCCCCACATGATAATGGGAACAGTATAGCTAACCGATTCAAAATTCCCGCAAAAGTCAGAAACGAAACGTCCAAACGTCATAAACGTCAAAACGTCAAAGGTGACCTCGAAAAACCATGTACTTTCTATCTCCTAAAATTGGAAAGGTCAATTGGCTAGCCATTGACACCAAATTTTAGAAAATCGGTTTAGAAATAAGCATAATGGCGGATTGGCGGGCAGGATACCTAAATTTGGGTCAATTATGCGGAAATAGAAAAAGCGGAAAGTAGGCTTCGCTTCAACTTGCAATAGCCCATCAGCAGATAACCCGATTTCATTGGTTGTGGTCTTGAATTGACAAGGAAGGTCTAATTCATCATAATACATTATTGGTTTTGACTTTCTGGTAACTTTTAATTGAAAAAAACTAGAACAAAAGAAAGCCTATTTTAAATAGTTTCTGCTATCTTGAATTTTAGTATGTTGGCCATTCTGAAATACAGAAATGATAGCTTATTCGATTGGCTATCCAATGCTGAAAAGTTCGATGAAATCGGGGGAGAAATAAAAATTTCAGAAGGAAAAATTCAGAGCACGGTTTTTTATGGCCCACCCAGTATAATGATGATTTGGGAAAGAACAGATTTCCTCTAACAAACCAAAACAACAACGACCCAAATCGGTTTATCCTGTACAAAGACAGTACAGGGTGTTTCAGGGATGATAGCAAAAAATTCAACTGTGGGCAGATCTCGTCAAAATATGACAAAAACCGGTATACCATTTTGTTCGGCCTAATGACGAAGATACAGCCTTCCAAAATTCACTTTCTTCGGATTTCAAAAATTTGTAACTCAGGAACGTTTCGACAAATTCAGCTTTTATTCAGCATAAGCTGGTTCGTCATAATTATCTATCAACCTGCCAAATTTGGAAAGAATCCAATTAGTGGCGTAGAAGTTATAAGGGGTCACTTCAAGTTAACTTTTCTTCGGATGCTTCTAAATTATTGACCCTCAAACTCCTACACCACTGGTTGGATTCTTCCCAAATTTGGCAGGTTGATAGATAATTATGACAAACCAGCTCTTGCTGAATTGAAGCTTAATTTGTCAGAACGTTCTTGAGTTACAAGTTTTTGAAATCCGAAAAAAGTGAACTTTGGAGGGCCGTATCTTCGTCATTAGGCCGAACTTTTGCGAAATGGTATACCTATAGGTTTCCGTCATATTTTGACAAGATCTACCCTCAGCCTCGCCCACTGTTGAATTTTTTGCTATCATCCCCGAAACACCCTGTATAGCGATTTGACAAAATTAGGTTAATTACGAAGTTAATTACCTGATTTATTTATTAGTCTCTTGCCTGCCATTTTTATCTATTTTCATTTGATTTCTTATTCATTTACTTTTTTTTGTTATGAAGAGCCCCTTGGACCCCCTTGTGTCACCAGTATTGTTTGAAGCCCTTCTTTTGGAGCTCTAATGAGCTCCCTCAAGTTCTTTTGCGGCTTTCAGAATTCCAGTAAACCAGCTTGTGCCTTTACTATCAGGATTTCAGTAAGCCTCCTGCTGCCTTCTTGTAAGCACCTCATGACTTAATATGATATTATCCGGAGCCCCAATTAGCCCACTTATGTTTTTATTAGCTTCAAGAGTAGGTACCAATAAGCCCCTTTCCACTTTCATTTGTCTATAAAGCTCGATCCATTGAGTCCCTTTGTGTCTTCAAGATCGTTTGAAGCCTTACTGAGCCCCCTTGCATTGTTCCGTGTCACTTGTATCTCTGTCGTTTCTGATGTTTTTCCGTGGCTTTCAGAGTTCCAATAAGCCCTTTTGTGCCTTCTCGAGTTGTGGGAAGCCCTAGTGTGAATCTCTTGTGCCTAAATGCGATATACAAAGCTCTGTCGGGCTCCCTTCATGTCCGCAAGTGTAGTTTGGAGTCCTGATTAGTCCCCTTGGGTTTTTCCATAGCTATCAGATATTCAGTAAACCCCCTTTCGCCTTCATTTATTACATAAAGCTCCCTTGGGCCTCCTTGTCTCTTTAAATCGCTTGAAGCCCTGCCGATCTCCCCTCACATCTTTTCGTGGCTTTCGGAGCATTAGTGAACACCTCAAGCCTTCGTGTGATATTCGGAGCCTTATCGGGCCATTTATGTCCTCAAAAGAATATGGAGCCCTAATTAGCCTCTTTATGTTTTTTCCTGGTTCTCAGAAATCCAGTAGACGCCTTCTGCCTTCTTGTATTATCCAGAGTTCTCTTTAGCCCCCTTCTTCCTTCAACGTCTTTTGAAGCCTCTAAGCCTCTTACATTTTTCCAAGAGGCTTTCGGAAAATTAGTTAGTAAGCACCTTGGGCCTTCATGAGACTTTGGGAACCGATACCTTGTATCCTCAAGTGTAGTATGGAGTCTCCTAATGAGCCCTCCTTTGCCTCCGTATGTTATATGAAGCTTCACTTCATATAAGTCCCCCTTGTGTCTTCAATATTATTTGAAGCCCTGCTGAGCAGTCCTGAATTTTTGCGTAGTTTTTGACCTAGCGCAGCGGCGAAATGCACATGACGTCAAACTGTCTCACGTCAAACCGGCCGCTTTAAACAATCTAGACGTCGAACCAGCTCCGTCAAACCGTCATGTATCCGGTTGACCCCATAGCAGGGCTTCAATAGAAACAAGGGGGCCAAATGGGCTCTAGATAAATACAAGAAGGCAAAAGGTAGCTAACCTGAAAGCCAGAGAAAAAACAGAAGGGGGGCTAATTAGAGCTTCATATTCTTTGGAGGACACAAGGGGCCCGATAGAGCTCCGAATATCACATGAAGGCTTGAGGTTTTACAAATGCTCCGAAAGCCACGAAAAGATAAAAAAAAAACATAGGGGGATTAATTAGGACTCTGAACTGCACTTGATGATATGGAGGGAGCCCGATAGGGCTCCGTATATCGTATTAAGCCACAAGGGATTTATACTAGGGCTTCCAACAGCGCAAGAAGGCACCAGGGGGCTCACTGGAATCCTGAAAGGCACGAAAAAACTCAAGGGGGCTCATTAAGGCTCCAAACGACACATGAAGGCACAAGAGGGCTCAATAGAGATCCGAATGACACAGAAAAATACAAGAGGGCTCAATGGATAGAGCTTCATATTACAAATGAAGGTAAAAGGGAGCTTATTGTACTAATTCTTGAAGCCAATAAAAACTAAGTGGGCTAAGTGGACACAAGGGGGCCCGATAGGTCTCCGAATATCATATGAATTCATGAGGAGCTTCCAGAAATGAAATAAGGCACCTGATGGTTTTTACTGGAATTCTGAAAGCCACGAAAAACCACAAGAGCCAGGGCTCATTAGGACTCCAAACGAAGGGCTTCAAACAATCCTGTTGATACAAGGGGGTCCAATGGGCTTCATATAACAAAAGAAAACAGAAGAAGGGCTCACTAGTATTCTGGAGTCAATAAAAAGCGAGATGAAAAAATAAGTGGGCTGATCATAGGCTTCCTAACTATAGGACATGAGGGCACAAGGAGACCCGAAAGGTCTCCGAATAACATGACGGCACAAAGGTGATTATTAGGCCCTCAAAGTGAAGGAAAATGCAAGAGGACTCAACGGGGCTTCAAATCACATTGAAAAAGCAATAGGGGGGGGGTGGGTACGTCCAATTGAGCCTAGATAGCACATGATGGCAAATGAGGGCTTATTGGAATTCTGGAAGCCATGAAGCACATAAGGGGGCTCATGAGGGCTCCAAATTATACTTGAAGACACAATGGGACCCCCGATTTGAGGCTGAATATCACATAAAGGAAAAAAGTTGATGTAAAAGCAGAAAAAAACAAATTGAGTGGAGTCCTGCACCAAACGCGGGTATTCCTAGTCAAAGTCAGAGTGAGCGAAGTGACGTCCAGGAAAAAGACGTTTTTGTGTAGAGGCATGCGGACAGCGTTCGATGGATATAATTTTCCACACGTAACGTTACGAATTTCCCGTGTTTCTTCTTCAAGATTGAGAAAGAATTATTCAAATATATTGAAAAATTCAAAAGTTATCTACATCTCAATAGGGATGTTCTTATCCACTGTCGCACCCAAGGGCGCATGTCCATTGTCAAAAATCCTTGGACAAATGACAAGAGTGGAATTTAGTTTGCGCATATCTCAGTAGATGACGCTTGTGTCGACAAAAAACGTACCGCCAGTCACTGAAATAAACACCGAACGCACAATGCTTGTTTGCTCCCGCACAAGCCTTCGATTTCTTGCATTTTAACATGCTCAAACTTTCCTTGCCACTTTATTGCTAAACCACTAACCCAACTTTCTTTTAAAAAATGTGTTTGACGTTTTTGTCCGAAGATTCCGCCGTCAACTGTCAAGTTGCGGCTTCCTTTTGTAAAAAAAACCGGCGCATGTTTCCCTTACATGAAGAGGACCGGGAACTACCCAGTACCTGCTACTCTGCTCTCTGAAAATCCTATAATAACAATTCTGAAGGAACATGTGACATAAAGAATAGGCAAGCTCTGATCAATTTATTATGGAAATTCGAAGCAAGAATAGGACAATGTTTCTGAAAACACGAAGCTTTTTCCGAATAATACCTATCATTGTGAAAATCGTCAGTAGTAGTTGAAGCTTCATTCAAGTTCATCATTTGAGTCCGGTTCCGATAAGCTACCGGCTCCCGGGTGCCTGGGCTATTAAAAGCGTATCTGAGATCGTTATAGTTCAAGTCACTTAGTATCTACCCTTGCTATACCCTGTAAGTAAAGCTATACTACTGACAGTTTTTACAGCTTCTGAAGACCCTGAATCGCTTTCGACTATAGCCTCTGTGAGCTCCAAGAACCTAGCTTCCTCTGTGTCCCTCTGAAGTTGCAAGTATTCTCCCTGGTTTATTAGATAACAAGTCAGGGCTTTGTGGAGGAAAAATGTGGGATAGCTGAAGCTTCTGGTGACGGGGCTGCGTCTGCAAATTAGGAAAACTGCGAGCGACGCTGACAACCACGGAGAACATCTTGGGGTTGTAGAGAAGACGATCGAGATTTCAGAATTTTCCGAGGATATCGGAAAGGCTCTTGAAGAGGCTCTAGCTAGTGCCTGTTGGCACAGATCGGATGCCCGTTCTTCTGGTCACGGACTGCTTCTTTTCGCTCGCTTCTCTCTGGAAGGGTTCTTCCCAGTTCCACCCACCGTACTTCTACGTACCCTGATTCCTTGAGAATTTCCAAGTTGTGGCGGTTTTACAAGTGACGACAAGGGTAATTTCACTGCAACTACCGGCTTGTTGCTATCGTAAGTACCGTCAGTTCTTTCAAGCTCGAGATCGTGTCCACTCTGTACAAACACCAGATCGCTCTTATAGAAAAAATCACATTAAACAGAGTTTAATTCCAATAACTCGACCAAATTCACACTCAAAACAATCGTTTTATTTCTTACTATTCCAATCTTGAAGTCACAACTTTTGGTTAGGTAGATCTTTTTTCATACTTTGCCTCGGCACAAATAGCACTAGTAGTCCAAGAACTGACACCACACACAGGCAAATGTGCATCTGATTGCTGCTCATTTTGTACTGGAAGAAATTTGTTTGAATAAACTGACCAACAGGGAAGATGATGATGTGACAGAGATGTGCGTGATCATTCCTCGATGGGACAAAGCGTTGAAGCCTCTGGTTCCTTCCTGTTATCTACGAATCATGACAGACTTACCGGCCAAATATCTTGCGAAGCCATCAGGCTCAAGTGGACCAGTTGAAATGAAGTGAAGCAGACTCCGAGCATTGTCGCCCTCATGAACGTCGGATACGTTTCCACTACGCACCAAAACAACATAACGGAACCGGACAGACTGAACACCATTGCGGCAAAATTGTAGACGAGTGCGACTATTGCTGCAAAATTACGCAGTGGATAACTTGTGCTTTTTTTTACTGAAATTGCCAAGAGCTGAATGCAAATGCTCAATAAGCGATATCCTGGAAGACAAGGTTTGTTCGGTTGGGATGATACTGTCCCTGCTTCGAGAAAACCTCTGGGAGTTCTCCCAGTTTGGATGGAGAATTATGAATGAGAATTAAAAAAAGGTACTCACTTGATCTAGAGATGAATATCATGATCAGAGACGCGATTGCATACAACATGTACACAAACAACTGGCCGTATCTCAAACCAAAACAAAAGTAGATGGGTATGGTGAACGGCATTCTGTAACAACAATCGAGGTTTTTTGTAGCAGAGGACAAAACACAAGGTCTTGATGTTTTTGCTCACGATAAAAGCCAAGCACTGATCCTCACGTATTTGTAGTCGCTCCATTTTTCGTATTCGATATAGTAACCTTTGAATTCTGCAAGTATGATCATCATAGATTTATCAAACAGAGGATTTTTTTTGGGTTTTTCAGAACAAAAACAACGTACTAGGAACAGAATAGAGGACTCCATTCATGATAGACAGTAAGCAAATAACGATGAAGAGATAACATTGCATTCTGCGTCTCTTCAAGTATCCAACCATTCCCTTCAAGATCTCCCACGACGTGCCGGGTCGTTGTACGTTGGGGACACTGATCAATTGGCAGTCGACGACGTCGGTCAGTTCTTTGAGAATTTCAAAAGCCTTTTCCTTTTTCCCTTTGTTCCATAACCATCGCGGCGATTCTGGGATGTACCTGCGACGGAATGTGAAAGTCTTGAGGCAAAATCAGAGAGCCCAAACTCAGTTCGGGTATGCACCGATCTATCTTTCTCTATCCCCAGTACTCGAGGTATCCAGGTTAGTGTGGCTCCAAGACTTTATGCAAGAGATCTCTTTCATTCACAAACTTCACAGGGCTGTTAGAATAACATTCTCAGAATGACTAGAAGCTGCTACTCTATATCTGAGTTATGTGACATTTTCATGCTGAAATTCCACTCCAGCCCCGTAAAATCCAAGCTCACTTACCAAAAAGAAAACGCCAGCACATTCAAATTGAGGATGTTGAAGTACTGACACGCGTTCCACCTCAGTAGGCGGTGTTTAAGATCGCATGCCAATAAGGTGAGTGCTATGAACATAGTATACGGCAGGTACATCACGCAGACTCGATGTTTCTTGTGCAATATTTCCATCACTGCAAGATAATTATTGATGTATTTCATTGTCAAGTGTTCAAACTGAGGCGCGTTTGAGATGCAAAAACACCAAATCACTTACGGTTGACGAACAACAAACACAACCAAGCACCTCCAGGTATGTTCAAACAAAATAATATCGCCTGATAAGTGAAGGCCGTAGAAGGTATCAGCAAGAAGAGAACGGCAAGAGTCCAAGGGCATAGCATCCACAAACATATGAACCTCCTGCCGTATCTGAAAAAAAAAGCTCCAATGTGTTGCTTTAGGTACGCGAACGACGAAGGATATCTTACAGATCACCGAGAATTCCTCCAACCACGGCACCGACACCCTGCCCTAAGTTGGACACAAACATATTTTTCAGGGTGAATGATAATACCGGGCATATTTCATAATGATGTTCATGATCATTCTTTCAAGAGAAGTAAAAAGCAAGTTGAAATTTCATCACTTTGAGCTCTCAAGATCAAGAGAATCGCCCATTTAAAAGGCGATTTCTACTGAACATACCATTGATTCCGCGATGCCATCAAGATCCTCTATATCCTCCACAATTTTCTTTGGATGCGCAGTGCCACACAGGCTCAGCGGACTGAAACTTTCCGTCATCACTCAAAGCAAGCGCGAGTCTACAAAAGTTACTCACAGTATTTTCGAACGGATGTTGATGAGAAGAGCGTCGTTGTATTCGGGGAAACTGTACGCCAGAATCTGGAAACAAGAGACAAATATCAACGTTTTCTGCCGCTGGACCGCACTCACCATAAATTCACTCTCAAGAAGAAACACGCCGAGGGCAGAAAAAATAAAAACAGGTTTTGCGAACTCAATGCATGGAATCGTAATGATGCTCTTACCGCGTAATGTATACAGACGCAAGAGATACATCCGAGCAAGAAAATTATAGCGAAAAACGAACAAGCTTGGCTCGCTCTGTTGTACTCGGACATGTATTCTCCTTCGGCTGGAAGGAATGAACGTTTTTGGGCTATCGATACTTTGGCTGTGTATTGGTGGTGGGTACCTACATGTGCTTGCACCTGGACCGTCGAAGTGCAGAGACTTGTTGGAGGTTACGCTTGGGGTCTGCTTACGCAAGCTAGAATGCAACATGTTTGACGGATGCGACGATCTTCTTTGTGACGTGACAATCTGAAGCTAAACTGACGTAACTTGTCAGTTTGTCGTTCATGAAACAGGCAACAACTGTCTTTAGTCACTTCAAAAGCTTCGTATGGTCACTCTGATTGTTGTCAATTGCTGGTTGCTTGACCACCGGAGGGGCCAGACAAGGCAAAAAAAGAGTCGGGCTCTAACCGGAAGTTCTTCAAGGACCATATTCCTCGAAGTGATCCATTTCGTGAATTCGAGAGCAGCTGAAGTACGCCTCATGTTGATGACCTCACAAGTGCAAGTTTGAGAGCTTTTGGGACTTCAGTAACTGAACCGTTTTGAGAGAGACTCATATGCTGGTTTCCATTCTTGGTTGTATGTAGAGTCATCCAAAGTAAAAAAGTTCATTTATTGCCATGTGGTTTCTGGGAAATTGCCACGGCAGCGATCACACATGCTGCTAAAGGTCCTTTGGGGCACTTAACCGGTTTGGTTCTTACTATAAATGCTAGTATCGGAAGCTCTGTGTAGGAGCTACTCTGTGGTAGGAGCCAATCAGAAGACAGGGAGCAAAGCTCTCAGTACGAAGAGTTGCTCGAGGCAAACGCAAGGGTAGGAATGTGTCGGAAGGCTTGTTGAAGTTGAAGTTGAAGCAGAGACCCAAGAATGATATCAGTGTCGGTATAGGGGCCAAGAGAGGACAAGTAGCAAGTGCCGGAATATCCAGTATATCTACGAGTATGGTGGCCGCTTGTGGACCAGAAGTGAATTGTGGGAGTTTTGGGAGTTATGGAAGGCAGAAGGTGAATGAGATTTTCCTCCTGTAACACCTCAACTACCGAGTTGTTGATCCGCTCGAATCGAAATCAGCGGGGAAATCAGGTACGAAAGCATAATTTCAGCCTGGAATTACCTGATTTAGACTCTGGATAATAATAATTACCGGAAGCCCTTGGGTGGCACATCAACTTTGGGCTTCTCTGCTGGTGCATTCTTGAGATTTAGCAACAATTAGCTTCCTATATCTTTCGATATTATTCCAACACCTTGGCAACTTGACCTGCCACTTGTTCTGTCGGTCCACAGCGTGATTTCTGGTCCACAATGAATGCAGGATGCTCGCTCAGCTCAGTTTAGTACGACTTATGGTGCTATTCTGTAAAAAATTACATTCCATAAACGCTCTGTTATGTAAAAATTCGTGTCGTCCATTGGCTGTTGCCACGTAGCCCAGGCGCCGCCAGGGAAAACGATAAGGAAATAATTGTTACCTGGCTGGAAACTAGCTTGAAACGATCTGTGTAGCTTAGGTTTTGACCAGGTTTCGACATACTAAACAGGTCAGCAATTGAAGTGGGCCACCCAAAAATTGTGTTCCTTTTCAAATATAAATATCAGCGGAAAGAAGCATAGTGGGGACGGTACGCGACAAAAATCCCTTGGATACTGCACTTTTGAGTAGAGTTATGAAACTTGGCACAAAGTTTCTAGGGACCATAAAAAGAAATTTCGCCCGATGTTCCAAAAAAATTTTTCGATGGAATCCGTTATATAGGCCTTTTTTTTCAAAATGGCGTCCAAATTTTGAAAATTGGCGATTGGTCGTACAGTGGCGCGCAAAGTTTCAATTCCTAACATTTTGACCATAACTAGTTGATTTAGGCCACCCCTGACTTGATCCGTCTGATATTTTGGCCATTTGGACCTTTTTCCCAAAATGACAGCCAAACTTTGAAAGTTGGAATTTGGTCGTATAGTGGCCTGCAAGGTATTAATTCTCAACATTTCGACCATGACAAGTTGATTAAAGCCTACCCCGACTCTATCCAACCTAAATTTTGGCCTTAATACTCAATTATAGTGCTGATATTGATTTTTTTTTAATCTTGAGAAGGGTTGTAGAAAACCACTTCTTGGACTTTCTGTGTGTCCAACATGTGAGTAATCCGGAGAGCAGAATCACTACATTTTTTCTAAGAAATGGAAGGCTCCCCCCCCCCCATTGGCAAAACCTATTTCACGCATGTATAAAACTGTGACAACCATAAAAAACGTCGAAAGTACATAACTACATACCAACTACAAGTTGTTTCGGAAAATTTTCATCAGTGCAGAAGAACTTTGGCATGTTGATTAGGAATAAATTCTTGCAAGGTTTGATTTTCTGCATGAGAGAGCGTGCCACTGATGTAGAGCATCTGAGTCGACTGTGCGCTGATATCGGGTGCAATTTATTTGGAAATTTGCACGTTTGCACGAAGTATCAATTTGTAACATTTTGACTATGACGAGTTGATTCAAACCACCTCTGACTCGATTCGGCTGATATTTGGGCCATTGAGACCTTCTTTCCGAAATGGCAGCCAAACCTCGAAAATTGGCAGGTGGTCGTATAGGGACACACAAGGTATCCAGTCCTGGACATTTCAACCATTGCGAGTCGATTAATACCCTTCCCGACTTGACTTGACTCAAATTTTGGCCTCAGTCCCCATTTACAGTTCTATCAGTGAAGATCTCGTGTGGCATCAAAACCGCATGAAATTTCGAAGTGCAAGTTGTTTAAATATGTACGGAAAGGGATCGAGATAATCGGTTTTTGCAGATTTATACGTCGATAAGAGTTGTACTTGAAGAGATTTGAGTACAAGAAAATCACAATGTACCTCTTATTAAATCATATAGTACCTACTGTTTATAAAAACTTCTGCAAGTTTCTAGTGTGTCCAAGGCACAAAGATCTCTCCTATGGGTCTTAGTTTGTCCCATGTGACACATTTTTGGCAAGGAATGTAGGTACAGTGTTGAATTTTTTGCACTTATAGCCGTAAAGTTCCTCATTGGGTATCAAAATCTGTTTCTGAATCGCAATATTCGCAACCGGATTTTTCAGTATCTATGATAGGAAGAATAATATATACCTTCGAGAAAAGCAATAAGTACAACTTAAGCGCCTTATGTACATAGTTCCTTCCCAACCTTTGTATATGTAAGTGACAAAACGAGTATTATGCAATATGTAGAAATTGGATCATCTACAGGAATTAGAATTGAAATGAGATCCAGGATAGGTGAAAGTTTTGTTCTTCACCGATGTAATAGACAAAAAAAAACAGTAAAGAAGAATGTAGGTGAGCGTCTCGCACAATCGCACAAACGCAAACGTGCAAATTTTTGATTAAGTTCCATACCATATCAGCGCACAGTCGGACTCGGATGCTCCACATCAGTGGGACACTCTCTCATGTAGAGAATAAACCTTACAAAAATGTATTCCTAATCAACATGCAACATTTCTTCTACACTAATAAAAAGTGACCTTAGTCTAAGGTCTGAGAGGCAGAGAGAAGTCTAACCTCCAAACACCACTGAGGAACAGCAAATACACGCAATAGAGCACAGATTCCTCATTCACTGTTACTTCTGGTAATGTAATATGTAACCTCTGACTTATCTTTTAGCACAAATACAAATTCTGAAACAATTTGCAGTTGATATGTATGTACTTTCGACATTTTTTTCCACAACTCTTCTCAAAATTGAAAAAAAACTCTCAGTATAAGCATTAAAATTTAGTATTGAGGCCAAAATTTAGGTTAGATGGAGTCGGGATAGGCTTTAATCGACTTGTCATGGTCGAAATGTCAAGAATTGATACCTTGCAGGCCACTGTACGACCAAATGCCAACTTTCAAAGTTTGGCTGCCATTTTGGAAAAAAGGCCCAAATGGCCAAAATAAAAGTCGAATCAAATCAGGGTTGGCTTAAATCAACTCGTCATGGTCAAAATGTTAGGCATTGATACTTTGCGCGTCACTGTACGACCAATCGCCAATTTTCAAAATTTGGTCGCCATTTTGGAAAAGGGGGCCTATATAACGGATTCCGTCAGAAAAATTTTTGGGAACATCGAACGAAATTTCTTCCTATGGTCCCTAGAAACTATGTGCCAAGTTTCATAACTCTACTCAAAAGTGCAGTATCCAAAAGCGTACCGACCCCACTAGCAACCGATTTTAAGACGGTTTACGATGTCTGATAGAGTGATCCTCTGTTTACGATGTGTGGTGTCAGCTTTTTCTATTGTCGGCAATGTACATGATATACAGGGTGAGAACGGAAGATGTACCGAAATGGTCAATTTTGTATCATGTGTAACTATTGTAAAAATTATATCAGACTTTTTGTGACTTCATACTTGGAAAGCTTGAATCAATGTCTCGGAACGGTTTTTCAAATTCCCGTCTATCTCTTCCAATTACAGGGTGATTCTAAAAAAAAAATTTTTGGTCTTGCACTGATAATGGGTTTCCTTGTTATCCGATTTCCAAAATATGAACAGCGAATTTAAGCTTATTCTTCGGGAAATGGAGTCTGAAAGTCAGAATCGACTCAAAACAAACATTCGAAACAATGGACTTCAACAAAGGTAACCCAAATATGAAGTACGCTCGGGATCTGTTTTGAATGAAAATTTTTGACAAAAACAACCGCTTTTCAAATGAACCGTTCACTCGAACATTTGACGTACTTTACGCTTGTATCCTCTCCGTAATCATGCGGTTGTAAATTCGGTTCCATCACCGACCATTCTTAACTGATACAAGCGAAAACTACGTCGAAATGTTCGGAGTGAACCGTTCGTTTGAAAAGCGGTTGATTTTGTCATACATTTTTCATCCAAACCAGATCCCGAGTGTACCTACTTCATTATTTGGGTTACCTTTGGTAGAGTCCATTGTTTCGAATGTTTTTTTGAGTCGATTATGATTTCCAGGCTCCATCTCTCAAAGCATAAGCTTCAATTCGCCGTCCATATTTTGAAAATTGGACAACAAGGAATCCCATTATCAGTGCAAAACCAATTTTTTTTTAGATCACTCTGTAATTGAAAACGATAGACGGGAATTTGAAAAACCGTTTCGAGACAATGAGTCGAGCTTTCTAAATTTGAAGTCACAAAAAGTCTGGTATCATTTTTACAATAGTTACACATGATTTAAACTTGACCATTTCCGTACAGCTTCCGTTTTCACCCTGTATATAAAATATATTGCCAACAGTAGAAAAAGCTAACATCAAACATCGTAGAGAAAGGATCACTCTATTAGACGCCGTAAACCGTTTTGGAATCGGTTGCGTCTTTCCGCTGATATTTATATTTGAAAGGGAATGAAAATTTTGGGTGGCCCACTTCAATTGCTGATCTGTTTAGTTTCCCCCCTTTCGGAAATGTCGGCGTCATGTCGCCATCATCAGCAAGAAGTGCACCAGCGTGGTTTTTGCCGAATATCTTAATTTCGGGTCATCTGACAGCAAAAGATGCAAAAAGTCATTTTGAAGCCTATGAAATTCCCTACAGTTTGGTTTTTAAATCAATTTTCTGCGACCTATGGTCTTTGAGATAGAGCTTCTGGAAGCGAGAGTCATTGTCGTGAAAGTTCCATGGCCACTTGACTCGAAAAACTAAAATGTCGATGTGACAAAAAAAAATTCAAAATGAGATTACTCGAGAATTCTTCATGCTATAGTTGCGGTGATGGTCTCAAACTCTTCCTCTTGAACCGTAGATTACGAATATTGAAAAGTCAAAAACGTCACATTGTACATATACAGGGTGTACTACGGGAATCAAATCAGAACAGAGAAATTTGACATATTTCTTCGATTTAGCCTATGCGAAACTCTAAGCACTTATCACGAGTCCAATATCAATATGCATTGCTCTGTAAGCTTCACTTGATACACTTAAGAGTCAGCTCACAGCCTTCCTGTAAAATGTTTTGAAGGCCCTCTGAAATCATCAAAATTTACAGCAGCAAGAAATGTATGTAACAGTATATTATATACCAAGGAACCAAAGTGAATTTTTGATCCCTTGGGTGAAGTTTGTTGCTCGAGGGCCCTTTGGGTCCAAATCCCCAAATTAAAAATTCACTTTGGTCCCTTGGTATGTAACATACTGTTATATACGTTCCTTGATACTGTAAATTTTCATTATTTTGATGATTTCAGAGGGCCTTCAAAACATTTTATAGTAAAGCTGTGAGCTGACCACCTCTTAAGTGTATCAAGTGAAGCTTATAGAGCAAATCCATATTGATATTGGACTCGTGTTAGGTGCTTAGAGTGTCGCATCGAATTTGAGGGTAAAAAAAATCATGTTTTTTCTCTGATGAAACCGGTTCAAACACGTCTCTATCAAAATTTCTTACTTATTTTTGGAATCAGAGAGTGCGATTTAGTTAGAAATGATACCAAACATGTCAAAAAAGGTGTAAGTCACGGTTTACCACAAGACTTTGTCAAAAAATGCACCTCGGCCACTTCGCAATCGTCTGGTACGCCACTGGTGCATTACACTTTCTAGAAACTTATCTCACCGGGTTCCTTGACCTTGAAAATATAGGGTCCAATGAAAAAAGTATGAAAAAGCAATGATTTGAAAGATGGTACCTACTTGTACCTTCGACCTCCAACAAAAAAAATGCCAAGCCTCGGACAGATGGGGACTTTTAGTATGTTGTTCCCCGAAAAATTCTGAAGGGATCCTCAAATTTTCAGATTTTCCTTAATTTATTCCAGGTTAAAACCTGTTTTGCCTGGGCTACTGTATATGTTTATGATTTATGTGTTCAACTTACTTCAAACTAATGATCCTCGGGAAGATATTGAACCTGGAAGCTTTGGGCCCAAATTGGAGGATACTTAAACTAGGGCCCCAAAAAACATGTTCTTTCTTGCACAATTGGTTTGAACGTGTTTATACCAAAAATTTGATAGTGGATTTTGATTTTAAAGATAAAATTTAGCAAGGAATGATACCAAACACTTCAGCATGAATCCTATTTTAGCAGAAAACGAAAATCGTGCAGAAAAACCTAGGCAATCCCCCCTGCAGCCCCTAGGGTACGATTGAGGAAAGCTTCAGCTCCTTAGAAATTCAGGAATAAATCATAAAATACAAAATCAAGTTGATTCGGCTTCTCTTAGTCCGGTGGTTAACGGGCCATATTCTATACAAACCTTGCACTTTTAAGTACAGCATTGAGATTTGACACAGTTGAAGTCAAGGAGTTGAAGTACATACTATGATGTACCCCCTTCCCCTAATTTTAGACGTAAAACAATAGACCCTTACAATGTGGTAATTTTTTGCTGTGGATTTCGTAACCCTTTCACCTCTCATCAGTTGAATAAATTCTCAGCTCCGCAAACGAACAAGGATTTCCAAAATCACACCTGTTTTATGAGTAATCAATCAATAATCGCCAATCTGATTCATTTGAACGCGATTACTTCATTCGAATTAATTGTAAATTTCAAACTCTCAACGTGTGCTGAGTTCAGCTAACGATAAGGAATTAGTTACTTCAATTTACATCCAGTTTCTGGAAGATAAAACACATCCTAATAGTTATTACTTGCTAATACTCGCACATAATTAATTCCACTCTTCCCAATTATTCTCCCGTTTCCGTATTTCAACTAATTTAAAAATTGTTAAAATTCTATCAGAATCACAGTTTAAAACAGTTTGAATTAGAAAAACAAAGAAAACATTGGCATTTAAAACTATTTATATTGTGACGGTATCCTTTGTGGGATGGCAATCTATTACATTATAGAAAGGTGGTCATTCATTTATATATTTGAATAAATTGTCTTTATATACAGGGTGTCCGTTTTTCGAGGCTAAGCAAGGGTATCTCGCTTATCTTGAGAGATATAAAGTCGGTTAAATTAGGAAAAAGTTGCGCATTTTCATGACGATCAATGATCCAAAAAGATATTTGACTTGTCAGTTTTAGTTTTCGAGATATCGTGAGAAAACAGGAATTTGAATTTTTGTTTTTATTTTTTATTAAAAAAAACGGTTGAAGGTGGCCTATCCCAATCTAGGCATTGTCAGGGCACTTTTTCAAGGGGAATTCAAAGCTGCCAAAATCTTTATTCTTGCTTTCAAAACAACCGAGATACGACATTCAACTTTTTGCTCTAATGGACGCCATATTGGATTTTGATAATTTTTAATACGGTATTCTTTTCTGGTAACAACGATGTGGCACATGTCACTGTTGAATAAATGTTTAACATTTACGTTTTTTTTATTGTCGGTGCTGATTTTGTTTCCAAAGCACTCTTTGAAAAATAAAAAAATAATTTTTTGCTCAAAAGCATGAATTCAATAGTGGCATGTGACACATCGTTGTAACCAGAAAAAAAAATTGTATTCAATAATGTCAAAATTCAATATGGCGCCCATGAGAGAGAAAAAAGTTGAATGTCATATCTCGGTTGTTTTGAAAGCTAGAATGAAGATTTTGGCAACAATGAATTCCACTTGGAAAAGTGCCTGCACAATGTCTTAATTAGAAAAGGCTACCTTCAACCGTTTTTCGAATGAAAAATCGAAACAAAAATTACAAATTTGTTTTTTCTCGATATCTTGGAAACTAAAACTGACAAGTCGAATATCTTCTTGGATCATTGATCGTCATGAAAATTCGCAACTTTTTTCTAATTTAACCGACTCTGTATCTCTAAAGATAAGCGAGATACCCATGCTTAGCCTAAAAAAACGGACACCCTGTATGAGTTAAATTTCATAACACACTTTGAATCTTTTGCATAAATTATTGATACCTCGTTGATTGTAATTATTTATTGAGTCATTATTGTTTAACCCGATTTTGTCGTCTAGCCCAAATTTATTTGTGCTCAGAGAGATATCTAGCTTACTCCATTTCTTTCGCTCAGAGAGAGATTATCAACCCATTGAGTGTGGTCCTTATATTCCGAAATTATATCCACTGTTTTACTTCTGATCAAATAATTTACTTAAAAGTTGGTTGTCTTAATTTGATCAATTTACGTCCAGCTGGTGCTGTGTTCCAACTCACAGACTTGTCACTCAGCTGGAGGTTAATTTGGTGTACATTTACTAAGTCAGGTGTGCAATTAGATGTGAGCCATTAATCAACCTGGAAAATTATATTACATTTCGATGTTTTGTGGATGGATAGATATATAATATATATTTTTGAACGACAGTGTATTCTGGGCATGTATCAAGCGGCTCGCATATTATTAAACTCAACTTGAATGCACGTGAAATACTTTGACGCTTAGGAAGGGTTAAATATATTTTATTAAACGGGGAAGTGTTCGCACTATACCTTTACAAGTTCAAATTGGGACGAAACACATTCAAATTGGGAATAAACACGTTCAAATTGGCACTAGAAAGTTTTGCAACGATTAAACACGTTCAAATTAAAAATAATCAATTTCAAATTGGGAATCAATATTGTGGAATCATTTAAACACCTTCAAATTGAGATCAAACAAAATCAGGTTGAGAATAATCACTTTCAAAATGAGAATAATCAATTTCAAATTAAGAATAAATCCAGTTCATCAGGTCAAACAATAATTCAACAAAAAAGTTCTTTGTACCCTTGTCCTCTTGGTACATTTGTGTTCTTCGTACCCTTTTTAGAACGCCCTTGTCTTTGTGATATAAATAAATTGGAGTTTGTTCCATCCATGTATATAATTGGGATGTTATCGCCTTGATAGTTCAAAAGCTGCTGAACATATTCGCGTCTTTTTATCTTGTTTTCTTCGCTGTTAGTTCTCTCCGGTTCTCGTCGAATATCTTTTAAAGTGAACATGAGGCCATCTGAATGTTTTCTCAAACATTCGGTCGAGACCACCAAATGCTGGTCTTCTTCAAATTTTCTTTTTAATTCTTCCAAGGTGAGTCTCGGATTGTCTTCAATATACCGAGTCATCAAAGCGTGGTGCTCTTCGCCGATCTTTGTTCTTCGTTTTCCTCCACGTTGCAGTTGAATAGCGTCTTGAGTTTTCACCCATCGGTATGCCGTACTTTTTGTCACCCCCAGTGTATTGGCCAGTCCCCTCCAATCCCCATTATCGTTGAAGACGACACAAATTTGCTTCTTAATGTTGTCGGCTTCGGCTTTCTTCATATAAGGCATCGCACAGGGGTTTATCGCAAGGAGTGAGTTGTTTATTGTCGTTTTTTTCTGACAACAATATTGAAAAATTATGGAGTTAGCCTTCTCTACAAGAATGCCCACCTATTTTCCCAATTTGAAGCTGTTTATTCTCAATTTGAAATTGATTATGCCAAATTTGAATGCGTTTAAGCGCTGCAAAACTTTTTGGTTCCAATTTGAATATGTTAGTTGCACATTTGAAAGTGATTATTCTCAATTTGAAATTGATTATTCCCAATTGGACTGTGTTTAATCATTGTAGCATTTTTTAGTGCCAATTTGAATGTGTTTATTCCTTATTTGATAGTGATTCGTCTCAATTTGAAGTTGTAAAGGTATAGTTTCAGTTCAGGTATGATTTGCATAATATACTGCTAGCCGCTGCGTTTTCAGCCTGATAGAGTCCACAAATCACCTGCCGGATGCTCTATTTGTAGAAGGGTTGAGGTCACCACCACTAACCTGGTGATTTGAGAGTAACTGGGAGCAATGCATTTGAAAGCTCACAGCTATTTGCGGAATATAACCTCGGTTTGACACTACCTGTGGCTGTTCGAAATACACTGAACAGACTTGATGAAGTTTATAAACAAAACAAATACTTTCACCCCTTCGAACACTTATCATTTGATCACATGGAATGTAAACTCGCCTTGGTGCTTTCTGCTCTTGTCACGGATGCACTTCAATTGTTAATAACTAGCTGGCACTCTTGTTCGTTACTATTTGACGACCACCAATTTTCTCTCGTCAAACAAATCCGTTCTTGCCGCTCCCTAACGCCATTTTGACATTTCTCAACCCACGCTATTTCATTCCAATCGTCAGTTTTCTTCTCAAGATTTCAGGCTGGACACCACAATACCTATACCTCACTTCCAGGAAGTGGTGTCCAAGAGACAGTACTTGCAGACATCGTATACAGGGTGTTCAATAATGCAAAATTTCCAAGTTTTTAACCAAAAAAGTTGAAGTTATGAAAGTCACCATGGTGTGAATTGTTCAATGCTTGTTGATATAACAAATCGCATCTTAATATCTTCAGCCGTTTCTGAAAAAAGCCGTGGTCAGATCAGCTTAATGGAAATTGACATTTTTTAATAAATCAATGATTTTTCAAGATATTTCAGTGAAAGTCGGTAGTCCCATGGAGAGTGAAGTCAAGAATTGAATGCCGTGTGTCACCATCGTTCTCATGGACCATCTTCAGAAAATTTGACAGTCGACTGTTTTTCTTCTCATTGTCCGATGGTCAGCGGTACCAACCTTGTACTTTTGAGTACAGCATTGAGACTTGGCACAGTTAAAGTACTTACCCATACCTTACTCCCAAGAAATACTGCCTGGAGGCACTTCTTGCAGACGCCGTATACAGGGTGTTGAATAATGCAAGAACTCCAACTTTTTCACCGGAACTCGGTGCTGGGGATTCAATTTTCTATCGTTGGCCCTCCCATATGAAGTCTTTTTTTATGCTTGTGCTGCTTGAATGTTCATCACATTCAGAATCACATTGAACAGAGTTTCATCTCAAGAAACCGAACCAAACTCACACACAAAACAATCGTTTTATTTCTTACTATTTCAATCTTAGAGTTACAACTTGTGGTTAGGTAAATCTTTTTTCACACTTTGTCTCGGCACTAACAGCACAAGTAGTCCAAGAACTGACACCACACACAAACAAATGTGCATCTGATTGCTGCTCAATTTGTACTGGAAGAAATTTTTTTGGATTAAACTAACCAACAGGGAAGATGATGATGCGACAGAAATGTGCGTGATCATTGCTCGATGGGGCAAAACGATGAACCCCGTGGTTCTTTCCTGTTATCCAATCATGATCGACTTACCGCCCAAACACCTTGCGTAGCCATCAGAGTCATGTGGACCAGTTGGAACGAAATGTGGCAGACTCCGAGCATCGTCGACCTCATGAACGTAGGAAACGTTTCCATCACGCACCAATACAACATACCGGTACCGGACAGACTGAACACCGTTGCGGCAAAATTGTAGACGAGTGCGACAATTGCTGCAAAAATTACGCAGTAGCTGATTTGGTTCTCTTTCTCACTCAACTGCTCAGAAATAAATGCAAATGCTTCGTGGACGATTGCCTGGAAGCTGAGGTGTGAAGTCTTACTCTGAGAAAACCTTTTGGAGTTCTCTCAGTCTGGATGGGCAATTATAAGTTAGTTTTTGAAAAAGTAAAAAGTACCTACTTGTTCCAGAGATGAATATCATGATCAGAGACGCCATTGCATACAGCATGTACACAAACAGCTGACCGTATTTCAAACCAAAACAAAAGTAGATGGGTATGGTGAACGGCACTCTGTAACAACAATCGAGACTTTTTGTAGCAGAGGACAAAACACAAGGTCTTGATGTTTTTACTTACGATAAAAGCCAAGCACTGATCCTCACGTATTTGAAATCGCTCCATTTTTCGTATTCGATATAGATTCCTTTCCATTCTGCAAATGAACATCGTGGATTTATCAACCAGAAGACTTGTTTGTGGTTATTCAACACAAAAATAACGTACTAGGAATAGAATAGAGGAATCCATTCATGACAGACAGTAGGCAAATAACAATATAGATATGGCATTGCATCTTGCGTCTCTTCAAGTATCCAATCATTCCCTTCAGGATCTCCCACGATGTGCTGGGTAGCTGTTCGTTGGGGACACTGATCAATTCGCAGTCGACGACGTTGGTCAGATCTTTCAGAACTTCAAAAGCCTGGTCCTTTTTATCTCTGTTCAATAACCATCGCGGCGATTCTGGGATGTACCTGCGACGGAATTGTGAAAGTCTTGAGGGAAAAGCAAAGAGCCCAGAGTTTTGTTGTGCGCCGATCTATTCTCTTTTATCCCCAGTACTTATCCAGGACTATCCAGGGGACCTTATGCAAGAATCTATCCCGTTCACAAACTTCACAGGGCTCTTAGAGTAACTCTCCCAGAATAACCAGAAGCTGCTTCTCATTTTGAGCTGAGAAGTGCCGTAACATCCAAGTTCACTTACCAAAAGGAAAACGCCAGCACATTCAAGTTGAGAATGTTGAAGTACTGGCACGCGTCCCACCTCAGCAGGCGATGTTTAAAATCGGATGCCAACAAGGTGAGTGCTATGAAAATGGAATACGGCAGGTACATCACGCAGACTCGATGTTTCTTGTGCGAAATTTCCATCACTGCGAGATAATTATTGATGTATTTCATTGTTGAGTGTTCCATTTGAGGCGCGTTTGATCTGCAAAATTACTTACGGTTGACGAACAACAAACACAACATTGCACCTCCAGGTATGTTCATAAAAAAGAATATCGTCTGATAGGTGATGGCCGTAGAAGGTATTAGCGAGAGTAGAACAGCAAGAGTCCAGGGACATAACATCCACAAACATATGAGCCTTCTGCCGTATCTAAAAAAAAGGAAGCTGCAATGTCTTGCTTCGAGTACACGAACGACGGAGGATATCTCACAGATCACCAAGAATTCCTCCAACCACGGCACCTACGCAGTGCCCTAAGTCGGACAGAATCAGATTTTTCAGGGTGAATAATAATACTGGACAAATTTCTGTGGCTTTTTCATGATCATTCTTATAAAAGGAGTAAAAACCAAGTTGAAATTTTATCACTTTGGGCTTCCAAGTGTAACATAATCGCCGATTTAAAAGGCGATTTCTACTGAACATACCATTGATTCCGCGTTACCATCAAGATCCTCTACATCCTCCACAATTTTCTTTGGATGCGCGGCGCCACACAAGCTAAGCGGACTGAAATTTCTCGTCATCACTGGAATCAGCAAGTCTACAAAAACTACTCACAGCATTTCCGAATGGATGTTGATGAGAAGATCGTCGTTGAATTCGGGAAAGTGGTGCGCTTGAATCTGGAAACAAGAAAGAAATATTAACGTTTTCTGCCGCTGGACCGCACTCACCATTTCACTCTTGTGAAGAAACACGCCGAGGGCAGCAAGAAAAACAGGTTTCGCGAACTCAATGGGAGGAATCGTGCTGATGCTCTTACCGCGTATTGTATACTGACGCTGGAGACATATCCGAGCAAGAAAATTATGGCGAAAAACGAACAAGCTTGGCTCACTCTATTGTACTCCGTCATGTATTCCCCTTCGGCTGGAAGGAATTGACGTTTTTGGGCTAATTATACTTTGTGTATTGTTCGGAGGTACCTACATGTGCTGGCACCTTGACCCCCGAAGTGCAGCGACTTGGCGGAGGTCAGACTTGGGGATTGCGGACGAAAGCTGGAGTGAAACATGTATGACGAATGCGATGATCTTCTTTGTGACGTGACAATCTGAAGTTGACGTAACCTGTCAGTTTGTCGTTTACGAAAACAAGCAAAAACTGTCTCAAGTGGTCTCGTGTCACTCCAGAAGCTCCAAATGGTCACTCTGACTGTATTCGTTTGCTGGTTGCTTGACCATCAGAGGCGCCCGATAAGGCCAAAAAAGAACGCCTTGCAAAAACGGGTGCCAACGGAAGCTACAAACACACATCTATAAAGTAAAGCTATGACGAAGCAGGACAGCTTGACGCCGGCCATCTTGACGCGGGACAACTTGCCGCAGGACAACTTGACGCCAGGACAACTTGACGCGGGACAACTTGACGTCAGAACAATTTGACGCTAGAGTTATTTTGATTTCGGGACTCTATTAGGCCAGTTTGCGTTTTTTTTTCCCAACTGGCCCCTTTGTGTTTTCCTGTGGTTTTTCGGAACTAGCAAGCCCCTTATGCTTGCTTGTGTCTTTGTATTTGAGTCATAATGACCTCAGTTACAGAACTCGAAGTCACAGCCCCCATGTGTCTTTATGTGTCATTTCAAGCTCTGATGAGCCCCCTACTTATGTCTTCGCGTTGTTTTCGGAACTGTACTGGAGCCACTTTGTTTTCCCACAGTGTTTTCAAGAACCCCGATAACCCCCTCGATTACCTTCTTGTGTTTCCATGTGAAGCTCTTAATTCTATCGGGCCCCCTTGTTTCTTCGTGTGTGCTTTGGAACCCTGCCGGCGCCCATTCTTTCTTGCTGTAAGCAATAAGCTCCATTTTGTCTTCTTTATGCCTTGGAATCCTAGCAGCCCGCGTTGTGTCTTGCTATGTTCATCAGATACCCAGCAAACCCCAAATTGTCTGTATTTGTCTTTTGGAAACCCGAGAATCCCCCTCGTGTCTCCTCATGTTTCTAGTCCTATATGGCGCCCCCTCTGGCGCCTCCATTATGCCTTGCTTTGTCAATCGGAGCTCCAATAGGCCTTTTTGTATCTATGTGTCATTTTGACGATGAGCCCCCTCATGTTCTATGTGGTTTTCGGTAATACGAAGCCCCCTCATGCTTACTTATTTGCTCATGTTTTGGAGCTCTAGCGACCCATCATGTCTTGCTGTGTCAATCGGAGCCCCCCTTCTGTCTTTGTGTACCGTATTGTGACCCGATGACCTCCTTGAATTTTTTCTTGGCAGTTCCGGAACACCATCAAGCCCCTTTGTATCTTTCTTATTTTGGAGCCTTACCGGCCCCTATTGTGTTATTTTGTGTCTTTCCGAGCCTCCAATGAGTCCTTCAATGTTTTCTTGAGGTTTTCGGAAGTCTAGGCGAGCTCGCTCATGTCTTCTTGTGTTTTTGGAGTTCTAGAGGCCCTCATTGTGTTCTGCTGTGTAATTCGGAGCCCCAGAGAAAACCCTTGTCTTTATGTGTCGTTTCGACTCCCGATGGTCGACTCCCGAGTCCCTTATGGTCATTTTCTTCAAATGTTTCTTTACTCTTTACTCTTTACTCTATGTTCTCACAAAATCCCTGACGCAAATCGTCTGGCGTCAAGTTAGTCGAAGAAGGACAGTTTGACGCCGGCCATCCAGACGCCAATTTGATGTGTCGCCTCAAGCCTTGACGAGCCCCCTTATTGTGTCTTCATGTTGCTTTTGGAACTCAATCGAGCCACAATCTATCTCTAGCCCAGGCGCCAGGGAAAACAATAAGGAAATAATTGTTTCCTGGCTGGAAACTATCTTAAAATGATCTGTGTAGCTTAGGTTTTGACATACTAGTTTCCCCCCTTTCGGAAATGTCGGCGTCATGTCGCCATCATCAACAAGAAGTGCACCAGCGTGGTTTTTGCCTAATATCTTAATTTTGGGTCATCTGACAGCAAAAGATGTGAGAAGTCATTTTGAAGCCTATGAAATTCCCTACAGTTTGGTTTTTGATTCAATTTTCTGCGACCTATAGTCTTTGAGATAGAGCTTCTGGAAGCGAAAGTCATTGTCGTGAAAGTTCCATGGCCACTTGACTCGAAAAACTAAAATGTCGATGTGACAAAAAAAAATCAAAATGAGATTACTCGAGAATTCTTCATGCTATAGTTGCGGTGATGGTCTTAAACTCTTCCTCTTGAACCGTAGATTACGAATATTGGAAAGTCAAAAACGTCACATTGTACATATACAGGATGTACTGCAAGAATCAAATAAGAACAGAGAAATTTGACATATTTCTTCAATTTAGCCTATCTGAAACTCTAAGCACTTATCACGAGTCCAATATCAATATGCATTGCTCTGTAAGCTTCACTTGATACACTCAAGAAATGGTCAGCTCACAGCCTTCCTGTAAAATGTTTTGAAGGCCCTCTGAAATCATCAAAATTTACACAAGCAAGAAATGTATGTAACAGTATATTATATACCAAGGAACCAAAGTGAATTTTTGATCCCTTGGGTGAAGTTTATTGCTCGAGGGCCCTTTGGGTCCCAATCTCCAAATCAAAAATTCACTTTGGTCCCTTGGTATATAATATACTGTTATATACATTCCTTGGTACTGTAAATTTTTAATATTTTGATGATTTCAGAGGGCCTTCAAAACATTTTAGAGTAAAGCTGTGACCTGACCACTCATTTAGTGTATTAAGTGAAGCTTATAGAGCAAATCCATATTGATATTGGACTCGTGTTAGGTGCTTAGAGTGTCGCATATAGGCTAAATCGAAGAAATATGTAAAATTTCTCTGATCTGATTTGATTCTCTCAGTACACCCTGTATATTATGTACAATGTGACGTTATTGAATTTTCTATATTCGTAATCAACGGTTCAAGAGGAGGAGTTTAAGACCATCACCGCAACTATAGCATTAAGGATTCTCGAGAAATCTCATTTTGAAATTTTTTTGTCACATCGACATTTTAGTTTTTCGAGTCAAGTGGCCATGGAGCTTTTACGACAATGCCTCTCGCTTCCAGAAGCTCTATCTCAGAAACCATAGGTCGCAGAAGGGTCATTTCAAAACTATTCCGTAGAGAATTTCATTGGTTTCAAAATGACTTTTTACAACTTTTGCTGTCAGATGGCCCAAAATCAAGATATTCGGCAAAAACCACGCTGGTGCACTTTTTGTTGATGATGGCGACATGACGCCGACATTTCCAGAACAGGGGAAATTAGTATGTCAAAACCTAAGCCACACAGATCGTTTTAAGCTAGTTTCCAGCCAGGAAACAATTATTTCCTTATTGAGCTGATTTTTGCTCCCTGGCGCCTGGGCTACTCCTCAGATTTTGTAGTTCTTGAGTTCTTCTTTGTCAATCGCAGCCCCGATGTGCTCCCGTGTATTTTTGTGTCGTTTCGAGTCCCGATGAATCCTCGTGTGTTTACTTAAGGTGTTCGGAGTTCTAAGGAGCCCCCTTATATCATCCTATGTTTCGGAGCTCAAGCGGCTCCCATTTTGTTTTGCTGTGTTAACTCGGAACTCCAGTGGATCCTTCTGTGTATTTATATGTCGTTTTGAGCCCTGATGAGCCCACTTGCGTGTTCATGATGCACTTGCATCGTAGTATCTACCCTTTATGTCTCCATATGGCGTTGTAAGAACCTTCATTCAGAGTCTAATTGGACACCCTTGTTTCAAGCTCCTCATGATTTTTCGCCCCTCCAGAAAATCAGTAAGCCCCCTTGTGCCTTCTTTGATTGTGATTAGCCCTACTGGCCTCCCTTATTTCTTCAATGTCAATTGAAGCCCTGCTGAATCCCCTTACATTTTTCCGTGGCTTTCGAAGCTTCCGTCAACACCTTGGTGCCTTCTTGTAACATTTGAAGCCCTATCGGGCGCCTCCATGTGTCCTCAACCTCAAGTCCCGTTCGCCGCCTTGGTGAGTCTCCCTATGTTTTTTCACGTGTTTAGAAATACCGTGAGCCCCTTTCGCCTTCTTGTGGATTCCAAATCACTATTGAGCCCCCTTGTGCCTTCAATGTCTTTTGAAGTCCTGATGAGCCTCCTTGCAATTTTTCGTGTCTTTGGGAGTTTTCAAGCAATCGAAAGCACACTTGTGTTTTCGTCTGGTGAACCACAGAACATTTGAACCACAAAGTCTTCGGGTGTCTTATCTTTGAGAGCCTACGCAATTTTCAAAAAAACTCAACCAACAAACAGAACAATCATTTTATTTCTCACTTTTCCAATCTTAAAGTACCAACTTTTGGTTGAGTAAATCCTTTTTTATACTTTGTCTCGGCACCAACAGCACTATCAGTCCAAGAACTGACACTAGACACACGCAAATATGCATCTGGCTTCTGTACATTTTGAACTGAAACAAATCCGTTTTGATTAAAAAAATTCGACCAACCAACCGTTCGAACGATCACGGAACGGAAATGGGCGTGATCGTTGCTCGATGGGGCAGAGCGATGAATCCTTTGGTTCCTTCCTCACGGATCATGACCAACTCACCGCCCAAATCTGCTGCGTACACATCATAGTCGTTTGGACCATCAGGAACAAAGTGAAGCAGACCGTGAGCATCGTCGCCCTGATGAACGTGGGAAAAGTTTCTATTACGCACCAGAACAACATCACGGAACCGGACATACTGAACACAGTTGCGGCTGAATTGTAGACAAGTGCGACTATTGCTGCAAAAATTACCCAGTTGGTTATCGTTCTTACTCAATTGCTAAGAAATAAATGCAAGTGTTACATGAACGATACTCTGGGAGCCAAGATTTGTTCGGTTATGATACTGTTCCTATTCTGAGAAAACCTTCTTATTTCCCATCTGGATGGGTGATTATGAATGAGTTTTGAACAAGGTACTCACTTGATCCAGAGATGAATATCATGACCAGAGACGTGACAGCATACATTAGGTACAAAAACAACTGGCCGTATTTCAAACCAAAACTAAAGTAGATGGGTATGGTGAACGGCACTCTGTAACAATCGAGGTTATGCGGAAAACAAGACGAAGCCATAACGATTTTGCTTACGATAAAAGCCAAGCAGTCATCCTCACGTATTTAAAGTCGCTCCACTTTTCGTATTCGATATAGATTCCTTTCCATCCTGCAAGTATGAACATTACAGATCTGGTAAGAGGGAGAGTTTTTTTGGCGAGAAAATAACGTACTTGGTACGGAAAAAAGGAATCCATTTATGACAGACAGTACGCAAAGCACGACGAAGATACTCAGCTTACGTCTCTTCAAGTACACGAACATTCCTATCAGGATCTCTCCCGACGTGCTGGGTTGTTCTTCGTTGGGAACGCTGATCAACCGGCATCCGATTACGTGGGTCAGGTCTTTGAGAGATTCGAAAGCCTGGTCCTTTTTTCCTTTGTTCAGTAACCATCGCGGCGATTCCGGGATGTACCTGCCACAGAAATATGGAAGTCCGAGAGAAAAACAAAGAGCCAAGACTCGGTTCTGGGATGCACCGATCACTCCTCATTCGTCAACAGTAATCTAGATAAGGGTGGCTCCAAGAGACTTTGTACAAAGGATCTCTAAGTGTTATTCACAAATGAACCATAGGACACTTAGAAAAACTTTTCTGGAATGCTCAGTAACGTGGAAATTCCGGTCCAGCCCCGTGAAACCCATGTCCACTTACCACAAAGCAAACGCCAGTACATTCAGGGTGACAATGTTGAAGTACTGGCACGCGTTCCACCTCAGGTAGCGGTGTTTCAAATCGGCTGATAAGACGATGAGTCCTATGAAGACGGCATACGGCAGGTACATCACGTAGACTCGATGTTTTTTGTGCGATATTTCCATCACTGGCGAAACAGTTATTGATACATTTCATTGTCAAGATTTTCGACGTTTACGGCTGCGAAATTACTTACGGTTGACGTACAATAAACACAACAGAGCACCTCCAGCTACGTTCAAACAAAAGAATATCGTCTGATAAGTGATGGCCGTGGAAGGTATGAGCAAGAGTAGCACGGCAAGAGTCCAGGGACAAAACATGCACAAACATATGAGCTTCCTGCCGTATCTAGAAAAAAAGAAGATGCAATTCGCTTCAAGTACGTGAGAGACAAAGTCGTCACAGATCACCAAGAATTCCTCCGATTATGGCACCGATTGCCTGCCCGACGTCGCTCAGAAGCATATTTCCCAGGGTGAACAATATCACCGGACACACTTTTGTGGCTCGTTCATGATCGTTCTTGCAAGGAGAGTAAAAACACCAAGTTGAAATTTGAACACTTCGGGCTATCAATAGTAAGAAAATCGCTCCCTTTAAGAGGCTACTTCTAGTGAACATACCATTGTTTCTGCTTTACCATCAAAATCCTTCACGTCGTCCACAATTTTTATTGGATACGTGGTGCCACACTCGCTGAACGTACTGAAACTTTCCGTATTCGCTCAAAGCGGTTAGTCTACAAAAACTACTCACAGAGCTCCCGAATTAATATTGCTAAGAAGAGCGTCGTTGTATTCGGGGAAACTGTACGGAAGCATCTGGAAGCAAGAGACAAATATCAACTATTTCTGCTGTTAGCACTCACCACTCTTCAGAATAAACACGGTGAGGGCAGAAAGAAAACGTTTTGCGAACTGAATGCAAGGAATTGTGTTGATGCTCTTACCGCGTATTGTATGCTGAAGCAGGAGACACCTCCGAGGAAGAACATTAGACAGAAAAATGAATTAGCTTTGCTCACTCTGTTGTACTCCGTCAAGTATTCCCCTTCGGCTAGAACCGAACGTTTTAGAGCTAAGTATTCATACTTCGACCGTATGTTCGTTGGTACCTACATGTGCCTGCACCTTGACCGATGAAGCACACCAGCGACCTGGTGGAACCTACGCTTGGGGTTTTCTGAGGGGCTTTCTTACGCAGGCTGGAGTGCAACATGTTTGCGAACTGCGATGATTGAATTTGAAACGTGACAATCTGAGGTTGACGTAGCTTGTCAGTTACAAGTTTGCAAACTGTCTCAAGTCGCTTCAAATGCTCCGTATGGTCACTCTGACTCGCCAGATAAGTGTCACCTCTAAGTGTGAGGTCCACTTCAGGGCTACCACAAAGCATGGCGAGACGGGCAGATTCGTGGTTGCCATTCTCTTGATGAAAGATCCAATGCACTTGGTGACTCTTTGAAACAGGCTAAGCGAAAACTGTACCATCTTAAAAAAAGATTGATGTCTAATCTCAACTTGAGTGAACCGTATGTGGAGTTTATGGATGAGATGAGAAAATGGAACACATGAGTGAGGTCACTGAGTCAGGAAATTCCAAAACCTCTTTCCACTTGCCGCACCATCGAGCAATAAAGGAAGATAGCTTGACAACCAAATTGAGGGTTGTGTTCGATGGTATCACGCGAACTTCCACTGGTCTCTCTCTTGATATTCAGCTTGTTGGTCGCGTCGTTCAGTTGGATTTGTTTCCCATACTTTTCCGATTTCAAAAATACATATACCCACGTCTTTTTCGTCGGCATCGGAAAGATGTACAGGCAAGTGCTGGTGGTGAAGGAACAATGTTCTTTGCAACGAATCCTGTGGAGGTCCAGTATTGGAAGGTCTCTTGGCATTTATGAGCTGAATATAGTGACTCACCTGCCTCAGCCAGCTTTCTGGCCACTCGTTGTTTACAGGAGGTAGGACACGCATCTGCTTCATCGTATCCGGAACTATCCAAACTCAAATTGCTTTATTCTATCTAGGATAAAGGTCCTGATGTTATTCCAAAAAGGACAATGCTCCCTTCCATCTCGGAGATATTTGATCCTCTTGGGTTGCTCTCTGCCTGCATAATGCTTGCCAAATTTCTACTGCAGACTTTGTGGCTTGAGAAGCTCTTGTGGGACGATCGTGTACCTCCCAAAGTGTTAAATGGAGTGCGATTCACGCGAAATATGATTTGTCGGTGTCCAGGAACAGTTCCTTGGCACGCGTTTTCTGACGCATCGTCCAAAAGCTACGGCGCGTGCGTCTACATTCGACCCGCGGATGAAAACGACGAAATCTTTTGTAATCTTCTCTGCTCAAAGGGCAAAGTGGCTCCTCTGAAATCCGTCACAACTCCTAGGGTGGAGCTTTGCGGTGCTCTTGCTCTCGCTCGGTTGATGAAACAGGTAGTTTTGGCTCTAGACGCGAGAACCTCACTTTCTGGATGAATTCCAAATCGTGATTGGGTGGCTTAAAACCCCTACCAGCAAGGTGGGAATCTTTGCGGCCAACCGGGTTTCTAAAATCCAAGAGCTGTCGGAGGACGCTTCTTGGCGGCATGTGTCAGGGATATTTAACCCTGCGGATCTAATTTCGAGAGGTGTGTCACCGTCGGAACTTTTGGGCTCTGAGCTCTGGATTCATGATCCAAAGCGGTTATCTTTACCAGAGTCTAAATGGCTCAGCTCGAAGTTTGACGCTCCTCCGCTTCCCCATCGCAAGTTGAATGCCTAAAATGCATTTTCGAATATACACCTACCTAATTTCTATTGCAACAATTTCAAAATTGAGTGTTTGTGCAGTTCAGTGATTGTCACCGATTCAAATTGGTTGTACACATGTAGTTGATCATTCGACCTCACCGGTTAGAGTGTAAATGATCTTTTGGACTCAGAATACACACGAAAACTTTCCATCGGCCTCTCTGGAAATATATTGTAATTTTTTTCAGAATTTATCGAATAATATCGAGTTGCTGCATGTGAGAAAGCACAAGGAGACTTCTGATATAGTCTTAATCAATCTCACGAAATGGAATGAAAAACAACATTCCGCAATACGGATTATATCGTCATTCAGCCTGTCGGTAGGTTTACTGCATTTTTATGGTCAACATTCAACATTCAATCAGTACCACAGTGAAAATATGGGGAAGACTTGAAAACTGATTTCTATTATGAGAAACGGCCCAATTGGTTGGACACATGTAACGATCCATACGGCCTCAACGGTAAGAGTGTAAACGACCTTTTGAGCTCATAATACGCATTCAAACAATCCATCAGCCTCATTTTCAAAACAAGTTGCCGTACTTGTGGAAATTTCTCGGAAACGCTGGAAGCAGAAGAGCACGAGGATACTTCTAGGCATAATCTCAATCACTCTGGCGGAATTAATTGGAGAAGAAACATTCCTCAGTTTGGATATTCCGCCCTTCGGCCTGTCGGTGGGCTTAATGTATTGTGTTTGAGGGAAATGGTAGAACTTTTTTGTTCGAAATCTATTTTTCTTTCAACAATCAATCAGAGGTGGAACCGCGGTTGAAACATGGCTGAAACGACATAGAGAATGAGTTTTCTGTCCAAATTTTTATTGTACACACGCAGAGATCCATCCGGCCTCACCGGTAAGAGTGTAAATGATCTTTCGGGCTCATAATACTCATCTCAACAATCTATCGGCCTCATTTTCGGAACGAGTTCTTGTATTTGTGGAAATTTGATGGAAATTTTAGAGTTGCTTGAAGTGGAAGAGCACGAGGAGGCTTGAAGACATAATTTCAATCACTTAAGCAGAATGAATTGGGAAAAAAAACATCTCCAAGCACGGAGATATCGTCTTTTAGCCTGTCGGTAGGCTCACTGCATTTTTTTGGTCAGCAATAGCAATATTTTTCGTTCAAAATCGTTTTGAACATGGCTGAAACGACATAGAAAATGATTTTTCAGTGAAAAACTTCATTGTACACACGCAGCAATTCATTTGGCCTAACCGGTAAGAGTGTAAACGATCTTTCGGGCTCATAATACACATCTAAACAATCTATCGGCCTCATTTTCAAAGCAAGTTCCTGTATTTGCAGAGATTTGATGGAAATTTCCGAATTCTGGAAGTGGAAGAGCACGAGGAGGCTTGTAGACATAATTTCAATCATTTTGCGGAGAAAATTGGGATGAAAACATCTCCCAGCACAAAGAAATTGTCCTCCAGTCTGTCGGTAGGCTCAGCGCTTCTTGTTGGTCCAGAAATAGCAAAAAATTTTGTTTCAAAATCTATTTTTTTCTCAACATGCAATCAGAGGCGGCACCACGGTTGATCAATGGCTAAAACGGCATAGAAAATGATTTGTTCATGAAAAACGGACAACTTTGTTGTACACATGCAGTGATCCACTCGGCCTCACCGGTAAGAATCCAAACGATCTTTTGGGCTCATAATACACACTCAAACGAGCCATCGGCCTCATTTTCGGAACAAGTTGCCGTATTTGTGAGAATTTCTCGGAAACGCTGGAAGTAGAAGAGCACGAGGATGCTTTTAGGCATAATCTTAATCACTCTTGCAAAATGAATTGAAGAGAAAACATCCCCCAGTTCGAATATTCCGCCTTTGAGCCTGTCGGTGGGCTACCTGCATTTTTTTGGTGAGAAATAGGCAGAATCTTTGTTCAAAATCTATCAGAGGCGGTACCACTGTTGAAACATGGCTGAAACGACATCGATTTTTTTTATGTGGAAAACGGCCAACTATGTTGTACACACGCAGCGATTGATCCGGCCTCACCGGTAAGAGTGAGACCAATCACCAATCAATCGGGCCCGTTCTACTCCCAATACCTCTTGCTCTCCTGATGTCAGTTTTCCTTCATTTTCCATTTATTTTCTATTTTCTTGCGTTCTATGAGAGCCCTGTGCCTTTTCGGCACTTATCTCGGGTTCCACCAAAATTTTAAGAGCATATTAAATCTATCACGCTGATAGTTGCTATGCACCAACTAGTAGGATAGCCAGTTGCTAAGTTACTATCAGAGTGATAAAGTTATCGCGTTGATAAAAGTTTGGTGGTACCCGAGGTTAGATTAGGGAGTTTGCGATTTCACGCAACGTACGACGCAACGCAACGTAGAACGTGGAAATTCTCCTGTAGCTAAGAAATTTCAAACAACAAACTCGTCTATTTTTACGTTGGAAGTTACGTTACGTCGTACGAACGTATTCCCGCAAACTCCCCATCATGTTGTCGGACCAGCAACTCATTCTCCTCCACCCTCCTGTAATCTCACCTCGTCAAGTTGTGATAATAAAAATGGGAAATAATTTTTATCCCCAAAATATGCGCCAGAATGTCGGCAACCAGATATACTTGAGGTGCATTTTGAATGGTGCCAGTTCCAGAAAAGATACATAAGCTGATGATCAAGTCCTGAGGCCTGTTTGTAGAGTAGTTTCGTTACTGCCGTTGAACGAGTAACATGTCCATGTTGTAATTTTGTAAAAAGGTAATAAAAAATGTGGAAAGTGTGAATAAGGACTTCAATTCAAAAAGTCTCTCAACGATCGCAGCACTTACATAAGATAGCTTGGTAGGTCTGAGCCTTCAAGTCACGTTCAAGCTCCTATGCTCGGCGATTAAATTCACATTATCGTACTTCTCACTATAATGGCTGGTATGGAAGCGAAGGCCTATGTGCGGGACCACCAAAAGACAGGGAGCAAAGTTTTGGTATAGAGGCTTTTGGAAGGCTCAGCGCGAAGGCCCAACAACGATATCGTTATCGATAAAATAGCTAAGAAATAACAAGCAGCTACAGTCGGAATCTTTGGCATATCTATGATAGCCTTCTGGGGACGAAAAGTGAAGTTAGGATGTTATGAAAGGCAGGAAGTGAATGAGACTTTCTTCTTGAAACACCTCAGCATGGAGGCTGCCAAGGAGCGACAGTCCAAGTATGGCAGAGAACAGCGTAGAGTCCTCTGGTATGAAAACTACCTGAAGCGAAAGATTGAGTCTGGGATCCCCATACGGCACGAATTGTTCTTTGGTATGGGGGCTGTCCAGGTGTAACAGACCCGACAAGCGATGAAGCTTTGGAACGGGAGCTTCCTAAGGCAAAAAGAAGTAGTATGTGGATGCGTAAAGTTCATGGCCACCAGAACAGCGGCACATCGGAATTTAGCAGATAGAACCCTCAGGGCGGAAGCGGTCTGTGGTGAAAAAAAAAAACGTCATGGTGGCAGTCAAAAGACGGCATTGAGCTTTCAGCATGCGGCGGCTGTTTGGGGCAAACACTTCAGTAGGAAAGGATAGTCGTAGGAGCCGCGGGCGTCTTCTGTTTTCAATGATTGGGAGCCCTGTTCGACCTCCAGGAGCTGTTATGTGTCGGTTCCATTCACCGGGTATACCAGTATTATGTAACCTAGATAGCTCAAGAAACAAAACGTAACACTAAACAAAGTTTTATTACGATATTCCTACATTTTCATACCAATCAACCGTTTTGTATCTTAATATTTCAATCTTAACCAATTACCAGCTTGGTGTTCGGCAAATCCTTTTTGGCACTGTGCCTGGGCACAAGCAGCACTACTATTCCGAAAAGCGACATGATGCACATGCCAATGTGCATATGATTTCTGTCCAGCGTGTACTGAAAGAAGTCTTTTACAAACAATGGCAACGAGGACGATAACGGATCATGAAAATTTGGTATTGGTGATGATTTTTTTTTTAATTTCTCTCTAAGAAATCATCTATCGTTTTATGACCGATTTCTCATGACACCGACCTGATGACTTACCGCCCAAACCGGCTGCGTGACCACCAGCATCATGTGGACCAGCTGAAACAAACTGAAGCAGCTCGCGATCACCGACGCCCTCATGAACGTGGGAAACGTTTCCACCACGCACCAGAGCAACATCACGTTGCCGGACAGGCTGAACACCGTCGCGAACGAATTGTAAACCATCGCCGGTATTGCTGTAACGAACTGATTTGAGTATTTCTGCCGAATTACACCGATGATCTTGATACTTGATCCGGAGATGAATATCATGATCACGGACGCCGTTCCATACGACACGTAGAGAAACAGCTGGGCGTATTTCAGACCAAAACAGTAGTAAATTGGTATGGTGAACGGCGTTCTGAAATAACAGTTGGAGATTAAACGGCACGAATTGTGAAATGACGTTTTTTTCTCTACGATAAAAGCCAAGCGGTGATCCTCACGTATCTGAACTCGCGCCACTTTTCGTACTCGATGAAGATACCTTTCCATCCTGCAAGTGCATAGCAGAGATTTAAAAAGATTTGCTTTTAGGACACGGATACAATGGTACTTGGTACGGCAAAGAGGAATCCGTTCGTGATGGCCAAAATGCAGAACACGATGAAGACAAGCATTTTGCGCCTCTTCAAGTGTCTGCCCGTTGCTTTCAGGATTTCGAGCGGAGGGTGCCGTTGTTCTTCTTCTTTGGGGACACTGAGCAACGGGCAATCGATGACGGCAGTCATGTCCCGCAGAATTTCGAACGCATCCTCCTTTCTGTCTTTGTTCAACAACCATCGCGGTGACTCCGGGATGTACCTGCGGCAGAATTGCAAAATTGTGGGAAAAGCGAACAGCTGGGTTCTGCGGAACACTGGAGCCTTTCTGTTCCATCCCCAGTAGATGATTGTTGCTTCCAGAGAACGTGTCCGTCTTTGTTAACTAAGAGCTTTTTTGGTAACCTCAGAATGATTTTCTGTGAATGCCCAACAGATTCTTGTTCATCAACCCAAACCAAGTGGCGTCCTCAGAGTGGTCTTGCTCTTGCTGTAGGTCTGGCCCTGCAAAATTCAAGTTCACTTACCACAATGCAAATCCCAGAAGATTCAAATTCAAAATGTTGAAATACTGGCACGCATTCCACGGCAGCATGTTGGTACCAATGTGGACTGCCAATAACGTAGTTCCTACGTAGACAGAATACGGCAGGAACATTACGTACACTCGATGTTTCTTGTGCGATATCTCCATCACTGCAAAATAATCTTTATGGGTGGTCTTTGGACTAGGGTGCATTTGGAGCTGATAAATGCTTACTGTTGACGTATATTAAAATTAAAATGGCACCGCCGGCGATGTTCAAAACAAAGTAGAAGATCTGATAGGCAACGAGCTTGGAGGGTATGAGCAAAACAAAAACAGCAAAAGTCCAGGGGCCAAGCATGCACAGACTTATGAACCTCCTGCCGTATCTGAGGGAAAAAGCTACAATGCGTTATAGGTATAAACAGAGAGGGATGTCTCACAAGTCACCAAGAATTCCTCCGGCCAGAGCACCGACGACCTGCCCCGCGTCGCAAATAACCATAAAATCCAGAGTGACCAATATTCTCGGACAAATTTGCGTTTTCCGTTCGATATTATTCTTATTTGAAAACAAGAAACGTTGGAACTTTATGATTTTCCAAGAACTAGACGCGATTACTTGGCTTGAAGTTGCGATCGTCAAGACGAGCTCAGCTAGCTCTTCTCTGCTTCGACCCCAAGTTTTCATGATACTTGATATCTGTGACCTGATTTTATAATTCTAGGTTGAAAAGTGGCCTTTGGCAAAGGTGAGAATTACAAATTGAGGTACGATAAGACTCAACCCGATGTGGGTGATATCGAAGGTTTTCTTCAAGCCAAAAGCAATCAGCGGGGAAGTAGACATCGACTTTTACTCAACATACCAGTGTGTCTGCGACCCGATCAAGATCCTCCACATCTTCCACCATCAATTTTGGTTGCGCGCTGCCGCACACGCTGAGGGGACTGAAATTTTCCGCAATCAAAGCTGTCGAATCAAAACGGGCGAGTTACTCACAGTAATTTCGTGTTGACCGCGGTGAGAAGAGCGTCGTCGAACTCGAGGAATGCATACGCAAGGACCTGAAAGCACACGAGACAAACATCACGTTTCCTGCCACTGCACCGAAGTTTTCTGGCTTCCGTAGGATCGTGTTCGTCCGAGACTCACCCCGTAATGCACGGCAATGCTGGAGAGACCTCCGAGCAAGAAATATATGGCGAAGAACGGACAAGATTTGCTCACTTTGTTGTAGTCCTGCATGTACTCTGCTTCGGCTGGAAGAAACGGTTCTTTCAGACTTCGATGTCGATATTTCGACCGAAATGTTATCAGGTACCTACATGTGCCAGCACTTTCACCGACGAAGACCACCAGGGATCTGCCAGAGCTTATGCTGGGAGAGCGCAAGGCGTGGCGCAGAGATGTGGAGAGTGGCATGTCGGATGATATGCACGCGACAAGTTACTGACGTAACCTGTCAGAACTGTCTGCGGAGACGTTGCGCTTTCATCAGGTCGCTTGATCATTCCCATAGTTTCCATTGTTATTTGACGCTCCGAGGTCTCAAAGCGTGATCCCTGGTCTCAAATGAGAGGCAAGGAAGGCCATTGGTCTTGTCAAGGGGACAGGGGGACTCCTCGGTTTTCTGATGTAGACTGAATAAAGAATGGCAAGAGCTTTGTTGGGATAGAATATCACAAATTCTGGCCGCCTCACATGAGGTGCATGGTCCAGGAGCCGTGTTCTCTAACTCGCTATGCACTCGAACCAACAGATATCGCTATCGGTAGTCAGGCAGAAGCCAATCACAATGGTGCTTGCCTAGCTACCAATAGCGATTTCTGTCGGTTCGAGTGCTTAGCGAGTTGGAGAATACGGCTCCAGCTCTCTACGGTACAGATGATCGTAGACGGGACATGTTTGTTGTCCAGTAAGGAAAACTACGAGAACTGCAGAGCGTAATTGATGAGCATCAATAGGGAGAAGGTGGTGGAAGAACAGGATTTTCAAGTGAAGAAGTCAAGGGAATAAGAGGAAGCGGAAGGTTAATGGGAGAAGAATTGAGGATGCGGAACAGAAATGTGGATGAAGATACCTAGAGAAGGTAAAGAATCTGAGAATTCAGATAGCACAAAGATTATGAGAGGCTGGTAACAAGGGAAGAGTCCAAGTACCTGAGAAGAGAACGAGGATGAAAGATTATACTTAGCTGAATTTGGATAATGGGAATGAAGAGAATGATAACATATTCTGGCTGGAGGAACATGTAAGATGGTGCAGGATGTGCGAAGTGCAAGCAGAAGCAAGTGCAAGCAATTTGGAAGAACTACAAATCGACCTGGAGGATATGGAGACCAACGTGGGTGACTGGTTCTCCGCGAATAGATTGAGCCTTAATGTCAATAAGACCAAGAAAATAATCTTTTCTCAAAGAAATTTGAAAAACTATCAAAATCCGCCAAATGTTGTGTTTCTTGGTGTGGTGGTAGACCCACTGTTGACGTGGGAGCAGCACATAAATTTTGTTTGTCCAAAGATCTGTAAAAATATCTTTATAATAAGAAACTTGATTCCTGTTCTTCCGAGTGAGGCTGTGTTGTCCGCGTACCACAGCTTGATTGTTTCACTGATGACGTATTGCATAGCGAGCTGGGGTCACTCGCCACATACCTCGAGAGTTTTTGGGCTGCAGCGCCGGGTGGTTCGAATGATGTCTGGCATTGGTTACCGTGATGATGTCAAAGATAGGTTTATTGATATGGGATTACTAACGTTTCCAAGTTTGTACATATTTCAGTGCCTCATACTGGGTAAGAAAAACATTAACACTTATAGGAAGCACGAGGATATACACGATTATCGGACTAGAAATAGAGATCGACTGGTGGTAAATCATATTAGACTAGCAAAAAGCCGATACAGCAAAAATTACTTCTGTTTAACATTCATTAATAAGTTACCACTAGAAATAGTGCATTTGTCCTTACCTAAATTTAAAACGGTTGTAAAGTCCATGCTCCTGAAGAAAGCATTTTACTCTATCCAGGAATATGACCAGTACGGTTTCACCTTAGATGATTTTGAGCTCGGTCATCAAGGTCGATTTTAATTATTTGATTGTATATAATGTGTATTCTGTCTCTTTTTTGTCAGTTTTTTACTCAATTGTGTGTAATTGCATTGTTTGTTGCATTCTTTTACTTATTTTATCTTGTATTATTGTTGACGATTGAAAAACCTTGTTGGTTGAGAAAATAAATGAATTTGAATTTGAATTTGAATTTGAATTTGAATTTGAAGCTACAGAACAAATGCTAGGATGCACGGAAATGATAGAAAGAGTAGATAGCATGCGGAAAACATGCTGGATGAAGACTAGAACCTCGGCTAGAATCATGGACAGGGATGTAAATTGTTCTCAGAAATCCTTGGAAATCTTCAGAACTCTCGACTAATCTTGTAGAAATCTTTGAAAATCCTAAAAATTCCCATGAAAACCTTTAAAAATTCCTAGAATTACCATACAAATCTTCAGAAATCCTTAGCAATCCCGTAGAAATCTTAAAGAGTCCGTAAAAATCCGGTAGAGATTTTTGGCTATTGCTCGAATTCTCGTGAACATTGAGTCTTAAGAAATTTTTGTAATCAATGGTAATCTTCAGATATCTTTCTTCAGAATTATCGTAGAGATCCTCACAAATCAAAAATCCCATACAAATCTATGAAAATCCCTGGAAACTTTTGCAAGTTGTTGGAGATATCGAAGAAATCTCTGGAAATTCTTGAGAAACTCTTAGAAATATCAACAATTTCCTAGAAATCCTGCAGAAATCTTTAGAACGCCTCAGAAATTCTCGGAAATGTTTCGCAATCCCGCAAGAATCTTTCAAATACCTAGTAATTCTGTGAAAAACTATAGAAATCCCGAAAACCTCGTAAAATTTTTAAAAAGACCTGGAAATCCCGTAAAAATCTCCAAAAATTCATACGAATTCTCACGAATTCTCAGAAATTTTTAGACATCTTATACTAATCTTTAAGAATCCTTTGCGATCTCGTGAAGATCCCCAGAGAGTCTTGAGGAACACCTAGAAATTCTCACATAACTGCTCAGAAACTCTGTAGAAATCCCCGGTAATCCCGTAAAAATCTTTAGAGATCCTGTAGAAACTTTTAAAACTGCCTGAAAAATTTCATAAATCTTGAGAAATCTTGTTTTTAGAAGTCCCTAGAAATCCCATACTGGTCTTCAATCTCAGCCCGTAGCAAGCTAGAAAGAATAGAAATCACAAAGATACACATCCTTAGTTACAGAAATCTCTAGAAATTTTTTGAAAACTTCTCAAATCCCTAAAAACCCTGTGAAAATCTCCAAAAATCCCTAGATACAGGGTGATACAAAGGTGTCGGACCAAAACACCCACAAAAAAAATTGAAAAATTCTTCTACTTTCACTTTTGAAGTTATGAAGGGTCAAAGGGTGGTCCTTCAAACCCTTCTTGCTTCGTCATTTCAAAAGATTTTAGTGAACGGTTGGTGGCAGAACTATGAGTAAAAAATATCAACCCTTGGATAGGCATTGAATTTTTGTTTTCTATACAGGGTCAGTCAGAAACCTCGAAAATTATTTTTCTTCAAAAATGCCTCTGAACTATTCGGTTGATCCCTTAACTGACGTAGAGCGGAAGAAGTCACGGTTTTGTAGCAAGAAATTTGGTTTAGAGGATTGTTTTGAAGAAACTGGACTTTTTTGCTTCATGAATCCCATTTATGTATAGTAAATGGAAATCTAGCACAGACCCAGTAGTTAATATATTTTATTCATTGTTCTTGCATTATTAGTTCACTAGAATCTTTCGAAATAACGAAAATAGAAGGGTTCGAAGGACCACCCTTTGAACCCCCATAACTTCAAAAATTAAAGTCGAAAAAATTTTTTATAGTTTTTGTGGACTTAGCAGAAGATTCTATATACCGTGTATTATTTTGGTCCGACACTTTTAAATCACCCTGTATCTGGCAGAAACATTAAAAATCCAGTAGAGATGTTGAGGAGTGCGTAAAATTCTGGTAAGGATTTTTGGAAATCACTCGAACTCTACTAAAACTCTCGTCCTTTGAAAATTCTCAGAAATTCCGTAGAAATATACAGAAATCAACTCTCAACTTTCAACTTTATTTCCTTTATCGACTGAGAAATTACGGCATATAAGTATCATCAGTCTATAAACATTGTCAAGCAACTTGGAGCAATGGCAATAAATGAAAATATAACAGACAAGTTGGATGTACACGTATCATTCACCCAATGTATAACTATCAAAAGATTTTGAACGTTATAAATTTGTAAGACAATAGTAAAGATTTCACATTTCAATGTCTAGAGATCCCAAACAAATCTTAAGGAATCCTTAGTGATCCAGTAGAAATCTTTAGGAATCCCTGGAAATTCTCACAGGAACCTCCAAAAATCTCGGTGATATAATATCAGGAACCCCGTAGACATCTCCAGCAATCCTCAGAAAATCTTCAAAAATCTCGTGAAAATATTCAGAAATCCGTAGAAATCTCTGTAAATTCCTAGAAATCCGTTAAAAATCTTAAGCCTTCCAGAAATTCCTAGAAACCGTCGTAGAAATATCAAAAAATACTTGGAAATTATTGGTAAACTTCAGGAGTCTTTAAAAAATCCAAGAATTGTCGTAGAAATCCTTAGAAATTCCATACAGATCTTTGGAAATCTCTGGAAATCCTCTAGTGATTCTCAGAAACTTCTAGAAATCCTTGGAAATCCGTAGAAATCAAGTCGAAATAATCCTGTAGGAATTTCCAGAAATCTCTAGGAAACTTGTTGAAGTCTTTCGATAGCCTTATGAATTTTCAGAAATCTCGTGGAAAAAAACTCTTCAGAAATCTGGAACAATCTTGTCGAAATCTCTGGAAATTCCTACAAAATCTGTGGAAATATTCAGAAATCCTTAGAAATTCCGTAAAACTATTCGGAAATCCCTAGGAATTCCGAACGAATCTTTAGAAACCCATAGAGATCCCGTGGAATTCTTGAAAAATCCCAAGAAATTCTCACAAGAATCCTCAGAAATTTCGTGAATATTTCCAGATATCGCGTAGAATCTTCAGATGTCCCTAAAACTTTTCCAAAAACCTCTCAGAAATCTGAAGTAATCCCTGGAAACTTGATACAAGTGCTAGAATTGATTCCTAGAAATTCCGTTGAAATAATGAGAAATCCATAGAAATTTTTGGGAGCCCCCAAAAATCTATAGAAATGGAATCAGTCAAAAAAAGAAATTGATTCAAAATTTCCCAAGAGGTCATCATCTAAACAATTCCACCCAGGATTTCTCGAAAGAGATTTACCCGTGATTTTCCAAGGCCCACGCAAAGCCACCGCATGATTACTAAAAAAAAGAAATTGTCTCAAAAATTTTCAAGATATTTTCTCAAGAGATCTGACGATTTCATTCAAAGATTTTCCGGGAAATTGGGATCCATATTGAAAAACTTTTCTGGAGATTTTCCGAAAGATTGAATTCATGAAGTGATTTGCTCGAAACTTCTCAGGAGATTTATTGGAGGTTTATCAAGAGATTTACCGAAGATTTCTCAAGAGATTCACTGGAGGTTTCGCAAGAGATACACTAAAGAAATAAAACTCAAACTTCTTGAGAGATATCCAGGATTTCTTGAATAGATTTACTTACGATTTGAAAAATATATTCACCGATAAAATTTCTGGAGATTTATTCCAGATTTCTCAAGAGATTTACTCGAGGTATTCCAAGAGTCTTGCTCAAGTTTTCCCGAAAGGTTTACTCGACAGTTGTTCACAACAGACTTACCTGTTCAAGATTTCTCAAGAAATCTGCACACAATTTCTTCTTTCTTCTCTAATACAATCCAAGCGTTTCGCTCTTCAGACAGTCATGATGGAGGTTCTGGGGCCGTATTATTTCAACTAGAAGAACAACATGAAAACCCATAAGCCTCATTCCAGAATTTTTCAGGCTACCGGGCTTCATGAAATAAGCACCAAAAGACAGAATGAACTTTTGTTTCCGTACAGGGGCAGTGAACTTAACATAGGAGAACCAAAAATGGATCCTGACTCGACGGTACAAAAAAAAAACAGAACTAATTCAAAGTTTAGTTTGTTGCTTTGTAACAACGGGTGCTGCAACCTTGTAATTACATCTTGCGGGTAGGCGTCGTGCGAAATGGTTAAGTAAGCTCAGAATCGCGAGAATTCCGAAATTCTCGTGAAACCTACTGGAAGTTTACGATGTATACATCCTATTTGAACGGCAAATATTGAACTGCAAGCCAACGCGTACCTCAAATCCCAGAAAGAAAAGCAAGGAAAAAAGCTACCTATCCAGGTTGATCTTTCGCACGTACCAAACAAACAAAGAGCTAACACGCAGGCACCATCCGGCAGCCCATAGCCACCTACCTAGATAATTTACTGCAACTAGCGAGATTACATTGTGTATTACCATGTGTTTACACAACCCGCTTTGACATAGTGCTAAAACAGATTTTATTGCATTCAGCTGATTGTTTCAGCTAATTAACCGTGCTAATAAAACGCAACTTTACAGATCTCGGCTAAGCGATTACACGGTTATATTGCCACCGCCGACACCAAATTTTCAAAAAAAATTACCGCCTACTCATACTCCAGTGGCCTTATTCAAATCTAAAGTGCAGCACTAGGAAGATTTTTACTTGAAACGTGCCGTCGTTCGAACATGAATGCATCAGTATAATAGGCAGTAGAAAAATGTTAAGTGTTGAGTTACAAGGCACAATTCCCATTTGCATCTTTCAAGTCTCGGTAAAAGGTACACACGAACCCAGAGGTGAGAGCAAAAATAAAACAATCACAATTTGCTATCGCGGATAATAATATTCTCCTAATGATAATGTATTAATGCATAATGTACAGTTGTTGGAGTGGACGAAGGAAAAGCATAAATTGATTGGATATTGAGAGATGTGAGATGCACGAGCCGAGATGAGGCGTTTCTCTGACTAATAACCGCGTGCAGTTAGAGACGGTGTTGTGGTCTCGCGATATGAATAATTGCCGTTACAATCACATCGTGAGGTTGTAATTCAACATGTCAATAATAAAACGTCTTACTTTTACTTCGGCGCGGGCGATTAAGAGCCGGAGTGGAGAGTTGAAGTTCAAAGAATTCAAGGCAGAGTCGGCGCAGCAAGTTTGAAAAATTGATACTGCAGTGGCAGCTTTTTTTCACACATAGTACGGGGCAGATAGGCAATTTTTTACTGAAGCCTGGAAATTGATGAATACTGGACGATTTCTGGCATATATATATTCAAATATATGTCCTTGAGGACGGAGTTCAATTGGTAAAATAAGCGTTGCGAAATCAATCCGTCTGGGTTTAATCCTTGACGGATTTTCACCATTTTGGTTTTTTTCGAAAGCTACAAGAATGTACTTTGGTTTGAGCTGATTGGCATTTCCAAAATCCAAAAATAATTTTTTCAAATGTCAAAATTTGAATATTTTTTTTTTATTTCGGAAATGCCAATGGGGTCAAACCAAAGTACATCCTTGTAGCTTTCAAAAAAGACCAAAATGGTGAGAATCCGTCAGGGAATAAACCCGGACGGATTGATTTCGCAACGCTTATTACACCAACATGACTACGTCCTTAACAACATACTGAAAGTCAGAAGCCGTCACAGGTGGGATCCACCTGGGAGACTGGAAAAACTCCAGCATACCTGGAATTTCGCTGGAACGCACATAAATAGAGAACGGAAAGTCGTAGGGACGTGATTTTTTGGGTGAATTGTTCATTATGACGTCATCTGTCACAGGCAATGTGGTACGGTACAACTCTACGAATAATGTATTTGCAATGGAAAATCATCAATAACCTGATTTCTGTAGCGCTTGCAGAGCCCTAGCAAAAGGTCCTAGAAATTTATTCAGAACCTTGGTATTTTTTTTTAAAAGTAACTATATTGAAAAAAAAAATCAGTTGTGTCACCCCAAAACTTACCCGACTAGTATCCAGGAGCCAATGGAAATTTTTGTTCGAAACGTCTCTTCGGGTGGGAAGTCGGGATTAGTTAGAAAGATTGAAAATTATTTGCAGAAAATTTTAAATTTTCAAAATTTGAATTTTCTGGGAAAACCTCTTCTTTTTCCGAATCATCTTAAAGGGAGACTGTGGGTAAAATTTTGTGTCAACTTCAATATTTATATAGCTGCGGAATGGCTTCAGTTGATTTTTAGTCGAAATCGCATCGAAAAATTCCAAGCCGTTACGAAGTTATCGTAAATTTTATGGGCTGATTATGACGTCATACTGCGCACCGGAAAGGACAGGTCGGCAGGCCAAGGCACCACGCCAACAATTACTAGACCTTTATAAAATGAAACAAGTTTATCAAATGGTAGACGCAAGTCATTTGACTTTAATTTCAAAGTACAGGGGACCAAATTTCAGTAGACATTTTTAAAAACATAATTAAAGTGCGACTTCGCAATTTCGCCATGTTGCCGCTTTATTTCATTGGCAGATAGAGTCGCACTTTAATTATGTTTTCAAAAATGTCTACTGAAATTTGGTCCACCGTACTTTGAAATTAAAGTCAAATGACTTGCGTCTACCGTTTGGTAAACTTGTTTCATTTTATAAAGGTCTAGTAATTGTTGGCGTGGTGCCTTGGCCTGCCGATGCCGACCTGTCCTTTCCGGTGCGCAGTATGACGTCATAATCGGCTCACAAAATTTACGATAACTTCGTAACGGCTTGGAATTTTTCGATGCGATTTTGACTAAAAATCAACTGAAGCCATCCCGCAGCTATATAAATTTTGAAATTGACACAAAATTTTACTCTCAGTCCCCCTTTAATGTAAGAATTATCAATTGAGGCTTCACTTCAAGGCCCATCATCAAGTCCGGTCTCGATAACCCAGGCCGGTTTTACATTTTCAACGGGGAAATTCCTGGGAAATTGGAGAAAAAAATTATGTGAAATGTTCAAGTACCTACCTCTTGATTGAAAAAAATTGTGAAAATCTGTTCACGGGATAAAAAATTGGAAAATTGCAATTTTTCCAGAGAGAAAAAATCGAAAACCGTGGGTCCGATTTCGAAAATTTTTCCTCCAAAAGTTTGTTCAATCTCTTATTCGCAATGAGTTAGCAATCGATACATTCCTAACTTTTAAAAAGTTGAAGAGTGAATGATTCCTTACAGGTTGGAAAATAATGTCACTTCCGGCCCGTGGGCCGAAAATGACGTATGAAGAGAGGTGATCTGATCTAAACAGCTGTCGAGGAGCGCGGAGTGTTGATGAATCCGTTGTTTGAAAACGTTGCTTGTGCATGCCTACTTGATGAAAACGTTTGACGCGAAAAACTTCAAATAAAGCCAATTATTTGCATTCAAACTGGATCATTGTGAATAAAGTCTCATACATACCACGGAGTAAAACGTCATCACAGCCTGCGGGATTCTATCTTACCTCGGCACGCCTCGGTAATAAAGTGGTCAACAAAATAAGTGTCTATGTCGATATTTGTATAGTTTTTCAAAACTTGACAGCTTTGGAATCTTTCGCGCGATTTTGGATCTGTTTGAACTGGTGGATAGCCTCATTCTTTGGCTATCGGATCCAAGTTTTGCGGATATTGAGAAAGCCCAATAAAATTTCTACAGGGTGTCAAATAAAGCAATGCAAAAGTTTTGAAAGTTTCGCTAACCCCCATTTTGCCAAGAAATTTTTTTTGTGGATACCAACACCAAAAATATGAAGAATGATGTATTCTCTCGAAAAAGTTTTCGATTCATCCCCCTATTTCTGTTTAAAAAAAAGTTATGCCATTTTTTCCTCAATCTACACTTTTCGACAATTAACGTTACAACTGGCCATATTATCGAGGCAAATTTGACAACAATTGATACTTTCACTTGAAAAACTGTCCCATGAAAAACATTTTCTTTACTCACCCCTAAAATGATTATCTACGGTCAGTGCCTAAAGCCCCTGCGGACCGAGTAAGAATGTAGCCTGCTGGAGCTGGAGATGGAATAGCACTGTATCACATCAGATTTACAACAATAACCATATGAAACCCTCTGATAATGTTTGTTAAGGGTTGTTTTAAAAAAATTGAAAATTGATAACTTGAGAACGAGAAGACCTAGAGGCTACTTTCTTATTTGACGTTCAATCGCATACGGTGACGCATTTTGCAACAAAGTGGGGGTGTGATTCATAGCTACCCTTACTTAAGGGATGGAAATGTTTTTGTTTAAGTGTTTGGTATCATTTCTTATGGTTTCGTCTGTTCTGAATGCAATTTTGGCAATTAAAATTGATTTTGAACAAATGTTACCATTTGAAAGAAAGAATCAAGTTCATAACTTCGGATGGAGTTTTTCTTTATTGTGACAAAATGTTTACAATTGAAAACAATGTTTCCATAAAATCGATAGAGTTATACTATCAGTAGCGAAAAAAATTGGTACAGCCCAGTTTTAACTTTCAGTTGCTTTCAAACTCGGCGCGGTCAAAGACAGCAAAAATTTTGTAGACAAGACTTCCACTGATTTCCACGTAACTTCTACTGACTTCCATGTGATTTCCATTGACCGCCACCATTGTGTACACCAGACTCCCACTGCGGTTTACCTATAGAGCAAGCGTAGCCGGAACTATGGACTTGATTTCAAGTTGGAGATACGCCCGCGCCCAGAGTCTCACGCAAAAATAGCCAACTCGCTTGTCTTCGTGTCTCGGAGGACACGTAAAGCACTCGTTCTTCCTCGGTTAGTGCGCCACGTCACTAGTCACCTCAAACCAAGTAAAAGTGTAACTAGGAACTGCCTTCGGGTCTCTCCGCAAAATACTCTTCGGCTGCGACTAAAAAAGGAAACACCGTTAGACACGAGGGATATGAAAATATCCTTGAATCACTCACATAAGTTCATCTTCATCAGTATTTGGTGGGACCTCCTCTAGCTCTAATGAGAGCCGCAACCCTTCGAGGCATACTCTCCACCAGGTTTCGCAAAAACTCCTGAGGAATAGCATCCCATTCAACCTGAATCGCATCCGCCAAGTCATCAAAATTTTCAATTTGTCCTTCCCTTTCTTTCATATTTCTCTTCATTCTACTCCATACATGCTCAATCACATTCATATCAGGAGACAAGGGTGGCCAATCCATTCGCTCAATATTGTGATCCCTCAAAAATTCGGTGACAATACGTGCACGATGTGGTCTCGCGTTGTCGTCAACCAGAATGAATCCATCACCGAAGTTTTGCGCGTAGGGGACCACAATATCCCTAATACACAAATCTCGATATCTCTCTCCATTCATGCTCTGTCCTCTTAACACCACCAACTCACTCTTTCCTGTCATCGTGATTCCACCCCAAACAGTCACTCCTCCACCTCCAAACGCCACTCTCGCCTCCATGTGCTCTTCCAAAAATCTTTCATTTCTTCTTCTCCACACCAAAACACGCCCATCCGAATGGAACAAATTGAACTTACTTTCATCCGTAAACAAACATCTACCCCATTCAGCTATTCCCCAGTTCTGGTGGTCCCTAGCCCATTGGAGACGCACGGCGCGATGACGTCGGTTCATTAAAGGGCATGAGGCTCTTCTTCTCGCTCTTAGCCCAGAGTCGTGCAATCTTCGTCTGACAGTTTGGTTTGACAGCTGGATCCCCGTCGTGGCCCTCAACACGTTGTTGATGGCACTTGCAGTAGTGGTCGGTTTTCTCTGGATTGCCCTTCGAACAAAGCGATCCTGCGCAGCGGTTGTTTTCCGAGTTCTTCCTCCACGACGGTAATTAATGTCTCCAGCTGCCAGACGTCGAATTGCACGACTTATGGACCTAGAGGAGGTCCTAAAAAGTGCCGCAATGTTGTCGATGGTGTCGCCCCTCTCTCGCATTCGTGCCACGATGGCTAATTCATCCGGACTTAAACGCGGCATTTTACAAATTACTCTGCTCACAATAGCGGAAGAAAAAGGTTTGGTTTTTAAGGTAACATAAGTAAAACGATAAGTTCTTTAGCTAAAAAGACACATACACAAATGAAAAACCAATTGAACGAGTTTTACCCGAATAGGAGATAATGTTGAATAAAAACAATTTTTAATACCAAAATTGAATTCAGAAGAGACGAAACCATAAGAAATGAAACCACACACTCCTACAAAAACATTTCCGTCCCTTAAGTAAGGGTTGCTAAGAAGGACACCCCCACTACGTTGCAAAATGTGTCACCGTATGCGATTGAACATGAAATAAAAATTTTGTCTCTAGGTCTTTTTCTTCTCAAGTTATCAATTACCAATTTTTTGAAAACAACCCCTAACAAACAATATCAAAGGGGGTTTGATATGGTTGATGTGGTAAATCTGTTGTGACACAGTACTATCCCATCCTGATGCCCGCTCCAGCAGGCTACATTCTAAGTCGGTCCGCAGGGGCTTAAGGCACTGACCGTAGATAATCATTTTAGGGGCGAGTAAAGAAAATGTTTTTCATGGGACAGTTTTTCAAGTGAAAGTATCAATTGTTGTCAAATTTGCCTCGATAATATGGCCAGTTGTAACGTTAATTGTCGAAAAGTGTAGATTGAGGAAAAAATGGCATAACTTTTTTTTAAACAGAAATAGGGGGATGAATCGAAAACCTTTTCGAGAGAATACATCATTCTTCATATTTTTGGTGTTGGTATCCACAAAAAAAATTTCTTGGCAAAATGGGGGTAAGCGAAACTTTCAAAACTTTTGCATTGCTTTATTTGACACCCTGTAGAAATTTTATTGGGCTTTCTCAATATCCGCAAAACTTGGATCCGATAGCCAAAGAATGAGGCTATCCACCAGTTCAAACAGATCCAAAATCGCGCGAAAGATTCCAAAGCTGTCAAGTTTTGAAAAACTATACAAATATCGACATAGACACTTATTTTGTTGACCACTTTATATTGAATCCCTTGGCTGTAATGAGACACTTTCCACTCGGTATGTGATATACTATTCTCCAACTTCCCATTCCCAGCATGTCGGCACCTGAAATTAATATTTCGTGGGGCTCACCGCATGACGAAGTTTGCACTGCATTTTTTCCTAATGCACGGAATGTGCAAATTTCATTTTGAAATAATTATCGTCGGAAAACTGGAGCCGTGTCGATTTTGAAAATGGATCTACACGACGTTCACTCCAATCTACTTTCGATATAAGTCGAAATTATTCGAAAAAAGTCGATCCCCGAACAGGAATCGATTTTTTCAGTGGAGTCCTGCATCAAAAGCGAGTCGTCGTGGTCGAAATCTGGGTGAGAGGCTCTCTTAGGTGGCAGCGGCTGGGAGAAATTTCGAAAATTCATAACGTCCGACTGGAAAATGCTGGAGAACTGCAACTGCAGACTCAAGTTGACTCTTTTGTTGTGTCGCTTCCTGCCAAATTTGGTTCGAATCCACCGGATATATTTTGAATAATTGAATGGTAAAGTTTTGAACTTTGACATTTCTTGATATTTGACAGATGACAGATAGAGAAATACTTCCAACTGTTCTAAATACAGTTTTTAAGAGCTTTCAAATGACAAACTGCAAGCCAAGTTCCGTGAGATATAGTTTCTGTATTTTTTTTTTGTAGTGACACTTTTGTTAGACAAATGACAGCCAAAAACTAATGGGCTTATTCTACAGGGAAATTATGTCTGCATATCAAGTTTCAAGTCGATCAAATCAATGGTTCGACAGTTATCGCAGAAAATTACAGATACTCCCAGGACGTTTGCTTGGTTCCAAGGATCGTGTAATAGTAGTTCACGATACGAGATGGCTGTTACATAAGTGGTTTTCAGACACGAAGCCGAAATTTGCAGAACGAGGGCGCAGCCCGAGTTCTGTAAGAGGCTGAGTGTCGGAAAATATCTTGTGTAACAAGCCACGAGTGTTGTACAACATTTTACGTGTTTGTTCCAGTGCAAATTGTGAAAATGTTGTAGTCTTTGAGGTTATTTTGACAAGTGTCAAATTAAGTACATAAACTGTAAAATCCATATACAGCTTATATAAGAGTCTTTATAGCTTATGTATCACCACAACAAACACGTAGAAAAATTAACGTTAGTAGCAGTTTTCCACAGCAAATCATGGCAAATACATAATTTATAGAATCGTGCCGCATTTCTACAGGGTGTCCACGGTTTAAGTGGTTCAACTGTAGGGTTGTATTCTTTGGCCAAATGCAAGAGAATTTTTCCCATCAATTATTTTTTTCGGGCTTCAGTTTCCAAGTTACAGGGTGTCAAAAAATTTGATTTCACTTATTTTTCAATGAATTATGTTGTAATTAGTGTGAGTAATACTGAACAAGAGCAATAATTTCTAATAAGTCTTCTTTTCAGTCATTCTAATACTTATAGGTATATAAAGAAATTTATTAACAACAAATTACATCTTCCCAACATTTTGGGTTGCTGTAAAACAAAGAATACAAAACAACATAATATATAAAACTCTAAAACAGTAAAATTAAAACTGGGTAAAATGAATTACTTTTTGTATGAGTGAATCCTCAAAATGTAAATGGAATTTTTCAAAGCGCTTGCTGCGATGATTTTTAATAATTTTAAAGGAAGGCCGAAAGAGTCCCAAGTTTATTTGAAAAAGGTGGTGATTGTTCCACGGGCCCCGACGAATATACCAATGACTTTTATTTTTTTTAGGCGGTGTGAGTTTTTGAAGATAAAAATAATAAGATAATACTGCAGTTCGCAAAAGTCTCATCAGTCAATTTATTGTTATGTTCGATTTTCATGTTTTTCAGCATAAAATGCCGTTTTTCTCGAAAATGGTTGACTTGAGAGCTTTAGACAAGGAGCACCTTTTTTGCTTATGATTGTCCGGGGAATCAGACAATGTTATCAAAGATTGATTTTATCTTAGTGGCGTGCAGATAACCGGGGTTAATTGGTGGGTAACCCGAATATCTACGGCACTGGTTTTTCAACAAAGTAATGGTAAACCCTAAATGAAAGCTGATTAATACCTAGTCTATCGATAGTACCAAGTTTGGTCTTCGTGAAAATAGTAGTTACTAAGTTATAGCAAAAAAAAAATATTTTTCAATTGTTTGACACCCTGTAACTTGGAAACTGAAGTCAAAAAAAAAATTGTTGGAAAAATTTTCTTGTATTTGGCCAAAGAATACAACCCTACAGTTTGAGCACTTAAACCGTGGACACCCTGTATATGACAGATGACTTTATAACGAACAATCCACGGAAAAAATCAAGTCTCTACGACTTTCCGTTCTAAACTGCTCAACAATGAAAGTGTTACAAAGCAAAAATTCACCCATTTTTGAACCGCTGTAACTTTTGATTGGCACAAACGATTCTAATTTTGTTTCAAGTACTGAAAAGCACAATCTTTTAGCCATCTTTCTTGTCAATATGAAATCCATAGAGCTCCTTATAAAACTTCTACGGGGTGATGAATAGAGCAGTGCAAAATTGATGAAAGTTCAACATACCCCCGTTTTCGTTGAAAATTTTTTTCGGGAGTATCAACACCAAATTTATGAAGAATTATGTGTTCCCTCGAAACGGTTTTTGAATTTTTGGGATTCCAGTCGAAACAGCCAAAATATGATTTTTTATTGTGAATACTGTATATTATTCCTGTAGCAACGCAAAAACATTAGAACTTTTCATATCTAGATGACGCCACTTGGTAGGCTTGTTCACAGAACAATTCTGTGGAACTTGACTTGCAACACGTTCCTATTGTCTAGTGTAGGGGTGAAGAAAAGCCCAATTTGCAGCGTACTTTTTGGTACTACTCCTAAAATTTGGGTTTTTAGCATTGAAAAAAGGTTAATTTTTACTCTCTTTAGTCAACATGGGACTACGTCATTAGAATTGGATTAACCACATTTCCGCCATTTTGGAATGTTTTGCCTTTACCTCAAATTTCAAAACATAGGCATGTTTGGCATCATTTCTTGAAATGTTGGTCTCCAAAATGGGATTCTGTCAATAAGATCTGTCCATCTGTTTGTTTATCTGTCTATCTCTTTCCGAAAAAATATTTATAGAATTTTTAACCCCACCCCTCTTCTTCCTAAAATTCTCTGAGTGTCCAATTTAATATTCTTGACCTTTCAATTCTTTTCAATGCAGTCAACGTCATATTGCATAGCATCGGAAGAGATGATTTTCTGTGGAAAAAATGCCACCCAAATTTCCCCTTTCGCTCCACCCACCTCATCTCAAAAATCTAAAATGGCAATATCTACTTTGTGATATATCAAATTGAAGAAAATTAAATTCTCTCCATGAACAAAATTTTTTCAAATTTTTTAAAACCCCCATTTTCCTCACAAAACACCCCAAATGTCTAATTTATTTGGAGAGGGGTTGAAAATTTCAAAAAAATTGTTTTTGGAGAGAGAATTCAATTCCCTTCAATTTGAGGTATCACAAAGTAGGTGGTGTTTCGTTAAATTTTGAAGCTGAGGTGGGGGAGAGCAAAAGGGTCAATTTGGGTAGCACTTTTTCCACCGAAAATTCTTTTCTTTGATGTTCTCTATGATGACACTGACTGAATTGAAAACAATTGAGAGGTCCAGAATTGAAAAGAGGGCAGTCAGAGAATTTTTAGGGCGAAGGAAGGTGGGGATGAAAATTTTGTGAATATTTTTTTCAGAAAGAAAATTTGATTCTCTTCAATTTGATGTATCGCAAGGTAGGTCATGTCATTTGAAATTTCAAAGTTGGGGTGAGTGGGGGCGAGGAGGCTCAAGATAGAAATTTGCCAATTCATGTTTTAGATGTCCCCTTTGATATAAAAATCTACCTGTTTTTGCTCGAAGGAATATTCACTAGGAATCGGGAGTTATTGCAGGTGGATAGTTCTCAAATGATCACCCGGTGCAGTATTCACAATAAAAAATCACATTTTGGCTGTTTCGACTGGAGTCCCGAAGATTCAAAAACCGTTTCGAGGGAACACATCATTCTTCATAAATTTGGTGTTAATACTCCCAAAAATTTTTTTTGGCGAAAACGGGGGTATGTTGAACTTTCATCAATTTTGCACTGCTCTGTTCATCACCCTGTAGAAAATTTATGAAAAGCTCTATGCATTTCATACTGACAAGGAAGATGGCCAAAAGATTGGGCTATTCAGTTCTTGAAACAAAATCAGAAACAGATGTGCCAATCAAAAGTTATAGCGGTTCAAAATTGGGTTAATTTTTGCTTTATAACACTTTCATTGTTGAGCAGTTTATATCTATGTGCGTTCCAGCGAAATTCCAGGAATACTCGAGTTTTTCCAGTCTCCCAGGTGAATCCCACCTGTGACGACTTGTGACTTTTAGTATGTTGTTTACAGTATATCTTTGAATATACAGGGGGTGTCCCGAAAATACACCGACAACGTTCTAGGACAGGTTCCTCTCATTGAAACAAGGAAAAAAGTTTCTATGAACACGGGTCCGAAAATGCTTCCTAAGGGAGCTATAGGTCCCTAAAGATGGGATCCTGAAGATGGTTATTTTTATTCAATATCTCCAAAACTGTTCTAGAGAAATCAACGAAACTTGACACATCCACTAACTTTTTTGTGCCCAACAAAATGAAAAAAGATTATTTCCAAAATAATCCACCAGAGGTGGGTCAGGCTGAGGTGTGGGGGTAAAAAAAATCCAAACTTTTTTTAATGTAAATTGTTTCCAAACTTAACAATAAATTATGAAATATTGGAGCTTTCTACCAAAAAAAGGTCCCCCTGTTGAACCTCGATAGACGCACCGTTTAGGAGATATTTGAATTTGATTGTATGAAAACGTGGTCAGTAATCTGATTTTTCAATTACGATATTCAAGGCGAGAGAAAAACTGTTTCAAAGCAACTTCATTTTTGTTAGGCATTCGAATTTTGTTGGGCATAAGAAGGTTATCAAATGTGTTGAGTTTGATTGATTTCCCTGGAACGGTTTCGGCAATATTAAATTAACATCATCTTCAGGGTCCCACCTTTAGGGGCCTGTAGCTTCCTTAGGAAACGTTTTCGGATCCATGCTCATAGGAACTTTTCTTCTTGTTTTGATGAGAGGAAGCTGCCCTAGAACGTTGTCGGTGTATTTTCGGGACACTCTGTATATGCCAAAAATCGTCCAGTAATTATCAATTTCTAGGTCAAAACCTATCTGCCCTGTACTAACAAAGAATTAAGCAGATTTTGATGCTGCAGGGTGGAAATGAACAGCTAAGCATTTTTGGCTGGAAAATTGTATGGAGCTATCTCTAAAACGGGCGAAGACTGACTCAGCTTTTTGTACATCCATAAGCAAATAGTGACAAAGCTATGATGGAGAATAAATAACTCTGGGTTTGGAGGGAAATCAGTTGAGAATCGGTCGAAATAATTTTACGATCTTTCAAAATATCACTCCATGATCACTCCAGTCACTTCACGATCTTCTAAAACACTGCTGTATGATTGGTGATGTGAGAATTCCCTAAAAATTGAGTTTGAAGTACTGAATCATTTTTGGTGATCCGAGTATTTCTGAACCGTTTCAATAAATTTTACTGATAAGCCGACGGCATTGTCTCTGATTAGGTTCAATTGATTGTTGTACTGAGTTTCGGAAATTGCTCTGATTTGGCCTGAGTAAATCAAGTTTGAGGTACTGAATCGGCTCCGGTTTGAGTCGCTTCCGGCAGTTACTCCTGAGGCGTGATGGAATGCCAGTGGCTCATTAGTCATTAGAAACTTTTTGGGGGAATTGATTTCATCCGAACAACACTCCTTGACGTCTGTTTTTCTGGAATCGTCATCGGACTAGCGCGAAGACTGGCAACAGGGGACATTTTCGGGTCGTTCTGACTCCGTGTTGATGTATTCTTGTGCTCGAAACTTCCCTCTCAAATGCCAAGGGACAATCGAACGTGTACAATAATCGCACTTGAATTACCACGTCAAGTTGACTAATAACACGGTACATAAATGTGTGAGAAAGTCAAACACCGGGCGTAATAATACGCCATCAACAACGCAAACAAGCACAACAATACCGTTACAACAGTAATAACATTATAATAGCGAATCGATTGGCTTCGATTTGTTTACATTATATTTGCATTAGAATCGTTGGGTAAACAAATTTGACGTTCACGAAACCGAAAAGACAATGGATCAAGGCTCGCGCTGATGCGTTATCTAGCTCAAGAAGATCCGTTCTTCATTGATTCCTGTGACATTTTCCATATCGCATTTGTTGATAAACTTTTATTGTCTGCATACATATCGTTAAGCCGGTAATGCAATAACGGGCTTATCGTATAGTGCTACTGACTACTTTTTGAGATTTTCGGATTAGGTCACGATAAAATCAGGCAGACGTCCACTTGTACGATTCCATGATTTTGGCATCGTACATTAGCTATCAAAATGTTGACGGGATACATATCGCTCTATTTCATGCTGGCATCAGAACACTCTACCTAGGTACCTCAAATTGGATTATGTGTATTTTAGATTACCTGTGCTAAAGCAGAGGTATGATAAACCATCACTTTAGACAAGAGCTCTCTCCGCAAGCTTTGTTTTAGCACCGCTCCTTATTTGCGCAACGTCTTTTCGGCAAGGAGTGTCAATTTATATGGTGTTGTTACCAATAAAAAAATATATTTCACTACTCTGCTCGGATACGTAGCAGCTATATCAAGTGGTAAAGTTTGCGCTACCTGGTTTTGATTGAAGTCTAATTTATTTCCACAAAGCAGAGTTCTTGACATTGATTTACATTCCATCAGATTCATTGAACCGGCCCGTCGTTTTTTTTTCTTTCGGTGTGCCTATATGTGTTTATTATAATATAAATAATACCGCCGTGCGTGAGAGTGAGTGTGTTAGTTTAATTGCAATATTTAAACAGGTTTTGTAACACACCTACTACTATTTTGTATTGTTGTGCTGTTTGTTGATTTAATAATTTGTGCTCGGCACACAATAATCGCGTAATTGATGTGGGTCGGGGTGACAACACATAGACACACACACACACAGAGATCCAATAATGGTTTTTCGGTGTGTTAGTGTGTCTGTGCATGGGCGCCCGGAGGGGGGGGCAAGGGGGGGCACTTGCCCCCCCCTGGCTCCGGAGCAGCTGAATAAATTCTTCCTTACGAAAAAAAAAAAATTACGAGAAAGGAAAAAAAAAAATTCATTTTCGAAAGAAAAAACTTTGAGAAGGTAATTTACATTTTCTTGAATTGTTAGAGCAATTTGAAATTTCATTAGGCTTCTACCTAAATTAGATAGCTACCCGTAAAGTCATAAAATAGGTAGATAGGTAGGTAGGTAGGTAACGATCTGCAATTTTCTAAACCTCTGGTTTAAAACACTAGGGGTTTTTTCAAGATAATGAACGAGTGTAACTATTGACCTGGCTATTTTGAAGTAAATTTTTATACATTTTGTACAAAATTTCAAATTTTAATAAATTTCTCTAAAGTTGAGTTTAATTTTCAAATATATTTCCTTATTTTTCGCACAATAATTATTATCACTATTATTATTATTCGAAAAAATTTTCGCCTGCGGCGCTAATCTAAAGGACTTCGCAAATTAGGCCAGGTAGCTATGTGACGTTCTCTAATTAAAACTATTTGCCCCCCCCTGACAAAAATCCTGCGGGCGCCCATGTGTCTGTGTGTGCAGTTTTGCTTAACAAACTCGATTTGCTAACGTTAATGGCAAGGTTGGTGTAGAAAATTGGGCCGAAAAAGCGCCAATTTTTTCTGTGGGTTCGGTAACAGGGAGTGTCTCCCATAATTTCATTTGCGAGAAATACTGTGAGTACTTGCAAGAAATGACTCACGTTTATTCTTGAGGATACGTATGTCCACGAAAGCGTCACCAGAAATAAAGTCTCTGAAGATTTTTCAAAACAACTACTCAAGATTCCTCACGAGATAAACTGAAGATCAAGATTTCTCGGGAGATTTACTCGAAAGGACCCCGCACGTTTTCTATGAAAAAGTGGTTTCGGTGAATTTGGCTAAATTTTTATATGTTCTAGATTTTGATTCAAGAAATATATTCCTGAAAAATTGGACCCCTCCTATGAACAGTTTTTCCCCTACACCCCTAATAAGGCCAAAATTAGGAATAGTCTCAAAATTTTTGAAATTCATGAAACTGGTTCAAATCGAACTCGTGATCATGGGAAAAATAATTCAAAAAATCCAAGTTGTGAATTGGGGTAGTTATCAAAGGGGTTGGGGATCGAAACTGAGAAAATAAATTAAAATTCCGAATTTTTTTATTCTTATAAAATCTGAACAGAATAATAATGGAGAAATAATTTTGAAAAATCTAAATCAATCAATTGGGGGCTATTCTAAAGGGGGCTGGGGGTCGAAATCAAGAAAACGCAGTGAAATTCTGAAATTGGCGGTTCTCATAATTTATGATTTTACGAGCAATGGGGAAATTGCTCAAAAAAATCTAAACCAATGAATTCGGGTGTTATTAAGGGGGTAGAGGGTCGAAATTGAGAAAACAGTGGAGTTCTGGAACTTCCAGTTTATCTAGGAAGATCTGGGCGAATGACAAAATGATAGTACAACCAATGTGAATAAGGACTGAGTTCATCGTTTCTCGATCATCCTCACCCCTTACCCAGGTACCTGGGTACCAAGCTCTGGGTACAAGCATTATGATACCTACCCACAACCACAATGAGGGCCGGGGGGAGAGGGGTGAAATCGAGACTACTTGCAACAGCATTATTAATTACAGTTCTCGTGAAGCTCCCCACGGTTCTGTGTGCCGTCCATCATATAGCTTATGTCAAAAAAAAATTGACTGGACTATCATTTTTCAGATAAACATAAATCCTGCTTTTAGTCATTGGTTGATTCAATGAGATTCCAAAGATAGATCGATATTGGAAGTAAGGCTCAATTTTTCAAATCTGAATTTTCAGTTCTAAAGGGTCTTTCAATAAGAGTGATAGAACTTTGATAAGATTTTACTGTCATTTTTTGACATAAATACTCAGTATATCTTACAAAATCATCTTCTTTCAACAAGACGGGGCTACGTGCCACACAGCAGGAGAAAGCTTAGGACTTGTTGGCCGGAAACTTCCAAGGAAGAACAATTTCGCGGAATGGCGATTTCAATTGGCCAGCGAGATCTTGCGATATTACATCCCTGGACTTTTTTCTGTGGGGTTATGTGAAGTCCCTGGTATACAAGAACAAGCCTAGAACCATTGAAGCCCTGAGGGACAATATTGTGCGTGTTATTACTGAAATAGAGCCCGATATCTGCCAGAAAGTCATTACAAATTGGACTTCCCGTCTGCCCGCCGTTAGACAAAGTCGAGGAGGCCATTTACTAGATGTTATTTTTCACACATAATGTCAAAAACTATTCTTTGTTAATTTGTTGAATTTCAATTTGGAGTTCTATCACTCTCACTGAAGGACCCTACCCCTACATTCCTGCTCAGTAGGTAACCATCTCAATTTATTGATTCAGATTTTTTTCAATTATTTCTCCATTACCCTATTCCTGGAATGCCAATTCCTTTACTCAATTTCGACCTCCGCCCCCTCGATAATTACTCCAATTCACAACTTATATTTTTTATTCTTCAACTTAATGTGAGCCAGTTTCATGAATTTTAAAATGCTTGAGACAAATTCTTATTTGGACTAGGACATGGTTGTAGGCAGATATTATGGTAGGTGGGAAAAGGGATGGTCAAGAAATGAAGAACTCAATCCTTATGCAGATTGGTTTTATTATCATTTTGTCATTCACCCAGATCAATTTTTAGATGAACTGTAAGGTCCAGAATTTCATTGTTGTCCTGATTTCGACCCTCTACTTCCTCAATGACACCAGAACTCATTGGTTTAGATTTTTTTGAATTATTTTCTCAATAATGGGAATCGCAAGTTTCGGAATGTTACTCCGTTCCCTTGATTTTGACCTCCAGCCCTCTTCAGAATAACACCCAATTAATTGATTTAGGTTTTCCAAAATTACTCCTCCATTATTATTCTGTTCAGATTTTATAAGAATAAAAAATTCGGAATTTTAATTTATTTTCTCAATTTCGACCCCCAACCCCCTTGATAACTACCCCAATTCATAACTTGGATTTTTTAAATTATTTTTCCCATGATCACGAGTTCGATTTGGACTAGTTTCATGAATTTCAAAAAATTTGAGACTATTCCTAACTTTGGCCTTATTAGGGGTGTAGGGGAAAAACTGTTCATAGGAGGGGTACAATTTTTCAGGAATATATTTCTTGAATCAAGATCTACAACATATAAAAAATTAAGCCAAATTCACCGAAACCACTTTTTCATATAATTTCCTTTCTTGACAGGTTCACACAAGATTTCAAAAAGATTCATTTGATGAATATCTCAAGAGATCCAAGATTCCTCAAGACTTGAGATTTCTTAAAAGATTTCTCTTGGAATTCACATGACATTTCTTCACAGGTTCACTCAAAATTTTCTCAAGAGATTTAATCAAGATTTCTCAACATATCCACTTAAGATGTATATGAAAAAATAATTCATTCAATTCATTTTTGAGGATTACTCACGATATCTAGAAAAATTTACTAGAGATCATTCAAAATGGATTTATGCGTGATTTCTCAAAAGCGATAACATCAATCAAGGATACTGAAAGAAAGTTTCCCAAGATTTCTCACCATTCTCGCTCAAGATTTTTTCTAGAGATTCACTAGAAATTTCGGAGGAGATTCCGTAACGATTTCTCAAAAGATGGAACTCAAAAAATATAATCAAGATTTCTCGAAAGATTTGCTAAAATTATTTTGATAGATTCACTCACGATCATGGAAAAAATTCCTCATCAGATTCCCAAAAGAGACTTATTCAAGTTCCTCAAAAGATTCACTCAGGATTTCTCAAAAGATTTCTCAAGAGATCAACTCGACGATCTACTCGACATTCTTCATGGATTCACTCAAAATTCTCTCAAGAGAGTAGAACGACTTCCCAGCAGATTTACTTGGAATGTAGTCATCTAAGTGAAGGAAGAAATTCAAAACTTTTTAAGCGGTTCACTATACAGGGTGTCCCAGCTAAAACAATCCAGCGCGATTTTCTCCGAAAATATCAAGGCAACAAAAAAAAAATTCCAATTGGGAGAAGCCTGATCTTTTAGCTTCCTTTTGAGGGGGCGCCAATGATTGAAGGTGCTCTAGTTTCCAATAAAATGCAATTTGAATCGGGCGAGTCACAAGAATTCAAAAATTCATGACCGATGAAACAAAATACTTCAGATGAACAAAAATCCTATTCATCTGGGCTTTCCATTGATGTGTCGCTGATGTCTGTACCTGGCCGAGTAAGCCAGAAATTCTGGCACAAAGTCCAGCAAACACAACAATCGGAATCCGTGACGTCACCGATCACACACTTGTTGATTTTAACACCAGCCGTTACTAGCACTTTTTCACTCAACATACCTGGATTCTCCATAGCAATGAATACTGGCTGATGTGAAAATCAACAAGTGTGAGATCGGTGACGTCGCACAGTGGGTTGAGAGTGGACATTTTGTGGCGGAAACTCTCAAACTTACAGAACTAGTCCAGAATGAGCTTGTGATTTTAGGAAAAATAATGAAAAAATTCTTATCTGAAAATTGGGGTGGTTTTCAGGGGGTGGAAATTTAATTAACTGAATAAAAATCTGAAACTTTCAATTTTCACAGCAATTGACCTCTAAAATAAGGGAAAAATGAAGAGTATCATCTTGTTTGAAAATTGGGGTTGTTCATAGGGGAAGGAAAATTGAACTTGATGTATAAAAATCTGAAATTTTTGATTTTCATAGCACTTGACCTCTTAAATGGATGAATGAATAGAATAAATGATAAAAAAATTATGAAAAAAACTATTCTGAAAATTGGGGTTGTTTTTAGGGGGTGGAAATTGAACTATCTGAAAAATCTGAAACTTACAATTTTTATGGCATTTGATCTCTTCAATAATGTAAGAATGATGGAAAAGATCCCATTTGAAAATTAGGGTTGTTGTCAGGGGGTGGAAAGTTGACTTACGGAATAAAAATCTGAAACTTCCAATTTTAATAGCATTTGACCTCTTGATTAATGGACTGGTTTTCAGGGGGGAGAATTGAACTTGTAACTTCGTGAAGCAATTTCGATGCATCTACTTGTCCTGATGCTCTCAAATTCATCTGAGTGGTGCAACTCAAGACAACAACAGATGTGAATTCTTCGAATCTTCGATCCACCACCACCGCAAATATTCTCTGTTCATTATTTTAGAGGTCAAATGCTATGAAAATTGTAAATTTTTATTCCGTAAGTTTAATTTCCACCCCCCTGAAAAGAACCCCAATTTTCAGATGAGTTTTTTTTCATAATTTTTCTATCATTTATTCTTTTAATTTATTCATTCAAGAGGTCAAGTGCTATGAAAATCAGAAGTTTCAGATTTTTATTCATCAAGTTCAATTTCCATCACCTGCAAACAACCCCAATTTTCAAATGAGATCTTTTCCATCATTTTTACATAATTCAAGAGATCAAATGCTTTGGAAATTGAAATTTTCAGATTTTTCCAGATTGTTCGATTTGCACCCCCTGAACCCACCCCCAATTTTCAGATGAGTTTTTTCATAATTTTTTTATAATTCATTCTATTCATTCATCAATTTGAGAGGTCAAGTGCTATGGAAATCAAAAGTTTCAGAATTTTATTCATCAAGTTCAATTTCCACCCCCTGTGAACAACCCCAGTTTTCGAATGAGTTTTTTTTTCTTTATTTTTCCCTTATTTTAAAGGTTAATTCTTGTGAAAATTGAAAGTTTCAGATTTTTATTCAGTAAGTTGAATTTTCACCCCCTGAAAACAACCCCAATTTTCAGATGAGAGTTTTTACATTATTTTTCCTGAAATCACAAGCTCATCCTGTACTAGTTCTGTAAGTTTGAGAGTTTCCGCCACAAAATGTCCATTCTCAACTCACTGTGCGTCGTTATGAATTCCGATTATTGTGTTTGCTGGACTTTGAGGCAGAATTTCTGGCTTATTGGGCCAGGTACAAACATCGGCGACACATCAATGGAAAGCCCAGAGAAAGAGGATTTTTTTTTATCCGAAGTATTGTTTTGTCGGTCATGAATTTTTGAATTCTTGTGACTCGCCAAATTCAAATTCCATTTTCTTGGAAACTAGAGCACCGACAAACATCAGCGCCCCCTCAAAAGCGAGCTAAAAGTTCAAGCTTCCTCCCAATTGAAAAAATTTATTTGGTGCCTTGATATTTTCTGAGAAAATCGCGTTGGATTGTTTTAGCTGGGACACCCTGTATCCTAGCAAAAATTACTAAATATTCCAAAAAATGGATTTATCCGTGATTTTTTCAAGAGATTCAAGCAATATTTTCTCAAGGTTACTGGAAGAAATCGTCTTGAGATTTCTCAGTATTTTTGAGCAAGATTTTTCTACAAATTTGCTCAGAACTCATGAAGAGATTAACTCATTATTTCTCAAAAGATTTCTTGAAGTTTTCCTAAGAGAAAAAAAGATTTGCTCAAATTTTTTTGATAGATTTGCGAGTAGATTTGCTTAAGATTTTGAAAAGATTAACTCGATAGATTTGTAGAGAGATTCATCTGAGAAGGAAGTTTCGAGCACAAGAATACATCAACAGGATCAGAACGACCCGAAAACGTCCCCTGCCGCTAGTCCGATGACGATTCCAGAAAACAGACGTCAAGGAATGTTGTTCAGATGAAATCAATTCCCCCAAAAAGTTTCTAATGACTAATGAGCCACTGTCATTCCATCACGCCTCAGGAGTAACTGCCGGAAGCGACTCAAACCGAATCCGATTCAGTACCTCAAATTTGATTTACTTAGGCCAAATCAAAGCAATTTCCAAAACTCAGTACAACCATCAAACCAGATCAGAGACGATGCCGTCGGCTTATCAGCAAAATTAATTGAAACGGCTCAGAGACGGCCGGATCACCAAAGGTGATTTAGTACTTCAAAATCAATTTGCGACGACCCAGAGGATTTTGAAAGGAGCCTCTGGATTCAGCAATTTCAAGATGATCTCAAGTGCAACCATCAATCAAAACGATCTGGAGACGATCGCCGCAGGCTATCCAGTACAAAAATCTATTCAAATCACCCATAGATGATCATCGAAGGCGATTTAGTCCTTTAAACAGAATTTTGCACGACTCAAAGACAATTTTCGAAGAAACCTTCAGACTCTGTATAACCATCCAATGAATAGACTTGAAGACAATCGCCGTTGCCTGCCCAGTACTAAAACTCTATGGAAAACAACTCAGAGACATTCAGCGAAAACGATTCAGTACTTCAAGCCTTACTGATGACGACTCGGAAACAATTTGCCTCGTCCGGGCTCGGTACAACAATCGATAGATTCAGAAACAACCGCCGTAGCTCACTCAGTGCCAATACTCTATTGAAACGACTGGCGTACACCCACTGGAGACGATTTGGTACTTCAAACTCAATTGTGACGACTCAAAGACAGGCTACTTAATAGTGGGATTAACTGGTTACGATTCAGGAAGAAACACCTCAAATCGAGCCTCGATGACTCAGGACAATTTACAAAAAAAGGTCTCCAGGCTCAAATCTATTCAACGGTTTGAGGGGCAATCGCCAAAACCCAATCAGTACCACTGCTCTATTGAAACGACTCAAGTATACACACCGGAGACGATTTTGTACTTCAAACTCAATTTGTGTCGACTCAAAGACAGGCTACTCAATAGCGAATTTATTGGAGACAAGTCAGGAGCAACCACCGGAAATCGAGCCTCAAATGCAATTTTTGACGACTCATGACAATTCACAAAAAGAGGCCTCCGGACTGAAATCTATTCAACGGTTTGAGGGACAACCGCCAAAACCCAATCAGTACCACTGCTCTATTGAAACGACTCAAGTATACACACCGAAGACGATTTTGTACTTGAAACTCAATTTGTGTCGACTCAAAGACAGGCTACTCAATAGCGAATTCATTGGAGACAAGTCAGGAGCAACCACCGGAAATCGAGCCTCAAATGCAATTTTTGACGACTCATGACAATTCACAAAAAGAGGCCTCCGGACTCAAATCTATTCAACGGCTTGAGGGACAACCGCCAAAACCCAATCAGTACCACTGCTCTATTGAAACGACTCAAGTATACACACCGAAGACGATTTTGTACTTCAAACTCAATTTGTGTCGACTCAAAGACAGGCTACTCAATAGCGAATTTATTGGAGACAAGTCAGGAGCAACCACCGGAAATCGAGCCTCAAATGCAATTTTTGACGACTCATGACAATTCACAAAAAGAGGCCTCCGGACTGAAATCTATTCAACGGTTTGAGGGACAACCGCCAAAACCCAATCAGTACCACTGCTCTATTGAAACGACTCAAGTATACACACCGAAGACGATTTTGTACTTGAAACTCAATTTGTGTCGACTCAAAGACAGGCTACTCAATAGCGAATTCATTGGAGACAAGTCAGGAGCAACCACCGGAAATCGAGCCTCAAATGCAATTTTTGACGACTCATGACAATTCACAAAAAGAGGCCTCCGGACTCAAATCTATTCAACGGCTTGAGGGACAACCGCCAAAACCCAATCAGTACCACTGCTCTATTGAAACGACTCAAGTATACACACCGAAGACGATTTTGTACTTCAAACTCAATTTGTGTCGACTCAAAGACAGGCTACTCAGTAGCGAATTTATTGGAGACAAGTCAGGAGCAACCACCGGAAATCGAGCCTCAAATGCAATTTTTGACGACTCATGACAATTCACAAAAAGAGGCCTCCGGACTGAAATCTATTCAACGGTTTGAGGGACAACCGCCAAAACCCAATCAGTACCACTGCTCTATTGAAACGACTCAAGTATACACACCGAAGACGATTTTGTACTTGAAACTCAATTTGTGTCGACTCAAAGACAGGCTACTCAATAGCGAATTCATTGGAGACAAGTCAGGAGCAACCACCGGAAATCGAGCCTCAAATGCAATTTTTGACGACTCATGACAATTCACAAAAAGAGGCCTCCGGACTCAAATCTATTCAACGGTTTGAAGGACAACCGCCAAAACCCAATCAGTACCACTGCTCTATTGAAACGACTCAAGTATACACACCGAAGACGATTTTGTACTTCAAACTCAATTTGTGTCGACTCAAAGACAGGCTACTCAATAGCGAATTTATTGGAGACAAGTCAGGAGCAACCACCGGAAATCGAGCCTCAAATGCAATTTTTGACGACTCATGACAATTCACAAAATGAGGCCTCCGGACTCGAATCAATTCAACGGTTTGAAGGACAACCGCCAAAACCCAATCAGTACCACTGCTCTATTGAAACGACTCAAGTATACACACCGAAGACGATTTTGTACTTCAAACTCAATTTGTGTCGACTCAAAGACAGGCTACTCAATAGCGAATTTATTGGAGACAAGTCAGGAGCAACCACCGGAAATCGAGCCTCAAATGCAATTTTTGACGACTCATGACAATTCACAAAAAGAGGCCTCCGGACTCAAATCTATTCAACGGTTTGAGGGACAGCCGCCAAAACCCAATCAGTACCACTGCTCTATTGAAACGACTCAAGTAAACACACCGAAGACGATTTTGTACTTCAAACTCAATTTGTGTCGACTCAAAGACAGGCTACTCAATAGCGAATTTATTGGAGACAAGTCAGGAGCAACCACCGGAAATCGAGCCTCAAATGCAATTTTTGACGACTCATGACAATTCACAAAAAGAGGCCTCCGGACTCAAATCTATTCAACGGTTTGAGGGACAACCGCCAAAACCCAATCAGTACCACTGCTCTATTGAAACGACTCAAGTATACACACCGAAGACGATTTTGTACTTCAAACTCAATTTGTGTCGACTCAAAGACAGGCTACTCAATAGCGAATTTATTGGAGACAAGTCAGGAGCAACCACCGGAAATCGAGCCTCAAATGCAATTTTTGACGACTCATGACAATTCACAAAATGAGGCCTCCGGACTCAAATCTATTCAACGGTTTAAGGGACAACCGCCAAAACCCAATCAGTACCACTGCTCTATTGAAACGACTCTAGTATACACACCAAAGACGATTTTGTACTTCAAACTCAATTTGTGTCGACTCAAAGACAGGCTACTCAATAGCGAATTTATTGGAGACAAGTCAGGAGCAACCACCGGAAATCGAGCCTCAAAAGCAATTTTTGACGACTCATGACAATTCACAAAATGAGGCCTCCGGACTCAAATCTATTCAACGGTTTGAGGGACAGCCGCCAAAACCCAATCAGTACCACTGCTCTATTGAAACGACTCAAGTATACACACCGAAGACGATTTTGTACTTCAAACTCAATTTGTGTCGACTCAAAGACAGGCTACTCAATAGCGAATTTATTGGAGACAAGTCACGAGCAACCACCGGAAATCGAGCCTCAAATGCAATTTTTGACGACTCATGACAATTCACAAAAAGAGGCCTCCGGACTCAAATCTATTCAACGGTTTGAGGGACAACCGCCAAATACCAATCAGTACCACTGCTCTATTGAAACGACTCAAGTATACACACCGAAGACGATTTTGTACTTCAAACTCAATTTGCGCCGACTCAAAGACAGGCTACTCAATAGCGAATTTATTGGAGACAAGTCAGGAGCAACCACCGGAAATCGAGCCTCAAATGCAATTTTTGACGACTCATGACAATTCACAAAAAGAGGCCTCCGGACTCAAATCTATTCAACGGTTTGAGGGACAACCGCCAAAACCCAATCAGTACCACTGCTCTATTGAAACGACTCAAGTATACACACCAAAGACGATTTTGTACTTCAAACTCAATTTGTGTCGACTCAAAGACAGGCTACTCAATAGCGAATTTATTGGAGACAAATCAGGAGCAGCCACCGGAAATCGAGCCTTAAATGCAATTTTTGACGACTCATGACAGTTCACAAAAGAAGGCCTCCGGACTCAAATCTATTCAACGGTTTGAGGGACAACCGCCAAAACCCAATCAGTACCACTGCTCTATTGAAACGACTCAAGTATACACACCGAAGACGATTTTGTACTTCAAACTCAATTTGTGTCGACTCAAAGACAGGCTACTCAATAGCGAATTTATTGGAGAAAAGTCAGGAGCAACCACCGGAAATCGAGCCTCAAATGCAATTTTTGACGACTCATGACAATTCACAAAAGAAGGCCTCCGGACTCAAATCTATTCAACGGTTTGAGGGACAACCGCCAAAACCCAATCAGTACCACTGCTCTATTGAAACGACTCAAGTATACACACCGAAGACGATTTTGTACTTCAAACTCAATTTGTGTCGACTCAAAGACAGGCTACTCAATAGCGAATTTATTGGAGAAAAGTCAGGAGCAACCACCGGAAATCGAGCCTCAAATGCAATTTTTGACGACTCATGACAATTCACAAAAGAAGGCCTCCGGACTCAAATCTATTCAACGGTTTGAGGGACAGCCGCCAAAACCCAATCAGTACCACTGCTCTATTGAAACGACTCAAGTATACACACCGAAGACGATTTTGTACTTCAAACTCAATTTGTGTCGACTCAAAGACAGGCTACTCAATAGCGAATTTATTGGAGACAAGTCAGGAGCAACCACCGGAAATCGAGCCTCAAATGCAATTTTTGACGACTCATGACAATTCACAAAAAGAGGCCTCCGGACTCAAATCTATTCAACGGTTTGAGGGACAACCGCCAAATACCAATCAGTACCACTGCTCTATTGAAACGACTCAAGTATACACACCGAAGACGATTTTGTACTTCAAACTCAATTTGTGTCGACTCAAAAACAGGCTACTCAATAGCGAATTTATTGGAGAAAAGTCAGGAGCAACCACCGGAGATCGGGCCTCGAAAGCAATTTTTGACGACTCATGACAATTCACAAAAAAAGGCCTCCGGACTCAAATCTATTCAACGGTTTGAGGGACAACCGCCCAAAACCCAATCAGTACCACTGCTCTATTGAAACGACTCAAGTATACACACCGAAGACGATTTTGTACTTCAAACTCAATTTGTGTCGACTCAAAGACAGGCTACTCAATAGCGAATTTATTGGAGACAAGTCAGAAGCAACCACCGGAAATCGAGCCTCGAAAGCAATTTTTGACGACTCATGACAATTCACAAAATGAGGCCTCCGGACTCGAATCAATTCAACGGTTTGAAGGACAACCGCCAAAACCCAATCAGTACCACTGCTCTATTGAAACGACTCAAGTATACACACCGAAGACGATTTTGTACTTCAAACTCAATTTGTGTCGACTCAAAGACAGGCTACTCAATAGCGAATTCATTGGAGACAAGTCAGGAGCAGCCACCGGAAATCGAGCCTTAAATGCAATTTTTGACGACTCATGACAATTCACAAAAAGAGGCCTCCGGACTCGAATCAATTCAACGGTTTGAAGGACAACCGCCAAAACCCAATCAGTACCACTGCTCTATTGAAACGACTCAAGTATACACACCGAAGACGATTTTGTACTTCAAACTCAATTTGTGTCGACTCAAAGACAGGCTACTCAATAGCGAATTTATTGGAGACAAGTCAGGAGCAGCCACCGGAAATCGAGCCTTAAATGCAATTTTTGACGACTCATGACAATTCACAAAAAGAGGCCTCCGGACTCGAATCAATTCAACGGTTTGAAGGACAACCGCCAAAACCCAATCAGTACCACTGCTCTATTGAAACGACTCAAGTATACACACCGAAGACGATTTTGTACTTCAAACTCAATTTGTGTCGACTCAAAGACAGGCTACTCAATAGCGAATTCATTGGAGACAAGTCAGGAGCAACCACCGGAAATCGAGCCTCAAATGCAATTTTTGACGACTCATGACAATTCACAAAAAGAGGCCTCCGGACTCAAATCTATTCAACGGTTTGAGGGACAGCCGCCAAAACTCAATCAGTACCACTGCTCTATTGAAACGACTCAAGTATACACACCGAAGACGATTTTGTACTTCAAACTCAATTTGTGTCGACTCAAAGACAGGCTACTCAATAGCGAATTCATTGGAGACAAGTCAGGAGCAACCACCGGAAATCGAGCCTCAAATGCAATTTTTGACGACTCATGACAATTCACAAAATGAGGCCTCCGGACTCAAATCTATTCAACGGTTTAAGGGACAACCGCCAAAACCCAATCAGTACCACTGCTCTATTGAAACGACTCAAGTATACACACCGAAGACGATTTTGTACTTCAAACTCAATTTGTGTCGACTCAAAGACAGGCTACTCAATAGCGAATTTATTGGAGACAAGTCAGGAGCAACCACCGGAAATCGAGCCTCAAAAGCAATTTTTGACGACTCATGACAATTCACAAAATGAGGCCTCCGGACTCAAATCTATTCAACGGTTTGAGGGACAGCCGCCAAAACCCAATCAGTACCACTGCTCTATTGAAACGACTCAAGTATACACACCGAAGACGATTTTGTACTTCAAACTCAATTTGTGTCGACTCAAAGACAGGCTACTCAATAGCGAATTTATTGGAGACAAGTCAGGAGCAACCACCGGAAATCGAGCCTCAAAAGCAATTTTTGACGACTCATGACAATTCACAAAATGAGGCCTCCGGACTCAAATCTATTCAACGGTTTGAGGGACAGCCGCCAAAACCCAATCAGTACCACTGCTCTATTGAAACGACTCAAGTATACACACCGAAGACGATTTTGTACTTCAAACTCAATTTGTGTCGACTCAAAGACAGGCTACTCAATAGCGAATTTATTGGAGACAAGTCAGGAGCAACCACCGGAAATCGAGCCTCAAATGCAATTTTTGACGACTCATGACAATTCACAAAAAGAGGCCTCCGGACTCAAATCTATTCAACGGTTTGAGGGACAACCGCCAAATACCAATCAGTACCACTGCTCTATTGAAACGACTCAAGTATACACACCGAAGACGATTTTGTACTTCAAACTCAATTTGCGCCGACTCAAAGACAGGCTACTCAATAGCGAATTTATTGGAGACAAGTCAGGAGCAACCACCGGAAATCGAGCCTCAAATGCAATTTTTGACGACTCATGACAATTCACAAAAAGAGGCCTCCGGACTCAAATCTATTCAACGGTTTGAGGGACAACCGCCAAAACCCAATCAGTACCACTGCTCTATTGAAACGACTCAAGTATACACACCGAAGACGATTTTGTACTTCAAACTCAATTTGTGTCGACTCAAAGACAGGCTACTCAATAGCGAATTTATTGGAGACAAATCAGGAGCAGCCACCGGAAATCGAGCCTTAAATGCAATTTTTGACGACTCATGACAGTTCACAAAAGAAGGCCTCCGGACTCAAATCTATTCAACGGTTTGAGGGACAACCGCCAAAACCCAATCAGTACCACTGCTCTATTGAAACGACTCAAGTATACACACCGAAGACGATTTTGTACTTCAAACTCAATTTGTGTCGACTCAAAGACAGGCTACTCAATAGCGAATTTATTGGAGAAAAGTCAGGAGCAACCACCGGAAATCGAGCCTCAAATGCAATTTTTGACGACTCATGACAATTCACAAAAGAAGGCCTCCGGACTCAAATCTATTCAACGGTTTGAGGGACAACCGCCAAAACCCAATCAGTACCACTGCTCTATTGAAACGACTCAAGTATACACACCGAAGACGATTTTGTACTTCAAACTCAATTTGTGTCGACTCAAAGACAGGCTACTCAATAGCGAATTTATTGGAGAAAAGTCAGGAGCAACCACCGGAAATCGAGCCTCAAATGCAATTTTTGACGACTCATGACAATTCACAAAAGAAGGCCTCCGGACTCAAATCTATTCAACGGTTTGAGGGACAGCCGCCAAAACCCAATCAGTACCACTGCTCTATTGAAACGACTCAAGTATACACACCGAAGACGATTTTGTACTTCAAACTCAATTTGTGTCGACTCAAAGACAGGCTACTCAATAGCGAATTTATTGGAGACAAGTCAGGAGCAACCACCGGAAATCGAGCCTCAAATGCAATTTTTGACGACTCATGACAATTCACAAAAAGAGGCCTCCGGACTCAAATCTATTCAACGGTTTGAGGGACAACCGCCAAATACCAATCAGTACCACTGCTCTATTGAAACGACTCAAGTATACACACCGAAGACGATTTTGTACTTCAAACTCAATTTGTGTCGACTCAAAAACAGGCTACTCAATAGCGAATTTATTGGAGAAAAGTCAGGAGCAACCACCGGAGATCGGGCCTCGAAAGCAATTTTTGACGACTCATGACAATTCACAAAAAAAGGCCTCCGGACTCAAATCTATTCAACGGTTTGAGGGACAACCGCCCAAAACCCAATCAGTACCACTGCTCTATTGAAACGACTCAAGTATACACACCGAAGACGATTTTGTACTTCAAACTCAATTTGTGTCGACTCAAAGACAGGCTACTCAATAGCGAATTTATTGGAGACAAGTCAGAAGCAACCACCGGAAATCGAGCCTCGAAAGCAATTTTTGACGACTCATGACAATTCACAAAATGAGGCCTCCGGACTCGAATCAATTCAACGGTTTGAAGGACAACCGCCAAAACCCAATCAGTACCACTGCTCTATTGAAACGACTCAAGTATACACACCGAAGACGATTTTGTACTTCAAACTCAATTTGTGTCGACTCAAAGACAGGCTACTCAATAGCGAATTTATTGGAGACAAGTCAGGAGCAACCACCGGAAATCGAGCCTCAAATGCAATTTTTGACGACTCATGACAATTCACAAAAAGAGGCCTCCGGACTCAAATCTATTCAACGGTTTGAGGGACAACCGCCAAATACCAATCAGTACCACTGCTCTATTGAAACGACTCAAGTATACACACCGAAGACGATTTTGTACTTCAAACTCAATTTGTGTCGACTCAAAAACAGGCTACTCAATAGCGAATTTATTGGAGAAAAGTCAGGAGCAACCACCGGAGATCGGGCCTCGAAAGCAATTTTTGACGACTCATGACAATTCACAAAAAAAGGCCTCCGGACTCAAATCTATTCAACGGTTTGAGGGACAACCGCCCAAAACCCAATCAGTACCACTGCTCTATTGAAACGACTCAAGTATACACACCGAAGACGATTTTGTACTTCAAACTCAATTTGTGTCGACTCAAAGACAGGCTACTCAATAGCGAATTTATTGGAGACAAGTCAGAAGCAACCACCGGAAATCGAGCCTCGAAAGCAATTTTTGACGACTCATGACAATTCACAAAATGAGGCCTCCGGACTCGAATCAATTCAACGGTTTGAAGGACAACCGCCAAAACCCAATCAGTACCACTGCTCTATTGAAACGACTCAAGTATACACACCGAAGACGATTTTGTACTTCAAACTCAATTTGTGTCGACTCAAAGACAGGCTACTCAATAGCGAATTTATTGGAGACAAGTCAGGAGCAGCCACCGGAAATCGAGCCTTAAATGCAATTTTTGACGACTCATGACAATTCACAAAAAGAGGCCTCCGGACTCGAATCAATTCAACGGTTTGAAGGACAACCGCCAAAACCCAATCAGTACCACTGCTCTATTGAAACGACTCAAGTATACACACCGAAGACGATTTTGTACTTCAAACTCAATTTGTGTCGACTCAAAGACAGGCTACTCAATAGCGAATTCATTGGAGACAAGTCAGGAGCAACCACCGGAAATCGAGCCTCAAATGCAATTTTTGACGACTCATGACAATTCACAAAAAGAGGCCTCCGGACTCAAATCTATTCAACGGTTTGAGGGACAGCCGCCAAAACTCAATCAGTACCACTGCTCTATTGAAACGACTCAAGTATACACACCGAAGACGATTTTGTACTTCAAACTCAATTTGCGCCGACTCAAAGACAGGCTACTCAATAGCGAATTTATTGGAGACAAGTCAGGAGCAACCACCGGACATCGAGCCTCAAATGCAATTTTTGACGACTCATGACAATTCACAAAATGAGGCCTCCGGACTCAAATCTATTCAACGGTTTAAGGGACAACCGCCAAAACCCAATCAGTACCACTGCTCTATTGAAACGACTCAAGTATACACACCGAAGACGATTTTGTACTTCAAACTCAATTTGTGTCGACTCAAAGACAGGCTACTCAATAGCGAATTTATTGGAGACAAGTCAGGAGCAACCACCGGAAATCGAGCCTCAAATGCAATTTTTGACGACTCATGACAATTCACAAAAAGAGGCCTCCGGACTCAAATCTATTCAACGGTTTGAGGGACAGCCGCCAAAACCCAATCAGTACCACTGCTCTATTGAAACGACTCAAGTATACACACCGAAGACGATTTTGTACTTCAAACTCAATTTGTGTCGACTCAAAGACAGGCTACTCAATAGCGAATTTATTGGAGACAAGTCAGGAGCAACCACCGGAAATCGAGCCTCAAATGCAATTTTTGACGACTCATGACAATTCACAAAATGAGGCCTCCGGAGTCCGGACTCAAATCTATTCAACGGTTTGAGGGACAGCCGCCAAAACCCAATCAGTACCACTGCTCTATTGAAACGACTCAAGTATACACACCGAAGACGATATTGTACTCCAAACTCAATTTGTGTCGACTCAAAGACAGGCTACTCAATAGCGAATTTATTGGAGACAAGTCAGGAGCAACCACCGGAAATCGAGCCTCAAATGCAATTTTTGACGACTCATGACAATTCACAAAAAGAGGCCTCCGGACTCAAATCTATTCAACGGTTTGAGGGACAGCCGCCAAAACCCAATCAGTACCACTGCTCTATTGAAACGACTCAAGTATACACACCGAAGACGATTTTATACTTCAAACTCAATTTGTGTCGACTCAAAGACAGGCTACTCAATAGCGAATTTATTGGAGACAAGTCAGGAGCAACCACCGGAAATCGAGTCTCAAATGCAATTTTTGACGACTCATGACAATTCACAAAATGAGGCCTCCGGACTCAAATCTATTCAACGGTTTGAGGGACAACCGCCAAAACCCAATCAGTACCACTGCTCTATTGAAACGACTCAAGTATACACACCGAAGACGATTTTGTACTTCAATCTCAATTTGTGTCGACTCAAAGACAGGCTACTCAATAGCGAATTTATTGGAGACAAGTCAGGAGCAACCACCGGAAATCGAGCCTCAAATGCAATTTTTGACGACTCATGACAATTCACAAAATGAGGCCTCCGGACTCAAATCTATTCAACGGTTTCAGGGACAACCGCCAAAACCCAATCAGTACCACTGCTCTATTGAAACGACTCAAGTATACACACCGAAGACGATTTTGTTCTTCAAACTCAATTTGTGTCGACTCAAAGACAGGCTACTCAATAGCGAATTTATTGGAGACAAGTCAGGAGCAACCACCGGAAATCGAGCCTCAAATGCAATTTTTGACGACTCATGACAATTCACAAAAAGAGGCCTCCGGACTCAAATCTATTCAACGGTTTGAGGGACAGCCGCCAAAACCCAATCAGTACCACTGCTCTATTGAAACGACTCAAGTATACACACCGAAGACGATTTTGTACTTCAAACTCAATTTGTGTCGACTCAAAGACAGGCTACTCAATAGCGAATTTATTGGAGACAAGTCAGGAGCAACCACCGGAAATCGAGCCTCAAATGCAATTTTTGACGACTCATGACAATTCACAAAAGAAGGCCTCCGGACTCAAATCTATTCAACGGTTTGAGGGACAACCGCCAAAACCCAATCAGTACCACTGCTCTATTGAAACGACTCAAGTATACACACCGAAGACGATTTTGTTCTTCAAACTCAATTTGTGTCGACTCAAAGACAGGCTACTCAATAGCGAATTTATTGGAGACAAGTCAGGAGCAACCACCGGAAATCGAGCCTCAAATGCAATTTTTGACGACTCATGACAATTCACAAAAAGAGGCCTCCGGACTCAAATCTATTCAACGGTTTGAGGGACAGCCGCCAAAACCCAATCAGTACCACTGCCCTATTGAAACGACTCAAGTATACACACCGAAGACGATTTTGTACTTCAAACTCCATTTGTGTCGACTCAAAGACAGGCTACTCAATAACGAATTCATTGGAGACAAGTCAGGAGCAACCACCGGAAATCGAGCCTTAAATGCAATTTTTGACGACTAAGCGACAGTTTTCAAAGAGGCCTCCTGACTCTAATATATTCAACAGATTGAGAGACAATCGCTAGAACTCAATCAGTATCAATGCTCCAGCAATCGCTGAAGGCTTTTCAGCTAGTCGTTACGAATCAGCGACAATCGGCAGGAAAGCGACATGGCAATCTCACCCTGACCTACCTGAAAGAGCAATTCCTTCTTTCCATTCAAAATAATCGCTACATTTTTCGGTCCCTTTCGCTTCAAGATATCGCTGTAATCCTAGACTTAACCCACTAAAGTATTCTAATTTTAGACACAAAACCGCTTCCGTTTTTCTCTATAAATATCGAGAACAATGGCATATATCAAACGGTTTATCCCAGTTATCTTTATAGTATTGTAAAATTTCGAAATGCAAAACATTGTACGGCATAAGTACAGGTAAGTATGCAATTACCAACTAAACCATATTTTTATGGAACTACAAATAACTACTTGCCTACCATAACTTTATACCCACAGAATACCAAACAGTGTATTGACACAGTACAATCATAAACTAGGCTGTGTGTACAAACACTGAGAAAAACCATGGGAAAATGCATTTTACGATGTTAAACATTTCTATCTCCAGGTGTACGAGATGAGATATTGCCAAATGTTCGCAACACAAATCGATTTTGATATATTACCCGAACATATTAGCCGGGTTATTAGGCAAAGCACCTATTATTAAATCTGATGCAGCGTGTGTGTCTGCGGTTTTTTTTGCGAGCTCATCGCGAACCCATAATATACCTTTATAATATGCGATTTCAAGGTTGCAGTGAAATGGACTTTTACTTGTATATACGAAGCGGGAGATCCGAAAGCGGATAACCGCGCCGCTATCATGACGATGGGAAGATTCAAGACTCAATAATGCAATTACAATGCTAATGATATATCTCGATGTATGTAAATGTTGTGTCGAACACTGTTATAAAGGGCAATTTATTATCTAATAAAATCGGAAAGGTGTGCGTATCGATTGCTCATACATATCCGTTTTATGTGCACCGGTTGTGTATGGCACACGTCAAGAGTGAGAACTGAAATATTTACATGGATGAGAACGTAGATTGTCGAGCAACATTTCCGAATTTCGTACAAATCAGTTTTTCAGTTGACGGTTTTTTGAGAGTGGTAGAATGGTGAGATGTAACTTCTAAGGATCCTAGAAGAACATCGACAGAAATAACTGCAGAAAGATATTCTTATGATCAAAGACCGGTATTCCTGAAGATCGCAGGGCTACATTTCAAACAGAACAGCACCTATGAAGTTCGTAGATCATTTTTGCGGAGATGGTTGCTGCAGGCTGTAGTATGCAACTTTTAAAGATTCTAGAATAACAATTCCAATGATCGTGAATCAGTAATCTCGACAATCACGGAGCAATATTTCTGAAGATCCCAGAGTTATATCTTGAAACATTGTAGAACAGCACCGCTAAAGTTCGTAGATCATTCTTTCGGAAATATTTTTTCAGAGGGTTGTAGTACGTGACGTTTATGAATCCTAGAAGGACAACGTCAAGGATGGGTAACCTTGACTATCATGGAGGGATATTTCGGAAGATCGTCGCGCAACTTGGTGTAAAGGTGAGGCTTCTGGGTTTAACCAGCCTTGCGTTGGACAAGACCGGACACATGAAGATGTGCACAGAAGAATCTTCACCGTTGCTCAATCCTCGCTGGCTCTGACAAGGTTCTACACAAATAACCGATTAAAGCACAAAGCAATAAATATCCAATTATGGCAATGTAAACTAGATTCTGCTTGCATTTATCTTTCGTCTATACCCAAGACTGCTCTCTCACACACCCATCCCCAAGCCAAGAAAGATGCCAATATGAATCACTGGGCACTGGTACACTGGCACAATTCAATACCACCATTACTGAGTACCACTCTTACGAACCAACCTACACATTTTATGGCCATTATTTCCATTTTGTAATAGTCACTTTGCATGTTGTGAATTTATGATGCTCTCTATCTCTCTGCTCCATACACCTATATATATATACCCACAGACCTATGCACCGATACGATTCTAAATTAATCGATTTAAACTCGAGAATTTATAATTCCATACCTGCGTGCAGGTGTACCATACCTCTTTTCACCTTATGCCTACCCATCGAGATAATCTGAATATTACCGCCGAGGAGTGCAAGAATCGATAGGAAATTTATAGCCTCTCATGACATTTCAAAGATCACAACAATGAATTATTGTGTCACGTACCCTTGACCGTTTGGTTGAGGAGAGTGACTCGAAAAAAAAAAGCCGTACATGTGTTGTACCTGGGCTGAATCGACAAGAAAGGTAATACGTTATTGATTTTGGACGGCGCGGTGACGATATATGCTGGATATTTTTCATTGATCGCAATTTTTTACGGTCACAGTACGTTATTGTGGCAATAAAGAACAGAGTGAGGATAAAGGACGTTCAAAGTTTTGGTAGATTGTGGAGTCGTTTCGTTATTATAGCGCGTATAAATCAAAAGTAATGGCATATTGTATGGTAATTTTTTGGGCTGCACATCGAATTTTGCAAACGATCAAGAGCCAATGCAATCCAATCTCAAACACGTCTTTGAATTAGAGCATCTGGAAACCTATTTTGCGTTTTGAATAATTTGATTGGGCAACTGTGTGTTCAAACTATTTAAAAATATCCAAAAATGGGTAGGTGCGCCAAAAATGGATCAATAATCAAAATACTTGAGTAAGTTACTCACGACTTGCACTGTTGAGCCTCTATAAAAGGGCGAAACACGTGTATGTAAGATTTTCGGTCCAAATGTAGTCGGAGATCTGCAAAAATAATAATCATAGATTGGTATTGGAGAAGGCATTTATGAGGCACACAAAACGATACAAGCGTTTGGAAGCTTGTACAAAAATCATCAAAATATCCTCAATATTGTTTCCGGAGATATTCTCAACAATATCAATGCCGTATATTTTCTGATGAAACAAATGAATTTTCGATAAAATATCGTGAGAAGCAAATCAAATACTACTACAATTGCTACAATTTTTTCACAACCATAACATCTTCAAAAATACCCCTAGCAGTTCAAAAAATATCCTGAACAAATCCTCAATATGCTGGTTATTGAATATATTCTTGATATCGGCTCCAAAAATATTCTCAAAAATATCACAGACAAATTAATAGACAATGTCTATGATGAAAAAAAAATGGAATTCCTGGGGAAACAGTTTTTTTGAAAAAGAATTGTAAAGATCAACTAGAGCGATCACAATTTGAACTTGAACCAAGACACTTGTTTCGAAAAAAAAAATATAACCAATTGTTTCATTCACTGCCTTTCTCCAGATATTAATGAGGATATTTTGGACCCAAGTAGGGTCAAGTCTGGAAATACCGTATTGATTGAAGTGGTGATTATTTTAGTTGAAATCCATGATGCTTCCCAAAAACCCAATTTGGCAACTTTTCCAATGAATTTCTTTTTTTTTTTCATCGGAAAATACTGTTTCTGATATCAAGGATATCTTTGGGAGAAATGCTGAGGATATTTCCAGAAGTAATTTCATAAGTTATTGAACTTTTATTTTGTGAGAAAATTCACGGCATTCATCTAACGATCACTGACGCAGAATATAAATTGTCGAGAATAGTTTTGAAACTAGTAATTAAAACAATTTCAAAGATTGTACTGGTTGAAATCATGATCGTCTAAAATTACCAGGATACTTTTCAAGAAATCTGGGAAATTTTCCAATTAATCTAGATTCTCTCCTTCCGAAAGACATTTTTTCCGATATTGTTGAGGATTACTACTTAAAACCAATATTGGAGATATTTTGGAAGATATTTCAATAGGTTTCTAAAACTAAGGCGATATTTAGCACGGAACAAGACTTCAGGGATCGTAGTGCAATGGGCTCTCGATTAATTTAGTGGGATATAGACCATAGATTGAGTGAGTATTTCGATTATCATGATGCGATATTTTTAAAGATCGTAGATCAACATCTCGGAAGTTGATAGATAATTTTTTCTGAAGATCAATAATGCTCAAGGATCCTGGGAGGAAATTTCCAAGTCATTCTCCCCGAGATCTGAGAGTTGTAGTAAGTCATCTTCAAGAATCTTGCCGGCAGATCTCCAGATATCGTAGATTGGTATTGTCGACGAGCGTTAAGTAGTGGATCCTTATTTCAAAGATAGTTTCCGGAAGTTATAGTACGTAGTATTCCAAGATTCTAGTGAGATAACACAAGATGTATATTTTCGGCGATCGTGGAATGATATTTCTGAAGATCGTAGAGCACTATATCACCAAAGTTCGTGGTTCGTTTCTCTCAAGAATGGTTTCGGGGGATATAATATAGAACTTTCAAAGCATCTAGAAGAGCATCTTCTTGTAGATGGAACATAATCTCTTATGTTCGACTTTCTATTATGTTATGTTATGACTTTCTGATCAGGATTGTTTTTGGAGGTTTTGGTATGTAACTTTAAAATGCAACTTCCAAGGACCCTGGAAAGACATTTTCAGAAAGCATTGATCGATAATGTGAACGATCGTGAAGCTATACGGGGTGTTTGCAAACTTGGGGTAGAAAATTGAGCCGCAGTTGAGGAAATGCTTCAAAAGTGCCAGAAAAATGTTGAAATTTTTTTTAATCTTTGGGAATATGGAGGAGGGTCAAAAGGTGGTCCTTCGACCCCTTCTTTTTTCGATATTTTGAAAGACTTTGGGAAACTCTTTCCACCAGACCAAAAAGAAAATTTTTTGGACCTTTGAATGTGTCTTGTAATTTTGTTTAGTGTACAGAGTGAGTCATGAATCGTAAAAATCAATTTTTCCTCGAAAATGCCCGTGCAAGGTTCAAAAGGTCATGAAACTGAAGTAGAGCAACAAGTAAGACGAATAGTTCCCATATAAAATTTTCTGCATGCATTTTCAAAGAAAACTGGATTTCCAGGATTTACGATTCACCTTGTATAGTAAATAAAATCACAAAACATATTCAAAGGGTCGAAAACATTGCTCTTTGGTCTGTTGAAAACAGTTTGCTTGAATCTTTCAAAATAACAAAAATAGAGGGGGGCGAAGGACCACCTTTTGGCTCTCCATATTTTCAAAAATAGAAAACCCTGCATTTTTTTCACATATTTCTGATACTTTTGGAACATTTTCGTAACTGCGGTTCAATTTTCCACCCCAAGTTTGCGAACAGCTTGTATATTAACTCTCAGCTAAGGTCTAACGGCTCGATACCAAGTTGGGGCTGAGACCGCCGTAAGTGCGGTTACCATAGCAACGGCGGATACCAACCAATCAGACCGCTGTAATTGGCGAGTTACGCTAAATATCTTCTTATATCTTCTTTAACGTTTTTTACAAAGATTTTTTTGAGAAGCTACAATATGTAGCTGCATTTTTTTCAAGATCCCAAAATATGTCTTTCTTTGAATAAAAAGTTCAATACGAATACATAATGACTTATGAGTGAAAAATATACATAACGTAGCTGTATACTCTTCACAAGATTCCAGTCGGATAACTTCTAAAATCATGAATCGATATTGTCGATGGTCGTGGAATGATAGCAACATTATCAGAGATGATTTCTTCCAAGGATCGTTTCTGGGTGTTGAGTATGTAAATTCTGAGGATTCTAGAAGGATGTCTTGAGCAGTCGTCGTTGGTCGAATATAATCTCGACGATCGTGGAGCGACACTTCAGAAGATCGTGAAGCGGAATTTTGGAAGAGTCCAAAGTTTTCAAACTATTTCCACTCAAGATCATTTCTGGAGGTTCTCCCAAGGACCCTAGAACGACATCTTTAACAATCATTGATCAATAATGTCAACGATCATGCAGCTTTATTTCAGAAAATCGTAGAGCTGGATCATGGAAGTTTTGTGAATAATCTTTTTCAAGGTCTGATGATCGCAGAACGTCACCTAAAAAAATCTTGAGCATTTTCAGAGGTCGCAGATCGATATTATTGACGAACGTGGAGTGACATCATCCCATAAAATCGCGGAGCAATATCACTGGAGTTTGTCTAAAACTTTTTCCACTGATTTCCCGGGGGTAAAGAACGAAGCTATCGTAGGGTAACACTACCAAAGCACCAAAGCTCTGTACAAGGGACAAGTCTCAGTTCGTAACTTCCAAGGATTCTCGGAGTAGGTACATCTTCAAGGATTAAAGATGACTGATATTCGCGATGATTGAAGAGTGACATCTCATAAGACCTCAAGGCAACATCCTTGAAGTTCTAAGAGCATTTTCCCCAAAAATTGTTAATGGGGGCCTCATCAAGATCCTAAAGTGATATCTCATCGTAGTTCCGTGATCTTGACGGACGTGATATTTTGAGAGATTATAGAACAACTAATCTGTAAACTACTGATAAAACTCTACAAATTAGATAGTGTTGCCGTCTAGAGTTAGACTTTCTAGAGGCTTGTCTTGAAAAGACGTCAAGACCTCTAGAAACTCTTGTTTTGAAATTTCTAGACAAGACAAGAGTAGGGCTGTCAAGATCAAGAGTCTTGATTAGACTCTTAAAAAGAAAAAAAATCAGATTATATTCCTCTCTGTTGAGGGTTTATATTGTCTACTGAATGTGGATTTGCTTGGAGATTCCGAACAGAATTTATTGACAATATAAAATAACATCAATAAGGGTAAAAAGTATATTATACAGAGTGTTTGCAAACTTTGGGGTAGAAAATCGAACCGCAGTTACGGAAATGCTTCAAAAGTATCAGAAAAATGTTGAAAAAATGTAGGGTTCCTATTTTTGGAAATATGGAGGGTCAAAATGTGGTCTTTCGACCCTCTCTACTTTCTTTATTTTGAAAGATTTCAGTGAACTGTTCTCAACAGACCAGGAAGCAATGTTTTTGAACTTTTGAATGTGCTTTGTAATTTTATTTACTATACAGGGTGAGTCGTAGATCCTGAAAATCCAGTTTCCTTCAGAAATGCATGCAGAAAATTTCATATGAGAGCTATTTGTTAATAACCTCTAGAACCGTTCACAGCCATTTTCGAGAAATATAGAGGAATCTATCGAGAATAAAATAGATTTTTGCGATTCATGACTCACCCTGTACACTAGCTAGAATTACAAGACACATTCAAAGGTTCAAAAAAATTACTTTTTGGTCTGATGGTGAGTTTCCTAGAATCTTGAAAAAAAAAAAACTAAATAAGAAGGGGTCGAAGGACCACCTCTTGACCCTCCATATTTCCAAAAATTAAGATCATAGTTTTTTTTCCAACATTTTTCCAGCTTTTTAGGGGCATTTCTTCAACTGCGGCTCAATTTTCTATCTCAAGTTTGCAAACACCCTGTATATTCACATGACATCTCCTCCAGACTCTGTATGTCTCTACTGTTTTTTTTCGGTTCTCATGCAAAAGTTTCCTTCAAGTGATTTTTTTTCAAGGGCTGCTCTAACATCTATATTTCTACTTCTCCAAAAAACAGCTGCGCCTTCTCAGATCGCAACTTCTGAGAAATCAGGTCGCTCAATTAGGCTTTTAAGGAGGTTTTTGGTCAATAGCTGCGAAACAAAGTGTCTCTCGCCAATAAAAGGAAAATGATTCAGACAACATGCTGCAGCCAGATATCATTTCAATGTAGGTACCAAGGCAAAATACCTATCAGGCTGGTGTTGTTTTCACAACTTGAGCAAAGTGAGTCTTCTTGCCCGCGTCAGGTTGACACAAGCGGGAATCTGACACAGGTCTTCAGAGAATCTGTATATTTTCGACAAAAATATTGGACCACGTCCGCAGCACGACATCTGGTAACTCCGGGTCCTGCTTAAACCCATTTATTCACATTTCTCTGTGCAGCAGCAATGTTCCAAACACCAGCAAATTTCGAATTTGATTGATTGGCTTTTTTTCGACTGTGACTGTTTTTCGTTGACTGTTTCTCGACGTTCATGTGGCAACCTGGTACTGTTCTTGGCTTGCTTACTCACTCGATTTGAGCAGATGGACTGAATTTCTATTTCCTTTTTTTTTTTCCTTTATTTTGCATCAGATAGATAGATAGATAGAATCATTTATTTGTTCAAGATGAAGACAGGCTTACATCATAAAATGCCTTTTTGCCTTCAGCCTAGAAGGCTATTAGCATTCAACAAAAAATTACATTTGATAGCTTAACTAGATCAGGTCAAACAGTCCTTTTTGCTGTAGTAGTGTAATGAGTTCTTCATCTTCTTCGAGGCTTCCACCCAATGCTACCTTGAGATCTTCATCGGCACTAACTTGGTCCTCGGGTATACATCCCACCAGGATGTGTGCCACCGACAACGGTCCCTGGCAGCTCTCACATACCGGTGGGTCTGATCGGCAAATAAGGTGTTGGTGTGTGAGTCTGGTATGTCCTAACCTGAGTCGAGTAAGGACCATTTGGCATTTTCTGGATGGTAGTCTTGAGATCCATGTCTTTACTGTTGATTTCACCCTGTTCAACTTTGTGTGCTGCCTTTGCCAACTCTGCTCCCATTGTGCGCCAACGAGTGTTCTCAAGTACCTTACAGTGTCTTGACTGGTGGCTCTATTTTCTATCGGGGCCAGAGGCGTGCTTGCTGCAATGGATGCTTCATGGTCCGCAATCTCGTTCCCAACTATTCCGACATGGGATGGTGTCCAGAAGAGGGTAATTTCTGTGCCAGTGTTCTGCAGCGTCGTGATGTGTTGTTGGATTTCTTGGGCTATGGGATTCATCGGGTATAGCTGATTAATTTGCCGGATTGAACTCAAAGAGTCCGTACAGATGATGGCGTTGCGGCATCTTTGGGCGGTGGCTGGTGCTCGGGGAGCCGGCGGCGAGCCGCCCGCTACTTCCCGAGCACCGGTGATGTTGGCGAGGTGTTTTACAGACTGAAGTATTGCGTAAAGTTTCGCACTAAACATAGTCCACATTCCTGGTAATTGGATGGTCAAGGTCACTGGGTCTCTCAAGTCTACATTCACTGCACACCCGACACCCGTTTCACTTTTAGACGCGTCTGTGTATACTATTCGCACTGGTGTTTCAAACTGCTCACATATATTTTTAAATTCGTTTTGGATAATTAGAGGGCTTACTTCAGATTTTGGGAATTTTTCAAGATCAAGTATGGTGCGTGGGTGGCGGAAAAGCCAGGGTGAAAGAGTCATTTGAGGTGCTGTTATCGTCTTTGGAAAGGTAAAGTTCAGGTTTTGTAGAAGATGGTCGAGTTTTATGTAGAAGGAATTTGCATTGCTCTTCATTCTCTCGAAGGTTCGTTAAAAACGTCTTGCAAAGGCAAATCTATGAGCTGGGTTGATTGGACTTGACTGAATGCGAGCTGCATATAAAAGGGACTGCTGTTGTCGTCTGTACTCAAGTGGTAGTTCTCCTGTTATATTGATGATGCTCATGACTGGGCTGGTTCTAAAAGCTCCGGTGCAGATTCTGAGGGCTGTAGAATGGATTGTGTCTATTGTCTTCAATAGGGTTTTGCTGGCAGAGTCGTATACAATCGATCCATAATCTATTTTAGATAACACTACACTCTTGTACACTTGGAGGAGGACTGTAGTGTCGGCACCCCATGATTGGCTAGCTAGTGTTTTGAGTAGTCCCAATCCTTTTTGACATTGTTGTTTGAGGTGTTGCAGATGTATGTTCCACTTAAGTTGAGCATCAAGGTGCATACCTAAAAATTTATAGTTGGTGACATGCTCGATCAGTTTCCCATAGATTTTCAATTGGGGTACATCTCTGCTGGGCTTTTTTGAGAACAGCATACATTTTGATTTGTTTGTTGAGAATTTATACCCTGTATTACTGGCCCAGTCTTCCACTGTTGTAATGGCTCTCTGAATATTTGTTTCCATGGTGTGAAAGTTCTTTCCTTTTGTATAGATGACCAGGTCGTCGGCATATTGGAGAGCTTTAACTGGGAGGGATAATCTTCTGGCTACATCGTTAACTGCCACGAGGAAAAGAGTCACGCTGAGGTTGGCTCCTTGAGGGGTGCCGTTTTCGAGGGTTCTCTGGCCTGACATCTCGCTGTTCATTCTTACACGGAAACTTCGGTTCTTCATGAAATTGATGACGAAGTGTAGAATATTTCCGTTCAGATTCCACTCTTTGAGCTCCATGACTATCCCATGTTTCCATGTCATGTCGTACGCTTTCTCGAGATCAAAGAAGACGGCCATAATCCGTTGTCTGTTTGCAAAGGACTCATGAATCTCCGATTGTAATACGACGAGATTATCGATCGTTGATCTTGCTTTCCTGAAGCCTGCTTGTTCAGGTGTGATGATGTCCTTTTCTTCTAGGGACCACATAAGTCTTTTGTTTATTATTTTTTCTAGCAATTTGCTCAGTGTGGAAGTCAATGAAATTGGTCTGTACGAGTCCATTCGATCTTTTGGTTTATTTGGTTTACATATCGGGATGATTGTTGCCTCCGACCAGTTGGATGGGAATTCATGAGATATCCAGATCTTGTTATATATTCCTAGTAGATGAGTTTTTGCTTCGAAGGAGAGTTTCTTGAGAAACATATAGGGGATATCATCTGGGCCTGGTGCTGAGTTTTTTGCATCATCCAATGCACTGTTTAATTCCTCTATGCTGATTTTTGTGTTGAGATCACTTTCATCTTCCATTGGCTCTATCGCGTTTGCCTCCTGTGGGTGTTTTACATTGGTTAAGAAACTGGCACTATAGTTCTCATCACTGGATTGTTTCTGGAAATACGTTGCCAGTTCTTCTGCGATTTCCCTTGGCGTTTCCACAACAGTATGGTCCGCTGTTTTCATCTGTGAGATGTATTGTTGATTGTTGTTTCCTCTTATTCTCTTAATTTTTTGCCAGACTTCGCTTGATGGAGTGTTCAATTGCAGCGAGGAGGTGTAGCTTGCCCATGCATCTCTTTTACTTTTCCTGAGTGTAACTCTGGCCTTTGCACGACATTTTTTGAAAAATAGTAGGTTTTCGATGTTGTTAGCCTTTTTTAGTCTGTTAAAAGCCCTCTTCTTCTCTCTCACAGCACCTTCACAATCTTCGTTCCACCATGGCACCGTTCTCTTCCTATATTTTGGTTTGGTTTTTCCGATTGCCCATTCTGCAGCTTTTATGATGATGGAGGAAAAGTGCGTTACTTCCTCTGTTATGTCTATATGGTCGTGATGGTTGTCCTCTTCCATCAACTGATTATCAACAATGCCAGAAAAAATTTCCCAGTTAGCATGGTCAAGTTTCCATTTGGGTTGTGCTTGGATGGGTGCAGAGAATTTACTGTCATCATTGATAATTATTGGAAAATGGTCGCTTCCATGAAGGTGTTCGTTCGTGTTCCACGATAGCACTGGTGCTAGTGATGGGTCACAAAAGGTTACATCAAGCGCTGAGAAGTTCCCATTGAAGGCATTGAATCTAGTTTTGCTTCCGGTGTTGAGGATTACAAGATTTTCCAGGTCAACCAGTTTTTCAAGTGTTCTTCCTTTTTTATCTGTACGGTCTGATCCCCAGATGACGTTGTAGGCGTTTAGGTCTCCAAGGATGATGCAGGGGCGTTGAATTTGCTGTATGAGGTTTCTTGATTCTTGTAATTCGATCGATTTGTTTGGTGGTATGTACACGTTACAGATGCCTATCTTTCGGGAGTAATACTGGACTGACGCAGCCACCGCTTCCAGATTGGTATTGAGCATAATTTCTTCGCTAATTGATGTTTCCTTTATGTATGTGGCCACACCACCAGATGCTCTATCTGCTTCAGATCTGTTTCTATGAAAGGGCTTATATCCTTTCAAATGATGATGGTAATCTCTTTTGAAGTTGGTTTCTTGGACGCAGATGATGGTAGGGTCTTCTTCTGCTATCAGTAAGTTGAGGTGAGCCAAATTGTTATGAAACCCATTGATGTTCCATTGTAAAATGAGATTTTGTTTTTTTGTGGACATTTTTGGTATGTTTTAGATTGAGAATGTGTGGATTAGTGTCTGGAATTCTGCGACGAGTCCGTCAGATCTGTTTCTGCTAGATCGTATCCTTGTTGTCTCATTATTTTTCGCTTTAGTCTAGTGCAGCGACTTTTCATGGAGAGATGTTTGAAATGAGGGTAGATTTCTTCGAGCATTGTGAGCAGTTGATCCACATTTTCTGTGTACTGTTGCGCTACACTGAGAGGGTCAGGGGATCCGTGGGCATTTTCAAAGAAGTCTGTCAGTTGATCAAAGTTGATTATGTATGGTGGTGGTTTTTCTTCGATTATTTTTTGAACTGGACCTAACATGTCTTTCAATAATGTAAGGCTTTCTACTGATTCGGATTTCTTGAGCTTCTTCGTTTGGAATTTATTTATTGCTTGTTTTTTGGTCGGGTTCTTTAGAGCGACAAAAGTAAATTCGCATGTGTCGTCTGTCTTTGATGGTGATTTATCTGTTGAGGTTGGAGCGGGTCTTTTGGTTGATTTCCTCTGCTTTTGGGTGTCTGCCTCGGTGTCTGCAGTTTCGCCTGTTGGACTGGAGTTTGATTCTTTGTTTTCATCGTCATCTAATCCGATGATTTGTTCGTCATCATCTGTTACATCGGTGTTTTTGTTGTCATCGTTGTCACCGTCGTCGGTTAGTGCTGATCCTTCTTCATCGGAGGATTCATTGTCAGTCTGATCGTTCTTCTTGTTTTCTTGGTGTACTACAGCTTCCACTTGAACTGTATTTGGCTCGATAGCTGGAGACAATGACGGGTTAGGGCAGTCGTTGGCCACGTGTCCTGTGGCTCTGCAGATGGAACATTTTATTTCATCGAAGCATAGGAACAGCCGGAAAGGAGTCTCTTCGAAAGTAATAATTTTTGACGACGGTAGTTCTAACTCGGATTGCAGTGCCACGAAGATTTGCCTTCTAAAACTCTCGACATGTCCATAATCATCTCCTGGTATTCCAGCTCGAAGAGTTGTCACCGGAGAGACCGGCCGAAACCTAATGTCTTTAATCAAGTTTTCAATCAGTTCGTTTGGAATTGAGGTACAGACGTTAGATGTTAGTATTCTTTTGGCCGGAGAAATGAGCTTTCGAATTGGTACTTCTTTGTCATGGATTCTTATTGTATTTCGGGTTGCTATCAGTTGATCAGCGACCTGCGTTGAGGAAAGATAAATACAAATTCTGTTGTTCGCTATACGTGAAGCCGATATGATGCATTTTGGTCCTACAAGTGTGCCTACTGCGACAACATAATCGCCGAGGCGCAGTCCGTCCATGACGTCTAATACTACTGCTTGTTGTCGTTTCGGTGGGCATTTTGCTACGCTTACGTATGTTTGTTTAGGTGTTGTTGGTGTTGGTGTTGGTGTCGGTGTTGATGTGATTTGGTTGGGGTTGTTTTGTGTTGAGTTCATGTTTGTATTATTTGTTTATATTTTACAAAGAAGTTTCAAGGGCATAGGCACCAGACGCGATAAACGCTCTGGTGCCGGAAAGATCGCTGTAAGTCTGCAAAAAACTGTGTGTTGATATAAAGTGTGAATTGTGATAAGAAAGTAGGTATTGTATTTGAGTATTATGGTACGTAAAATACCGCTTTTGGGGAGTACCCCGGGACTCTGGGCCTCACCGATGTAGTTACATGATCAAGTTTAGTCACTGTTTCACCCTGGAGTTAAAGGAAAAATTTTTGGCTTTGATTTACCGCACTATTTTCGAACTTCGGCGAAGGTACACGTTATCGCAGCACACATAACTCTGCAAAAACTCCTATTTCCTTTTGCGGTGCCAGATTTTTTGAATACTTCTTCAACTGAACAGTAGTTGACTATATTCATTTAGGCATGAAACCTACGGCAACAAAAATCGTATCTTGTCATTTTATTTAAGACCCCATTGCAGAAAATACGTCTACGGACAGATCAGGGGTGCCAGTGGCAACGTTTTCTTTCAGCACTCACACCAATGCAATGATAAATTTCAGTTTGAATAAAAGTGAGTCTTTGTTTTGAAATTTGAACGTAAGTCTACCCAAGTAGAATATTTTATTGGTACGCAGTCTCTATTCGAAGGGTGCTCTTTGCTCCTCGTAGTTTCTTTGTTTTTCTTGCTTGAAGATGTTTATATTCCTGTCACGTATTTTCATAGGAAGAGGAAAGGGTTTTATGCAATTTTAATTTCAAGAGTCTATCTAGACTCTTGAAAAATTTCCATCAAGAGTTAGAGTCTTGTCTTGACATTTTGACAAAATCTTGATATTTCAAGACAAGACAAGAGTAGAGCAGCTCTTGTCTTGTCTTGTCTAGACGGCAACACTAAAATTAGAGTCTATAGCCTTGGACCTGCCTTTCTGGCATATGCATGGGAATGAACGTAGGGTGAGGATCAAAAGCGTTTACGTGGAGTTCGCAGCCTTCCTGTTATCACTCTTGTATTGTCTGGTCTGCGAACACTACTACCACTGATAGAAATTTATTACGGCTCATTTGTCGCACAGCACGATCGTATCGGAACACAATTAGTGTCGAATAAACCGATCCGAGATGTGGTGCAAGATTGCAAGTTTTCGACTTCAACGATCGAGTTTTCCGCGAACCGAGTAACGCACTCGTACAAAATGAAAAAAATGTCCAAACAAACCTACATCTTGACATCGGAGCATACTATAGAAATAGCCTAGAAAAATCACGACAATGCAACGCTGGGTAGATGTATACCGTACCTGAACCGCAAAGGAGTTCCATTCACTTCTGTAAATGGATTAATAGAGTGCATTGGGCACTTGTCAAAGAAAATCAACACTTGCAGGCGGATCACGTAGCGCGTAAACTACATCTCTCTGATGTATATAAAATCCACTCGGAGAGGGCATTGTGCAATTTTGAAACAGATCGCCGTAAAAGGCCATCAATACTTCCGACTTGGAGATCCATTCTGTTTTATGTACTTGCAGTACTGCCAGTCGATCTAATTTCTTGCTGTTGCAAAATTTTTGCACCAATGTGCGATTCCTCAAGCAATGACCCAGTAAACTATAAAATGCAAAGCAGGCACTCAGGCAGGTATGGCACTTTGGTTTTACAACTTTATAATAATGGTAATAATAAATGTATAGTCCAATTATAACACGAACAATATACAAACAGCATAACTCATGTTCTTGAGAGAGAAAAATGGGATAAAACCGCACCTTTCTAACACCTTTTTGCTGCAGCTCGAAAGAGGATTATGTAAGATTCAGATTTACCGGATTACGATAAAATCTTCGGAGTTTGTCGGCGTGGGGCTTGGTACTTTTGCGGAACCCCTGCTGGATGAGAAAATCACAGCTCCGTACGAATCAACAGGTGCGTTATTATAACTGACATCATTTTCAAGCCGCGAGAAATTTATGTTAATCTCTTTTTTTATTCCGTCTCTCTCTCTCTCTCTCTCTCTCTCGCTCGGCGATGCAGTTTTTGAAGTACCAAGGTGATAACTCGGTGGTGCCCGAGTGTCTGGCATAGCTGCTGCTGCAACTACTTAGCTCATTAACCGGAGTTGCCGCAGGGCGACCCTCCTCGCCAGGTCCGGACCGCATGGTACCGTACGGCGTATCCAAAACTGGCACACACTTACGAAATACCGTGCTCGTATACAATACAAGCCGCTTTAACCTTGACTATATCGACTTTAAGATGATGCGAGATCAATGAATCGCGTGTGTCCGTGGCTAGGAGGCGCTCGCATGATATAATTTGACACCTACGAAGTCTTCTGTTAATGGCCGGCAATTACACCCTCTGTGGTCTGGGATGGGCGTTTCGTCACCAATTTTGCGCCAGTTTGATTATTCTGTACTGGAGGTGCCCTGTAGTAGACGCCGATATAGTTCAATAAATCACTCCGCATATCACAGCAGAACAGAGATATGAGCATTTAATTTTCAATAAAGGTACAGCTGAACATAATTGGCCTAGTTATGTTGTATGGGTTAGTACAATAAAACAAATTGTTGCTGTTTAGATCGGAGTTTTGATACTGGTACTTATTTTGCCACCCAATCCCAGAGCCGGATCTAGGCTTCTAGGCTAATAAGCTATGAGTACTAGGGTATGCTATCTACCATAGAGAAATGGTACTACCAAATCAATCAAGTGAGACATCCATCGCAATTTGCACTACCGATTCTGATTGGTTCGATTTGAAAAGAGTCACAATTCCATTGTTGCAATTTCTGAGCAAGTAGGTGACGTTTTCGTCAACAATTTCAAATAAGTAATCATCAAAAATTTTACTTCGGCCTTCTCAAGGTGGAAACTTCAGGTGTTCATAACAAAATGATGTCAATTCTTGGTCGATGTAAGACTTGCTACTTGGGAAATCAACATTTTTGCATATTCCTCTCGCTCAATCATGGAAACTCCAATTCTAACTCAAAATTCAGCCATCTATCCATTGATTAGGTTTTGAACTCTTTTCCAAATTGAACAAAAAAAAAATATGACGACATTGCCTTGAATGCAATTACAAATATAATCTAGATTCAGGATGTCGAGATTTTGCGTTAAAGCTTCCCAAGTGAAAAAAGAGAATTTTGCAAAAGTCATGGGAAATTCTCGGCAAATGTGGAATGAGATCCTTGAAGAATTGATGTAGGAGCTTCGATGATATTGCTTTAGGATTTCCACAAAGTTTGTCGAATTGATCCATGATTCCTGAAGATTCCCTTCTAGGGTCCTTGGATGTTACATTCTATAATCCCTAGAGAAGAACCTTGAAGAAATGATGTTTCGAGCTTCGATGATATTGCTCTACGATTTTCCTGAATAATGTCGAATTGGGTCATGATTCCTGAAGATTTCCCACTAGGGTCCTTTGAAGTTAAATTCTATAGCCCCTAGAAAAGATCCTTGAAGAAATAATGTTTCGAGCTTCGATGATATCGCTCTACAATTTTCATGAATAATGTCAAGGTGATACATGATTCCTGAAGATTCCCTTTTAGGGTCCTCGGAAATCACATACTACAACGCCTAGAAAAAAATCTTTGGGGAAAGTATGTACAAGCTTTAATGATATCGCTCTACGAGTTTCCTGAATAATGTCGAATTGGGTCATGTTTCCTGAAGTTCCCCTTCTGGGGGCCTTAGAAGTTACATACTTAAACTCCTTGAAAAGATCCTTGAAGGATTGATGTACGAGCTTGGATGATATTGCTCTACAATTTCCATGAATTTTGTCGAATTGATCCATGATTCCTGAAGATTCCCTCCTAGGGTCCTTGGGAGTTACATTCTATAATCCCTAGAAAAGATCCTTGAAGAAATAATGTTTTGAGCTTCGATGAAATTGCTCTGCGATTCCCACACAATTTGTCGAATTGATCCATGATTCCTGAAGATTCCCTTCTAGGGTCCTTGGAAGTTACATTCTATAATCCCCAGAAAAGATCCTCGAAGAAATAATGTTGTGAGCTTCGATGATATTGCTCTACGATTTTCCTGAACAATGTCGAATTGAGTCATGATTCCTGAAGATTCCCTACTAGGGTCCTTAAAAGTTACATACTATAACTCCTAGAAAACATCCTTGGAGAATTGATGTACGAGCTTGGATGATATTGGTCTACGATTTCTATTAATTTTGTCGAATTGATCCATGATTCCTGGAGATAGTCCAGTAAAATAAGGATTTAACTTGGAACAAATTAGGGGCAGGATAAAAAAAATATGGCGGTGTAGAGAATGAAAAACTAAATAAGAAAAACCAAAGTTTCATTTCCAGTCATCCCGGGAACCATGGAAAAAAAATGGAGAAGATGGAAAAACATGCGTCGCGATCTTTCTTTTGAAACGGTGAGAGAACGGTGAGAGATGTGTGAAAACTGTTAGGGACAAAGTTGTAGGGAATTCAATAATCTACAAAAAAGTCCCTGGGGGCATATGTCTATCTTCTTCAGTTTGACCGTTTATCGCAGTCAAAGTTGCGCGCCGGTCAAGTGAAGTGGAAAAACTGTCCGCGTGACTTCCTTCTTGGATGCTGTGAGAACGACAAGAGATATCAAAAAATTGTGAGCGACAAAGCTGTAGAGAATTGAATGTTCTACTAGAAAATTTTTAAGGCCAATTATTATCTCTTCTAGTTTAGCCGTGAACCACGTTCGAAGTTGTGCGACAATCCTGTTGATAAAGTGGTTCTTCTGGAAAACTTACAAATACCTTAGACTCGATGAAAAAACCATGACAATGTAGAGGATGAAAAACTTGATCTAAAAAACCAAAGTTTCATTCCACACCGTTTCGGGAAACCTAGGAAAAAAAAAAGAAAAACTTGAAAAATAGTGATTTGCACGCGCAGCTTCCTTATTGACTACTGAAATAAACGTAATAAATATGGAAAATCTAAACAAACCAGCTTGTAGAGGATTAAATGATCTATAGAAAAGCCTGTGATGTCATGTATGCATCTTTGTCGACTTAGCTGCGGAGCGCTATCAAAGTTGGGGTACATGACTCGTGACGCGTCGCATATGTGGTGAAACTGGCACGACGTTGCGGTCATTGTTTAATTGATTATAAAACATGATCAGATGATTTGAAAAAAATTGCGTGCTTTGTTTAACGTCTGGGTAGCTGCTTATTGTTAGAATTATCATTGTAGTCATCATCATCGTCTTCTGAAACGAAAATGCAGGAAGCGCCAGAACAGGTGGCTCCACCGCAGTGGTGGGAAAACTTGGTACACTTGAGGTCAGCTTTTCTGCATCCACAAAGCTTCTCGCAGTTTTTCTAGCATCTGCAGGAAATCAGCCGTAGCAGATTTTCGAGAGCTACGTTATCCTGGGTTCTAATAGGCATCAACAGAGAAATGTTCAATTTCCAACCTCATTCAGGTGGACCAGTTGTTTATAATCTCCGAGCTGTTGTTGAATGATCATTGTTCATCAGAAATCAGTTCTAACGTGAATCACGTTTTTCAATTATTATACATATTGTGTTACAAAATACGAGTACTTTCCCAGTTTTAAGCCTGAGTGTCACGATACTATTTTGATGATATAAATATATGATTAGAAACGACAAATTCAGAAGTTCCCTAGCAGCCTAGTCTCTCGTCCTAGATTTCTAGAATGAAAATATGACGACAATAGTAGGTATACAGTCACACTCACGACTTTAATTTTGCCAAACAAGAAACTTTATACATAACAAAACGTTCATCCGCTGAGATACATTTCCAACAATAGTTGCCAGACGTTCAACAAAGCACGTAATTTTTTCAAATCATTCAATCATGTTTTATAATCAATTGAACAATGACCGCAACGTCGTGCCAGTTTGACCCCATATGCGACGCGTCACTAGTCATGTACCCCAACTTTGATAGCGTTCCGCAGCTAAATCGACAAAGATGCATACATGTCATCACGGCATTTTCTATAGATGACTTAATCCTCTACAAGCTAGTTTGTTTAGATTTTCCATATTTATTACGTTTATTTCAGTATTCAATGAGGAAGCTGGGAGTGCAAATCGCTATTTTCCAACTTTATCTTCTTTTTTCTTAGATTTCCCGAAACGGTG